>OX438947.1:16729078-17929078 GCA_949316185.1 Pyrausta nigrata | reverse complement strand
CTTGTGCTAGGCTTTTGACTATTACGGCCTGTCTTAACAGAGATTAGCCAACTGCGCGGGAGATATAGTGCACAAGTATCTGCGCAATACACAGGTGCACTCTCTGTTTTTTCACTCTCATAGTTGGTGAGACGATCAGGCGCTGGCCAACGGCTTAACGTGCTTTCCGGGGCACGGGAGTGTTAACACCACTAACTCCTAAACACCGGAGCTGTGTCAGTTATTTCAATTCAAAAACTCAGAAACTAGGGCCTCCGGATAAATAAAATATTATACCTTAGTGACACCCCCCTCAGAAGTTGCCTCAATGTTGCCAAGGTCGCCAACGTGCCGGACGGTGGCATCCGGCGCGCCGTGGTCCGTCTTAGCGGGGTTGAAGTGCGCGCCGGCCGACGTGCAACCATTCGTGTTGTCACCGAATTCGTGAACGTGGAATCCGTGCTTGCCCTGAAAAGTTAAATTGTACAAGTGTAAAATTACGACCGTCTAAAATTTAGACTCTAAATGTATTGGTCCGCGCTTGAGACCACAAAACCAGAGATTGCGGATTCAAATGCCGCAAGGGGCAAATGTTTGTGGGATGAGCACGAGATTTGTACCTAAATGTTCGGCCATACTGCGGGCCTAGCGCGGCACAGTGGTTCCAAATAAATAAAAAATGGACATTGATGCTAGAAGCTTAAATTTTTCCTGATGGTTTACACTAAGTCAACTAATATGACAAAAAAAAAATCATCCTACCACGACTACATCGTAGTAAAAAAAATAAGTATATATTTTTTTGTATGGAAGAAATCATATTTCTGTTTATTCCTCGAAACACTTAAAAGCTGTCAAGATGACAATCATATATGTAAGAAAACAAGTGATTCTGAGTATTTCATGCAAAGATACTTTGTACTTATCTCTGAGTACTTTTGAGTTATTAAGGGTTGAAAAAACGTAATTTTGTATATTAAAATTAATGTTTATAAGATTGAATCGAAGAAATATAAACTCATTTGATTAGTAGTCACTAAACTAATATGGACTGCAACTATATAAAACAAAAGTCACTGAATATTTGGGTCAACGTTTTCTTGAGAAATCTCTGTTTCCTCTGAAAATAATTCACTGTGAAAGATTAATGCGCTGGCCTCTGGAAATAATTGTTTATGGGATCAAACAAATTTTGGCTTAATATGAGTGATGTAAGGATCCGAGCTAATTAGGAAGTTGTGGATTATGTCCAAATTAGTTTCAACTCTGCCGATTTTTCTTGTGTGGGCCCGTCTAACGTTTCGGAAATCTTTATTTCGTGCTTCGGATGCTTCTCCGGAAAGCATGCCTATAGGTATAAATAAAAAACTTTCACAAATATCTGCGCCATGAATCAACAGCTTATGTACACTAGAAGGCATGTAATACCATGGGTATAGGTTAGTATACAGAATTGCTGTTTCTTTGCAATATTCCCTAAAAAGGCTAGTATTAATATGTTGCCCAGATGAAATCACTTAAAGAATAACTGCAAATCTTTTGATTAAATCAGGGTGAATACCTGTTATTTCAGCAGACAGTTCAAAATTTTTGAATAACCTACGTGCTGTATTACCATCGTTAGTGGTGCCAAATCCCTGTTTAACTTATGTCAATTAACAAACCAGTTTTTTCCCGGAATTCTTGGGTCAATTTCTTTTTGGTTTCTTTTAACAATTTGTCATCATTTCGGGCCCACTTTTAAAAATCTAAATTGTAGGAAATATGTTATATACATTCCATACATCTTATCCACATATGCAGCGAGGATAAACCGTATTGGTAAATGTCATCTCTGATAGGTTGTTTTGACACAAAGACCAAGTCATTCATTTTACTTGGTGGAGTACCACATATATTGCATACTGCTGCAGAAGATGTATTAGAAACCACCGTGGAAATTTTCCCATCAATCATAGTCATATGCAAATCATGATGTATCTGAAGGTTTTCTACAATTGTCGGGACAAGAGTTTTAGTATAGTTAAGTAGATTTCTTCATTTATAGAAGCAATTTCCTTCTTGATCAAATCACTCGTTTCTTTGGTAAATTGAAAACCAATTGGTCGACAGTAATTTGTTGAAGATGGAGAAGGATTCTGCCAAACGATAGTACCACTATTCTTCTACCAAACGAAGCGGAACCAAACTGATCATGAAAACTGAAGAATCGTCAATGTATAAGTCGGACTTTGAAAATGTCTTTTGGCCTTTGCTAGCAGCAGACCATCTCTTTGATACATTGCTTGTAAAATTGCGACAAAATGATTTGATAACATTCAAATCTCCGGAGGACAATTCGATGCCAATACGTTCGACAGTAATTTTGTATAAAAAATCAGTATTTTTTAAACCACCACCTGATTTAAGGGCGCAGTACAAATTTAAATTTGTGACAAATGCGGACATATTATATGATGTTCAAAGAATATGAACAATAACTAAATGAAAAACAACTTGAATACGATTACGATTCGAGAAAAACAAATAAATTAAAATTTAATGAATAAGAAAATTTTACGACAGCAAGAAACGAACCAAAACTTGGCTGGACTGGACTTTAAAAAGAAAAAAGAACGAAAACAAAAAACGTAACAATAACAAAAAAAAGACAACAACGAAATATTTAATGGAAGCGTACAGAAAAAGTAGTAACACGTCTTATCACAACAACACTTAGCTGTACCCTGATGCATACGAGTGCGCACGCGCAGTGCGTGAACGTACATGTCGTAATGGACTCATTCAATTGCTTTATTGTTATTCTGGCAAACTCGCGTCGGAGCTACTTTTTGCTGGCCAGGGCACCAAACAATACATATTTTTGAATTATTTCCCTAAAAACAGGTTTTTTTAATATGCGTATATTTTATTTGTACGTACATACTTGTGTTTAATTATAAACAATATTATGTTAATGTTATTTATATATTATGCAGCCCATTTTTAATCTTATTTTATTATTTAATTAAATGGTTTAAGCAATAGGTTAAGGCATAAAAATATTGTTCAACCCTTAATAACTCAAAAGTACTCAGAGATAAGTACAAAGTATCTTTGCATGAAATACTCAGAATCACTTGTTTTCTTACATATATGATCGTCATCTTGACAGCTTTTAAGTGTTTCGAGAAATAAACAGAAATATGATTTCTTCCATACAAAAAAATATATACTTATTTTTTTTACTACGATGTAGTCGTGGTAGGATGATATTTTTTTTTGTCATATTAGTTGACTTAGTGTAAACCATCAGAAAAATTTTCAAACTTCTAGCATCAATGTCCATTTTTTATTTATTTGGAACCACTGTGCGCGGGCGCGAAAACGCCAGTGTCGCGCCTTGCGCCACAGAGTCACATGTTATGTTTGATAATTCACGCCCGCTGTCGCGCTTACGCTAGGCCCATAGTGTGGCTGACGAACTGTAAGTCATAATTATGTATAGTATACTTTTGTGCCTATGTCTATTAATGATAACCTAGACTCAAGCTAACGTTTAGTTTGGGGCTAGGTAATTGTTGGAATAATTTATTATTATTTTCGAACAATTTAACTAAAAAAGAAAAAATAAATAACAACAACAAGCAACAGCTTTAAGCAGCAGATGACTTGAGGGACGATTGTGACATAGACAGGGAGCGTAGGGCGCTGGCAGTACGAGGAAATATGCTGGCCCGCAGGTTCGCGCACTGTACAGGTGAGGTTAAAGTATCACAATTTTAGTCTTTCTGTCAATCCCTGTACACGAGCGGCTTGTGGGTAAGTTATACACCAAAATCATACAGCGCCCTGCGTGTATTGTATAATAATATGTTCCGGGTCCTCTTGGGACTACCGAGATTCTGCAGTGCGTCTGGCATGTTCGCCGACGCCCATGTAGACGACTTCCATGCAGTGACAAGGAAGAAGATCCTGTCCATTAAAAACAGAATGGTCGGTAGTCCCAACAGGTTTATAAGGGTACTGGCGGGGAGGTGGGACAGTTATTTACTACGGCACTGGATCACTGCACTCATAAACCCGAACCCTATTTATGATATAAATTAAATGTGTTGTGTTTTGTTGTAAATGTAATTTATCCGAATTGTCTTGTTACTAACCTTGTTGTAAGCTATATTGTCACTAACCAAATGGACCATAATATGATGTCTAAATAAATAAATTATATTATTATTATTTAATTATATTATTATTATTTAATAACAAAATGTTAGTTAGTTAAATATCTGAATTGACTAAAAAATAAAACATCGGAATGTTTTACGATGTCAGGCCACAAAGATAGCCTATAAATAAATTAAGCATGACTCAGCAAAATCATAACAGATAAATTACGGTTGAACACTACTTATACGCCTTTATCATTACAAGGTCACGAAAATGGCGTAACTACATTGGTATTGTGTTGTGTTTATTATAAATTATAATGCTTACACCACACAGCAGGTCAACGAGCATGAATATTAAAAAAAATATATAAGTAGAAGATATCTAGGTAAACAGCATTATGTTCTCGAATGCAATTTTTAACTTCATTGATGCTACAAGCAAATATAGTCTGATTTTTGTTGCATGGCAAATTGGCAAGCCTTCTTGACATTCATTTTTAACGAAAAAAAATATTTAAACTAGGTGAGACTTCAATTTTTCATCCTACTGTTGTAATTTATTATTTAACTCATACAACTTTTTATATAACATAGATATAAAAAGTTTTTATATAACTATAAAACTTTTTATATAACATAGACATAAAAAGTTGTATAGTAATAGTTAATACATTTTCACTAGTATTATTTTTATAAGTCATTTTAATTTGTTTGTTAAATGAAACTCAGAAACAACTTGTTATAAAGTCAAGGGGCCTTTAAAGATGACAGATGGGTTAATCTGTAACATCTTTGATTGCATTAACCGATTCTATGCCGCCATTTCCTCAACAAACTGTAAAGTTCATCACAGAAAAATCTAAATATAAAAAATAGACATTTCATTTGCAAATGACAAGATAGGACATAGTTATTATAATTTAGAGGTACAGGTGCTGGAACCTATAACTGTGAGAATGCAAAAAATTATAGTAATTTCACTAAATTACCTTTGACAAGCCTTGGACTTCACCAGACAGTACTACAGGGCCTTTGTCATCCTGAAAAAAAAAAATTGTTTTAACAAACACACCAATTACCTAGCCCCAAACTAACATCCATGACTTAGGTACAAATGCTCGTGCTTATCACACAAACATTTGCCCCTTGCGGGATTCGAACCCGCAACCGCCTGGTTTAGAAGTCCGTGGCGCGAACCACTACACCAAGACGGTCGTCATACAAAAAGAATACATAAAAGAATAAATTGTGAAAAAAAATGGGTTCAACTCAGAAATTGACTGCATTACTTATTTACAAAAGATCTATTAATCAATAGTATATCATTCAAAAAGAATAAACCATGTGATATGTTATGACATTATAGTATGCTAGGAATGTATTAATGGCAGTCACCATAGTACAAGCTCACACTTAATTTGGGGCTAAGAAATTGGTGAGTTTGAAACAATTTATTTATTTATGCTTATTATTGAAAAGTGATTGACATCTATGTACTTTTATAAACAGACCTACTTTAAAAATCCTAAAAAAAGGTTATGTCTTCATACTAAATAAAATCAAAGATATACTGCATATTTTACTATGAAAGCTAGTCTTTTCAAGAATTTAAAGTATGACTATTACCAAAGTTGTTTTTAAATTGTCTTTGAATCCTTTAAGTATCATGTTTCCTAGACATTCAATTGTTATCAGTATGTGCACAGTCTAATGATCCTTGAGGCATTATACATATATGTTCCTCTCCTAATATACTAGAACTTTGTAATATATCACATTGTTTACAGTTTTCTTTCTTTCATGAGACATAACTACTAAAGGTGATTTAGATAGAATATGACAAAATAATTTAGACAGAAACTAGTTTGATTCAATGTGCCATTAATGTGAACAATAGTTGCTATGTTACATTTTATGGAGTAGTTACATTAACGACTAGAGTAGATAACAGCTTTGTTTAATTTTATACCTATATTACAGTACAGGTAATTTACTATGGAAATCTTCTGACAGGTAACCTATTCTAAAACAAGTAGTAGAAAACACTGGACGGCATTACCGGTTTGATAGATAACAGACAAACATGTAGTAACATAGAATTTGTTTAAAATTACGTAATAAATACTTGTTATTACCGCCGAAGGTCAAGGTAGGTACACAATCATATGTAACCACCTATTAACTATTGATCATGCACTTATTGTGTTGTGGGTACTTACTTGTTGGTCGAAGAAGACTGTTCCAGTGACATCACCTTTGAGCACACAAACTGCTTTGGCCGGCATCTTGAGCTGTGTAGTAGAAAGATAAGAGTTAGAAAATCAATCAGAAGTTGCAATGGAGGATGGCTTACGTAAATTGCCAAATATTTAAAAGCATGAATAATTAAAATAACTGGTTAGCTTACCGAAAAAAACGGGGAATTTGCCCAAAATGAGTACCTACCAACAATTTCAACAAACACACACTTGAAGCGAAAATTGGAAAATGAATGAAATGAAATCCAAACCAAATCTGTCAAATACTATCAATCTGTCATTGACAGCACGGCGTGATGACGGCCACGCTCTGAGATTGACGTTGACGTGTGTATTTTTTTTGTACAACATTTACCCATTTTGGGATCAAGTCGATACAGCCACGTCTTCAGTGTTTTTGTTTGTATCATTTTTAATTTTTTTCTTCAGTATTATTCTTATACAGGGTGTCCGGGTTTCAACTAGCGATAATTTAAGGGCCTTTTATTTACCGAATTTTAAAGACATAATCCTAAATTTTTTTGACAAAAAAACCTATTTTTTGCATTTTGGGTTGAGTTTTGTAACAGGTTAAAAAACTATTTAGCTGTTTTTAAGTTTTTAGCAAGATTTTTTTTTAAAAAAAAATTCTCTATGACGGTTAATAATTTTAAATTGATCTTTATTTCACTTGATAGGACATAAGAAAGAAAGAATCACTTTCATAACTTTAAGTAAGTACCTCCAGATCCATAGAAACAGAATTTACAAAAAGCTGCCATTTCAAGAGTATTTTGTCCATAACATTTGATGATCTAATAGCCCATAAATTATCGCCTGTCGAAACTCGGACACACTGTATAGGTGCTTACCATAAAGTTTATATTGTACTTATATACCTACACAACTACACTAAACTACAAACTAACCTTACCTAAATCATTGAAATGCGAGGATACTTCCGCTATTCTCGGTTCCTTGAGCATTGAAATAAGAACCATCATTGCATTTAAAGTAGTAGTGCTAGTAATAGTTGTTATGTAGTATACCCGGCCCGGCGAACCTTGATCCCTATGACAGTTCATGTTAGTGATGGGTCGTGTCGATGTAACTTAATGTGATTTGGCTACCGCCCTACCACTGCCAATATAATGCTTTAAAACTTTGTTTTGATGATTGGGATCGAGACGTGCGATACGACAGCATTGTAGATGAGCCGTTTTTGATAAACGTAGGCGACAGCAGCTGCAGTTCAGATTCCGAGTTCGTGACACAAACCCTAATGTCTAATGAAACAGCTTTTGTTTTATATGGTTTTGTCCTACAGTTATTTTTTTAATTCTCTTGAGTATACAATCGTGAGTGCATGTATTCCGCGCTCCATTCTATTCAATAGAGAATGTACTAATACTTAAGTATGAAAAAGTAATGACACTCATAATTTATCACTTTGGCACACAAGAAAACTGATACTAATAAAATCTAATCTTAAGTAAAACAAAACCTGGTGTCCCCAAAAATATTTGATAAAGAGTGAAATAAAAACAATTTCATGCAACTTTTTAACATTCAGCACCTATAACTTAAATGATTATAAATCATGTACACTCGTTTCCATTATCAACATTTGTTTATCGATATTTTTCCGCACTAGTCGATATCTTCCGAACGAAGTAACTTTTGCAGGACGTAAACGTAAAGTCTGATTGAGATAATTTCTTGTAAATGTTAAGAATTGTTATAATTCCGACGGAATATCATTGTAATGGCATATATCTACCGAAATTTAATAAATGGCATTTATAGAAACCTCCAATTCGATTCTAATGTAACGGTGACGCCACTACAATGTTGTGTCGTAGGAATAACTGTCAATGTCAAAGGGATCAAGGTTTGCCGGGCCGAGTTATAGTGTATTATAGTTATTTATAATAAGTGTTGACAGTTTTAATTTCGTAAAGAAAAGTGATTTAACACGGTGTTGTAGTGTTTTTTGACAAGAAAGTCTATGTGATCACTACGGTTTCTTTAAATTAATTAGTACTATAGTTGTCATCATAAATTTTTGGTATGTCATATAGTGCGAATAGTGAAAATTGGCCACTGATGGCTACGGATAATATTTTAATAACGATTTTGAAAAAAGATAATAATAAATACTTGTTTTGAGTTTTATTTTCTTTATTGTAACTCTTCTCTATATTTCAACCAAAATAGTTCGTAGAGTTTTACATGAGTCCCTTTACATTATTTAAAATTATGATAACATTGTAAATAAAAATATATTTAGAAAAACAATCGAATAATGATTATTTTACCCGTTAGTAGTTTTGCAAAAAATATTGTGTCTTGGTCAAAAATTCAAGGCCAATATTACAAAGAGTTACTGAATTTAATAAGTACTCAGTTTGCGGGTGTTCTGTTGTGTTCTTTTATCGAATCCCCAGGCAGTGGGCTTAAAAAAATAACATGAATGTAAACATATAAAAAAATGATTTTTTTTATGTTCAGTTGCCAATCTACGCTGGTATGACTATACAAAGTGTTGTCATATAAAGTGAATTCGAAGCGCCCCTAATTCAGGTCCCATATATTCCTGGTCAGGCTATAGATGTTTTAGTGCAAAAATAAATAGTTGGCTGTATGAACCCTACTCTATGGCCGTAAAACCAACCTGCATTAAAAAAAGTGTTGTCAAAAAATTATAACCTAAAAGAATTGGTAAAAAAATTACTAAAACACTATTGTTTTAACTATTTGTACTAAGTATAAATCAACAAAACAATAAGAATTACTTTTTGAATCATTTTAATTTAAGTACCAGCATCCCCATACCTTCAAAATGAACGGAGATATAATTCATTCATCCAATACCCCGGTAAGTTTGTACTATGCTATTACTATAGGTACTTAAAATTGTTTATTTAGTTGTAATCAACTAGGAAGGAACGATTTCTCTAGAATATCTTTTTTATTTACAGCTTACTCAAGCTGAGATTATAAAAAATGCCACAATTATTGATGAAGGCCTAAAGGTAATATTAAAATTTGGATACATTGTTTTATTAATACAAAAAGTCTATTTACGCCGAGTTATTTAATAATGCATTTGCCCTTATGGTCTAAAATTTCCCAATAATTTTCAGCTGTGTCCGCTGTGTACTTCAGAGGTGAGACTGTTCTTTATTAATTTCAATGAAAAGATACTAATGTGTGAAAATTCTGAATGTGATTATCCATTTGGGCATGATGAAGTGGTTTACTTAAAGGAAGATCAAGAGATCCAATCCTATGAAGAAGTGGCCAGTATCAGACAAACAGTATCACCGACTGTCACTCATTCTGTGATCTCCACTGCTGCATGGTCCGATCTGGCACGGATAAACCGTGTGAATGAATCTGAGGAAATTGATAACAGGACTGTTTCAAGGGAATACTATAAGCACAAAGGCAAAATACATAGAACAGATTTGGAAAAGGATGATGTTAGAAGTGAATTACTAAAAGAGATTAATCTCCTTAACGAGAAGGATAAAGAATTATCTTTTGACAATGGTTATATCAAAAACGAAAAGTGGGTCCAGAAATTGTTGAAACTGCAAAAGACATCGAGAGTCGCTCTAGTCAAAGACGAAGAAATGAAGCTGTTTAAAAAGACCAAACCAGAGATTGGTCTGGGCCAACTGACAATCGACATTGGCTTAGGCCAAGAAACCAATATGTCCACGATAAAAATTGAGATTGCCAATGTTAATAAGAACACGTAGTATTTCTTGAAGTCGGTTCTAAAGGCGAGCAGTTGTTTTAGGCAGGCATATGCAGAACAGCATATTGAAATGTGAAATCATTGTACGATTGTGGAATAGTACTGTTTTTTTTTGTGATGTCACCTAACAAATCAACAGTAAAAATAATCTATTAAATATAGATTCAGAATGTGGTAGAAATGTGACATGACCATGAAAATAATTCCTGAATCTTCAGAAATCAAGACTGATCTAGGATAGGTAGGTATATTTTATAAATGTTGTTTTTTCATTGTTACTTTAAAAAACATCATTTACCTTTAATTTTAGGTATTAACACATTGAGCGCTATGGTGGTCACCGGTGACCCCCAAACAATATAATTCTATTGTGTCTAGTTCTGTGGCAGTCAAAGGCTTAAGTTTAATTTCTGGTGTTAAATTATGAGAAAAATAAGCAAATTATGTTACTTTATCTTTTCATAGACAACTACTATGTAGATATAAAAATTTATTCCGAAATAAAACTATTATATTCTACTATTCATTTACAAAAAAACATCTGTTTATTTGTAAATGAATAGTGTGTTATTATTTTTATTTATGTAAGAAGTTTTTACCTTAGTTGGTGCAAGTAACTCAAGAAAGAAGAGTGGTAGGATTTATAGGATACCTAGGCCCTACATTATAATATCTGTAGCCCTGGTGGTATAAATTAACATAATAGTACAAGACAAGCTATATTATGGTACCGGTGTGCGAACCACTCGAGTGCTTTGAAGGTGCCGCCATCTCTCTGAGCTCCTGGGTTCGATCCCGGTCGGGTCGGGTCAATATAGCAATCCATATTTTTTTATGTTGTCTCGTGTCTGGTTGTTGTGGTACTACCGTTCTTTGTCATTTTCGTCACACAGAAGGTACTTGAGCTACTTACTTTGGGATTATAATGTAAATGTATGTGATGATGACGTAAATTTTTTTTTATAAGCATAGTATTGTTTGTAGGTACGGGCGACGGCACATCAAGCTAAATACTGCGGCATCTTATGCGGTTGTGTCCTAGCCGAATTTCGACTACAGCGGCCAATCTCAACAAAGTTACACGGGAGATATAGTGCACAAGTGTCTGCGCAATGCCCAGCATACTCTTTATAATTTGTGCACATGTGCACTCTCTGTTCCTTTACATCTACATGACCGGGAAGAGATCAGGGGTAATGACCATCGGCAGGAGGCACAGGGGTGTTAACTTCCTGATTCAGGAGCTGTGTCTCTAGTTATTTGAACATAGAAAAACTCAGAGAGAAAAACTTTCGGCCCGACCCGGATTCGGACCCGGGACCTCGTGGATAGGATCCAGCGTGCTGACCACTAGACCAACTAGGCAGTCAAACGTAGGTAGATTGGTCATCATCATTGACTTTAGTTGGAATCTTATCGGTGGAGTTATTGTCATCATGGTCATTACTCTCTTAGTTATCATCATTACTGTGTGAAAGAAAATCGATCGCCATTTTTCCTGATTCCTGCCTACTTCTTGAGTACCTAAGAAGAAAAAGTAAGTGTTATTAAGGCCCAACTGTTTCACTGCGTCGTCGCTGCGCAGATTTCGCCCATGAAAATGGGTTAATGGCAATTTAAACGAATCAAAAATGTATTCTCGTAGGTTAGTTAGTAGTTTTTGTGTAATTAATGAGGAACGTAATAAATGAGGCTCCAAAATTTAGCACCTGCAAACATATAAAACAACATACTAATATAAATGCGAAAGTGTGTCTGTCTGTCTGTTACCTCTTGACGCTTAAACCACTGAACCGATTAAGATGAAATTTGGTAAGGAGACAGTTCGAGACCCTGGAAAGGACATAGGCTACATTTTGTCGCGATATAAAAACATTAAGTGGGTGAAATGGGGGATGAAAGTTTATATGGAAAATCCAAGTTTTGCGGGCGAAGTCGCGGGTAACCCCTAGTATTAAATAAACATGCATCAAGGGCTAGTTAGGCCAAACTTCAGGAGGATTTTCCTTCGTACCAAATTCCTCGAATCGTGTTACGAGATCTATAATTATTTTAATGATGTCCTGAAGTTTCTGGTAATATATTCATTTATTTATTCACACACACATAGATAGTTAAGTTACGTTATGGCCTCAACGAGGTATTTGTGAATTATAAGTACTAGTTATTAAATATCATTACAATAAAATCAATTCATCATTGAAACATGTCAATGATACTTATAATGTCTTTTGTCAATTATTTAAAAGTCGTTAATTCGATTCTGCTAAATCTATACTATATATATAATATATATAATATAATATTATAAAGAGGAAAGATTTGTTTGTTTATTTGCATCGAATAGGCTCCGAAACTACTGGACCGAATCAAATGAAATTTGGCACAGAGATAGTTTGAGACACTGGGAAGGACATAGGCTGCTTTTTGTCTCGATATAAAATCATCAGGGGGGTGATATGGGGGATGAAAATTTGTATGAAAAATCCGACTTTTGGCGCGGGCGAAATCGCGGGGAACTGCTAGTAATAAATAATCTGGCTATGTCAAATTATAAAATTTTAATATCGATTTGAAACTCAAACAATCGAATGCCTATCATAAGTTAACTTTTTAACGCGCTCCTTCCTGAAATTCTCATACATTTGCAAGGCTTCGAGCATTTCATCTTAAACCCAGGTTCCATCTATATTCCGGATTGATTGAAGCCGTTGATGGCGGCCGGACGATAGTTGAAATTGAAAGCGATCAAGCGGAATCGTAAACTTAGCTTTCGCGTATGTTATTTCTTATGCACCAGTTTCTCTCTGGCTATTTTTATTCTTGTGAGATTTCAGCTTGGTCAATAAATAATAATGTTTTTATTCGCAACATGAGATACCGATCTATATGAGTAAAATAAAGTTACACCATTTGTAACTCGAGAACTGCTGAACCGATTTTCACAATCTTTGATTTGTTATATTTGTCTCCTTCTCGAATGACAGATAACTATAAAAACGTTGATAACTTTACCGGGGGAAGGGGGTGAAAAAACTCTTATCTACGTTGTTTTTTAATTTAAGTATTTATTTACTGACTTTCTTACTATAATTACGGTTGGTAGAGGTTTCTATCGAACCCGGGATGATTGCGTACTTAGCTATGTTGAACCACTCAGCCTATATAAATTACTTAATGTGATGGCTATTATAAGGTACCTAACCTAGCCTTAAAAATACATAATTGAAGAGAGTTGTATCTTCACAGATGGTTAATATTTGCAAAAATATTATATCCTATGCACACAGTTACAGTGGTCTACCGGTTTTGGCAAAATGTCACGTGTGAGTAAAATAACGATAAGGTTGAATTTACTCATACTTTTACCTTTTCAACAACGAAAAAGATGCAATTGACGTAATATTAAAGTTAGTAGCTGTCAGAATATTTTTTCATGGGAAAATAAACCCTGTTGTTTTATGAGGTGCGAATGATTTTCAACCTGGGTGGCAGATCACTTTCTTGTACCTAAATTTACCAAGTCAAACGCCGGCTCACTGGCGCAGCAGGTACATAAATTCGTCAAGTGTCTAATGTCCTCGGTTGCTCAGTTGGGAGCATTCGCCCGGATAGCGAAGGGTCGTGGGTTCGAGTCCCGGCAAAAATATCGTAAAAACTCGCTGAAAAATTGCTTAAATTATAAATCATAATTGTCCTATCTAATTTAATCTAGATGAAGTACTCATGTGAGGACATTACGCCCGGAGACCAAGAGGACGTGTTCCGAGGAGCTTGAACTTGACTTTCCCTGCGGACGGCGCGGCTGCTGCCCGTTGCCAGCTGCTTACGACGAACATGACATGCTTTTAATTCTCATACTTCCTGCTAAGTAAGTACTATTTGGGTACTAAATAGATAATTAAATAAAAGTATTTATTTCAGACAACTATGATCCATAAAGTGTTGTTAATACCTACATACCATCTGGGTACCATCATAATTGGGCCGAAACGTTTATTTATTTCTTTACACACATTTGCGTACTAGGCATATACATACATTATAAAGAATATAAAATATACTTAGATAGATAGATACTCTTTATTGCACACCACACACAGTATCAATTTACATAAATGTTCATAGAGAATGGTACAATTTAGGCGGTCTTATTGCTGAAAGCAATTTCTTCCAGACAACCTTCGGGTAGAGGACAGTCCAAGATTAAATTAGGTCAGCGGTGAAAACTAACAGAATAAAGGGAAATGGGGAAAAAAAAGACACGATATAAGCATACATATACATAAATTACTAAAGCTATTAAATGTTAATAACACTAATAAATATTCTTAGTTAGGTACATAAACATACAATAATAATTATACGTACAAATATAATGCAATGAACGTCATAATATAATACAAACGTCGGGATTAAGAGCAAAATACTTAGATAGTAGGTACGTTGCACGAATTCCCGTATTATTATAGGATATAATTGTGTAGAACTCTTACTAAAACTCTAGCTAAAATATACAGTTATTTTTTCAATATGATGCCTTGGAGGGGGAGGAATTGTACATTTTGCATTTTAAATTTATAAGTAAGTACTCGCTAACCAAACTATCACGTACCTAGATAGAGATATTAATTGGATAGAAAAACAATGTAAACAGAAATATGAAAGTAGAGCAATTATTTCGGCGATCTTCCTCTGGGATAGTAGGCAAGTTAGCGCAATAGTTACCTACAATAAATATGACTTCCTTCACATTCCAGAACTGACTACCGAAAATGTATGACAGCCCACAGCAACAAAAGAGTTAGGTATCTTCTTAAGTAAAAAATATCTTGAAGGTTCGCAGTAACAAGCCGGCACGTGCTATCGAGACGCGTCCCCTGCTCAGCGAGCTTATATAGGGTGTTCGCGTTTACCCGGCGCACTTTCATCGCGGTCGTCGCGCGAAATTAAGAAAATCAGTGCAATCAACCGTGCTGTGAAAGGAAATGTGATTAGGAAGTGATTACAGACAAGGTAAGAAGATTAGATTAATTTTACTTTGATAAGTTTTCAGTTAGTTTATTTATTTATTTAATAAGAACACATACAGAGTACAATCAATACAAAAACACAAAGATAAGGCTTTAAAACTTATAAAGGTCTAGATCGTAATCCAAAAAAAGTGTTCCTAGCATGTTTAATTTAATAGAAAAAAATAGGTTCGAGTTAGAAGAAATAATAAATAATTAAAAACGGTGCATGAATAACTATTCCAAAAAATAGTCAAGAATGTGCAGTAAATTTTATTAATCGATGTTAGCACAAAATACCGAGAGTTAGTCAGCATATTATTTTGATTACCACTCCTTATGCGAACCTGTAATTGTAAGAAAGTAACTACTTAAATATATTGTGAAGTAAACTTGTATTAAAGTTGTCTGTGTATCTGAAAAATTGTGATGCTATTCTATAATGTATAAAGCTTTAATTATAAAAATAGTAATATTTATAGCTTCGATTTACCTCTCAGTTCACCAAAAAAAGGGGCGGTGGCGCAAAAAAAAAGTAAACCTTCACGCGCAGAGGGCTGGTAAATATTCGATTAAAATAGAAGTGGACTGAATTTCTGTTGTCCACCTAAACACTTTCAAGCACCTTTTTGAGTGGAACGGAAGGAAACATGCACACTAACCGTCTCACGTCTCGCTTCCTGGGCCCTCCTCTCTGGGGCCGGCCACCTCCGCTGTCCAGCGTTTCCACAACCACACGTTATCACAAGTGCCTTTTGTGGCTCACTTAGTTTAGAATACCGAAGTGTTCTTGATAAAATTATAATTGGCACACGCGGCATCAGCGCCGTCAACGGCGTCATGCATAAAAGGAATTTAAAAAGAAGGAAGAATTTCAATTTCATTTCATATTAAAAGGGCCACGCATGGATCGTAAAGTTAAGTCGATAGCCCACCCGGTAAGAAAGCAGTACTTGTTGTTTATATTGGTCTGATGCCAAAGTAGAAGCTAAAGCTCATGTATTATGTAACCAGAAACTACAGCTAAACCACAACACCCAGACCCGGGACAATATAAATAGGTAACATTGATTTCTTCATTGAACCAACTGGGGATCGAACCCTGGACCTCGGAGATGTACACACACCTTGGATGAAGACACGTAACTGGTGTGCGAGCTTTTGGACCACCAGGTCCTAGATTTTTTTATATTTTTATATCTACGTAACTTTTTGTTTTTTAGATGCAGTTACTGAAGACGTGTCTGTGCGTCCTAGCGCTCGTATACGGTGGCGGTGGAGTTACTAAATCACCTGGTAAGCTTATTTTACAACTTTTTTATTTTTATTTGGTATTTGAAAAGGTTGAGGTGGTGCTCGTTGCATAATGGCGGCAGCTCTTTTGGCAGTGCACCGAAATTGAGGCAACCTACGGCGCAGTCATAATTGGATGGGCGACCATTCCGACCATTTAAATGACGTCTATCACCAGCATCTCCGTGCTTCGGAAGGCACGTTAGGCAGTTGTTCCCGGCTAATAGGTTTATATTACCCGTTAAGCTTAGTCAGAGGCCCTGGATGGGCCCTGACAGTACAGTACCTGCTGAAGGTTGGTCACTGGCCTCACAGACACCTCTCCTCCTATCCGCACTGAGCCCGCGTGGTAGAGTATGGCTCATTCATACCTCCTCATAGTTGAGGTAAGGCCAGCAGTGGGATTATAATGTACTAACTTGACTTTTACTTTACTTATATAAAACGAAGGTAGTAGCATCATTACACAGCATAAGGACATGGGCAATGCTTTAAGATTTCTTTTTGCTCTATCAATGGCGATTATGCAATTGTACCTACAAAGCACGTATTGCCAATGTAAGTTTGTGGGTATGTTTGCGACAAACGAGGTATGTAATAGGTTACCTACCTATTACATACCTGAAATTACTAAACCGATTTTGAAAATTCGTTCATTGCATTGTTCCTGAGTAACATAGGCTATATTCTTATTATAAATGTTAATTGTGTTTAAAATGTTTAACTTTGGTATGAGATGTAAGCGACTTTGCAAACGGTAAAGCTCGGAGCCATAAAAACGGTGCACTATCTCCTTTCGCGATCACTTAACGAAATCGAAAGCAGTCAATACTTACTTAGGTACCAGTTTGTTATATCACAATTGACAAACATACTAACTACTTGATACTTTATCGACATCTTAAGATAGGTGTCACATATTTTAATCGGTATTAAAGTTTATTAGGGTAGCATTCGTTTCTTGACTTATAGACGTTTTTACGCGTTGAGTAAAGAGATATGAATAAAATAAGCACGTTTAGATGTATAAGCACAGAATACGGACTCGCGCACTGAGCCTTCTCCGTACAAACAATGCTATGGATTGTTTGTACGGAGTTGCGTTGACTTAGATAGAAGCTTCATTTTTCACAGTTTCAAGAGACCGCACACTTAAGTAGGTAGGTATTTGATGTTATTTTCAACTTGACGCCTAGACGCAATCTTCTTCTTATGATGCCATCTTCTGTTGAAGTTCAGCGACCATCATAGCAACTTGCACCCTTGATACCGCGGGCGCGGCTCTAAACAATGATCGGGTACTCCTTCCAAACCATTGGCGTAGGTTCTTTAGCCAAGATACCTTCCTACGTCCAACACTTCTCTTGCCTTGAATCTTTCCCTGTATGATTAATTGAAGAAATTCATATTTCGGGTTGCGCATAATGTGTCCAAGATATTCCAGCTTTCTCTTCTTAACGGTGTATAAAACCTCTGTGTCCTTCTTCATGCGGTCCAAAACTGTCATGTTTTTGATTTTGTCTCTCTAGGATATCCTTAACATTCTTCTGTACACCCACATCTCAAAAGCCTCAACCCTTGTGCACGCACATCGCTTTAGTGAGTGTCCATGCTAGACGCAATGACAGTGTATTAACAAAAGAGGTAGACAAATGTCATCTTGCGCGGCGATTTGAATTTCATGGGCCGAGCACACGTTTGCTTACGTGTCAAATCTCATAGGTATGTATACGAAATTTGAATGCAAAATCGATCAATTTTGCTCAATTTGAGGGAAGCAATTTCCGCGCGCTCTACCTCAGCAGGAAACAGAGTGATCCTATCAGGATTCCGTTTTATTCCTTTGATTAAAGCCCTAAAAAAGACAGGCATGACACGGTATATTTGCATAGTGTGACGCAAAAATGAAATAAATTTAAACTTCATTCCGAGGTAGATACTTTCGAGATTCGCACCTCCAGATACAAGGTGTAATAGCAAATCGTTTTCACAAAGTCACTCGTAATCAGTTGACCGTAATTTCTAATAAATAGTCATTTTAAATTGCGGTTAAATAAGTCTAGTTGCTTGAAATGAGTTTATTTACCTTGCTGTAGCTGCTTTGTCATTTTTTTTATTTCAGACAAGGTTCATAGTGTTAGTGACAGGAATCTTAACCTAATGTTAGTGGCTACAAATAAAATTATGAATCAGTTTGGAGAAACCTATGTTTCGAACAGTCAATTCTGTCCGCAATCATGCTTAAGATGCTGTTTGTAATTTATCTTATATTATTCACTATACTTAGTTAGGATATGACTTTGGAAATAATCAGTGTAAATTTTAGTATGTGGTTTTGTGTGATGGATGATTTAGTACGTTGCCCGGAATGCTCTAATTAGTCTGTTTTATAATGCACCTATTATTTAGTTATGATGACGATACGAATTATGGATATAAGTCTAGATTAGTCGTTAGTACCTAAAAGACTCTTCTTTGCATCATCAGCGTATACAGAATCGTTAGAATATCGCTTATTAGAAATTTCTTATATGATATTCATTAGAAAGTCAATTGAGCCGTGAGATTTTCTAGCGGAGGTTTTTCTGCGTCCAAGGTGTTGAGAACTAATTTGTTTCCTTCCATTATTGACACTATCAGCTCACTTGACATCCGGGCCTAATGGCACGGGAAATAAAGAATGGGAAACCGCTTTTTACTCTGATAGCGCATTAATAAAATTGAGACTTAGTTTTTGTTCTAAAAGCATAGGTGTTGATTATTTCAGTGAGAGCGAATAATGCTTTAATAAAACACTTCTTCTTCTTGTCGTGTCGACACTAGCGTTTTATTTTTGAGGACCAATACTCAGCGACTAACAAAGCATCATCAGTAGCGTCGTACAGGTCCTCACATGTGCAGGTGTAGGGGCACCTAGGGCATGATAGTAGGTGTGCCATTGTCTGGGGAGAGTCCCCATACATACATTCGCTGTCCGCAGGGTAACCCCATCGGTGCATGTTCTCCTTGCTTCGGCCGATAATATCACTTAGGTACTGATTGTGAGCTGTAAAGCCTCTTGTTAGTACTGATATTTAAAAAAACTTGTTAATTATTAAATATCTAATGTTCCAGGTATTTCAGAGTTCTGGACGGACGACTACAAAGTGTTTGAGCAGATATACGGCAAGACGTCCGACAGAGACCTCTACGGGGAGCAACTCCCGCGTAGCATCTACTCAGGAGTCGACAAAGCCAAGACCCAAGCCTCAGAGAAAAAAGAACGGTACATAGACAACGAAGCCACTGAATTCGACAGCGAAGCCTTCGGCCAACGGTACGCCAAGATATTTGCCAAGCAGCTAGAAGAGAAAACGACGAAACCGCCTCAATCCTTCAACTTCATAAGCTTCAACGACTTCAAGCCCATAAGCCAGCAAAACGACCCTGAAACCTACAACTACTTGAAACATCTAGAGCAATACAACCAGGAACAAAAAATCAAGTTTCCAAAAGGGGTGGGAGGGTCCAAGCCGTTCTTGAGCTATGTAGACAAGAACCCTGAGGAAGACCACGCTTACAGGAGCATCCAGGATATCTTGGATGCCCATGAGGCGAATAAAGGGACGAAAAGTGTGGAAGAGGATGAAGTCAACTACTTGACGTACGGGCCAGGGAAAGGTAGGAAGAAGGCTAATCCTAGAAAAAAACCAGGGTTGGAATACAACAAGTCTAGATGCTGGAATGGAAGGTGTAGAAAAAGGGCTACGAGTAGTGTTAGAGTCCGCACAAGACCGTATGTTAGGAAAATAGTTCATAAGCTTAGTGGATATTAAGATTTTTCAAGCATATCTTTATTGAATGAAATATGGTGTTTTTTG
Source organism: Pyrausta nigrata (assembly GCA_949316185.1). Classification (NCBI taxonomy): domain Eukaryota; kingdom Metazoa; phylum Arthropoda; class Insecta; order Lepidoptera; family Crambidae; genus Pyrausta; species Pyrausta nigrata. Next base: position 17,908,780 of record OX438947.1, on the reverse strand, counting down.
GAAAGACGCAAAGTTTTCTGATCCACGTGATACTTGTTAGTAGATACTTAAATCATTGTTCGATTCAAACTTGTCTTAAATTGAATGTAACGAATAAGTGATCACTTAAGGGATTGTCTCTAAATATTTTGGTTGCGATTGCTTTACTTACTGATATTTTTAGGTCTTATTACCGATAATATATATTTATGGTAAGTGTCTGATGAAAAGAGGGTCTGTGTTTAAGTTATGTATCTATACGTGCGTTCATTACAGATATAAGTTTTTTAACAGACCAAGCAATAAAATATATCTGAGCAATTTGCTTTAAGTATTTAAGTAAATCATTAGCATTAAGTTAATTTCTTATTTCATCATTATCATCATTGTCACAATCAGCTGGATTGATTATTCTTTGTTGTTCATATTATAATCATTACATGATTCTACATATGCATTAAGTCTGCCTCGTTGGTCTAGTGGTCGCTGGGTACAATATACGAGGTCCCGGCTTCGAATCCCGGGTCGGGCCAAGAGTGTTGAGTTTTTCTATCTTGAAATAATTCAGACACAGCTCCGGAGTCAGGAAGTTGGTGGTGTTAACACCCCCGTGCCTCGGAAAGCACGTTAGGCCGTTGGTCCTGCGCCTGATCTCTCTACGGTCATGTCGGACTGCCGTCTCAATTATGAGAGTAAAGGAATTGAGAGTGCACCTGTGTATTGCGCACACACTTGTGCACTATAATATCTCCCGCGCAGTTGGCTAATCTCTGCTGAGATAGGCCGCCGTAGTTGAAATTCGGCTAGGAGGACATTATTAAGTATTGTAAGTACCTGCCGCTTTTCATTATAATTTACATATGGTAAAGTACTCTCATAATATTGTGTGGTTACAAATAATTGTGTTGTTACATTATACAGTAGGATCCTAACTTATACAAGTACATACGTACACTATATTTTATCAACATGTTAATTTATTCTATGTTTAGGACTAAATAAAAGGTTGAGCTAGTGTTTACCATAATTTATTCCTTATCAATAACTCCTTACTTGCTTATTAATCTTTTTGATCTTTTTCAACGCAACTTTCCTCTGAAAGTTGGCAAAAAGGATTTTACTGCATTTTTGTTTTACTCATGCACAGACAAAACAGAATGTTAATTAAACAAATGAAGCCGCCAGAAGCGAGATGGGGATATAACTGACCAGTAAATAAACACTTGATGCGTCCTCAGTGTTTAAATCGTGGTCAATAAATATTACAATTGAAAACAACAGCGTGATAAGATCGTATGGGTACATAGATAGATGGCCAAAAAAGAATTATAGGGCATTCCCATTTAGCAATCGTTAAAGAAATGTCTATGATACTCGTATGTGAATGATTGATTACCAATCAAATATTTTCAAGTAGAAACAACAGTTAGTATAGATTGTAGATAGATAGATGGCATTTCCATTTAACAATCATTATAGAAGAGTCTGATATGTGATTGATAAAAATCAATAATCTGATAAGTTTAACCCCAAAAGATTATCATAATTGGTTATTGCTAACATGCATTCTTAACTGACTTTGGATTTTTTTAGTAAATACTTCACGAAAAATATTGGTGGGTACCTACCTACGAAGCCTTAATGACAAATGGTTGTCATACGAGGCTGTAAATCTTTAGTGGTCATGAGGACCCATAATCAAGGATGAATCCTGGCTAAAAGACGCCTAGGTCATCACTATCTGATTGTACTCAAAACAAAAAAGACATTCGATACAGCAATTCAATACAGCTTGCGTGGGTGACTGGTATTGACTTAGCAAACAGACGCCAAGAGATGGCGCTGTTCACACATCGATCGCGGTATTAGGTAAGATACCAAAGATCTCATGCAATCATGCTAATATTGACTATGGGTGTGTCAGTCTGTTAGTAGATGAAGTTAGGGTTTGTGTCGCTCTGGCGGCTGGCAGGGCTGAGTGCCCTGCTCTTCCTCTTGTTCTCTTCTATGCTCTGCAGAAGGAAAGGTGGTGCTGTCGACTGCCTCTGCGCTCGAAGGTCGATCTCGCGCGCCAGCTCGTCTACCAGTTGCCCACCTGTCTGCCTGGAAGAATACTGGGGTTAGCAGCTGTGGGGGTTCATCCTAGCACACTTTTTCACCACTGCAGCGATTGTTTTTTAATGGCCAGACATTTATCTGCAATTTCACCGATGGTAAGTGATGATGTAGAAGATGGGTCATGTCTGATTGGTAACAGCCTATTTACTCTTTTCTTGAAAGTATCCAGATCATTGTGTTTAGGGAACACTCTAGCCGTACCTACGCACGAGGAACGTAGATTCAAAACGTTGTTCAGCAAAGATCCTTTCCATATAAATCTACATATCAAAATTTATTACTATTGGAAAGTGAAAAAATAATTTGAGATTTGAAAGTTGATCCTATTAAGAAAGTAGTTGCAATTTTGCTCCTTAGTCACCACCATGAAGGCTCTGACACCGGTAACCAAATAAGGTGCCTTTAATTTCATAAAAACTTGCAAAATAAATGCTCAAGATATAAAAATAATTATATAAGGTGCCTTTAGTTAATAATATTCAATACTCAATCTTAACGGACTAGTAGGTAAGTTCTCGCTTATAATTAAATGAAATGATCCATTTATGAGTAAATTATAGGTAGGTACACTATAATAATAACTACCTAATAAATGTCTAAGTTCTACAATTACAATACCCTGATAGGGTAATTAAGTTGAAAGTTTTGTGATATTATTTAAGACCAATGTTACACTTAATTTGCAATAAATTGATTTGTACCTACATAATGTGTACCGAGTGTGAATCGACGATATTATATCTCGATTTTATTTTGAGTGTGTGTAGACAATATAATTCACCCTCCATCATTTATCGGCTTGATACTCGACTAAAACCAATAAGTAATTGCAAAATAATTTTGTACGAGTAAGTATAGTTACAAACGAAACCTTTCTTCTATACATAAGTTTTGATGTCAGTTTATACGTTTTGTTAGCGACAAAGAAAATCGCTGTAGAATAGATTGCATTTTGTCTAGGGGCCCTCAGAGACGATATATTGTAAAGGCCTAATACTGATGATGATGAGTGGTGAATATAATACGGCAGCCCAGAGGAGCTCTTGGAGAGTTTTTGAGGAAGTAAATTTGCTTTGCACACAAAAATTTATCGATCGTGTCATCCGGTGCGAATCTACCCACGACCCTTCGCTTTCCGGGCGAATGCTTTTCCAACTGAGCTACAGAAGCGCATCAAGCACTTACGAAAATTCGTTGACTGACTAACGTCCTCCGTAGCTCAATTGGAAGAGCATTCGCACGGATAGCGAAGGCACAGAAGGGTTGTGGGTGAGTCCCACCGGATGACACGGTAGATCAATTATTTTAGTTTTTAGGGTTCCGTACCGTAAGGGTAAAAACGGGACCTTATTGCTAAGCCTACGCTGTCTGTCAGTCACCAGGCTGTATCTCATGAACCGTGATAGCTAGACAGTTGAAATTGTCACAGATGATGTATTTCGGTTGCCGCTATAATATAAAATACTAAAAATATAATAAAATAAATATTTAAGGGGGGCTCCAATACAACAGACATGTTTTTTAGCGTTTTTTGTTTGCTATTAATATCGGCAACAGGTAGATGCTTGAAATATTCACAGAATATTAAGTTAAAATAATATAAAATTTAAAATAATAATAATATTTAAAGGGGCCCATACAACAAACGTTATATTTTTGCAATTTTTTGCTCGAGTATAATGGAAACAGGCAGACACTTATAATATTCACAGAATATTATAGATAGATAGATACTCTTTATTGCACACCACACATAATATAAATTTACATAAATGATCTTTAAGAATGGTACAATTTAGGCGGTCTTATTGCTGAAAGCAATTTCTTCCAGACAACCTTCGGGTCAATCGGTCATTGGTTGGAGGACAGTCCAAAATTATTTTGTGTTTCACTTTAAAAATAAATGATAAAATTAAAATAAAAAAAATAATAAGGGGGGCTCCCATACAAAGCTCCCATACATGTTTTCTTGCCTATACTGTCTAATGTTGTAAGTTAATGGTACGGAACCCTTCGTGCACGAGTCCGACTCGCACTTGGCCGGTTTTTTTTACTTTCTTAAGAATAGAAGTAATGCAAGTCATACCGCTCCGGCTCCCTCCCGCCCTCCAGATCCCTCTCCCTCTCTTCGGGGGAGTACATGGAGAACCCTCGCTTGGCCAACTCCTCATCGGGGGAGAGGGCGGGGTTGTGGAACGCGTGGTTGCGGTCGTTGTTCATCTTCAGCTTTCTGGAATGGTGGGTAAACATCGTTAATGACCAAAGACAGGTTTCAGGTTTAAACAGGCTTAGTTAGGTTCTTGCTACCTAGTACTACAATCTGTGAATATGGAAAACCAATAACGGTCATCATATTATTTTTATCATAGTTGTATACCTAGAGGTATATACCGCAAGACTAAGGGGTCGTGATTACCTATTATGTGTTATTATGAAATACACAGCTACTTTCGAGCCAATTTTAATGGAGTGGTTAACTATTAGAATTCTCCTTAAAATACATACTAGCGAACAGATAGGTACTATACGACATTTTCCTTCACCATTAGGCAGAGACATCTTCAAATAAACTGTACCTATAGTAGAGTATTTAGTGACATGGTTTGTATGGAGAACCTTGCAGATCTTCGACAAAGGAAGCCGTTTGGCACCGACGTACCTGGTGGTCATCTGAGCTGATTTAGCCCGGTACCCACGTGGCATCTCCCTGCAGGTAGGTGGGGGGAGGGGGGAAAAAGCCCATCTACCTTGCTGCACTCTTACGTCCATATCTCCAAAAGTTTAGCAAATAGGTCGTGTTTAGTATCATTTCCGTATAATTTAAGGACGAGGAATTCATTTTTTTAACAACATTTTCACTCGTTCATAGAAAAATAACGAGTATAGCGCGAAAATAAAAAATCTTCAAAAAATTTTATTCACAAAATCGTTTCTTACAATTTAACTCCGAGCTTATGTTTTATAAAAAAATATGTTTAAATAGCCCTGTTATCTAGAGTATAGAAACATAAACTTTATCAACAGTTTCGACTTAAAAACGTGTCAAAAAAAATAATTTACGCCCCGCGGCGGAGCTGCGAGCGGCGGGAAAAGTTTGTAGTTTGGATAGGATTTGTCACATATTGTTTAATTATGCCACTGATTAATTAATAAAAGTGATTTTATACCTCAAGATGGTATTATTAAAGGAATATCTAGTAATAATTTGTACACAATATTCAAACACTGACACTGAAAACTATAATTCTAGCTTATTTTAATTATTTTTTGCGTAAAAATTGGTACCTACTCGTAAAGGAGTTAAAAGTTAGGTTAGCTAAAAACTAAAAAAGCTAACATAAAAGTTTAACTCCAGTAAATCACCAATTTAAGTTATAACTAAATACCTATAAAAATACATTGCTTTGTAAGTAGGTAATTGGTGCTTATGATTCAAAGTGAAGTAACTTTTGAAATGCATAATTATCATATCATGTAACATTTTGTTACATATTTCAGATTTAGAATATAGATTGAAAAACAGTAAGTGGTGTTTAACAACTACTATTTGAATACGGAAAATGTCAGACAGCTGGAGCACCTAGTTTCCGCATAAGAAAAGTATGAAATACACTTGTTGCCCTAATATAGGCCCTATAAATGGGAACCTAGGTAGGATTTTGGCGAGTGGCCAAGTACCACTAAAACCTCTGCTCTCACTCTGGCTGCTGAAGGGAGATCAGCCCCCTTGTTCACAAACACTCGGAAAGTTTCCGTGTCGGATCGTTCCCGTATTCGAATGTCAAAACCTTCTTTCTCAACGGATTCGAAAACCCTATTCACAAATGCTGTCGGTGGGATCCGATACGATTTGACATTAGAATTCAGAAAGGAGCCGACACGGAAACTCTTCGAGTGTTTGTAACTCAGGGTGTTGAACGACGAAAAATCGCTGTTCGCATGCACTTCGCCGTCCCAGCGGTTAACCGCACCTTATAATGCGGGTACAGCACTCGGGACGATGCCTCGCAACCCATGAAGCATTCATTTCGCCCATGCAACTGCCAAGATTCCCAGCCCATCGATTCTAGGTCTACTAGGAGGCAGGAGTCACTAATAGCGCCACCGCCTAGCTCTAAGCTAGCATCGGAGCGATTCAACCTAAGTATCTTTTTGCCTAGCCCGATTCCATGCCTGTTTTTGCAGGATCGATTTAAGTTCTTGAACAAGAAATTCGGTCAGTGGTAGTTGTGAGGTAGCGGTCATTGGCCTTAATCAGGCCATGTGTCTACGCAGCTGTAAAGCTAACGAGAGATGGACCACTGAAAAGTGCGATTCACTCTGAAAAATGTCTTTGCGCATTTTTTCACTCGCATTGCATTGTAAAGGTTGGCCAAGCATCAGGCCAGCTAGAGAATCTATCGACCTTTAAAAGACAATTTTGGAAACTTTGCTGCGAGGAAGTGGGCTAATGATGTTTATGTATTGTGAATATGACGAAAACGCTTGGTTGGAGTGGGAAACTTGCCGAGCAGCGTTATGAAGCTTGCTGCGCTGGCAGGCAGTAATTTGGAAAAAAAATCGAATAATAATCGACAATCGAATCATAATCTATACTCGGCCCTTCGATGCATTCGATTGAATTGCCGCGACTGTGCGCACAGGACAGGCAGCGAACGAATGATTAATCGACGCGACGAATGACAATTCATTCGTCAGTAGTACGGCCTGCGCACCGCATAGTCGAAGGATAATCGAATGATTGCGGTTGCTTATCGAATACATTCGATAACAGAGACCATTCGAATAATTCGGTTTATTTAGTAATAATCGCTCATCGCTAAAACAAGCTCAGTGGTAAGTACAGGCCGGGGATCGACGATTAGTAAAGTATTTTTTTCTCTGCTCGGCTGTCGCTACTTTAAGTTAATTCTCTAAGTACTTACATTTAAATACATGGCGTATGGATACTCAGCAAAAAAGGTGTGATTCTAACATCTCTTAAGGATTTTGAACGACTCTTTCAAAACAGAGTTCAGAGAGCTGGAGTTTCGAGTACAGATTTTACTCAAGCAGTAATATAACATCACCCTATATTCTGGATGCTTTAGAAAATTTGAAACTCACTGAACTCGGATTCTTCCAGTAGCCTGCATTTCACGGACGAGCCGGCGCAAGCTGAGGACCTGCGCGAACAGAACCGCCACTAGCAACAGCAGAATCGCCCCCACACTCCCGAACACACTCACTATTATTATGAGCTCTGTCTCCTGTGGGATAAAGGTCAAAACAATGTAACCATGCAAATAAATGACTATGACTGCAGTTTTGGAATAACGCCTGCTAAACGATTTGGCAAAGATTCAAACGTAGTTGATAATCGCTTTAACAAACTTGAAGGCACCTTTAATGACTAACTGTTGGGTGCCTCCTTGATGCTTAAGCATTAGTTTGACATCCTTGGTATAAAGTCCACATGACCGCACGTAAGACTACCCTTTGACCTTGAGACCGCCTCTATTTCCTTCGTAATAAGCTGTTTCGTGGTTCACATGGGTAACCTGACTTGCTGGTGACCGTACCATATATTGTAGATATTGCATTAAACTGTAATCTTTCAGTTTCATGCAATATCTGTATGTAAGACACATCAAAATTTGTGAACATTTGCGGTGTCATTACAAAAAAATTAGACCAGGTTTAAAATGGGTCTAAATATTACCCGACAACAGAGGAATGAATGACACATTCGTGACATAACCTAATAGACAAGCGCTTTTCTAATTGGCTAGCTAATAGCTTAGCCCTGTCTGAAACCCGGTACTAAGTTTTCTGAATAACGGGGTTGGGGTTCAATTGAAAGTAATGGCATGTTTGGGCTTTGTTTTTGTGTGGCATAGGTATTCATCCCAATATAGATAATATTTATAAAAGATCCCAATAATGCCTCAAGGATCATAGACCGCGGGCGGGCCAACGACAATTGATTTCCTATTGTGTCTGGAAACATAATACATGACGGAGAAACTGAGTTAGGACCTACGTGTTTTTGAGGCATCGAATCTTTAAAACATCTTATCTTTATCTTCTCATCCAGTTTTCGATAAGGGACTACATTACACACTATATCTCACATTATTATCATGACACATGTTCAAAACAGAAAGTGTACAACTCTTTCCGTTTTTTTAACACATAAAAGTTTAGTAAAATGGAGTTATTTTTTATTGATCGCATTTGTTTTAAAGTTTATAAAGCTACACATATAAGTAAGTAGGTACCTATATATTTTATAGCATTTAAAAAGTAAGAATTAAAGACAATTATAACATACTAAGTTGTGGGGTATAGTTAGCTCATAAGTAATCATAACATGCCACGTAAAAAGGTAATAAGTTTTACTAATAAAAATATCGAAACACCAATCATCATATCCGGGGCACATTCCAATCCATAAATCGGCTTATCCATTTGATTAAAAAAAGTTGACTACGCCGATAATTATTATAAATATTCTTTGACACCTACTTTCCCCACGTTACTGTTTTAAGACACATAATAAGTAGTTTCACTTATTTAAAAACACTTTGAAATCCACTTACCATTATTTAGGTGTGCGGTGGCGACATGGCAGCAACCTCCTTCACAGTTCACAGACCATCCACAACTGAGGGTTGTTATCAGTGGATTGATAACGTTAAGCCATCTCGCGTTATCAGTGCTATCGGCCAGTCAGTCCAGAACAGACACGATAGCCAGGTTGTAAACACAGATAGCTGAAGAATGTAGTCTGTGTCACTTGCTATTCAAATAGGTATTTCTTCTTTTTTTATGGCGAACGTAAGGTTATTTCACAGGAAGAAGTGGTCTGTTTTGACGTTTGTGAAAACACATGCGTCCTACCTTCGTTTCATTAATAATAAGTACACAAACTTTTTTTTTGATGGTATATCGAGAAGACATGCCTGTTATAATAAGAAGACCAACCTAACAGTATTTTATAGGTATTTTTTATAATTTTTGAATACATAAAAGCTAAGTTTCCACAATAAACATGAAATTGCATTTTTCCAGCTATAAAGAGGGTACATACATAAATAAATGGGTACCCAAAATTAAACACTGCAAAAAATAATACATTGACATTTTAAAATATGGATTCCTGTAAAGCATTGCTCATGTAGGTACTTAACTAAATCATCAAAGTAACAGTGATAAGCTGTGATTTCATTAATTATGATTAATCATTGTTTTGTGACTAATTATACTTTATAAGCCGTGATTATATCAGCCACGTCTATGAATGATCACTTCACAAACTGTTTTGTTTGCACGAAGTGACCATAGCCACAGAATAAGTACAAGTAGGTACTTCCATAGCCTAACCTCGCCTACAATTTTGTTCACCAGCTAGGGAAGATTTCTGAGTTGGTAAAGTTTATTGTTTTATTACTTTTACTGACAGCTATGCTATGCACTTTTAGTTGCAACTGTAACATTGTTGTGAAAGCGTGTTTCAAATAAGTCCAAAAATAAGTTCTCGAGGCAATCTAAATATGTTCGAACGGAGCCGTATTATTTCTCTGCGAGACGAAGGACTCATTATTAGTCAAATATCTGCTGAGCTGAATATATCGGTAAGTTATTTATAAATTATAATTATAATCAATATTAAATTAATTGATTTAAAGAGTTACGTTTTTTATGCGATACTTCCCACTCTGGGATATGGAATGGATTATTATCACACTATGGGATACTCCCAGCATAAAACAGAATATATATATATATTTTTATTATTTACTAGTTTAATAATAAAAGCTTTTCGACTAATGTTGTCAAACGGGCCTCTGCGTGTTGGCTTCGGCCCTATGTATGCCTTCCAAAGGTCCGGGACCCCATGGTCCCAAGATAGGAAAACAACATAATAATAATAATCGCTGCCAGTGCAATGAGGTAACTTGCCTTTACAAAATCATTCATTCCGTTATTGACTCACCCTCCCTTCTCTCTATGCTAAGCTTCAATATTCGGTATAGATCCCGTGACAAATTACCCAAACTATTCTACCTTGATATCTATAAAAATAGTACATCATTTTTAAATCCTGTCTCTAGGATGTGTCGATTATACAATGAAACTGTAGGCAAGCAACCTTCTCTAGATATTTTTTCATGTAGCCTAGTTAAATTTAAAAAAGAAGTTTACAAAATCTTACCAAGCCTTGTAGATTAATCATATTATTCTAACAAATTCAGTTGTATTTGTTATTGTGTATTTCTGTTGTATTACTAATCAAACGAATATTAGCTGGTAGTATTTGCCGAAAAAATAATATATAATAAGTAAATAACTAATCCTACACTAAGTTTAACCCTCTCCTATTTAATTCAAATTGGAACTCACTGTGGCCACATGTTTAGAGTTATAGTCTAGTTCAATAAGCTGCTTTTATTTTTGTAAATTACTGACTGTAACTTGTTTTGTGAGCCATGAATAAATAAATAAATAAATAATCGTTTTTATTTGACACACTGCAAACAAAACACAAGAAATACTTAAACATTATAAATGGGATAAATTAATTAATATTATACATTACAAATGGAATGGAATACTTTACTAAAACCCATGTGCCAAAAAGAGGGACCTTTTTGGCACATGGGTTTTAGTAAAGTATCTCAGTATAAGTAGTTGACAAGTTAAAATTGTAACGACACTGATTTTCAGTGGGAACCTTCGGGCATGGTGTGAGCCCATAAAAAAGAACTAAAATAAAACTAAAACAGGTCTATGTGCGAGCTTCACGCGCGTCACACTTTAAGAGCGTCGGTGGCGCAGTGGCTAGCGGGTTGCCTCTCATGCGAGATGTACCGGTTCGATCCCACGTGCCGCCACCAATGACTTTTTCTGTGTTATGTACATTAGTTGTTTCACTAACCGATGCTCTTACGGAGAGGGAAAACATTGTGAGGAAACCTGCACATTCAGGCGACTGCATGTTTCACCATGATCCAAACTGGTCAGGTTTCCCTGGTAACAGGGTTACGAAGTTCAGATGGCAATCGCTCTATTGTAATTACCTGATCTGCCACATGTGCACAACCGGGACATCGCTAGGAGAATGATGATTTACTATTTTGTCAAGTCAAAGTCAAAAATAATTGATTCAATTTAGGACTGAAAATTCAAATTATGAAAGTCTAAACTATAACATTTATATTTCTTATTCATTATAATATTTATAATGAATAATAAATATAAATGGTATAGTTTGCTTCTCTGCGCTTATCTAGAAATTGTATCCTTTAATTAAATTAAATAAGTAATACAAACTAATAAGTTAATCGATTGTTAACAAACTGACTTTTCACCCTTGCGTAACCTTTTTGTTACAGAGAAATACCTACTGTCCAAAAATGTATACAAAGATTTGATAGCGAGAGACGTCATGTCAAAACGCAGCCGCGACAGGTTCAGCCTCGCATCATCACAGAATACGGTCTTCTGTTATGATACTAGTACTTAGTATCATAACAGAAGACCGTTTGGGGAGGATGGCGGCGACATATGAACTACAACCATTTACTCAAACCAATAATAGTACATTAAAAAAGAGAGAGATATTGATTACCTCAAAATGTGTAATTTTTACAATTTTGCATTCAAATATGACATTTGACACGTAAAAGAACGCGTGCTCAGAGCATCAAATTCGAATCGCCACGCAGTACGCATCTCGTACTACCTCTTTTTGAAATAAATACACTGTCAGCATTGATTTATTAAATCAATGACTGTCAGTGACTCCAACGCGAAGATTCGCAGATGAGTTTGACTGCTCTATGCAAGCAGTCAGAAGCCCTTAAGCGTGCCGGCATTCGGCATAGAAAACCGTTAAAAAAATCGCTTTGTCCGAAGGGCATAAATTAGCGAGACTACGGTTTGCAAGGGACTACAGAGATTTTGATTTATTTCACGCCATTTTTTGTGACGATAAAACTTTCTTGACCTGTCAAGTCGGGCGTCAACACATATGGCGTGTAAATAATATGAGATATGAGCGGCGGAACGTGCTCCCAAATTATGAATCGGGGCGAATATTTAGTAGCCAACATGTGGGCCTGGATGAGCGCTGGAGGTCCTGGCGAACTTTGCTATCTACCTGAGAGGGTCAACGGTGAAACATATTATTACGTATACATATTATTATCAGTTGTTGCAGGATACTACGAATAATGTCCACCTAGCCGAATTTCGACTAAAGTGGCCAATCTCAACAGAGATGAACCGACTGCGCAGGAGATATTACAGTGCACAAGTGTTTGCGCAATACACAGGTGCACTCTCTGTTCCTTCACACTCATAATTCGGTGAGAAGGCAGTCCGATATGACCGTAGAGAGATCAGGTGCAGGACCAACGGCTTAACGTGCTTTCCGAGGCATATGGATGTTAACACCACTAACTTCCTGATTCCCTGTGTCTGAGTTATTTCAAGACAAAAAAACCTAACACTTTCGGCCCGACCCGGGATTCGAACCCGGGACCTCGTGGATCCCCCGGGTACTAGTAGACCAACGAGGCAGTCATACTACGAAGCCCACAGTGAGAACAATATCCAACAGATGAAGTTCCTGAAATTCTCTTTATTCAGGATAACTGTCGATACACACTTCTCGGTCAGACAATGGTTCCAGCAACAACTGGATTTTCGAACAATCCAGTGGCCCTCTTGATCGCTTGATTTAAATTCCATAGAAAAACCTTTGGGCAATCATGGTGCAAAGGTGGGATACGAGGAACGAAAGGACCAAGGAGTCTCTTGTCGCACATGTTGACGGAGTCTGGGAAACTTTTCGTGTCTCGAATCTCTGTGAAGTCCTTGTAGGATCCATGCGAGCCAGGTGTGATGACGTCATAGCCGTCAATGGGGCTATGACTTAATATTAGTTTTAAGTTTCCTAGTTTTAGTTTATGTTCTGTTCAATATTTTCTTCTGATTTTCTATTTGACTACTCTTGTGTACAATCTAGCAGTGGAAACGCATAAGGCTAGTGTGTTATTATTTTAATATTTACCCCTTAAGAATTATTGTAAAGCTGTTATTTTCTTAATAAAGAAAAAAAAACAATATTCTGATAGCATATTTTTAATCCTTAGTTTAAAAAACAAAAAGTTTAAAACAAAATGGATACTTAACGTTTGTTATCACCATCTTTCAAGTAAGCTATAAGTAAGAAAATTAAAATTAATCAATAAAGTGAAGATTAACACAGGAAAGTATGAGACGCACCACATTCTTTTTCAGTTGAAACCTGCATTTTTCCACAACAACACAACTTGAAATCAAAAATGGTGTTTGTTTTAGATATGAAAGACATTGTGACGAAGTCATTGTAATTTTACTATGTTTTTTGTCTTATACCCGTGCCCTTTACTTGCTTATTTTCGTGTGTTATGTGATGTCCATCCATACTAATATTATAAATGCGAAAGTGTGTCTGTCTGTCTGTCTGTTACCTCTTGACGCTTAAACCACTGAACCGATTAAGATGAAATTTGGTATGAAGACGGTTCGAGACACTGGAAAGGACATAGGCTACATTTTGTCGCGATATAAAAACATTAAGGGGTGAAATGAGGATGAAAGTTTGTATGGAAAATCCAACTCTTGCGGGCGAAGTCGCGGGGAACCACTAGTTTATTAATAAATGTATTTTCTTTCTTACAATGATAGCCCTTTTGGTAGAAGGTGAAGTGGTGTGGCCATGGTGTGACCTAACCCATTTCATTATAAAATAACAGTGTGAGTGCGGGTTAGTGGTGAATGAACCAAATAAAAAAAACACATTTCTTAAACTTTAATAATGTTGACAAAGTCTAGGAAACAGTATACTTGGCCGCACGTCAGACTACCCTACTTTGACCTTGAGATTGCTTTTATTCCCTACGTGATAAAAACTGTTTTCGTATTTCACATGGATAGCCCGACTTGCTGCCGCTATACTCACATAGCTATAGGTTGTTCTACTTAAATGAAGATTCACCTGCCTGTACCTTTTAGTATCAATAATTACTGTGCTAATGTGTATGACCCCAGTTAGGCGTGTGTGTACTCGGCCTAAAATAATTATTTACGCTAGATCTAGGCTAACATAGTTAATTAACAGAAAGCTTTCATAATAATGCATTCTTCCTTTGAATTCTTATCATGCCTTTAGAATAACAGTGTAAAATTACACTATGGTTTGAATATACGTTGAATACTAAGTTAATATTGGCTATTTGACACCACCAATCGTTGACGTACTTTTAATTTTATTTAACTGTCAAAATGCTTTTCTATAGATTTTGTACCTATGGGAATACTAAACTTTGACGTCACATTTCACTATACTCAACTAACTTACTAGCTAAACTCGATAAAAAGAGTTAAGCTTAATTATTAATCAAATATAAGTGTGTGTAACGTGTTTAAAATATGTAGGTATGCTGTTATCTTCAAGAAATATGTTTTCGGAATTATTTGTCGATAGTGACAAGTACCCAATTACTTATCATTTAAGTATAATTTTAATTAAAGCCATTATGTACTATGTATAACTCATTTAAATATTTTATACTACATTTGTACCAGTTAGAAGCGGAGGATGTGATTAATAATCAAACTAATAGGTAACAAGCCGCTTATTATTACACAAATATGTAGTAATTACTAATTACACTTATACTAATTACTCTAAGGGGCAGGGAGTTTTAATCTCCTTTAAGTATTATTTATCGCAAAGGAGTGATTAATCCTACAACTATTTCATATCATGGATTATACTTATTTACAGTTTTATGAAACAGAATTACCGCAAAATCGTGATAAATGTGTAAATTGTAGTAGATATGACACATGCGTCAACTGAGTCAGCTTTGGTCAACTGTGTCTCAGCCAACTTTGAGAATAGGTCGGATAGTCACCCTGTATATATTTAATATAGAAATAATAAATAAACCCCATTGTTGGCGACAAACCTCCTCTTATATAATTTTGAAAATACTTCTTTTTTAATACGAGTATCCTATTTTTGATACTTTTTTTGCTTTGTTTTTGTTTACTTTCAAAGGTATGTTGTTTTTGGCAGTCATTGTTATTATATTGAGCAGTGTGTGTGTGCAAATATAATTAATTCTTATTTTAAAAGTGTTCATCTTCCTGGCCCCTGCTCCTACGTTTTACCTCGCGTACACTCATACTTTATTCCTCGTTGGTCTAGTGGTCAGCACGTTGGGTACTACCCACGAGGTCCCGGGTTCGAATCCCGGGTCGGGCCGAGAGTGTTTGAGTTTTTCTGTCTTGTAATTACTTAGACACAGCTCCGGAGTCAGGAAATTGGTGGTGTTAACACCCTCTCGCCTCGGAAAGCACGTTAAGCCGTTGGTCCTGCGCCTGATCTCTATCGTCATGTCGGACTGCCGTCTCAACGAATTATGAGAGTGAAGGAACAGAGAGTGCACCTGTCTGTGTATTGCGCATACACTTGTGCACTATAATACTTATGTCCCGCGCAGTTGGCTAATCTCTGTTGAGATAGGCCGCCGTGGTCGAAATTCGGCTAGGAGGATATTATTATTTTACTTTATTCCAAATTTGTAACAATGACAAAACAGTTCACGTTTAAAAAGCCATGATTCATTCATTGTTGACTAAAATTTAGCATGTTTATCATAATACCTAGACTTTATGGCGGCAATTCGCGCCATTTTGGATTACTTAACATTTAAGTTTTTTGGTTTATAGTCACAGTCAGAACAGCTAATGGCTTGACTAAATATTTAAGTCCTGAATCACCTGCTCATGTCATGTCATAATAATTCACAATAGAGACCAAGAGTATTTACGAATGATTAATTACCTTATAATTGCAAATACCCATGTCTAACCTGGCTTCTACCTACACAATATTACTGGAATATGTTTTTCATCTTTTTTTCCAGGAAAACTACGTGACATCCCAAATAAAAAATTCATCATATTGATTAATCTGTTACCTACAGTGTTGTTATTTGAACTTAAAAATTCATTGACTGTCTTTAGGTGGGAGTCGAACCCATGATTGTAATGCGTAACGTAACTTGCAAAGAAATTACTTTGAAATAGTTAAATTAGCACAATAGTCTAGAGGTATAGATATAAGTTCTGTTTAAGTTAAATTATTGTTTTTTAAGTGATAAGCATTCACTTTGCAATCTAAATATATTATTGCACTTGAAAAAATGACCGCCAGAGGCGGGAATCGAACCCGCGTTCCTCGCATGCCGGGCGATTGCCTAACCTCTCGGCCACCCTGACGTTGGCAGAGCCTGTCGAAATTTTCAAGTGCTTCTTAACGCTGTAATGCCGCGTTGCTTTCATCAATGTTATTGGGATTACACCCTCAACACTCGAAAGAAATACTATTGCAAGTATTTAACAATCGAAAGATGAAGCTTGCAAATACGATAAATTATTGTTTTTTAAGTGATAAGCATTCACTTTGCAATCTAAATATATTATAATAAATATATTATCTGGCGGTCATTTTTTCAAGTGCAATAATATATCTGTTTAAGTTACTAATATGGTGTTCAGTTCCAATTTTATGTTTTTTGCAAGATTTTTCTTGTAAACAAAACACAGTGATAACATTTCAAATTGATAATTAAAAAAAACATATCCTGGTGCTATCTGTGCTGCTGTTGATTCTTTTAGCGGGTTTTTACCTGAATCACCCCCAAATAAATACCTAAATTACCTCGTCTCGTTTCTCGCAAATTCTTATACTTAATCTTTAACGAGGTGGTCGTGCAGTGACCAAGTAAGCTACTTAATTTGGTGTCTTCTGAATAAACGTTTTACCAAACGCATGCCGTCTGCAATTTGACATCATCGGCAATTAGGTGTGAAAATAACTAATTGTTTGTTTAACCTTTTCACTGCACCTTTAATGAGCCAATTTCGGGTACACAATAACAAATTGATAATAGTAACGTTACTGGCAGCTCGAGCAAACAAAGAGCCGGACCTTGAACTTTGGGCAAGTGATCGAGTTTGATAGATGACAAGGGCGTTCATCTAGGTCGTAATTGGGATCACTGTCGTTTAGGAGATACACAGCTTTTTAAAAGGCGTATAATACAATTGAAGGGTTAACGAAATCTGGCAGCAAAGCTACTCAACCTCAACTGATTAGAACTAATCAGAAGATAAGATAAATTTAATGCGGTAGTGTCTATTAGGTAAAACGGCCGTTTGTGTTTATTTATTAATAAATCGTTTCTTTCTAGAGGTACGTATTGTAAGTTGACCCAATATTGACTTGTGCGCTGCCTGCGCTCTATTGCCCGGCGATTCGATTAAGGTAGGTGCGCCTAATAAGAGCCGGCCCAAATAAGGGTCACCACTTCAAACTTCCCGCACTTAATACTTAAACCAAAACGGATATCGCGCGGCCCCTCCCCAGTGACCAATCACAAAAGTGCAACAACATTCATAGCTTTCGCACCGGCCATTTTGTCAGTGACTCCGAGTGTTCCTCAAGGACGGTCGACGTGACGCAATTTACAAAATCCGAATATTCATTTTTGCTTTGTTGAGTGATACATCCCGCACGTTTTGTAATAATTCGGCAATAGCAGTGTTATAATACTTTCTGAGTGTGGACTGACGGGGTGAGTTACCAAAATTATTGCTTTTTTATATCGGTTTTGTTTGGTTTTCTCAGAACATATCTAAGTGCCTAATAAGGTCCACTATGTTGTCTTCAAATAAGAGCCGGTCCTTATTACAGCTAAGAAGTAATAAGATCAACGAATTATAAGGAGAAATGTTGCCATTGTTTAAATTTACATGCGTGTAATTTGATTTAAACATTTATGTTGATGACGAAAAAATAATAATAACGATAAGTAAGAACTTGCAACTTCTGGTATCACGAAGAAAAAGTAGATCCCAGCAAAGACTGATATTTTAGTTATATATTTTTTGTCCTGATTGTGTGTAACATTCGCAATGAATGTTGACTTAGTTTTCCTTAATTGATTTGTAGTAACTATTATCGTATACTATCTCATTATTAGGCGATACATTCTTTGTTTAAAGTTGTAAATCACTTGAATTTTTATTCTTTGTTAAAACGTTCTCCCACAAGTTAACTTAGTATTTCATTATGTTGTTTATTGAATAAAGAATATATATATATATATATATATATATATATATAACGTATAATTAGGATAAGCAAATAAAACACACTTGGAATATACGTGCATAGTGATCTCCTTTACTTAAGCTGCAATGGTTGCTCTTCTTTTGCTTTCATATACTTAATAAGAACCAGACTCTTCATAAATAAGTATTATACCAAATAAGGTCCAAGAGCTAAGAATAAGAATGAAAAAAATATTGATTAGTAACATTTTGTGATTTACTTTACAAGAGATAATAAAACACTGCATTTATATACTTTCTTTTTATATTTATTACTATAAAATAGATGAATTATAGCATATATAAATTTCCTTAGACTTTATAAGGGCCACGACACAAATTTACAAGATTTTTTGCTACATCTTTCGAGACCACGAACTTAATAGTATTTTAAAGCCGTTACTT
The DNA here is from genome assembly GCA_949316185.1 of Pyrausta nigrata. Taxonomy (NCBI): domain Eukaryota; kingdom Metazoa; phylum Arthropoda; class Insecta; order Lepidoptera; family Crambidae; genus Pyrausta; species Pyrausta nigrata. The sequence goes on along the minus strand of OX438947.1, from coordinate 17,890,060 downwards.
TTAAAAGATGTGATTTTTCTAGTAAACAAACTCTTTAAACTCGTAGTTCAATAATGGACTTTATTTGGAACCCTAGTGCCCAATAAGGACCGCAGACTAGCTTTTAAAAATCCCTATTTTGGAAGGAAATGGCCATTATTGCCTCGATTTTGTACCATATGTCGCATTTTTAAATAAACACTTAATATGATCATAGTATCTTACAAACTATCGCACTTCCCAAAATTAATTTATAACGATTTCCAAAAACTATGCCCTTATAAGGCGCTCTTACCTTATGTAGAAATATTATCAGATTTATCATTAGGAAATATCTGCCTAAGGAAATATCTAACCTATCATTTCAACATTTGTGCTGAACGTGTTATTAATCATTTCTATTTAGAGATTGATCTTCTTTTTCTTCTCAGCCTTCTTCTACCATTTTCTTGGTGTAGGCCTCCTTTCTTTCATGCCAGTCTCTTCCATCCTGAGACACATGTATCCACATCGATCCGGCTTTTCTCTTTATGTCGTCACTCCATCGCATTTGGGGTCTTCCTACCGGCACAGAATAAGTACTAGTACTCCGTACAGAAGTATGACTTTGCAATGAAATTCAAAGAAATATCTACTCAATGTTATTAACGATATGGTGTAATTCAGTTCGCCTCTGACTCAAGCACATTTTCGTGGAGACGCCTACAGAAATACATTGCAAGATAATTTTATTCTTATAACTCTGGAATATGATTCATAATACACTAAACCTATTCAGTGACGTACTATCTCGCAACGCGATAGGGTTGACTGCCACAAGAAGCTACTTACGCCATCTAGTGCATCTTTCTAGGACTTTATTCACGCTCGTCCAACCAGCAACCTAGTGTCGCGCACCGCCGGTGAATAAAACGCGGGAGCGTGTCGCTGCCGGCTAGGGACACCCAACTTGTTTAGTCCCTTACCAACAGGTCGCCGCGCGTAGGTACGATAATGTTGATAAATTATACGAAGACCTTTTTGAATTAATAAAAAATCAATTCAATGAAATCTTTCCACTGAAGAAGGTTAAGACAAATCAAGCTAAATGTAATTTAATGACTGGGCTACACCAGGTATTCATAAAAGTAGGATTAAATTGTATGACTTATATAGTATAAGAGAATACTCACAGGATCCACATACTATTGAATATGTTAAAAATTACTCTAAGATATTTAAAAAAGTATGTGCTGCAGCAAAGTCAAACTATATTCGTAGAATAGTTTTAAATTCCAACAATAAGGCAAAAGCTACTTGGAACATAATAAACAAGGAAACTTGTAAAAATAAATCAAAAAGTAGCTCATTCTCACTAAAAGTCGAAAGTAAATTGATCACATCCAATCAAGAAGTTGCAAATGCTTTTGAGTCATTTTTTTCTAATATTGCACCTTCTACAACTAAAGAACTTGCATCTTCTTCAGAACTTGCGGAATCGATTCTCAAGTCCAATGTCGACCAGTGCGATTCTCCACTGCGCTTTAGGCATGTCAGTCCCGAAGTAATTACAAAAACATTTCTAGATTTAAATATGAAGAAGACTGAGGATCTATGGGGACTATCTGTGTATATTATAAAATCAATTATCAACACAATAGCTCCTTAATTAGCAATAATTTTTAACAAGTGCATTGATGATGGCCAGTAATTTAGTAAAATTATACCGCTATTTAAATCCGGCGAGAAAAGTGACCCCTCTAGTTTTAGACCAATATCGATTCTTCCGGTCCTCAGTAAAATATTTGAAAAGGTAATATTCAATAAACTTCTAGCACATCTTTCTTTAAACCATCTACTACACGAAAAACAATTTGGTTTCTCTAAAGGTAGAAGTAATGCTGACGCGGGAGTTGCTCTATTAAAACATATCTTTGATGCCTATGATAATAAGACAAGATGCTTTAGGTATTTTCTGTGATCTTTCAAAAGCTTTTGATTGTGTAGAACATAAAACTTTATTGAAAAAATTAAGACATTATGGGGCTTCAATGAATTTATTAAATCTACTTGAATCTTACCTAACAAGTAGAACACAAAAAGTATGCATCAATGGGGTTGAGTCTTCTGGAGCACCTCTGACCATGGGTGTGCCCCAGGGATCGATATTAGGACCTTTATTGTTTTTGATTTATATACATGACCTTCCACACTTTGTAGAAGATCTTTGTGATATAGTATTATTTGCTGATGATACTTCACTTATATTCAAAATTCCCAGGGGGAAAGATACTTTTGACGATGTGAATAATACTCTTTCACAAGTATTGCATTGGTTTACCGTTAACAACCTTTTGCTTAACGGGAATAAGACTAAATGTGTTAAGTTTACGATGCCTAATGTCAGACAGGCCTCAACAGATGTTTTGATAAAAGACAAACTGCTAAATACTATAAATTCAACAACATTTTTAGGAATTACTTTAGATTCCAAACTACAATGGGGTCCTCATATCGTGGCCTTGTCAGGAAGACTTAGTTCAGCTGCTTTTGCTGTAAAAAAGATACGGCGCTTGACTGATGTTGAAACGGCCAGACTAGTCTATTTTAGTTATTTTCACAGCTTGATGTCGTACGGTATTTTACTATGGGGCTCAGCTGCTGATATAGAATCAATTTTTGTACTACAAAAAAGGGCCGTACGTGCTATTTATAACCTCAAACCTCAAGATTCATTGAAAGATTTTTTTAAAGAAATAAGGATATTAACAGTAGCCTCTCAATATATTTATAAAAATATTATGTATGTGCGTAAAAACTTGCATTTATTTACAAAGAAAAGTGATATGCATAATTTTAACACTAGAAATAAAAATAAACTTGCTATTCCACAATTCAGGCTTCAAAAAGTTGGTCATCCTTTCATGGGAAAATGTGTCAAATACTTTAACAAATTACCGAAAAATATTGTAGAATTACCAATTAACAAATTCAAATCATTTATTAAGGATACCCTAATTACAAAAGGTTATTATAAAGTAGACGATTATTTGAATAATGAAAACGTGTGGACCAGCTCGCACTAGAACAATTTCTGTATTTTTAAACATTATTTTTAAAAGAGGCTTTGACAATAGTGACTGAGTTTCTTGCGCTGCTTCTTCTCAGCACTAGCCCACAATTTGTCCCGAAGCAGTGGTAGGGCTTAAAAAATAATATGTTGGGACGTGTATAAGTGCCCCCTGTGGGCCTACATACATAAATAAATGACTTTTATGACTTTTACGTTTTTGCTATCCTTCCCGCGTAGCGGGAAGATACACAGGCCTGCTACCGGGCGTTTCTCTCCCCATGGTCTGCACTGAATAACCGTCTTCAACCAGGATTCATGTTTGCGTGCGACGAGGCCTGCCCATTCTTACTTAAGTTTTGCTACGCGCTGGACAACATCAGTAACTTTACTTTGCTCTCACTTATTATTGCAGTCACTTATTTGTCATGCGGTCTCGCAGTGTTACTCTTACACGTTTTCAGTTGAACAAGACTCGCATATTTGACGCAAAACTTGGGTTTTTACCAAAGACTCCATTAATAAACTGCGAGTGGCCCAAAGAGCGATTGAGATTAGAAGAATATTATTGCTGAATAGTTTGCGATTCATCTGTATTTTTAGCAAATACAGCAACTACTTACAAGGTCACTTGTTGAATACTTTCAGTGTCAGTGAACGCCTATAGATGTAAAAAGAATAAAAGTTTAATTATGTTTAGGTACTCTCCACGAAAGTGTTAACTTAACTTACAAGTATTACACTGCTTCTATCAATCTTATTTTAACTAGCCTATTTATCGAATAACAAATACGTATCATTTATTGCAAGGACTCTTCAACAATGTTCTAAGATGAAAGAATTACTTTGGTTAAGCACAATTAAGCTTATTGTGCAACATTCCTTGGCAATTAAGCTAAGTACGATATTGTTAATTCGCGCCTTAGGTGCTATTGTGATTGAGGATCGACATGGTGACCCTTGGCCTCTCATGCAGCCTTGGTGCAGTGGTGATATCATTCTGAGGAATTTCGGGGATCATGCCAGGGTTGGCACGATCGATTGAGAATCACATGGTAATTTTTACGCAGGTATAAGGCAAGCAGGTATTCTCATTTTTTAAAGCAGTTTAAAAATGAGAAATTTCTGTAGTAAATGTACTATAGGTAGACGTTATATACTCTTTATGAACTACGACTTCGATATGAAGTTTATGTATCTAAAGTAAAATACATCAGGCAGTCTTGAAGCTATTTATTTCATGTGAAGCAGGTGTTATTTGTGTGAATAGAAGTATCTTATTATAAGGTATAGCGTTATTTAAAATTATAAACGTAGAAAATACCATCAATAGTGCCTAGCATACTGTTAAAACTACAATAGATATTTGACTTCTAAAATTCTGTGACAGCACGAAAGAGATCTATAAATACAAATGGAAAGAAAAAGAGTTTTGGTTATATATAACAGTAAAATGATATTATTTTAAGGTTTTTACAATAAAAAGGTACACCAAGCAAGCCATATTTATAATAACTAATGTTGAAAAACTACACTATGTATTATTATGAATGCCAATTGTTGCGTTTACAATAATTGTGCGCACACAGTTTTGGTCCCACAGTCACAGCTTATTACTAGTTGTCAGCCCTAAAGAAGAATGCTGGCATTCTCATGTCATATCGGTCAACGGATTGAGGCCCAGCACGAAGTCTGTCAGAACTATAACAAACGCTCTTATTGTCTGTCTGTATGACTCCGGATGCCATGCATGACATAGTGTTAGCTTCTTGAAACATGATAAGGTCACCGCATGAATGAAAGTCAATATGATATGATTTAGATGGGCAGGACAGGTAATACATGATAAACTATTTGACGTGATCGCCTCGGAGTGTTGAGACCAAATGAGGTAGGAATGCTAAGGATTTTTATTATAATAACAACTTAGCGGTTCTGATTTGGAATAACATAGGCAACTAGCATTTAATATTAACTGACTTTATGCGAGTTTAAAGTTTAGTTTGATGCTATAGCTTAATTATAGCCTGAACAAAAATATATGGGACCTCGCCATGTTGCGGAAAAGAACTGGAACTAATTTATTTTACTGGCAACAGAAACCACAAATCGTCATTGTCATGTCATTATTTGTCATAGTGATTAGTGTCAAACTGGTAGCGTGATCTAATTTTCAAGTTTATAACATTTTAATGTGATAAAAACTCGGAGAACTATTCGCTGTCGTAAAAGAAAAGTGATTTAACATGTGTTGTAGTGATTTTTGATAAGAAAATCTATGTAATCAACATAGTTTCTATAAATTGATTACCGATTTAGTTGTCAAATCACAATTTTCGGTTCGTCATATAGTGCGAACAGTGAGAATTAGCTTTTGATGGCGACGGAGAATATTGTATTAATGTTTTTGAAAATCATATTGATTTATACTTGTGTAAACTGTCTAGCTAGTACACTTTTATTAAATCACATAAAAATAATCAGTTAACTAAATATATACACTTAAAAAAAAACTTAAAAATCTACTTATTCAAAAATGTTACCGTGTCCATGAGGCTAGGAAGCGAGAATGCTGGCTGCGTTTCCGCGTTGGATAGCCATACTTAGCCTCTGAGCGAGAAACGAGCCAGCTTTTTTGTTTTCCAGAATTGTATTTAATTTAGGGGCTATTTTTCTCAAAAGTAATTTGGCGTTAGTGAGAGTTTTATTTTCTTTATTTTAACCCTGCTAAGATATTTTACTGAAATAGTTCGTAGAAATTTCAAAAATTTCACGTACAATATTAAAATAATAAAAAAAAAAATAATTTAAGAGAACATTATGTAATTTTACTTCTACCCGACTGTGGTTTGGTAAAAAAAAATTTAATTTGCTCCAAATTTCAAAGCCAATTTTAAAAAGAGTCACTGACTTTAACAAGTACCTATCTACTTAGGTACTTGTTAAAGTCAGTACAAGTATCGTAGAATCTGTTATCAGAGTTAGAAATGTAGCATAAATGTAAACATATAAAATACAGTTCTTTATGTTTAGTTGCCAATCTACGATGGTATATGATTACATCAAGTGTTGTCATATAAAGTAGATTCGTAGCGCCCTTCATTCAGGTCCCTTATATTTCTGGTCAGGCTATAATAATCATTATTTATGGAACGTAAGCTGTTAATAAAATAAACTAACTGAGTTTGGATTTATGTTTGTTTTCAGCACTTGCCATATTTAATTTTGTCTACACTATAAGAGTAGGGCCCGAAAATACAGACACTGTCGTACATTACATTACACTTATTTTATTGCAAATTTCGACTAATATCGCAATAAATAAATGTTAGCTCAATACTAATAAGACATTGTGCAAGTCAAAATAAAACTTACAAACTTATAGAAGACAGGTAACGATCTCATTTTCTCTATTCCATCAAGTACTTTATCATCTTGACAGAGCCATCAGCACCTAATCATTTGCTATTGTCATAGTTATTGCCAAACATGGATCATTTATCATATTAAGATTCAGGTCTCGATCGTGAAGGTCCATCATAATTTCAATGTTTTATTTTGTAGACATCAAATACCGATTTTAAAGCTTAACTATAGAATGAGTTTTTTTTCTGACAGTAAATCAAATTATTATTTCAGAATACAAGTATAATTAATCATACTTAACCTGTTACCATGGTTATTACTATTTAAAACTTTTAATACGTAGGTAATTAACTAATATAAAGTTCCCAAAGGTAGCATTAGTGGTGCTTCATATCTAAAATTCCACCTGAAATTTTTTGGGGAACTGTGTTTTATTTCAGCTATTATTTTAAGACTTTAAGAAGGTATTAGATAACATGTAACTTAAAGAAAAGCAACTAAGCTAAAGAAATGTATAATAAACTAGCTATCCGTCCGACTTAGCACGATTGCATTTAAAAAAATCCATAGCTATACCACTCAGGGATAATGTGTACCTACCTCACTCCCTACTTTGGAAAAAAAATTCAAAACTATTCAGTTTAAGGATAAGTTCTTACGAACATACTCACAAATATACAAATTTTACCTCTAGTATAATATTACCATAGATAAGGAAGGTTACTACGAAGGGCCGTGAGTAGACCAAAGGCAACAAGAATAATAATTTACGCAAGACCACCATTGCATTGGTAGCCTTTGTTTGAAAATGCTACCATGTTATAGTTTATTTATTCAATGAATATCTGAATAGATTTGTACCCGAAATAAATAGCAGTCATCCCGCCTACGCGAATACGAATCGAGCGTAATGATGCCATCGGTCGACTTTTTTCGTCAACAGTTTATTTATTTCAATAGATAATATTTTTACGAAATTGAAATAATAGAGTATGAGAAATATTTGTTTCAACGACTGTTAAAATAATTCAAACCATAAGTTTAAGGCCCTGTTTAAGTTAAACTAACAAAGAACATCATTCAAATCACAATTGTTGGTCATGTATTTAGGTCGAAATAAAAAAAAGAATTAAAATTAGTACATATTTAACGCAAAAAAATAAACAAATTCAATACTACAATCTAAGAAAAATCTTTATTTATTTTTAATTAAATTACTAAGTCCTAAAGTAAGATAGACTTTTTAATTTTGTCTAGCGATTTCTGAATAGGCTTTAAGTGACGTGACCTTTATTCGGATGCGCGCGCGCATTCCAGCCCGTGTTCCATCTCTAGTAAAGTGTAACAGCGACCTTGCAGGCATAATGTTATTTATTGCAATAGGAATGTCCTATTATTATAATAATATACCCAAGAGTGCCCAAGATTTGTTTTTAAAGATTTTTTAATGCGCACAGCCAAGGAGTGGAATGTCCTGCCTGCGTCTGTTTGGCCGAGTGCGTATAACCCGAAACTCTTTAAGGTGCGTGTAAATAGGCCTCTCCTGGGAAGCTCGCTCCAAGCTCACTCCATCGTAGAACTTATCTTTGCTGGCGGGCAAAGATGATCACCAAGAGTTAGCCCATTACTTATATAAAAAAGTTTACATATTGTTAGTTAAAAAATATAGCCTATGTTACTGAAAAAAAATAGGTATACCTAGCTGTAGTTTAAAGCTAGGTATACCTATTTTTTTTAATACGCTGCTATAAAAACGAACTCGCAAACTTACCTACTCTGTTTTTAATATTATGAGTGTAGATAGTAAACTCTTTGCAATTTTTTTTGTTGAGCATGTAGGGCCAAAAAAGTAATGCGTTCAGTTTAGACAATAATTTAAAATGCTCATGTCAAAATAAGACTCTTCAGATTTCACACTCCTCAGTCCTCACATAAACTTAGGCATGTAAATCCCGAATTTACATTTAAAAGCAAAGCGGATAGGCGTGCATAGTACGTACAGTCAGCATAAAGGTACAGTAAGGCAAAGAACTTTTCAACTTTATATTAATTATAAGTTTAACTGTACCCAATTGACTGATCAGTGCCAGCACAAAATGCCACTCAAACCCATCGGCGATCATTACTGCTATTAAATTCGTCTATTAATGTTATAAAGATGTGCAGAAGAGATATGATACAGTAGGATTACTCCAATGTCCATAGCTAATACCTACCATATGAAATATCGTTTTCTAGACTCCGTTGATTGAGAAGACTGTGACCTACTAATGAAATTATTATCAATAAACGTCTATTTGTCTATTACAAAACCTAGCTACTAGCTAGCCTAGCTTTTATGAGGTTCATTTCATTTTTTTCTAAAAATAGATCATAGGACTTGTTAGTTTTTAAGTTCGGGATTTGAATTTTGCGCTATCCTGATTCTATCCCAGCATAACTTGTGAGGCGCGTTCTGATTGGCTGCGACGCTGTCACTGCTCAACGAACACTAAAAAACGGACCAAACGCGTCCATTCATTTTTTTGCAGAATGGGTCCATCTTGGCAGGAGTTGCATGTGATTTTTGTTATTATTGTATTCGTATTGTCAATTAATAGTACTCGTAGATAGATAATAAAAGCGAGTCAGATTTAAACACGAAGGGTTCCGTATCATTATCTTTCCATAATTTGAAGCATCTACTAACGGCAACTTATTACGGAACCCTAAAAAGTAACTTCCATTAAACAAAGTTGTGAATAAGAAAGAAAAAAATAGGTATAAGGAAGTATAAGTGATAATTTTCTGCGTCTCAAGTTTTAGAAACTTTCAGCTGGTTATCACAACCGATGTTTCCAAAAAAGCTATTTGGACATGAATCTTGATAGTAGGTAAGTGGCACCGTTATTGGCATTAAACCCATAATTCGTCTAAATTCTAATTAATTCAGCTGTCGATGTTAGCGTTATTAAATTTTCTGCATTTTCGGGAGGTGACACAAAATGTGTATCAACAAATATTTACACCCTATATATTGAATGAATAATAATAATAATAAATTGTTTCAACAAACACACCAATTACCTAGCCTCATACTAAGCGTGAGCTTTTAAATACTTTTATAAACATCCATGACTTAGGTACAAATGCTCGTGCTCATCACACAAACATTTGCCCCTTGCGGGATTCGAATCCGCAACCGCCTGGTTTAGAAGTCCGGTGCGCGAACCACTACACCAAGACGGTCGTCGAATTGAATCAATGTTGTAGATCTAATTCATAAAGTTGTGTTTTAACGCTGGTTTCTTGTTTTAAGTAACTTAATGAAGATTCACTCTACTGTGTCCAAAATTCGGCAATTTGGCAAACCATAGCCATGAGAATGACATAACTAATGAATGAATAATGATGCACACTCAATAACTATGTAATTAGCGGTGGGAACTTTTGTCAGAATTAGTGGTTAACCTGTCACTTGTCAGGCATCTTCGGTCAAGTGGTGATTATTAATATTATTATGTTCGTTCGTGGGTTTAACCAATTATCCAATGGGTATTAAGTAATTTGGGGTTAATTAGGCTTAATCATGAATGCAATGTGTTTCGAAATGTCATGGTCGTGTGAGGTTTATTAAAGTATTTGTTTTAGATGAGGAATCTACAAGATAATTGGGCTGATTTTTAATAGTTAAATGAAAAATAACCGTCAGATTAAATACGGTACGACTGATTTTAAAATGTCTTCACTTAATTTGAGCGACATATTGAGATAGTCACTGTATACTTACATACTTTATCAGCCAGTCTTTTTTATCTCACAGTCGAAAAATCGGTTCTTCCCTACAATAAATTACCAATTACATCCATTTAGGAGGAACAGCGACATAAACTTTGGAAAACTAAAATCGGTTATTCCATAGATCTGGAAGTCATACATTTATTTTATTGCACAAATAAAGTGTACCAAAGTTGGATTTAATGGTAACAGCATTCTCTGCCTCTTAAACCTTTATCACCTTGCCTTCATGACCACAAAGTTCACGAAGCATCTTTGAAAGAGAAAATGTGATTGCTCAAGTTACGACTATACGACAATTTAGGTAAAATTGTCGTATTATGCCACATCTCTTTGCATCCATGGCTTACGTTACAGTAACATAAGCAATAGTTTCGCCACACCTCATCTATGGCAAAATCCGTCTGTCCATCCGTTTGACGGGTGCAGGGATGGTGTCACAAAGGTGAGAGAGTCATTGTCTGAAGGCTGGCTCGTTTTGTAATTAGCTTGGAACAAGTCAATTTGGTTTCCAGGGTCACGTTTGTGTACCTCTATCTTATCGTTAAATGGTTAGTAGTTAACTTTTTGTTATTAGACAAATGCGATTGAAACTGTTCAAGAATGATAAATTAATTTGTTATTAATTAATTAATGTCGTCCTAGCCGATTTCGACTACGGCGGCCTATCTCAACAAAGATTAGCCAACTGCGCAGGACATATTATAGTGCACAAGTGTGTGCGCAATACACAGGTGCACTCTCTGTTCCTTCACTCTCATAATTCAATAGTCCAACATGACCGTAGAGAGATCAGGTGCAGGACCAACGGCTTAACGTGCTTTCCGAGGCACGGGGGTGTTAACACCACCAACTTCCTGACTCCGGAGCTGTGTCCTACTAATTTCAAGACAGAAAAACACAAACACTCTCGACCCGACCCGGGATTCGAACCCGGACCTCGTGGATACCCAGCGTGCTGACCACTAGACCAACGAGGCAGAATGATAAATACAGTGTATTTATTTAATCTTTATTGCACAACTAAAACTGTGTACAAAAGGCGGACTTAATGCCTAGTGGCATTCTCTACCAGTCATACCTTTGTACTGGAATGGTTGTAATTACATCAAAGTCAAAGTCAAAGTCAAAAATTCTTTATTCAATTTAGGACACAAAATGCCACTTATGAACGTCAAAATATCAATAAATTATGGCCCATATGGGGCAGAACATGTCTCCTTATCTTTTGGGCCCTACTAGCGCTTCGAGACAAGACACAGACAATCTGGCAAGTGCTGAGAAGAAACGCCGGAACAAACTCAGTCACCACTAGCTGCCACAAAAATAAAACAAATCAAAATAAACAGGTAGGTACATCAGTTTGGTGCAGGCTGGACTGTCCATACATTCTCGTCATTAAGATAGTCTTGAATTTTATAATACCCCTTCGACATTAGGGTAGTTTTGACATGTAACTTAAATTTATTAATAGGTAGTTCGATAAAATTATGAGCTATTTTATTAAAAAATTGGACACAATTTCCTAAGAATGAATTAATTGTTTTGGCTAATCTGAAGTTTGGAATGACAAGTTTGTTTTTATTTCTTGTGTTATACGAATGAATATCACTTTTTTTATAACAAGATCTAAATTTTTGCGTACGTACATTATATTATCAAATATGTATTGAGAAGCGACAGTGAGGATGTTAGTTTCTTTAAAGAATTCTCTCAGGGATTCGCGGGGACTAAGTTTGTAAATGGCACGAATGGCTCTTTTCTGTAAAATAAAGATGGTATCTATGTCCGCAGCAGAACCCCACAAGAGAAGACCATAAGACATTATACTGTGAAAGTAACTAAAATACACAAGCCTTGCTGTTTCAACATCAGTCAAATGTCTAATTTTTCTAACCGCAAAGGCAGCTGAAGCAAGTCTCCCAGCCAGAGCGTCAACATGTGGTCCCCACTGCAACTTCGAATCCAATGTAATGCCCAGAAAAACAGTGGAGTTTGATAGATGTAATTTTTCACCGTTGAGTAGGATTTCTGTGTTAGCTTGCTTCACGTTAGGCATGGTGAATTTAATACATTTAGTCTTTTTTGTATTAAGAAGCAAGTTATTGCTAGTGAACCAATTTAATACCTTAGAGAGAGCTCCGCTTACATTATCAAATGATTCTTTGCCTCTTCTTGATTTGAAGACTAAAGAAGTATCATCAGCAAACAGAACTATCTCTATCTCACAGGAGTCTTTGGCATAAAAAGGAAGGTCATTAATATAGATCAAAAATAACAAAGGTCCCAATATTGAGCCCTGGGGCACTCCCATTTGAAGCGGGGCACCTGAGGAGTTAGTACCATTAACGTTTACTGTTTGTAGTCTGCCTGAGAGGTAAGATTTCAACATTTTAGACGCGTTATTAGATACACCGTAATGTTCAAGCTTAATAATGAGTGTTTGGTGATCGACACAATCAAATGCCTTCGACAAGTCACAGAATACACCAATCGCATCGTGTTTATCTTCATAAGCATCCAAAATGTGTTTGACGAGTGCCACCCCAGCATCTGTTGTATTTCTACCTTTGGAAAAACCAAACTGTTTCTCGTGCAGTAAATTGTTAAGTTTAAAATGAGAGAGCAATTGATTAAATATAACTTTTTCAAAAATTTTGCTAAATGCAGGTAGAATGGAAATTGGCCCGAAGTTGCTTGGGTCACTTTTTTCTCCTGACTTAAATAAAGGTATTATCTTACTATATTTCATTAAAGTGGGAAATTGACCTTGATCAATACATTTGTTGAATATATGTGCTAAGTGAGATGCTATGTGATATTCCCATGAGTTAACTAGAAGGATTTTCTGCTAAGAAGCTTAGGCCCACTTGCGCATGTCCGCATGAGCTGTTCCGGACTTGTACAAGGCGTATTATCTGAGTTGAAAGCCCACTTGCATAAGTCTGGATTAGCTAATCCGGAAGGTCCACTTGTGCCAGTTCGGATTAGCTAATCCAGACGTGCGCAAGTTGGCCTTATACATTTTGGGTTGGTACGAAAGTGTAACACCGCAGTCTTCCCGACATCGAGCTTGTTACTGAGAAATGGCATACAGCAAATATCTTAATTATATTTATTAAGCTTGACTTGGGATACGAACTCGGGTCCCCATAGAACTTTATAGTGAAGACTTAGCCTGGAGTTCACCAACACGTTTAATTTTTTTTGCTAAAATACACTTTTATTATACTAAAATACAGATAAATAAACATAAACTTAAAAATAAAAACTTCTAAACTTACATGCCAGTATATCAGGTATTTTAAAAATGGGAAAAACTTATAAATACGAGGGTCAAACTGAAAGTTCTTAGAACTGGCCACTTATAAACAATATAATAAAAAAAATATTCTAAAATTTGAAAATAGAACTCTTTGCCAATATTACTGAGTATATATTTCATTCATTTGTCATTTGTTTTACGACTTGGCGGCAAATTGAAAATTGTCTGTGTCACGTCAAAATGAATTTAACACGAGAAAATTTTCGTGCAATGATTTTTTATGACTTTCGATGTCATTTAAGTCAACAAGAAAGTTATGATAGACTACGATTGGCCTTTCACGATGAAGCCCCATCTCGTGCGACTGTTTACAACTGGTTTAATGAGTTTAAACGTGGTCGCACTAATCTCACTGATGATGTACGTGAGGGACGGCCTTCTACGGCGACGACTGAAAATAACATCTGTGTTGTGCGGCGTATGATAGAGACTGACAAAAGAGTGACCTATCAGCAGATTCGGACAAGCTTAGGCATCGGTATGAGTCAAGTGCACAAAATCCTCCACGAACATTTAGCGGTCAGGAAGCTTTGCGCCCGGTGGATACCTCATAATTTGACTAAGGCTCAAAAACTCCATCGTGTGGATTGGTGCCGTAAAATGATTGAAAGATTTAACGGAGGTGACTCAAATGCTGTGTTCGACATACTAACAGGTGACGAAAGCTGGATTTACTGTTATGATCCTGAAACCAAAAGACAATCTGCTCAGTGGGTGTTTCCTTTCGAGGAGTTGCCAACTAAAGTGAAGAGAGATCGAAGTGCGGGAAAAAAAATGGTGGCCTCGTTCTTTGGAAGGATAGGTCATTTCGCAACAATTGTGTTAGAGGATCAAAAAACAGTTTCTGCAGAATGGTACACTACCAATTGTTTGCCACTTGTCTTGGAAAAAGTTCGAGAGAAACGACCTCGCAGTAGGATCCTCCTTCACCACGACAACGCCTCGTCGCACACCGCCAAGCGAACGATCGACTATTTGGCGACATCAAACGTTGAATTACTGGGTCACCCGCCGTATAGCCCCGACCTCGCGCCTTGTGATTTTTATTTATTTCCAAAAATTAAAGAAAAACTTAAAGGAAAGCGGTTTATGAATGCTGAAGAAGCGGTGGCTGCGTATCGCGATGCCATTGAAGAGACCCCTAAGGACGAGTGGGCAAAGTGCTTTTCCCAGTGGTTCCATCGCATGCAGCGGTGTATTGACGTCAATGGACAATATTTTGAAAAGATATAATAAAACTAATAACTGGCTAATGTAATCAGTTTTTGATTTTCTAAGAACTTTCAGTTTGACCCTCGTAAAATACCTGACTTAGGTAGCTGTCCCGCGGAACTGGAAGTCACACTACCCCGTTGGAAGGCCAGCCTTCGTACCGTGAGATGTCTCAACTAAGTATTTATTATATTTTGTATGTAAGTTCTGTCAAATTAACTGTCATTCGATGTTTACCAACTGTTTAAAAATTGGTGAACTCTGGTCTAAGTACAATCACGTATAATATTATACACAGATAATATTTAAGGAATCGTAAACGCAGCTGTGCAGGTCGGTCTGATTTACCTGACATCAGACTCACTTGGAAAAGTTGCGACAGCTGACGTCACTTGCATATAATAGATGTGTAAGTTATAGTATTGTTGTGGTTTCCCATGCTCTTGCGCAAGATGTTATCGCAATTAAGTATTACGGCCGTTTATGGAGATATTACCCGAGAAAACAGAATAAGTACTAGTACTTAGTACAGAAGTATGACTTAGCAATTGTATTCAAAGAAATGTCTACTCAATGTCGTCAACAATATGGCGTAATTTAGTTCGCCTCAGAGTCAAGCACATTTTCGTGTAGACACCTACAAAAGTCCATTGCAAGATAATTTCATACTTATTGCTCTGGAATATGATTCATAATACACTAAACCTTTTCAGTGACATAATATCACGCCACGCGATAGGGTTGACTGCTACGAGAAGCTTCTAACGCTATCTAGCGCCTCTTTCTAGTACATTATTCATTCTCGTCCAGCCAGCAACGTAGCCGCGCGGCCGCCGGTGAATAAAACGCGCGAGCGTGTCGCTGGCCGGTAGCGACAACTTGTTTTAGCCCCTAAGTAAGGGTCGCCGCGCGTAGGTACGTTTTTGCAACCTACGCAGGGAGATACACGGACCTGCCGAGATGCACATTAGGTATGGGAAATGCTTGTGCGCTACTTATGCCCGGTTTGCGTTTCTACTCTTTCAAGTCACTAGAGATTAACAGATATTCAATGGTTGTCTGGAAGAGATAGATAGATAAATAACTCTTTATTGCACACCATAAAAGTAACAACAATACAATTTACACAGAGATGTACAAATTAGGCGGTCTTATCGCTAAGAGCGATCTCTTCCAGACAACCTTTGGGTATAGGAAATACTTAATCACAGAAAGAGATCACTAAAAGCGATAAGATGGCCTACTTTGTAGATATTACTGGGTTCTATTATAGTTTGCAATAAAATAAATCTGTCCTTGCAAATGTTTAAACAGTACTGTAGTAGGTAGGCTGCCTCGTTGGTCTAGTGGTCAGCACGCTGGTTATCCACCATGTTCCGGGTTTGAATCCCGGGTCAGGCCGTCTTCCTGTCTCGAAATAACAGCTTCGGAATCAGGAAGTTGGTGGTAACACCCCTTTGCCGAGGAAAACACGTTAAGCCGTTGGTCTTGCGCCTCAGCTCCGATCATGTCGGACTGCCATCTCACCGAACTAAGAGAGTGAAGGAACAGAGAATGTACTTGTGAATTGTGCACACACTTGGGCACTATATTATCTCCCGCGCAGTTGGCTGATCTCTGTTGAGATTGACTGCTGTAGTCGAAATTTTAGCTAGGGGGACATTAATAAGTACATACTTAGGGGTTATTATAACTACGAGTAAGCCGCAAGGATTTTTAGCACTTAAATCTTCGATATCAGATTGGTTAATTAGGGGCGTTTAGCGTATACCAAAATATTGGATCCTATCCTAACCAAGTAACTAGAAACATTCAACAAATTCGATTAATCTTCAAGTGGATAGGCAGTTTATCTGCAACGAGATTGAAGTGTGAACGTTGCTTATCAGATGGCGATACTCTATTGTGCTCGTGGGAATGCTGTATAAACATTGTATAGAAAATAAAAAGAATTGTGATAATGGTTACTTGGAAGGCCTAAAACTTACCTAATTCTCGACATAGTGTGAGGAAAATGTAGAGGATTTTTCGCAATGTTTAGCATTGGATTTTTGGGGAAATTACGCCAGTTTTAAGGCAATTTGAATTTATCATTTTAATAGCGTTTGGAAATTCAACATAATATAAGTACTTGGTGTATTGAGGCCTAGTCTGTCTGATATACCTATGTGGTTATTACTGGACCCCACAAAGTTTTTTTTGATGCAAAGATTGCGAAGACTTAAAGAGTTTAAAGATAAGGGTTCTCTTAATTTTTTATTTGCTTAATGTAATTGCAAATCTCGAGAACGGCTGGGCAAACGTCATTTTAAATATTAAAAAACTGAAAATTTGTACGAAGTTTGCCGTGACGACTAGTTTATGATACAAATACCTACCTAGTAGGTACCTAATCTATGGTCATACCAAAAAAAACTTGGTCGAATTTATACCAAGACTACGAGAAAGATGGAGAGACTTTTTTCTACTTACGTCGTTGATTTATGATTATAAATTTTATCCATTCACTTACAGAATTCTTACAAAATGTATCTAAGAGTTTGTAATTTCAATCAACTATTCTTGTAGCGCTTAAAAAATTAAATCTCTCACGACTAATGTTCACGTAACATGTCTCAATTAGCTCAGATCAAGGAATCCGCATCATTTGGGCGCAATCAAAGTAATTTTGTTTGCAAAAACTTACTTTATTACTGTATCTAATGATGTCTTGCAAGAAAAAATTAAGTAACTGAATTTTGTTGTGGAGCTTAAACATGACATGACCTTATGTGAGACTACGTGCCTCGTTGGTCTAGTGCAGTGGTTCTTAACCACTGACAGATTTCGCTCTCAAAAATTAATCGACTGTGTTATCCGGTAGGGCTCGATCCCACGTCCCTGCCTCGACTGACTAACGTCCTCCGTAGCTCTGTTGGTAAGGGCATTCGCCCGGATAGCGAAGGTACGTGGGTTCCAGTCCCACCGGATGACACAGTCAATTAATAATTTTTGTAAGCGAAATTCAATTTGATTTCGGTTATTATTTCAACAAACACACCAATTACTAAGCGTGAGCTTGTGCTATGGTGACTAGAATAACGGATAGACATATTTCTATACATTTATAAAGTTCCATGACTTAGGTAGAAATGCTTGTGCTCATTACACAAACATTTGCCCCTTGCAGGTTCTAACCCGCAACCGCCTGGTTCAGATTAGATCCGGGGCGCGAACACCTACACCAAGAAGGTCGTTAATATTAATTGTTAAATTGTCAACATGATGTACTCGTATATTGAACTTTGTTTTAAGTGATATCGTTTTAGACTTTGTGAATCAGTTGACGTAGTGTGTAGTGGAAACACGTCCTAATTAAGGTCAGTAAATCACACCGAACGAGGATGGTGTGCGAATTGTGAACGCATCAAGCCCTCTTGTTGGAGTATTATGGAAACCGGTTAAGTTCCAGCTAGTTAAGAATGCCAGTGCCATTATAACGACTTGTAGTCGTGCTTACTCTATTTAAGGGAGACTTAATGAAAACAACTATTTGGATGATTTGTCTTTTGATGTATGAGTTAAATGGGGACATGTCTGTAAACGCTCTGGGAAGATTAATGAAGACAATAATTTAGCATTAAGTCTAGCTTTGTACATTTTTGTTTGTACAATAAATTTTATTAGTTAAAAAAATAATAAAAAAGGAAAGGATTGCATCTTAATTTGTATGCCAATTTGGCAAGAAAAACATATTCTATAAAAACATTACACAAACATGTAATTAATATTGTGACAAAGATTTTATGTACATATATGTACAAAAGTCACTTTCTTATCGCCTTTGGTTACTATTGCCAGGCCTGTGTATCTCCCCGCGGAGGTAGCAAAAACGTACCTACGCGCGGCGCACCTACATAGGTGCTAAAACAAGTTGCGTGTCGCTACCGGCCAGAGCCACCCTCGCGCGTTTTATTCACCGGCGGCCGCGCGGCTACGTTGCTGGCTGGACGAGAATTAATAAAGTACTAGAAAGAGGCGCTAGATGGCGTTAGAAGCTTCTCGTAGCAGTCAACCCTATTGCGTCGCGTGATATTACGTCACTGAATAGGTTTAGAGTATTATTAATCATATTTCAGAGCAATAAGTATGAAATTATCTTGCAATGGATTTTTGTAGGTGTCTACACGAAAATGTGCTTGACTCTGAGGCGAACTAAATTACGCCATATTGTTGACGACATTGAGTAGACATTTCTTTGAATACAATTGCTAAGTCATACTTCTGTACGAAGTACTAGTATTCTGTGCTATTGCATACAATCGGCTATACCGGTGCCAACTTAGAAAAAGTTTAGTGGAACAATCGATTAGGCATTACATTAATATTAATCTTAGTAATAATGACAGCTACCTATAATATCTTTCGCGATTTAAATAGTGTTTTTATTAATTGTTATTTTTATTCATTTCATATTTTAAAGGCACGTAATTAGTTCTTTCAGTTTATTTAAAAAAATATATATCTTTGCTACTGTCTTTCAGCTTCCCTTAGCTACTTATCATTCTCCATTGAAAATGTAAAACAAGCGATGCTAAGATAAAATGTGTTGGTGTGATCCGACATAGATAGTATATTAGATTAGTATTTATTCAATTCAATTCAATTCAAAAATATTTATTTTCTCACCACAAAATAGGAAACATGTATGTATAGGTACAGTGATACAGTTTCTGTAAGGATTAGTAAAAAAATAATAATAAAGAAGTTTATTTAGGAATAATGTTAATGATAATGATTGCAGAATGTGAATTGTGCGTGTATAGTTTATGTGTATATGTGTGTGTGCGTATGTGTGAAGTGAATATGGGAGTGTGAGTGAGTGTAGGTGCGTCTGTTAGGGTGTTCTTAAATGTATGTGAACAGAGGTATTTTCTACTTATAATAATAAATAATAATGTCCTTCTTGCCAAATTTAGACTACGGCGGTCAATCTCAACCTCAACAGAGATCAGCCAATTGTGCGGGAGATATAGTGCACAGGTGTGTGAACAATACACAAGTGCACTCTCTGTTCCTTCACTCTCATAGTTCAGTGAGACGGCAATCCGACACGAGTGGAGAGAGATCAGACCAATGGCTTAACGTGCTTTCCGAGGCAGGGGGAAGTTGTTACCACCACCATCTTCCTGACTCCAGTGCTGTTTTTGAGTTATATCAAGACAGAAAAACCCAGAAACAAATTAATGTTTGCTCGACCCGGGATTCGATCGAACCCAAGTTGTCCTTATAGTATGAGTAGGGGTACGGTAGTTTCGCAGAAGTATAGGTAATAACACACTTTAAATTAATTAGTAAGCTTTACATGTCCCATCAAAGTCAAAGTCAAAAATAATTTATTCAATTTAGGACAGAAAATGCAACTTATGAATGCATGTCTTGTCTTGTCCCGCGTGCTCTGATTCCTGCTCTCTAGAGGACCTTATGAGTGTAAACGACAAGGCAGTCCGCGTCGCCAATTACTGGGCACAACAAATTTAAGTCGCTTTACCATCGACACGATAAGAAGAAGTAAGTTTTTCGAATCGATTATGGCGGTTATCGCAACAGAATGTCGCGACAATGACCCGGGGTGAGGCGAACTGGCAGAGTTAGATACGGCATGGCTGCGCGTGCGACTGAGAACTTTGTAAAGGTTAGAGAACATTAATAGACTCGCAAGAAGCCTAGAATTGAAACTAGATAGAAAATGTCGACGATCGGTACCATTGATAATCTATAAATATAGGAAAAAAAACATAATTTATTGAGTGTGTCCGGTTTTCGACCGGCGATAATTTTAAGGGCTCTTTAACTTATAAAATTTTAACGATATAATTCCAAAAATAAATAATTTTAATTAGGACCTCCAGATCCATATGAATTGTATTTTAAAAGAAAATTAAGCTGGCCGCCATTTCAAGAGTAAGAACCCTACATGGTGGTGTTATGTCGAAAACATTGGATGATTAAAGGTCCTTAAACTTTCACTGGTCAAAACCCGGACACATTGTATATTGTCTCGGATCTGGGTGTTGTGGTACCTCCATTGTTTCTGCTTTCGAAAACACAAGTGCTTCAAAAACTTCAAGACAAGTAATAGTGATATTGGCCCTTAGGGGGCTTTAAATTGACGGGTCGTGTCTGTCTAGCAACAGTCTTTTCACTCTTTTCTTAAAGGAATCCAAATCGTAGTGTTTAGAAACACTTCAGCGGGCAACGAATTTCACTCTCTAGCCGTACGGAAGAGGACGTAGATTTAAAACGTTTGATGCGTAAGTGGTATGCCAACGACATATGGGTGAAAACCCCACCTGCGTCTTAGTTTTTACCACAGATAATAGATGTTCTTGATGATGGTGAGATGATGCAATCCTGTCGTCCCTCATCAGGGACATAGGGCTCGAAGAAGGGATTTCCACTGCTCTCTATCTTGCGCGGTAGCTTCCAGGTCCTTCTAGCCGAGACCAGTTGATGCAGCCTCTTTCTCAACTGAGCGCCTTCAGGTGGTACGAGGGCGGCCTGGCCTTCTCTTCCCATACACTTGCCATGTTATCCTTGTTCGGACAGGTGGTTATCAGGCTTCCGCAAAACATGTGCAATCCAGCGCCATTTTCTATTTAGGATCTCCTTGTCGATGGGTTTTTGGTCGGTTATCTCCCACAGCCTAATCTTAGAGATGGTTCGTGGCCAGTAGATCCGCAGAATGCGCCGCAAGCATTTGTTGACGAACACCTGTAGTCTACTGGTTACTTCCTTCTTGGCGAGCCATGTCTCGCATCCGTACAGGAGGACCGACTTGACGTTGGAGTTGAAAATTCTGATTTTTGTGCGCCGGGTGATTATGGAAGACGTCCAAACAGGTTTCAGTTGCGCATACGCAGCTCTGGCTTTATAGATCCGCGCTTCTACATCACCATCTGCTCCCTCTATTGGATCTACGACGCTCCCGAGGTAGGTAAATCGCTGCACCTGTTCGACAACCTCGCCGTTTACATATATAGGCGCAGCGTCGGTGGTATTCAGGCGCATATCTTTGGCACAGTTGATATGCAGGCCTTCCTTAGCAGCAGCATTTGCGTCATCATCTGTCATCAGTCATTGGTCTTGGACTGAAGTTGGCCACGAGATGTGGCGAGCAAGCAAAGAGTCTTATCATGCAACCAAGGTATTCCCCTCTCTTCTTTATAGGTAACTCTGCGCATCACGTCATCCAAGACTATTAGGAAAAGTAACGGCGACAGCAAACAGCCCTGTTTCACTCCGGCAGTGACTGGTATCGGTTTAAGTTAGTTAGTTGTTCTTTGCTCATTACTCGACAAGAGGAACCCTCATAAAGGGTTCGCCCCGCTCTGAATCCGCTCTGTTCATCCCTCATAGATGTTCTTACCAAAGTACATTTTGAACTCAAATATTAATTGACTGTTATCTTAAATGTCTCGAACCCAGATCCCTACTAACTCCCCAACAAAGCTACCGAATACGCTACTTGATCATTTGCAACTGCTTGCTTAGACGAACTGACGTTTGATTTTAATAATACTTGGCACTTGTCGCAGTTTCACAAAGTTGCATTTTCACGGATATTGGCTCGAAGATAATTCAATTTATATCGTGACGTTGCCGCGTTCAGCGATTAGAATTTTGTTGGCCTACTGTTGCTTCCAGTGGGTTGATGTAATACTTTCAGGTCTTGGCCAATACTTACCTACCTATGTGGTTTTATATTTATGGATTCATTGATTCGATCTACTTATTAAGGTGTTAATTTTTTTTTACGGTAGGTCAGTTGGGTGTTGTGACATCATCTAATAGGTAATTAATTTATGCTTAGTTAAAGAATTAAACTATACTATACTACGCTGTCTATCATCTATATTACGTACTTAATATTAAATAAATCAAGTTTATAAATTTGTGAATAGGTACATATGCTTGTAAAAATTAATATCTGGAAGACTGAACTAATTTTAAATTTCCCAATAGAAAGGTGCATCATTCCGAGACGACATAGAAATTTAAAAAAAATCTTAGTTGCACCCGTGCGAAGTTTGGGTGAACCGCTAGTATCTAATATTTTCTTCTTGCCTCTGATTTAATGTTTGAAAAAGAAAAAGCGGTCAATAACTTACCACCAACTTTACCATTGTTACCCAAATTCTATTTTCAAATTACAAAATTACATTTCAAAAGCCAGTAGTGGCCTGCAATAGCAATTTTAAGCCTCTTAAGTCTTATAAACTACATAAACGGCACTACATCGCTTCAAATATGGCTGTAATAAGAGATAGAATCACTTACCAACAGTTAAAGAGATCATTCTATCTTTTATGGTTAGTGGCGGCATTTTAACTTCAGTTAAAGTTGTCTAGCGGTTAAGACATCGCGATTAAGTTATCTCGCAGCGAATGTTCGCCTGTTGACTCAAATGCTTGCGTAGTCGTTTGTTAAGTTCAAGATCTTGAACCTTCGCTTAACTAATGTTAGTGGAATGAGGGCGTAGGAATGCTGATGAAATAGCTTATTGATCTTAGCAGCAATATAGGTACAATTATATAAAATAGGTAACTAGTAGTGTCCTCCTCGCCCAATTTGGATTACTACGGCTGAAAATTTTTATACGCAACTGCGCGGGCGATGTATAGTGCACAAGTGTGCGCAATGCAAAAGATTATATGCGCAATACACAGCTCTGTTCACGCTCATAGTACAGTGAGACGGCAATCCGACATGATCGGAGAGAGATTAGGCGCAGGACCTGAGAAGGCTTATCAAGCTTTCCGAGACCCGTGTCTCGGAAAGTTGGTCAGGCAAGCTATTTCTGAGTAGTTTTGACAGACCAACCAAATAACTATTTTTGGCTCGACGCGGGATTCGAAACGGGGACCTCTTGGGTAGAAGCCAGCGTAGGTACTGACTAATAGACCAATGAGGCAGTTAATTATCTACA
Organism: Pyrausta nigrata; assembly: GCA_949316185.1. Classification (NCBI taxonomy): domain Eukaryota; kingdom Metazoa; phylum Arthropoda; class Insecta; order Lepidoptera; family Crambidae; genus Pyrausta; species Pyrausta nigrata. The sequence goes on along the minus strand of OX438947.1, from coordinate 17,866,384 downwards.
TACTTTTTAATTTTAAATAAATAAATACATCAATGTTATTACGGAATCAATTACAATTATACCCACATGATCTCCTGCACGCATGTGTACGTGCCTACACAATTATCCGTAAATATATATTCGTATTAAATATTCAATTAACTAAGTCATGATACCGCGCTAAAAGACGTAATTTTGGGAATTAATAATTATAAAGAACGATAGGAAGTTACGCGTGGTATACACACACCGCACATCACACTACCCCACCTTGAGACCGCCTCCCGTCTCTATTCCCTACGTAATTAAAGCTGTTTTCGTGATTCAAATGGGTAGCCTGACGTGCTGCCGCTGCTGTACTCAAACATATTTTTAAGGGCATGCCGTGACTTGTGAATAAAGATGTATTAACAAAATGCGTGCGGTCGGCAACCTCACTAACCTCTTACCTCACAGAGGGAAGGCTAAGACAATTATTTCTTTTATGCGTAAATAGGATTACTTAAAATTTATCGGAAGTGGTAAGTATAGTTCTGTTTGGTGTTTGGTTCAGTATAAAAATTATTATTGTCAATTGAAAACGTTAGGTTAATATTCTGAAAATGTTTGTAAGTACTCCAATTTCATCTGGAATAGAGATAGTTTATAAAGAAAGAATCAAAGTAAAAATAGGATTTCATTAAAACACAATTTTAGGATTACTTCGCGATTAATTTACTTTTTATTTAAAACCTGACGTTTCGAACACTTTACAGCGTTCGTGGTCGCAGGGAGACTTGTGTTAATGAGTTCAACAATTCGCGTAAACGTAAGAAACAAAAATAGGATTTGTTTGGCAGCAGGAAAACATTGTTTTTTCTTAAGAAAATTAATAATAATATTATTAATAATATTGCAATTCCATTGAGCTTTTTCTATTCTTAACATCCTTTGAACACTAAAACAGGTTGATGTGAGGTGCTTAAAACGTGGTTTTGTTTGTTTTAAGCACATGTTATACAGTTTATTGTTTGTGAAATAAGTAAGAAACCAAAAGCGTGTATTAGATTTATGAAGAAAAGTTTTGTAGTAGACCTAAATTAACATATGAATTGTTTTGTCACGTCCGGTCATCTGTAAGTTTACATAGTTTAAAAATTCAAACTACACATGGAGATAACACGTAGCCACACTACAGCAAGTGGAAAAACGTCTTAGAACTTTACAGAGACTTTGAGACACAGAAAAGCATCTTTCAAAACTAATTGACGACCGTTTTGGTGTAGTGGTTCGCGCCACGGACTTCTAAACCAGGCGGTTGCGGGTTCGAATCCCGCAAAGGGCAAATGTTTGTGTGATGAGCACGAGCATTTGAACCTAAGTCATGGATGTTTATAAATGTAAATGTATATAAGTATGTCTATGCGTTATCCCAGTCACCATAGCACAAGCTCACGCTTAGTTTGGGGCTAGGTAATTGGTGTGTTTGTTGAAACAATTTATTTATTTTATTTGTACAAAACCTTGCTAAATTCGTTACGGAACCCTAAGATGCACTCACAAGTCCAAATGCGTCACGATTCAGTTAACCCGTCGATGACTGACGGCTAATATGATTATTGCGGTTTTTTAATGTTAGTCAAGTCATCACGTTGTTTACTCCAAATTATGATGGTTTTAGTTCAAAATTATGACTAACATCTTCGTAGTAATGTTAATTATTTTAAAAAAAAACTTTAGTGAAACGTGCAGACACTGAATCATGTACCGGTTCAAAGAAAATCTTTTATTTATTTATTAATTATAGTTTTTTGTTAACATAAATTACATTTCTTGATGACACTAAACGTAGTGTTTGTTGTGACACTGCACATTCGAAGTTACGTGCTCTAGTTCTATGATGATATAAACAACCACTTTGATTAACCTAATATTAGTGTAAATGACAGAATTGAGATGCATACATAATACGAGTAGTAAGTAGGAACACTTGCGACCGACAAACAGTAGCAGTGACGTTATATATTAATCTAATATAATTACAGAACGTTTGTAGATAGTTTATTCTTTTATTTTATTTTCTGATGTTAATTAATGCATTTGGATCTTGGATCCCGGTCGCATTACAGTTTTCGCAAGCCCTATCCATAACTTATATACAATATATTATTTATTATTGTGTAATAGCTGGGATGGGTGAGTAGGCATTACTATTAATATACGCCAGCCGCGCTGGCTAAGCATATCTGAATAAGAACAAGCTCACGCGGAGTTTGGGGCCAGGTAATTGGTGTGTTCGAAAACAATCTATGATCTGAACAATATCTAGGGCTCAGAAGATCGTGATGGTAGAGATAGCACTCGCTTAGCATGCCTGAGTGATACCGGGTTTGATACCCGGCGCTTCCATTATTTTCTTATCATATTATTTTCTTATTTATCTTTAAGAGCTTAACAAGTTCCATCTAAAGTAAGTTTTCTCGAAATTGATGAATTTTTTTTTTTTATCTTTATTTTTAAGGGCTTTTGACTTACATTATAATTAGCCATGCCAAGCCCATTGTACCTTTTACATAATTACTTACTTATCGTTCTTACTTACCTACTTTCTAAATATTTATATATAGCTTTGTAGATGACAATAGCTTTACCGCTACATGGTTTGCTTAATATACTTTGATAGTTTCCTATATCTAGTTGATTTATTGGTAATTTATTCCGCAAATTTTCTCTATCCGCTGCATATTGGCCACATTCCACCAATAAGTGCATAACGTCTTCTACTTTTCCACAGACCTCACATTTGGGAATATCTGTGCGTTTCATCAAATGAGCAAACTTATTTAGTGGTATGTGTCCGGACCTCAACCTATGGGCTATTATTACAAATTTATTGCTTATATTAATGTTGGCAAACCAGGGAACACGAGGCGGCTCGCTCTGAAATTGATGATCTCTGTATTATAGTTTGTAGCTAAGCAATCTCTTTGCAAGTTTTTACGAAAGTTAATTTTGCATATAAACCGGCGGGACATGAACCCACGACCCTTCGCTGTCCGGGCGAATGCTCTTCCAACTGAGCTACGGAGGACGTTAGGTCAGTCAATGAATTTACGTAAGTGCTTTCCGCGCCATGTATTATTTATTTATTTATTCAAACACCGCATCCCACTTACAGCTTTCAGCCAAAGCGTGGAAATGGCCATACACTTTGATTTACATTCAAACAAAATAAAACTTAAGCTAAATACTGCCTTATTTACTTAAAAAACTAATACATTTAGCTAAGAACTGTCCGGACCCAGTATGGAATATGTCCACATTTGATTGCATGTGGCCGCAATCCCTTACTTGCTTCGGTAAAATCATTTTTTTTTAATCGGACCAGGGGGCCCAATTCTCGCGCCCTCGATATTATATCACATACGATATTTATCGAAAAAACATGGCGGATATTACAAAATGTGATAAATATTAAACATTTTCATACTTCGAGAATACGCAACATATGAATTTTGTGATATCCGCCATGTTTTTTTTAATAAATATCGTATGTGACATGATATCGAAGGCGCGAGAATTGGGTTCCTGGGGTGATTGGATGAAATTGAAAGCTGCGTGACATTTTCATCCAAGGGTAACAATATACCTACTTAAGAGGAAACGCGGTCTAAGTGACATTAGAAAAATGGGTTTTTGAATTAAATGTTGCTGTCTCGATGCATGCTCTGGCGGCCGCCCCCGCACCCCGCACTGCTTTATCCATGTGTGAGTAGCGTAAGTTAGTGTGTGTGCGCACTGGACTTCGCGCAAAACTCGTTAAAATAAAATATTTTTAAGAAACATTATGTACTCTTTGATAAACTATAGCCGAAGATACAGTACGCAATACAAAATAAAGCATATGTATACACAATTCTTTTTGGTGGAAAGTTTCTTAAAACTATAAAAAGAAAGAAGACAAAGTTATTCAAATTCAGGTTATTGTAGAGTCAATATTGAATACAATTCGTGTTTTGATTCTAATATTTACGTTATTATATCTTTATAACAGGGCATAATGCAAGATGTAGATACGTTGCTATTTATATAGGAGCTTTAACATGATACATCATTAAATTAAAAGAACAAAATATAATCTAAATAAGTGCCGTGGCTGTGTTTCATGATTATATCCTTTAATATAGTTTATCAAAGATATACCTAGAAACACGAAGGAGAGGTGACAGATGACATTTTCCGGTTCACTCATACTACGAGTAGGTAACTAAATTAATATTTTACAAAAATAATAATTTATATAAAAAATATATATCTTTACAAACATACTAGTTAGATACGACACGACAATCTACTTTAACAGCAAGAATGACTTTGCAAAAGCTTAATATTTATGAAGTTATAAAGTCATTTTTTTTTAATTTTGTGCATACGTGGAACGGAACTTTTTACTTATGGAGACTGATTGACAACAATGACAACACCTTTCAACAAGACATTATCTAATTGTGCAACAATAACAAGTTGAAATCCACTATATTTTAAAGAAAATAAAGTAATATTGTTTATTTATGACAGCTAAACGGAAGAACATCATTTTCGTATAAAATGCAGGATTCAGGAATACTTATGTTTCATATGCCCGACACAAATAAGTCAACCTGCATAAGCATCATGTGCTTTACACGAAGCGATCGCAACAAGAGAAGAGGCTAATTATTCTAAATGTTGGTGTAGACGGAAAACGACGGAATTCCTTCAATAACAGTGGTCAGATCTTGGGCGAAGAGAACCGACAAAAGTGGATACAATACCCTCGAACAATTTCATATCAGGTGCAGGATTATGCTGCGTGTGCAGCACCTATAACAGCGGATTCAGGGCTCTGCTCGGACTTTTTCGTTACTGTAGCGCATCTGCGATGTCTGCGAAATTTAGAACTGATGATCTTTACTCAATCATTCGCAAGAAGAGGGCTCAGTCTGACCAGAATCTTGTTGTTACAGTCTTAATGTGTTCGTGTAACGACATTCATAGTTGAAATAATAATATCGTTTTTTTTTCTTTGTTACTTACCTTAGTTTTAAAGATGATTGTAAATATCTACTAACAAGTGGTTCGTAATTGGCGCAATAAAAACTATATTATGAAACAATTTGTTTAATTGGTTCGAAGCTGGCATAAGTGTGTCCCTCCTGTAGAAAGTAAAAATAGGTATTTTTCTTATAAGATTTAGTGATCTGCATCTGCAGATTGTCGACAGTGTGCTTATAAACCATACAATAGATAATGTAATTTATTAGACGTCTTGGTGGATATTCCAACAAGCCTTCACTCACCTTATCTTCTAAATATGTATATAAAAATGAAAACTGACTTAATGACTGACTGACATATCAACCCGCAGCCCAAACTGCTGGGTCTAGAGACTCCAAATTAAAGGTTCCATAAGAGGTCGAGGGGTGCACTAAGAAAGGTTTTTTGGAAATTCATTCCCTAACCGGATAAAAAAGGAGGGGCCAGTTTGTATGAAACTCCGTCAGTTATGGAGCTAAATCAAAAAAATGTTGTATTTCGCTTTTTGGTTAGAAATTAGGAATGACGTAGGTAACAGAATTTTTGGAAACTCATCCTCTAAGGGCGTGAAAATGGGAGTGGAAGTTTGTATGGTAAATTCGACATGTGCACGGACGAAGTCGTAGGCAACCGCTAGTAAAATCCATTTCTTATAATTAACTTCTACCGACATTTGAAATCAGCTAGGCTACAATCTACCGTATTGAAATTAATTAACTTACGTTACGTCCTCAGTAAGTGCTTACATGTATGTGCACGGTAATTCTAGGAGTCAGGAACGGACTGCTTTTTTCTTCTATAAAAACACCACTGAAGAGTAGGAGTAGTTGACCTTTAAAAGCCAAAGTGATGAAAGCTAATGATATAAAATATATAGACAAATTATCAAAACAATATAATAACCTAATGCATCGATGTCGATTAGGCCAACAATGGCATATTGATATAATTATCGACTATAAAGCATCACTGTGCGTATACGTATTTGTTATGACATTACCCACCCCCCAAACCTCTCCTTTTAATACAAGAAAGGCACAAATGCAGCTCAGACCAAAATTCGCTTCATAAAACTGGCCAAAACAGCATTTCGTAGTCCCCTGTTTTCTCGACGAAAACTTTACCAATGATAATATTGTTTTCAAAAATAATTAAACTAAGGATGAGTCTATGCTCCTATGTTTTAGTTTTTGTCTTAATGTGCGTAGATTTTATTTGGCGAGCGTCTAAAGTTTGAGGTTGAAATTTAGCAATTTTCTTAGTTTTTAAAGGCCCATATTTCCTGTGTTAATTCGAATATCGGAAAAAACGAAACATAGGAGCATAGCCGTAGTAAATGCAGATATTATTCTTCTTCTTTCTGGTCGTTCCCTCAATGCTGAGGATCGTGACTGTATGTCAATTTTCTCCACTCGGTCCGATTCTGCGCCATCTGCAGATATTATAGCAAAAAAAATTTCGACCTTAGTGTATATCCAGGGAGAAAACAGGGGACTACGTTTGTACGGAAAAATGGTGCTATTCTTTTGTCTTAACTCCTTATAAAGTTTGTATTAAACGAGTATGTACTTAATTCAAATGATAGTATGTACCTGTATGCATTCTATAATAAGATCTCCGCAAGGAAGGCCGAGGTTAAATAATATTTTGTGGACGCAACTACTGCTATGGACTGCTATTACAAGAGTATTAACCCAAATAATTTCACAAACGAGCCTGATACGTTTTTAATGATGTGCACCAAGGAAATCCGCTACAACTGTAGCGTGCATAATCCTATTTAGTGAAACAAGCAAAAAAGCGAAACTGCATCTATTTACGCTACTTATAAATACCTAAGATTCGTTCAGTTTCTTAAAACACATTCATTACTCGCGTTTCCCTGCATCTGTGCAATTATTTGGACTTTTCGTAAAATACGTTATCTTGTTTTTCAAGTTCATTCTAATAACTTCACCACAATATACATATATAATGAAAACAAAAACGCATGTGTTTGTGATCACACTTAACAGAGCAGGGACACGATTCTCATGCAATCGAGTTTCTACTGAAAAGTTCGAGTGATACATAAAACACCTATTCTGGCGCACCAATCGAACAATTTCATTTTATTTTATTTTATTTATATGGTACTGCAACAAATTACAAATTGAGGCTTAAACTAAGTTACATTTTTCTTATGCTATCACATTAAATTTGCATTTCGATTACCAGGCTTATTTACGAATGTGAACTTTTTTCTATTGCATGAGAATCGTCTCCCAGATTTTCGAAAATAGTTTGGGAAATTTATTTTGACTCAACAATTGTCAAAATATTTAGCCTACCTATTAAACTTTTCTTGATAAAAGGTATAAGTTCGTAGCCGACCACACGTCGCCAGCGCCGGACCACGTGTCGACGCGTCATGTCGCAACTACACGTAACACGTAGCGACGTTGTGTCGCTTTAGTCATGAATACAAATCCGACTGCAGCAAATGACAGACCGCAGCGCCACTCACTCCACAGAGTAGGCCACCTACGAAATGAGCTCGATATAAAAGTACTCGAATTATCAATTACTTTATCGACTACTTAAGTACTCGATGCCATATAATGATTGTGGTCGCTCACAGCACCACCCTATCGGACATAGGTACTGGACAAACTCTTTAAATAGGCCTCTTATAGATTTAAATATTATATTAGAACTAGCGGTATCCCGCGACTTTCAGGCTAGACCCCTTTCTAGGTGAGATCCTAGGAAGGCAACTTTTTGTCTATACTTCTATCTAACTATCTCTATATCAAAGAAGATTGGCATAAATCGACCCAATAGATAAAGACACCGTTCGGGGATGAGCATCAAAGAACTCTCTGCCACTGTCTATCAGGCAGTCTGAATCTCTTCCCATCGTTAAACGCAAATTAAAAACTTACTTCCTCTCACGCCTCTAGTTTTCTTTCAATTCTTACCTTCTCCTTTAAATGGTCAAGGCGCGCACATCTTTATATATAACTTATGTTGTGTTTAGTATATAGTATGTATATTTTATGTATGTATACATATAGTATCATTAAAATTTGTATGCATAATTATTATTGTATGTTTATGTAACTCAGAATATTTATTAGTATTATTAACATTTAAAAGCCTTATTAATTTATGTATATGTATGCTTATATCGTGTCTTTTTCTTTTTTTTTTAATTCTTTACCCTTTATTCTGATGGTTTTCACCGCCAACCCAATTCAATTTTGGACTGTCCTCTACCCGAAGGTTGTCTGGAAGAAATTGCTTTCAGCAATAAGACCGCCTAAATTGTACCATTCTCTATGAATATTTATGTAAATTGATACTGTGTGTGGTGTTCAATAAAGAGTATATATCTATCTATATAACTTTGCCGTTCTTCTTTCCTCTAAATCGGTTCAGTAGCTTAGACTTTGTCTGCCTTTGTTCGTCAAACAAGGACTTTTGCCAGCCACCTTACAATCAGAAACAATGCAGTTTCTAAACCAGCCATGTTCCAGTATTCGTACCAAGATCCTTGAATTAGCAGGCCCGAAGTGGGGCAGATTGTGTTAACCTGTCACCAATCGAAAAAAAAAGAAATAGATATATGTGGATGTATGACGCTCCCCATTTCGCTCTTTTATATTGTAAACCTATCACCTTGTGTACGCTCATAGTAAGAGCTATCTTAAAGTTGGGTAGTTTTCTGATTGGTGGCAATTTATTTTGGATTTGAATCTGGATAGTTATTTTGTTGATAGTACGGGCCCAGATGTTAAATAGTCATAGACAACGGGCATAGAGAATTTAGGGCTGCATCACGCTGGCATGTGAGCTCATAGCTTATATTTTAGTCTTTGTGTGAAAAACCTAATATTATTAGAGGAAAAATATAACTGTCACCTATGATGGCTGACATTAAATGACAAAAAAATCGTGCATAGAATATGACTAGCGGTTTTTCGCGACTTCGTCTGCGCGAAGGTCGAATTTACCATACAAGTTTTCACCCCCATAAAATATGATTTCTGGGATAAAAATGTCAATCTTACTTATGTCGTTTTTCGGGACTCAAACTATCTCAATACGAAATTTTGTCAGCATCGGTTTAGCGGTTTAAGCATAACGTGAAAAGCTAACAGACAAACACACTTTCGTATTTAAAATATTAGTATGGATTTGGTGTGACAGATGTCGGCGACACATCAGATCCACAAATTAGAAAGAATATGAGTACTGATCTGCGGTCGAGCGCCAGTGTGGTCTAGCATTAGACGACGTGTCGCTAGCTTCATGTCGCGAGCTACGAATGGTATTTCATAGAAATACATAGAAACCAGTAGTGTCGCGTCGACACGTGGTTTGACGCCGCGACGTGTGGTCGGCTACGAACTTATACCTTAAAAGTATCAACCGTTTTTGTCACGATATTTGACGGTTCGTTTTAGCCTATTAGGCAAAAAATCGTTACAAAAACAATTATATAGGTACTCGTAGTAGATTTTAAATATATAGGTAGTCAAGATTTGTAGATCTTATGTTATGTATGCCAAGTGCCAATAAATTAATTTATATTCTTAGATCGTTTTATGTAATATTTGGTAGTAATTAAAATTCTAATGAGAATGAGCAGTCAATAAGTCAGATAGTTTCCTTGCAGCCTACGCGATGATTTTTAACTCCAAGCTATGCGAAGGATGTCCATGTCAAAGGAACCTTAGCCGTCAGACTGAATGGATGTACTCACTTTATTAGCTGGCAGCTCGTTCGGCAAACACTTCATTGTTTATTGTTCAAATGTTTTATTTGCGGCTGTAAATAAAATTGGCTACGTAATGGTGAGGTCAGCCTTGCTGTGTTACGCTCGCTCGAAGGATTTTAGGGTTCAAGCGTATGTGCGCAGTTCTGCTATCATAGGATTAAATTTTAATGTCCTCCTAGCCGAATTTCGACTACGGCGGCCTATCTCAACAGATTAGCCAACTGCGTGGGACATATTATAGTGCACAAGTGTGTGCGCAATACACAGGTGCACTCTCTGTTCCTTCATTCTCATAATTCGGTAAGACGGCAGTCCGACATGACCGTAGAGAGATCAGGCGCAGGACCAACGGCTTTACCGGAATTACAGCAGCAAAAAAAAGTCAAATTTCATTGTCTGGAATTCGGATATGCTGGTGTTTTTAAATCAAATCAAATATTTTGGTTTCAAATACTGGCAAGTCCGGATTAACTAATCCGGACTTGTTCAAGGCCTATTATCTGAGTTGCAAGCCCACTTTCACAAGCCCGGATTAGCTAATCCGGAAGAACCATTTGATCAAGATAGTATTACCTAATCCGGACTCGCACAAGTGGGTCTTAAGATCCAAGAGTTAGTAATTCGCTTAAAAATAATGTGTAAATATGGGTCACACAGATTACTCAATTTTTAATTTTATGGGTCGTGTACCCGAAGGGCACCTAGAAGTGCTGTCAATCATATCGTTCATAGTTTGCACGAAATGTCTCATAATAGGCGTGCCATATTTATAAGTTTTGCTAAGTTAAGCAAAGGTTAAAAATCTGTAAAATTCTAAATAATTTTAAGTAAAACAAATGAATGTTTTAATAATATTTTCAGTAGAGAAATGTTTGTGATCGCTAACTCCAGTAAAATTATAAATGTTCCCTGTTTTATTAGTCTATCCTAATATTTACTTTGTTATTGGTAGGTACTTGCTTAGACTACCTGACGCCTTTGATCAGTAAACACGTTGTTGCCTTGACCGGCAACCGAATATCGTCTCATTGTGTTCCTCGTGGCAGGTGATGTACTGATTTTATTTTAACACTGCTACTGAAGTAAAGCTGCACTTGTGCGATTTTACGTCTTATTATATTTATTAATGACTAGTGGTTCCCCGCGACTTCGCCCGCAAGAGTTGGATTTTCCATATAAACTTTCATCCCCCATTTCACCCTCTTAATATTTTTATATCGCGACAAAATGTAGCCTTTCCAGGGTCTCGAACTGTCTCCATACCAAATTTCATCTCAATCGGTTCAGTGGTTTAAGCGTCAAGAAGTAACAGATAGACAGACAGACACACTTTCTCATTTATAATATTAGTATGGATATGATGTCATCATTTTATCATACGTTGCCCATTTGACTCTCAAAATTGACTGCATTTTTTTCTAAGACTTTACCTACGTGTTACTTTTTGAGCTAACTTGCCTTTAAACGGTATCCACTGCATCCTCTACTGTCTAACTGCCGCACTCAGAGACGTCAATTAAATTGAATTTATAATTAAGTCTCGTTCTGTCACTTTCTTTGTCAATGAAATAGAAAAGAAGACATGAAAGAAGGCATGAAACTTAATGAAGGATTAACTTGAATTGACGTCTCTGGGTATACGGCAGTAACACATAGATGCTCTAGAAAAAAAACTCTATATCCAGTCAGTTTTTTTTTGGTTATTTTAAGCAATGAAGTTGAAGACTGTCAGCTGTCAGCCTAACGTGTCAAGTCTCTCAATCTGCTGCTTTTAAATGCGAAAGTAATTATTTCTGACTGCTACCTTATTAAATTACGGTTTATCATTTTAAGTTGAGGTGCTTGTGGCGCAGTGGTGGCAGCGCTTTAGTAGTGATACCAAAAGTTAAGCAACCCACGGCGCGGTCGTGATTGGATGGGTGACCATTCCGACCATTTAAGTGACGTCCATGACAAGCATCTCCGTGCTTCGGAAGGCACGTTAAGCAGTTGGTCCCGGCTAATATCTGTGGTATTAGTCGTTAAGCCTAGTCAGAGGCCCAAGGGCGGCTTGATAACTTCTGACAGTAAGGTTTGTCACTTGCCTTACATACACCCCTCCACCAATCCGCACTGAGCCCGCGTGGTGAAGCATGGCTCGTTCCTCCTCATAGTTGAGGTGAGGCCTTTTCCCAGCAGTGGGATCTAATAGGCTGACTTTTATCATTTTAAGCAATATTGATGTTCAAATCTAGCTTGAAGAAAGTTACTTTTTGTTGCAAAAACGGCAGTTGACCCGTTGGGGATGAAAATTTGTATTATCGAAAATCCAACATTTGCATAGAAAAAGTCGCGAGAATCGCTAATTTTATCTGTAGTACCAAGTACGACCACGACGTAGGTACACACGGGCGGACGTTAGATTACCCCACTACGACCTTGAGATCGCCTCTATTCCTTACGTAATAAAAGCTGTTTTCTTAGTTCAAATGAGTCATCTGATGTGCTGCTGATCAGAAAATAATAAGGCCCACTTGCGCACGTCCAGATTAGCTACTCCGGACTTGTTCAAGACCCCAAGCCCACTTGCACAAGTCTGAATTAGCTTATCCGGAAGGTCCATTGGCGTCAGTCTGGAATAGCTAATCCGGACTGGCGCAAGTAAGCTTTCAACTCAGATAATAGGGCTTGAACAAATCCAGATTAGCTAATCCAGTGCTCAAGTGGGCCTAAAAGATTTGCGGTAAGTGGTATTTCCTACAAGGAAAAAAAAGGTCTAACAGATCCCGTCGGTGTTAAAGTGTTAACTGGTTAGTGTGAACACAATTAGTAGTGTACAACAAAAGTCGGATGCTGTTGTTTATTAACTGGACACTTGAACAAGGCAGTACGGTGACCATGATGCATACATAACACTGGGACTGCAACAGGTGTATTCCAGTTTGTATAATCTAAGAGACTTTACAGAAAGTACCAGATCAGATTACCAAAAAACACGTGAATAACACAATTGATGATAAAATAAAAATGTATCATCATCGAAATTAAATCAAATTTCACTAAAAAAAATTAATCGACTGTGTCATCCGGTGGGACACAGTCGATTAATTTTTGTAAGTGAAATTTGATTTTATTTCGTAAAAACTTGCAAAATAATTGCTTAAGTTATAAAAATATAGTTCATCATCATAATCATATCAGCCTATTGCAGTCCACTGCTGGACATAGGTCTCTCCAAGACGGCGCCAACTTTCACGGTCCTCCGCTTCTGACATCCATCTCAAATAAAGATTAAGAAATGGTAATTAGAAAAATTTCATATTAATCAGTTCACATTTACACACAGTTTTTTATGAAGAATAAACTGCTGTTTTGTAAAACTTGTATTTACTTCATATTTGTTAGCTTCTAGATTTCTTTCGTTTGCCTTACCTTAAATATTAAAGGCCTATATTATCAGGTCATTAATTAACACTATCATAAATATTCATTATGATAAGTTCTACCTAAATAATTACATGGAATAGTAATTTAACACCGTGTTTATATAATATTCAATGTTATTGAAGGATATTTTATTACATGTATGGAATCACAATTAACTTTGGCAATAATTAATTTATTATTCTACTCCCTGGGTCATGTCAGTAAACATTTGTATTTTCCTTTTCACAAACTATGGTATTCTAATCGATACTATTTCAGTACATTATACAGAAGGTTGTCTGGAAGAAATTGCTATTATCAATAAGGCTGCCTATTTTGTGCGACTCTCTAAGTGCATTTCGTAAATATCTATTGTATGAGTTGTGTGCAATAAAGAGTATCTATACTTATCTATATACATAATCATGAATGACAATTAGAAAGATAGATAACTCTTTATTGCACACCATAACAGAAAATACAGTAAGTACAGCGATTTACACAGAAAAATGTACAATGTAGGCGGTCTTATCGCTATATGCGATCTCTTCCAGACAACCTTTAGGTAAAGGAACATACTCATTCACAGGTAGGTGGAGTTTGGTGCAAAATCATAGAATCGGTGTAATGAACAAATAAATAATAATAAATAAAATACATAAAAATAAGTAAATATACCTACATATAAATCATACATATTCATGCATACATACAAATAAATACATATACCAATACAAGAAGTACTTGACCAACGTCAGTAAATAAAAGTATTTATTATTGGAGAAAATGATCTTTAAGTCAATTTTTGATATCACAAGCAGAATGTCGATTACATAAGGTAAAATTTTGCTTGACCATTTGGACATTGTTTCTCGCTAACTAAATGTTCGGATAGTAGTCGTATTTTTGAGTTTCACGTCATAATTGAGTGTAGCAGAATTCTTGTTATTAATTTTGAAATGGGTTTGCTTTTGATTCTTCTAGACTAAGCCAGACGTGGGGTAGACAAAGTTGCCGGTGGAGTTCTATTTCAGTATCTGTAGAAGTTATCGAGACTCAAAAGAAAGTAAAATTTTGTTGAAATTAGAATAGTTATTTACGGGATTGCTACCATGTACCATGTACCATGTAGCAATCCCGTAAATAACTATTCTAATGATAATGACCATGAAAGTTTAAAACAGTATTTTGTTGAAATTTTAGGTAAGGAAACCAAAACCGTTTAATAAAATAACTTCCCCTCTATAAGAAACAGGAATATACTCCAAAAGATCCTAATTAAACCAATTACTCTTTCATTACGATGGAGGTGATATTTTTTATAAATTAGAGAAGTGAACAAATGAAGTGTTAACAAAAAATATGCTCGCTGTTACTTTTTACGGTCGGTCCTTACCTTTACAAAACAGGTGGTCACCCTACAACTATCTCTATGCACTTGTGCAACTAATTGTTCCACCGGCGACCCCTGGCGGACGTTGGTAACGTCCGGCCGATCGCAGACACCCTACTACAATAACACTCTTTGTTCTCTTGATTAGTGCCCTAATTAGTTGATTGGTGATGTTAGTACAATGAAATGACAGCACCAGCATGAATCGCGCGGATAGGTATCTGATATTTACAAAAAAATCTATTTACTTTGACGACACAAAGTAGCCTTATCCTTTTTCAAGGTGATATCTATTTCTATGCCTCGTTGGCCTAGTGGTCAGCACGCTGGGTACTATCCACGAGGTCCCGGGTTCGAATCCCGGGTCGGGCCGAGAGTGTTTGGGTTTTTGTGTCTTGAAATTACTCAGACACAGCTCCGGAGTCAGGAAGTTGGTGGTGTTAACACCCCCGTGCCTCGGAAAGCACGTTAAGCCGTTGGTCCTGCGCCTTATCTCTCTACGGTCATGTCGGACTGCCGTCTCACCGAATTATGAGAGTGAAGGAATAGAGAGTGCACCTGTGTACTGCGCACACACTTGTGCACTTATGGCTAATCTCTGATGAGATAGGCCGCCGTAGTCGAAATCGACTAGGAGGACATTATCTATTTCTATACTAAATTCATCAAAATTGATTATTTATTCAGTATTTTTTTTTGTGTCAGAGATGTTAAAAAAGGAGATGTAAAACTTTGACAGAAAGTCAACAGACTTCAATGATTTAAAAAAATCAGTGATATAAATTCAAAAAATGGAACCCGTGTGAAAAGAAAAATGAAGGTTTTAATTTTTTTACTAGAAATTACTTAACACATTGAGCGCCATGGTGGTCACCGGTGACCCCCATACAATATAATTCTATTGTGTCTAGTTCCGTGGCAGTCAAAGGCTTAAATATTAAAGAACATAATCTATCCACTCTAAGGAACAAAAAACTTAATGCTTATTTTTTATTATTAAAAGACTTGAGTTTTTTTTAAATCTCTGTTTAATTTCAGAATTCAAATGGGTTTTTTTCTATACAATTCAAAGTTTAATTAGTAAAGTTAAGAGCCATTAAATTAAGGTGTAACGATAAAAAGGTTTTATAAGGTAAAGCTTGACGTGCGAATTGTTTAACACGTGCATACGCGCATATTTTGTATTCATAACTGCATCCTTAGTTTTCGTGGATTATTTATCACAAAGCATGGAGTGAGCCTTTAAGCATATATTCCAACGAATTAATTACAATTAAACAATGAGTTATGATTCTAAAGCGATAAGGTTTTTATTTACAAACTATTACGCTTCATCCATATATTCCAACGAATGTATCTAAAATTAATCAACGAACAATGAATCTAAACCCATATCCCCTTATTACAAAAAAAAACTTAGTACCAGGTTTTAAACCAGGATTGGTCCTGGTTTAAAACCTGGTACTAAGTTTTTTTTTTTGATATTAGACGACCAATCAGAAAATCGATTCTCTATTATGTAATGTCACGAATGTGTCATTCATTTCTAATTTGTCAGCTAATATTTAGTCTTGGCTTAAACCTGGTACTAAGTTTTTTTATAATAAGGCCGATAATGTTTTTTATTTACAAATTATTACGCTAACATCCATCCTAAACTCAGCAGCATTGCTCAGCTAAGCTCTTTTCATGAAAGAACCTCACTAAATATGGCCGTAGCACTCAATGTTTATGTGAATTTGATTTTTTCCAAAGCATTTCCATAAAATCTGCGGGGCAACAATCTTCTTTTAACAAAATCACTTGTTTGATACTGAGTTTATGATGGAAAAATCTCATACAATTGTAAAGACGAAATTTTTCAAATTCCGTCATCTTTACGACCAAAACAATGTAATGTTTCGCGGTATATGAATGCGGGTGTTACACTAATTTATGGTCGCATTGTGGTCCGCTCACACGGATATTGTGTAAAGGCAGCTATTGGTCAATCGATGTGGGATCCATTGTCTCGTCACCCAGACCCTGTCGGGAGCGGGATGACTCAGAAGTTGGGATTTTTTACATTAATTAGGTTGGTTTAAAGTCTGACGTCCGTTTCAAAGTTCATGGTTCAAATGGCAGCGAAGACCATCAGGTTTAACAATAATTATTATTTATATCAGGCAACGAAGTTTACAGAAAATTTGGGCCCTTATAAACTAAAAGAAGTATACCTTATAAACTGCCTGTGGCGCAGTGGCGGCAGCGCTTTGGTAGTGATACTATAAGTTAAGCAACCCTCGGTGCGGTCGTGATTGGATGAGTGACCATTCCGACCATTAAAGTGCCAACCATGACAAGCATCTCCGTGCTTCGGAAGGCACGTTAAGCAGTTGGTCCCGGCTAATATCTGTTGATATTAGTCGTTAAGCCTAGTCAGAGGCCCTAGGGCGGCTTGATAACATCTGACAGTAAGGTTTGTCACTTGCCTTACAGACACTCCTCCACCAATCCGCACTGAGCCCGCGTGGTGGAGTATGGCTCGTTCCTCCTCATAGTTGAGGTGAGGCCTTTTCCCAGCAGTGGGATCTCATAAGCTGACTTTACTGTTATAGCTATAAACTACTAGTAGTTCCCCGCGACTTCGCCCGCATTAGTTGGATTTTTCATATTTCATCCCCCATTTCACCCCCTTAATGTTTTTATATCGAAACAAAAAGTAGCCTATGTCCTTTAGCGCGGTGTCAGCTGGCAGCCGTCTTCGGAACTTCCGAAACACGGCTCCCTGCGGCCAAAAGTCCTCCGTCATGAACTTGTCAGATGGTGGGTCGGTACTCACACCACCAACAAACTAAATTTCCCTTCAACCCTCAGGGCGAAGTTGAGCTTCTTTCGTACATGGTCCAAGACCTCCTTGACCTCGACCAAACCCATTCTAAGGTTGAATTAATTAAGACTGATCAATGAGCCTGATGCTGCGTCAAAGTGCCTCAACGATATTATCATCAACATCATAATCTCTGAAAGCAAGATTTTAAAAGGTGATTTACCACAAGGTGAATTTTAGTTCGTTCGTGGTAAGAGTACCGACCCACCATCTGGCGACCTTCATGAAGGAGGACTTTTGGCCGCAGGGAGTCGTGTTCCGGAAGTTCCGAGGACGGCTGCCAGCCGACACCGCGCGCCTACAACCAAGTCGCTGACGCGTGTTATTCGTAATTTATTGAAATGTATTTATATTTTATATGTATGTTAGTCTTTAAGGTATTTATTATATGAGCCAAAATTTTGTGTAAAAATTTGTTGCCTGAAATAAATGATTATTATTATTATTATTTATTTTTATGTTTCTTTGTTTTTTCTCAGCTCAGGGGCTGGTGTTTTAAAAGATCATTTACGGGCATTGCCAAGTAAGATGATCTAGTCATGTAGTTTGTATTTGGTCGGTAGGTATGGCAGGCTCATCTTGAAGGAAACGACGTACTATGCGGCAAGTGTTTAGGATGGCTGCTTTTTGCATTGTAATGTAGGTGTGTGGTGGTAGCTCTAGGAGTTTGAGGCTCTGATGCAGGTGTTTGGGTATAATACCAGTACTGGAGAGCACCAGAGGCACAATGTACACTTTTTCTAAGTTCCAAATCCTAACTATCTCTTCTTTTAACTCTGAGTATTTGTGTATTTTGTCTGCTATAGTTTTTTTGATATTATGGGTGTTAGGTACAGCTATATCTATTAAATAAGCAGTTTTGTGTGTTTTGTCAAGTAATGTTATATCTGGTCTATTGCAATGAATGGTTTTGTCAGTTAGGATGGCTCTGTCAAAGTACATTCTGTGACTGGGGCTCTCCAAGACTGCTTTGGGAGTGTATTGGTAGTACGGCTCTACTTTTGGTGGTAATAATTTATGTTTGATAGCAAGTTTTTGATGGACGTAGTGTACTATTTGGTTGTGTCGGTGTGTATAATCGTTTTGGGTCAATACGGGGCATGCGTTGATTATATGTTGGATAGTTTCCGGATTTCTATGGCACTTTCTACATCTATCGTCTAAAGCATTAGGGTCTTTTATAATAAACTTTCTGTAGTTTTTAGTGTTGACTATTTGATCTTGAATAGAAATCAAGAAGCCTTCAGTTTCAGGAAACAGGTAGCCTAGTTTCAACCATTTATTTGAAGCTTCGAGGTCTATATGCGGCTCTTCCAAATCCTGTATATGTCTTCCGTGTAACTGTTTTCTTCGCCATGCATGTAACTTTTCTTTTTCTATTATCAGTTGGAAACTATTATTTGCTGTGTCTCTTTGCTTTAAACTTAACGGTGTGAGGTTGTCATCTAATTCTACTACAGTTTTGTGTATGTTGCTGTCTGTTTTGCTTTGAAAAGACTGTCTGATGCTTGTAACTTGTCTTTCCCATAGTGCTTTTAAATCAATGAAACCCCTTCCTCCTTTTTCTCTTTTAATAGTCATTCTTTCTGTAGCTGATTTCGGGTGCAAGTATTTATGTTGAGTCAAAGTAGTCCTAGTTTTTATTTGTAAATTAGAAATATCAGTATTTGTCCACTTAATAACACCAAATGTATAGGTTAGTACAGGAACGGCATATGTATTTAAAGCTTTGAATAAATTCTTTGAGTTTAAATGTTTTTTACATATTAAATTTACTCTCCTAAGATATTCCATCCTTAATTCTTGTTTAATTAGTGTATGATTTATATGTTTGTTTTGTTTTATACCTAGGTATTTGTATGTATCGTTTACGTCCATTGCTTTAATATTTATGTCATCGTCTAAGTTATAATCACCTGCTTGTATTTTACCCTTATGTATATGTAGTGTTTTGCATTTTTCTAATCCAAAATTCATATGTATGTCTTTACTAAACTTTGATGTTATCTCTAACAGGCTTTCCATATCTTTAACCGATTTACCATATAACTTGATGTCATCCATATATAAAAGATGTGACACTGTACAATTATTTGTTGGTCTGTAGCCTTTCGTTGACTGATTAAGGAGGTTAGAAAGGGGGTTGAGGGCAAGGCAGAACCATAAAGGACTCAGATAATCACCCTGAAAGATGCCATTCTTGATATGGATTTCGTCTGTGATAATCTTTACACTTTTAGTTGAAAGAGATAAGGAAGTTTTCCATTTAGTCATCGCATCTTCCAGAAATGTGATTATTGTTGGGTTTATTTTATAAATCTGTAAAATTCTTATCAACCATGAGTGAGGTACACTATCAAAAGCTTTCTGGTAATCTATGTATGTTAAATGCACATTTCTATTGTTTTTGTTGGCATGTTTTAGTATAGTGGAATCAATAGTGAGCTGTTCTTGACATCCTTTATGTCCCCGTCTACATCCTTTCTGTTCTTCCTGTAAAATATTGTTTGTTACAACATGTGAGTTTATTTTTGCAGTTAAGCACGAGGTTATAAGTTTGTAAAGGGTGGATAAACAAGTTATTGGTCTGTATTGTGATGGATTACCGGTAACTGAGCTCTTTAGTATCATATGGGTTATACTCTTAGTAGCGAACTCTGGTAACTGTTCTTCGCCTTTGACTATTTCTGTGCATTTTTTAGCTAGTAATTCATGTAAGGCAGTGAGTTTTTTATACCAAAAATTTTGTACCCAATCTACCCCTGCAGATTTCCAATTTTTCATTTTTCTGGTAACTATTTCAATGTCGTCTTTAGGTATATCTGAAAACTCCATTTCTTCTACATTTTCATACTTTCTATCTTTATCTTTAATCCATTTTGCATTTTCATTATGAAATACTTCTTTTTCCCATAAATCTGCCCAGTAACTTTTAAGATCTTCCTTTGCTGGCACATCTGTCTGAGTCATGTGGCCCGTATTGTTATTATTTATTCCTAACTGTCTATAAAAACTTTTTTCACTTGCAGTAAATAGTTTATTATCCGTTTTCCGTTTAAGAGCTTTAAGATAACGGGCTAGTCTGTGCGCTTTAAGAGCTAGTTTTTGCTTCAGAGTATCTAAAACGTCTTGTGGTGTAGAATTATTACCTTTATGGGATGAGTGTATCCTATTTTTATAAAGGATCAGTTGAACCTGGCGAATTAATTTATTTGATTGGCGGTTGTTTTGGTTAGTAATGTAATGACTCAATCTTCCTATATCTACTCTTAGTGATGAAATATCTTTTTCTAATCGGATTTGCCATGTCGGTTTTTCGGGCTTAGTTATCTGGTTGTTAGTTACTGTGTTGTGGTCTATTTTGTATCCTAGCCTCTTACTAATCACGACCGCAGTGCAGTAAATCAATGTGTGTAATTCAGAGATGGTACAATCATAGTTTAAATAAATGGGGAGAATATCTGTATTAAACAAATTAACCAATTTGTATAAATTCTTGCTTTCTCTTAATTTCGGTAGTCTAGGTCTATTTTCCGGGTTCGTGTTTGTAAATTCATCTAATGTTTCTCGAAGTTCCTCTATTAGCTCGTTTCCTAAGTAAGTGTTAGCTAATTCATCATTTTGGTTCGTATTATTTACCTGCAGTGTATGTTGTGTTTGTGTATGTTGACTAGAAGGTGACACAGTGTTAACTTGTGTATTTATATTATTGTCCGTAAGTGAAGATTCAGTTAATGAGTGCAATATGTCCTCCTAAGTGTTTTCGTTATGTGCTGTATTTTCGCTTCGTCGTAATTCTTCTGCTACGTCGTCTTTTATGGTCCGTAGTCTATCTCTGCTAATATACCTATTTATTAAAATAAGCCTCTTCTGATCTGCTACTCTTTGTTCCGTTATGTGGGTCAAGTTTGGAAATGTTTCTATAAAAGTCTGGTGAAGCTGTTGTCTATATGCTGTCAAGTTTGACTCTAATTGTTGTTATTTTATAATATGCTCTCATTATTGCCTCATTGTGCTCATTCGTCCATCTCATTCTGACTTGTGGAGTTGTCATATGTATATTCCTACCAGTGTCTGCTACTGATGTGGCTGTTGTTTGTGAGTGATTATTTTGCAAAGAGTTAGGTGTTGGGTTAATTTGTAGTTCTGCTTGTACTTCCCTATATATTTGGTTTATAGTTGACTGTGGTAATAACTTTCTTCGCATTATTGTGCGTCGTTGGTCACCTATGCTCTGCCGGCTTACGTCTTTCATTTCTTGAAATTTGTCAATGAAGTTTTGGTGAAGTAATGGTAAATATGCTTTTACATCCGATTCTAATTTTGTAATTTGTAAGTAATTGCACAGGATAAATTCATTCATTTCAAGACTCCATCTCCTACGTTTTTCGCTGTTGGTGGTAATATCGGAGCTGTGTGTGTAAATGTATTTAAGTTAGTGTCCTGTAAGAGAGTTGTTACTTCTGCTTTAATCTGATCTAAAACGCTTTGTGTTAACAGTTTATTGTTTACGATCGCCCGCCGCTGATCTCTTAATCTCTGCTTGGAAGCGTCCATATTCGGGAATTCTTGGGTGAATTTGTGGTATAAATTGTCTAAGTATTGTCCCCTTTTACTCCGCTCAAGTTTAGTTTCAATTAAGTATGTACGCCAGATGAATCTGTTCATCTCTTCACTCCATCTTTTTCGCGTACGGGTCTCGTCAACAGTGGGTGCAGGCTTATTAGCGAAAGCTTCCTGCACAACATCCGTTGACATTGAAGATATGCTGGATAAACGGGATCGTGATGTTGGTTTTTCGTAAGAGCGAGGTGATGAATTTGGTGTGTTAAATAAACTACGAGTGGATGATACCGGTGTTATTGAACGGGATGTTGCACTGTTATTATTGTTATTGGCTGTAGCATCTTCGGGTACATGCCCGGCGAGTGCCAGCCTACACAACTCGCCGCCGACGGTTCGCATGCTGGAACACCCAGCGTCGGCTCCAGGTGTGCCCCGGCGATAGCCCCCGGGAAGCGGCCGCAAATTATATCTCTTTTCTTGTTTCTCCATATTAAAGGGTTTGCTATTGCCCTGTTTGTCACTTGCTTAGTTAATATTTTGCAAGTGGCTCAGATGGTCGAGCACGGACGCAAGGTTAGACTTTGGGGGCTTATTATTATTATTATTATTATAAAATCATCTTTAAGGCACCTATTTTAGTTATCTCTAACTGTATTTTGTTGAAGTTAAGTTCTCTGAAATACAAACGACATTTGATTACAAAATTATGGTTATCAATTAGTACAATCGACTTGAGTGGCAGACACCTAGATGGTATCGATTAGTTGGCAAATCAATTGTATCGATTAACGATCGCCAGTCGACGATAATTTGAATGATTTTGAAATGTGTTTGTTTAACGTCAATAACAATATTGGTATTAGTATTATCTTATCAAATACAGTTAATTTAAATTAATTAAGCCTGTTAGAAAATGACAGTACTTAAGTTTTAAAGTGCATACTCGTATATAATAGCGATTAATATCTTTAAGAAGATATCGGAACATGATTAGGTATATTGGATCAGATCAGTGTTGGATTTCAAAATTCTGGATACAAAATGAAAATTGATGTGTTGAAATAGAGATCAATACGCAAACACGCTTGTCAAACGTTATCAGACAAAGGCAGTTTCCTCAGATGAACTCTTGCAAGAGTCGTAAAGGCATACGGGCACTTAAGCTATGTTACACTGAAAAAAATTATTGGTTAACAGTGACCAAAATTTGGCTACTAGTAAGCCTTAATCTAGTGACTTGCGAACTTTTTTTTATTTAAGTTTGTTTTTATTTGACAAACATTGACTTCCCTACAACGAAACCTTCAACTAACAAAACTAATTTGGTTGATCCTTTTTATCAGTGTATGCTTGCCACTACTTCACAGAGATATGACAAGGACTACAAGGAACAATATAAAGCATAAGTAAGTATGTGCGCAGTACACGGATGAACTCTTTGTTCCTTGACTCTCATAGTCCGATGAGTTGGCAATTCGAAATGACTGGAGGGAGAACTGAGGGTAGGTCTAACAGCTGTTAGGCTTAGTAGGTGTTTAGCAGTTTGAACTACATAATGATATGATGTCCTCCTAGCCGATTTCGACTACGGCGGCCTATCTCAACAGAGATTGGCTAATCTGCGCAGGACATATCATAGTGCACAAGTGTGTGCGCAATACAGAGGTGCACTCTCTGTTCCTTCACTCTCATAATTCGGTGAGACGGCAGTCCGACATGACCGAAGAGAGATCAGGCGCAGGACCAACGGCTTAACGTGCTTTCCGAGGCACGGGTGTTAACACCACCAACTTCCTGACTCCGGAGCTGTCTCTGAGTAATTTCAAGACAGAAAAACCCAAACACTCGGCCCGACCCAGGATTCGAACCCGGGACCTCGTGGATAGTACCCAGCGTGCTGACCACTATACCAACGAGGCAGTCACATAATGATATACAATCGGCATGTACGTCAGGTTAACCAAAACAGATTTTATTACGTAGGGAATAGAGGCGGTCTCAAGGTCAAAGTGAGGTAGTCTGATACTTATGGGTTTACCTCTGCGGCTTCCTGACTCTGAACATCTTCAACTAAAAACATTGTTTTTCATAAAACCTAATGACCCATCTTAATATTAAGGCCTACACACACGGCATATTATACTATAAAATACGAAAAATTATTGTTTTAAGTGATAAGCATTCACTTTGCAATCTAAATAATTATTGCACTTGAAAAAAAAAACGACCACCAGAGGCGGGAATATACTGGTATTTTCTCTACCTTTCTAGTGGACGGCCATCTTTATGAGGCAATTGTTGGTATCCATGAATGGGGCAGCGGATGTGCGAATGATGCATGGCGGTGTGGAAAGTCTTCTTCTTTGTATCCTGTCTATAGTGTTTCACAGACTCAGATTATAGAAAGAAGAGGTACCTATGTAATAACTCGGGTTAATCGTTAACGAACCTTAGTACTGCTAAATTTATGTGTGCGTTACAACTATTAGATCATTGTTGTAAGCTTAAAGAACGCAGTAACTGAATTCATAAAGCTCGAATTGCGCGGCACAGTGCATGCACACAAAAGACTGTGAAATGGGACCAATCCGCAGCGAACATACGTAGTTCATTCTGACCATGTCATGTCGCGTATATCTCTTCTTTCTATGACCAGAGATTACACACCTGGCTGGGCTGGCAAGTTTTCAGATTACGTTAGTTGTTTAAATGTAGGGACAAAAACCTAGGGATTTAATATAAATGAAATCACACAAGCAAACAGGTATAGCTGATCGGTCAATTTAGTTATCTAGTCTAGTCAAATGGAGCGTCGGTGGCGTAGTGGCTAGCGGGTTGCCTCTCATGCGGGAGGTACCGGTTCGAACCCACGTGCCGCCATTTACCAATGACTTGATATAATTAAAACACAATTTTACGGATTACTTCGCGATTTATTTACATTTTATTTAAAACCTGACGTTTCGAACACTTTACAGCGATCGTGGTCACAGGGATACTAAGGTATTATTTGTCATTACAAAGTTTTGACCGTCACTCAATAATATTAATTTACGTTTCTATTTACGCAGAAAGAGCTAACCGTGTCTTGAGATCTTGCAGTGCGAGGTGTTGCTTTGGTTTTTGCTAGAATAGGATCCCATGCCGGTGGAACTTTCCAACCATCTTCTCTATTGAAATTTGGATGTTTTCTAATTTCAATGGCTTCATGTAGCATTCAAGGAATAAAACGCCGTTCTTTTGCAAGTATTTTAGGTTGGTCAAAACGAATGAAGTGGTTTGGTTTGTCTAAGGCATTTCACACAGTTCACACACTGCAGATTTCGTGTTCCGTCTATGTTTTACGTCAGCTATGTGTTCTTTTATCGTAGGAGAGGCCACAGTCACACTCCAGCTTATACACCCGTGCATCTTGAAGAGGTATGTTGCACTTGACTTGTAGGAATTGGTTAATCTTCTTTAGCGGCTTGAAGTAAGTTTTGATTGAAGCACGCTTCAAGATATTTCCAATCTTGTCAGTGACTCCCTTCACGTATGGAAGTACTGCAGGTTGACGATCAACTGTCGTAGGCTTGGCACGGGGTCTGAAACGACGAGGTACTGGAAGCTGGTTGTCCCGTAGTACCTTCCTTACATGCTGAAGCTCAGCAGCCAGGTGTCGGTCGTCACAGATGCCCCTCGCTCTCTGAAACAAAGTTTTGCCCACGGTAGCTAACTGCGGAGGATGATGGTGTGACGCACCATTGAGATATTTATCGGTATAGCTTGGTGGTAAAATTGTGTTTTAATGAGTTCAACAATTCGCGTAAACGTAAAAACAAATATAGACTTGATCTAAGTTATGTGCATTAGTTGTTTCACTACCGATGCTCTCATGCTAAGAGAAAACATCGTGAGGAAACCTGCACATTTTGGCGACTGAATGTATAACCATGATCCAAACTGGTCAGGTTCCCCTGTTAACAGGGTCACGGAGGTCAGATGGCAGTCGCTCCACTGTAATTACCTGATCTGCCACATCCTGGATCATGGTCCATAGCGGACCCTGGGTTCCTCGCGTGAGGGTCCACAACCGGGATAAAGCTAGGTAAATACAAGGTTTTAGTTTCGTGTGTTTCAATTTTTATAACATCGCAAATTATTGTTTTTCAGTGATAAGCATTCACTTTGCAATCTAAAGATTAAATATTATTGCACTTGAAATAATGACCACCAGAGTCGGGATAATTAAACCTACATTCCTCGCATACCTTTTTCCCTTGAGGTACGAAATCCTTATAAAGCTAACATGATTAAAAAATGTATAATATTTAATTTTTTCGTGGATACGCAAGCTAAAGTACTTAGTAGTATATAGTTGTATTATTATAGTAGCTTGAAAATATAGTATAATATTACTCGTACGTAGTTTGTCAATCTGTACCGCCACATTTTGTCCTGGTATTTCCAGGTCATTACTTAATAATAAAATATAACCTTTACTGACCAATAAACTGTCGGGCCAGACGCCGGGATAGTAGTCATTGCGTTGCATCTCAATTATAACATTTATAGCTCTGTAAGTTGCGCGTCTTTGTTCGTCAAATTATAGCGCGCGGACTAGTGTTGTTGGCTAGTGAAGATCAGAGACAATTTAGGTTCACGATAGTTATTCGATCTTTTGCAAGCAACTGTCGTAAGTTTGTGAGATTGTAAAACAATATCGATATTATCCACATCAAGGCTTTTAACCACTCAGTCAAAGAGCGATTTTCCAAGTGTTAAAAATCAGCTAGATTAACAACAGAAGTTAGGTAGATTTTTATTTAAAATAATTGTATTGTCACCAAAATCCAAAGTGTATACAAAATTTCAGATTAATCGGTTGACAGGAAGAGGGTGAAATTTGAATTACTAAATTTGACCCAAGAATAATAAATAAAACAAACGGGGTCAGCTAAATAAAACCGTTTAAAAACGGCGGGTTTTAGCTCTGATTATTATATTTATAATATAATTTTGAACTGTTAGAAAATCCCTTGTTAGGAAAATCAAGGACGACTTGTCTGATTGTCAGTGTTTTTCTCGGGTAGGTGGATGTACCACCTAAGAAAATTTGCGAGAAGGTATGTACCTTCTCGCAAATTTTCTTCCTGTTTGATGTTCATGTCATGAAGACGTATGTGAATTTATTGTCCCACCCGAAGACGGTTATTGTTTTTTGTAAGATACATTTATTTCGTAAAAACTTACAAGGTAATTACCTAAATGTGATGTCTATTCTTAAATAAATGTATTTTCTTTCATTTTTCTTTCTTTCTTTACAAATAAACTATGAAATTCGTGTCCTACAAATGTCGAATGTTGATTATCGAGATATCGATACTACTGCCAGCATTATCGATGTAGCCCGTCGTGCGCGCGCGCCGGTTGGGCAACGACGCTGCGGGCGCGTGCGATCAGCTGCACTTCGCACTGTGATTGCTATGTAACAGTGCCAGAGGTGGTATTGATTTAAAAAGCATTGATCAATAACTAAGTTACAATTTAATATATACCCACCAGGTATTTCCAAATTTGTTTAGATAGGATCTACACTATCTATTAATAGCTTAGTTCACTGGTTTAGGGTTATTATTCAGGTAATAACCTTAAACTATTACTATTACTACAGCGAAACTATTACTATAGAAAACTAGTGATTTCCTGCGACTTTCGCAAACCTTCAGTTACCCGAATAACAGAAATAAGAGAGCGTAGGTATTTCCCGAAACTCTTTTAGGTGCGTGTAAATACCACTAACCTCCATAATACAAGTACGCTGGACTAAACATTCTAATAAATGACAGATAATTTTTGTGCCGAATCAAATGAGGGCCCCACCGAATGTCTAGGGAACTAAAAGGGAGTAACTTGCATATGTTTATGTCAACTCTCATTAGTTCCGTGGACGGTCACCACACGCTCACTACAGCCGTCAGCGCTAAAATGGCGATATTAAAATGGGCTTCATTTTCAGGTTGACAGTATGCAGTCCAGCGTACTTGTATTATATAGGTCAGTGGTAAATAGGCTTCTCCTGAGCAAGCGCGCTTCATCGTAGACCTTATCTTTGCTCTCGGGCTAAGATGAAGATCAAGGTTAGCCCATTACTTATTAAAAAAACCTTTGTCTTACTACAACGTTTGATCAATTTCTATACAAATATTCCTTTACTATCGGGCCCCTTTTTATAATCGGGATACAAGACGTAGGCAAGATCTCCACCCTTGTTGTTAAGATACCACCGAATCGCACCAAACGTCAATCTACGTTCCTCTAGCGCCCCTACGCAATTTTTGACTCTAGCTGTTTAGAGAGTGGAATTTGTTGCCGGCTACAATGTTTCCTAAATACTATTATTATTATTATCTGGTACTAGTCACACGTGCCCTATGCATAACGTTGAGCCCCTGGCCGCATTAAAATCGCCTACTACCGATCAGTTAATATTGCGGTCAAATATCTGTCTAATTCTTCTTCTTTGTCCAGCCCTGATCCCGTTAAATGGGGTCGGGTCTCCTCACTAATTTGCACCAGGATAGTATGTCCTGGGTTGTTCCGTCCGGTAGTCCCTTCGGGCTTCCTTGAGGTCTCTCCTGATGTTTGTCCACCAGGTCAATGGCGGGTGGCCTCTGCCTCTCTTTTCTTCTGGCAGGTTTAAACATGAATATTTGTCTAATAATTTGAAAATAAAAAAAGTGCCTTGAGTGAGTTGACATGTGAAAAGTTTACGTGCATACAGACAGAGACATACACATAGATACAGTAGTAAGTACCTACGACCATTGAGTGTATACTGTATAGACACGTCATGTCACTCGAAACGCCCACACATCGGCGCAGGCGCCGTATTACACGATTGGACGCGGTAATAGCTCATTCTCATTGTAGTACAGTCGACTGGAGAAAACCGAGCAACATTGCCGTTTTATGCCAAACATAGAGCGGAATAAAACTTTGTACTATTTTGACTAAGCACGACTTTGTTGCAGGCGTAGCGATGAAAGGGGTAAAAAATAGAAAGCGAAAGTGATAATGTCTGATTTGTAGATATACTCGTATTATATACACTTAGCTCATTCACGAATAGACAGTGGAGGAAATGCTCCAACGTACAGACATAATTTTTATTTATCAAAAATTAATCTTGGGGATAGTCATTGTAAAATAGCCTCCATTACTTTCAACTTTTAGGAAGAAAATCGGCAATGTACAGATTTAAAAAAACTTTGTGAAGTACTTCTCGATATTTTTGCTTCTGACTCTACAGTAGCTGTTAAATTGTCTTTGTGTAATCTATTTGAGATAGCTTGTCTCATTATTTATTCATCATTGAAATGAGAATATTATACATTATTAATTACATGTCTTAAGACTTAACGCAATGCACTTGAAGGAATATAGTAGGTACCAAAGTATGTAGTGCCTCCAGGACCAAAGCCAAACAATAATAGAACTTAAATAACGGCAAATAGATATTAAGAAGCGCCATGCCGTGAGTAAATATATATTTCCCTGTTTTCAGCAAGAAGCCTTCATTGAAAAAAATATTGGTTAACAGTAATCAAAATTTGGCTACTAGTAGGCCGTAATCCGATATCGTCTCTCAGAGTGGAGCCCCAGTCACCTTCCTAGTTAGGACGCGAGCTTCCTAACTAAGGATGTATGAACCTAAGTAGTGAACTGCGATTACATTTTCCTATTTTCTAAGTAGGATGCACAAATAGGATGCTGTAATAAGTGCTTAAAGTAAAGTCAGCCTATTAGATCCCACTGCTGGGAAAAGGCCTCACCTCAACTATGAGGAGGTACGAGCAATACTCCACCACGCGGGCTCAGTGCGGATTGGTGGAAGGGTTTTGTATGTAAGGCAAGTGACAAACCTTACTGTCAGAAGTTATCAAGCCGCTGTAGGGCCTCTGACTACGCTTAACGACTAATATCACAGATATTAGCTGGGACCAACTGCTTAATGTGCCTTCCGAAGCACGAAGATGCTTGTCATGGACGTCACTTAAATGGTCGGAATGGTCACCCATCCAATCACGACCGCGCCGTGGGTTGCTTAGCTTTGATATCACTACCAAAGCGCTGCCGCCACTGCGCCACAAGCACCTCCTCCACTCCACCTCAATTGCATAAAGAAGTTTACCTAAACCGCAAAACATCGTACTTAGTCAGAAAGCTTCTTGGACAAATGACGAACGAGTGATGGGATAGTGACAGACGAATTAATTTCGCTATCACAGTATAGCAAGTATTTTTATAAAAACTTTTCCTAACTGACTGACACTTTATAAAATCGTTTTGTACACGCAAACGCTTCGTAGGATGATGCAGTCAACTGTCTCGTCTCTTTGGTCTAGTGTTCCGCACGCTGGTTTCTGTTCAAGAGATCCCGGGCTCGAATCTCGAGCCGGGCCGGAATTTGTTTCTAGGTTTTTCTGTCTTTAAATTACTCCGAAACAGTTTGGACTTAACCATACTTATTATTTTGCAATCTTTTGTTGGATCAACTACTCCATGCAATAGTTCAAAGGTTATGCTTTTATTTTAATATTTATCTACTTACTTTAATTAAAATTTCTTGAAAAACCAATCGATCTGATTTGATTTAAAACTACTTATTATTAAAATGCGTTGTTTGATTGACGGGCTCGCTAATGGATATGATTTAGAAGAGATTGTGTAAATGAGTTTAATTCGAGTTCGTGCGCAGAATCTATTGCATTTAATGCTCAGTAATTAAAGTTTTGTTGTAAAACCATTCACGACTCGTAAGTGAATTAACGTAGGTAGGTTCTGAATCAGTAATCTTAAACCAAATTGCCTGAAAGCATTTTAGTGAGGATCTGCTTGAAGATAGGTACCTCGTGAAATAGCCAAAGTAACCACAAAACACAAATAGCTTATTTTTTATAAATACCAATTTGACGGCCTTGGAGCAGGCTCCATACAGCCTATTCTTAAGTCATCTTATTTCTTTTCACACATTAAACCTAAACTTACACTACTAACCTAACTCGTTGAAAAACCAAATTGCCCATTTCAATGCCCGAGAAAGTTCTGAGCGGGAAAAGCAATCCAAAAATCACACTTAATTAGATTTTTTTTAGCATATTATTATGATAATCCCACCACACAACCACAATGAATAATATTACAAAAAAACTAATTTCGAAAAATAAGAAATATAGCCCATCCTTCGATTCTCGCCTCCCGCGCAAAACTTAACAAATACCTTGTATGTCAAGGATTAAGTAAAGTTATTATCATAGATAATAGCTTTTGTTCTGAAGTGTCGATGTCCGTCGATTGTCTGTGCTTGGACGTGTCGGCTGCCAACGAGATTGACACTTTGAATATTCTCTATGACACTTGACCCAAATCGATTGGTAGCTGATTTGTTTTCTGTATCGATTCTTGATGTCAGTTTATTAGAGCTCTTATGACTATATATATCGTAAAAGGCAGCGTGAAATAAAACCAAAAAGAGGTGGTTGTTCTTTTATGTTAATACAAAACAATAATACTACATTGTCCACGCCACGGCTATACCACATGGA
Source organism: Pyrausta nigrata (assembly GCA_949316185.1). NCBI lineage: Eukaryota > Metazoa > Arthropoda > Insecta > Lepidoptera > Crambidae > Pyrausta > Pyrausta nigrata. The sequence goes on along the minus strand of OX438947.1, from coordinate 17,834,768 downwards.
GGGAAAGTAATCTTAGTATTGCAGATAGTTAATTTTACTAAAAAGAGACTTAATACCAATGGAGGAAAGACCTAATTTAAAAACACCTAATACTTAGAACTAGCCGTAGTTAGGTAGGCCACCTAATTATAATGTAATAGTCGTTATAAACACAATTGTTAGACTTACGTTAACAATTTCTTAGTTTAAATAACCGTAAGACAAAGTCTTTACCGTCTTATATTCTACCCCAAAGCGTGTTCAGGTCTGCAAAAAACCCTAACCTACTTATTATCTTCCCCAGCCACTTAATTTCTACCCTAAATGGGTTTCAGGTCTACAAAGGAAAATCATAACCTGGGTACTTTTTCTCTTCCCTAACCACTTAATTTCTGCCCCAAATGATTCCCAGGTCTACAAAAACCGGCCAAGTGCGAGTCGGACTCGCACGCGAAGGGTTCCGTACCATTAACTTAAAAGATTAGACAGTATAGGCAAAAAAAGTATATATTTTTATTTTATTTATAATTTCAAAAGTATTCATCACAGGATACCCGAAACAATTTTAAATAAGTTTCCGTGCCTGTTTCTTTACGTGAGTGATTTTAAGTTTATAGGCCCAATACTTTAGAAATTACAGGGGGGGGTACACACCGTGTAAACGACTTTGGCGGGCTATATCTCGCAAATGGTAAAGCTGATAAAAAAGTGTTGTATGGAACCTTATTTTCATAGTCCTTTTCAACGATACCCTACACAAGGGGGTGCACTCAAAAAAATAATTCACCCTCCCCTTTACATGTATGGGGAGGTACCCTTAAAAAGGGGTAATTTTGGTTTTCATAGGGTTCCCATTTAAACCAACTGTATTGTATCCAGCTATGATTCCATAGTTATAAAACCTTGATTTAGGATTTTATGTGCGTCTATTATTTTGTGTCGGGGGTTTTTAAATTTTAATGTCCATTAGGTGTCTTTCTTTTTGATTTTTTTGAATGGGTTATGACCTTAGGGCATTTCACTTTAGAGATTGCAATACGTAACCTATGAGACAGTGTTTAAGACTTGTATATTTTGAAGACAGCCAATTTCAGTTAAATGACATATTTTGGAGAACCAATGTTATTTATTGTGTAATGTCAACCAAGTAATATTAATTTCAAATTGGCCATTTGGGGCAAACTGTGTAATTTTTGGGGTTCGGTTCCCAAAGTGTAATTACGGGACCTTGAAACTAAAACTCCACTGTGCTTCTGTCAGCAGGCTGTATCTCAAGAACCGTGATAGCTAGACAGTTGACAATTCTACGGCGGCCTATCTCGACAGAGATTAGCCAACTGCGCGGGACATATTATAGTGCACAAGTGTGTGCGCAATACACAGGTGCACTCTCTGTTCCTTCACTCTCATGATTCGGTGAGACGGCAGACCGACATGACCGTAGAGAGATCAGGCGCAGGACCAACGGCTTAACGTGCTTTCCGAGGCACGGGTGTTAACACCACCAACTTCCTGACTTCGGAGCTGTGTCTGAGTAATTTCAAGACAGAAAAACCCAAACACTCTCGGCCCGACCCGGGATTCGAACCCGGGACCTCGTGGATAGTACCCAGCGTGCTGACCACTAGACCAACGAGGCAGACTGTCGTTGTTTTTAATATTTGTCGCTATAACAACAAATCTTAAAAACAAAACAAAAATATTTAAGTGGGGCTCCCATACAACAAACGTTATTTTATTGTCGCTTTTAGTATTCCGTAGTCCTGACAAGGAACCCTCATAATTTCGTCATTTCCATGTTAATACTAGAAAGCTGCAATTTGGCAGGTGTATGTATACAAATATAAACTACGCCGACAAAAGTGGTAGAATACAATTTGAAAAAAAAAAGGGTTGCTCCCTTACATATAAAGGGGGATGAATTTTTATTCGCTGTCTACCCTATCGTTTAGGGTATTGTTGGATAGGTCTTTTAAAATGAACTAAGGGTTTGTAAGACAATGTTTCTATTTAATACTCCGTTTACGAAATATTAAACTATAAATTGCAATTTTAAGGCATTAAGTCCGCCAATTGTACTTTCCTTTTTGGTGCAATAAAGTTTAAAAGCAGGTATTCCCCCTCTATAAAAGCTTTACTGCTGGCTTAAAAAATGTGAAAAAAATCATGATGATAGTGCATTTCATTAATTTTAGAGAAAAACTGTAGCGGTTAAGATAACTTTATCAGTTTAGCAAATACGTAAGTCGTTAAACTTGGGCGTTGGATAATTTTGTAGTAAATACGAAATACATATAATAATTTCTTTATAGTGACTTAGATGAAGTAGATAATTTTTAAAAAGTAGTATTTTGTGGAAGCAGATAATTTGACGAACAAACGGTCCGTACAGTTTGTTCGTCAAATTATCTACCGTACCGTACCATTGTTCCGTAACAATGGTACGGAACCCTTCGTGCGCGAGTCCGACTCGCACTTGGCTGGTTTTTAAAACTAAAAAAGGTTATAATACTATAGTATCTAATGTTATAAAGATAATGGCACGGAACCTTTCGTGCGCGAGTTCAACTCGTACTTGGCCGTTGGTTTGTAATAACACCAAATCAAATGTATTATGTAATGAGATATCAGAAACAATACATTGTTAGAAGACATATTGCATCTCCGATATTAATATCTTAAGTCGATAAATGTCTATTTTAATACCATGAACAATTTGTTGCATTACATATAATTTATTCAACATTTGTAATATTTTAATTACTTTTTGTCTTGCGATCTGCGTCTATTAAATTCAAATCTAACTTTACATTTATTACAATTTCTTAAGTTTATTTCATTTCGTAAGCTTTCATCATCTCAAATCGATCCATTGATAAAGTTATTGATTTTTTTATTGTTTTTGATGACCAACTATAATCATATTTCAAAAGCTTAGAAATTTAATTAATTATACTCTTTACAAATGCAATCTATCTGTCTGAGTGTCTTTATAATAATTGATTAATATAACAATCAAGCAGCACTAGTATAAAACCTTTTCAATCAAAGTTTAAGGGCAAAGTTTTTGTTTTCTTTTTGCTCTCATAGCAATAAATTCGGAATTCATAATTAACCAATCACTTGTATTTATCGCGTGTCATACCCTACTCAATCTAACTTGAAGTATTATAAATAGTATTGAAAATATTTAATCACTCATTAAAACATTTATCATAGGTAGCACGACAATACTAATACACAATGAACGTCAGAGCCAGACTAACTTACTCATGTTAATAGAAAATTAACAAAAACTCCATAATGAACGACCTGTGTCGACATAGCTGATGGGTTATGGTTTTCCCCTGTCAGTGTTTAATATAAAAAGTTATTTTTATTGATTGTACAGTCGGCAGCACGTCAAGCTACCCATGTGAACTACGAAAACGGCTTTATTTACGTAGGTAAAAGAGGTGGTCTGAAGATCAAAGTGGGGTAGTCTAAGGTGTGTACTTAAATTCGTTGTATTTTCAAAGATAAATTTAGGTTAAAAATCTTAGATTGGTACTTAGTAATAATAACTTAGTAACTTCTAATGTTATCCTGTGGCTAAATACTTACAATGAAGTCTTATCAAGATTTCTTTCTTTTTAACTAATGTTAGCCTAAAGGTATCATTACACTGACAGAGTATGGACGTGAATAATTGGCACTACTTAAAAAGGTTACATTTTTGCGTAATCAAAAACTATTCGGTACGAAATTGGATCACTGTCAGGCCTGTGTATCTCCCCGCGTAAGTAGCAAAAACGTACCTACGCGCGGCGCCCCTACTTAGGGGTTAAAACAAGTTGCGTGTCGCTACCGGTCAGTGACACGCACGCGCGTTTTTTTCACCGGCGGCCGCGCGGCTACGTTGCTGGCTGGACGAGAATGAATAAAGTACTAGAAAGAGGCGCTAGATGGCGTTAGAAGCTTCTCGTAGCAGTCAACCCTATCGCGTCGCGTGATATTACGTCACTGAATAAATTTAGTGTATTATGAATCATATTCCAGAGCAATAAGTATAAAATTATCTTGCAATGGATTTTTGTAGGTGTCTACACGAAAATGTGCTTGACTCTGAGGCGAACTAAATTACGCCATATTATTGACGACATTGAGTAGACATTTCTTTGAATACAATTGCTAAGTCATACTTCTGTACGAAGAACTAGTATTCTGTGTCACTGTCTAGATTTATTGGTGCACTCTGTAACTTCCTGGCGCCTAAATTTGACCTCATCTTTGATCGGTTTTTATTGGTTTGGGAGCTAAAGCTGAAACAAACACAGAAGTTAACTTGCATTTAAAAATAGTAGGGTTTGTGAGATTTCGAGTTTGTTTGTCAGAAGTAATCTTTGAAACTACTTAACCTGGAACGGGCTCCCCAAAGAGATTCGAAAATGTTCCTCTAAACTTTCCCTTAAAAGGGCTTTGCGCAATTATTATCATTATAAAAATTTCGGTCTTGACTCAGTGACATGAGTTTTGTGTACGATTATTATTATGTATGTTTATGTACGTATAAATATGTAAGTATATATTATATCAATATTATTTAAGTAAGTAGCATGTATGTTTGTTCATTATTATGTCTTACCTACACGTTCTGCATGCTCTCACTTGATACTTTCGTTGATAAGTGATAACTTCTCTCTTTCTTCTTTTGCACCGCCTGTATCTTCTCTGTGTTTGACCTATGGTTGACTGGTAGAGAATGCTTTTGGCATTAAGTCCGCCATTTGTGCGTTGCTTATATTTTGTGCAGAAAGTATAAATAAATAAATAAACCGATTTTAAAATTCGGTTTCCAGTAGAAAGCTAGATACATTATCTCTGAATACACTATTTTTATTGCGGCCGTGCAAAGCTGCTATAGCGGTTCATCAAACCACTCGCCCAGTCTCATTTTGCAGTATGATATCATCAGGCTTAGCGTACTCTTCGGCAAATAGTGTGACTCTTTTAGTGTCATCCATGGTGGCGCAGACGACGCTGCCGCGCGGGCCGTCGGGCCAATGGCTATATCTTTCTAATAAAAGTTTAGGTAGTTATGGCTAGGGTTGTGAAATGCAGATTCGACTAAAGGTCATAAAAGTCATTTATTTATGTATGTAGGCCCACAGGGCCCACACTTATACACGTCCCAACATATATATTTTTTAAGCCCTTCCACTGCTTCGAGACAAATTGTGGGCTAGTGCTGAGAAGAAGCAGCGCAAGAAACTTACTCACTATTGTCAAAGCCTCTTTTAAAAAAAATGTTTAGATACAGAAATTGTCTAGTGCGAGCTGATCCATACGTTTACATCATTTAAATAATCGTCTCCTTTACAATAACCTTTTGTCAATAAGGTATCCTTAATATATGATTTAAATTTGTTAATTGGTAATTCTACAATATTTTTCAGTAATTTGTTAAAGAAATTGACACATTTTCCCATGAAAGAATGACAAACTTTTTGAAGCCTGAATTGTAAAACAGCAAGTTTATTTTTATTTCTAGTGTTAAAATTATGCGTATCACTTCTCTTTATAAACAAATGCAAGTTTTTACGCACATACATAATAATATTTTCATAAATATATTAAGAGGCTACTGTTAATATCCTTATTTCTTTAATTTTTTTAATCTTTCTCTTATCCTTATTTCTTTCTTTTTATGAATCTTGAAGTTGAGGTTATAAATAGCACGTACGGCCCTTTTTTGTAGTACAAAATTTGATTCTATGTCAGCACCTAAGCCCCATAGTAAAATACCGTACGACATCTAGCTGTTAAAATAACTAAAATAGACTAGTCTGGCCGTTTCAACATCAGCCTTATCTTTTTTTACAGCAAAAGCAGCTGAACTAAGTCTTCCTGACAAGGCCACAATATGAGGACCCCATTGTAGTTTTGAATCTAAAGTAATTGCTAAAAATGTTGTTGAATCTATAGTATTTAGAAATTTGTTTTTTATCAAAACATCTGTTGAGGCCGGTCTGACATTAGGCATCGTAAACTTAACACATTTAGTCTTATTCCCGTTAAGTAATCGGTTGTTAACGGTAAACCAATGCAATACTTGTGAAAGAGTATCACTCACATCGTCAAAAGTATCTTTCCCCTGAGAATTTTGAATATAAGTGAAGTATCATCAGCAAATAATACTATATCACAAAGATCTTCCACAAAGTGTGAAAGGTTATTTATGTAAATTAAAAACGACAAAGGTCCCAATATCGATCTTTGGGGCACACCCATGGTCAGAGGTGCTCCAGAAGACTCAACCCCATTGATGCGTACCTTTTGTGTTCTACTTGTTAGGTCAGATTCAAGTAGATTTAATGAATTAATTGAAGCCCCATAATGTCTCAATTTTTTCAATAATGTTTTATGTTCTACACAATCTAAAGCTTTTGAAAGATCACAGAAAAAAACTAAAGCATCTTGCCTATTATTATAGGCATCAAAGATATGTTTTAATAGAGCAACTCCCACATCAGCAGTACTTCTACCTTTAGTGAAACTAAATAGTTTTTCGTGTAGTAGATGGTTTACCGATGATGGACTATAGGAACTACTTCGTTTCACACAAAAAAGATTTAAAGTCAATTGATGCTAATACATGTCTATGTAACGTGACAACTGACTCTCAAGGTGTAGGTACTTCTACACCCTTGCCTGCATCTCATATGTGTAGACGTTGCATGCAAGTATAATGTACCTTACTAATTATAATAATACAATTGAAACCGCCATTTCGTAATTTATGAGCGTCTGCCTCACCCATAGCGCCTGAGTAGGTAGGCCTCAACCATTATTATAGCTAAGCACATAATTGTTGACATTTCTGTATTTAAACACTCAAACTAGGCGGAGGCGTATGCACACAGCACAGACTATAATAGCGAAACTGGAAATGTCATGGTACAAAATACTGCTTTGAGTATTGTCAGAGAAACGATACAGGCTTGGAGAAATAACGACTCTGGGCTACTTTTTCAACCATGGGTAATGAAAATTAAATGATAAAACGAACCTTGCACTTAAAATAAGAATTTAGTTTTAATAGACTTTAAAAAAGGAGGAGGTTCTATAATTAATTTTATAACTTAAGCAATTTGTTTGCAAGTTGAAGATCGTGATTCGAGTCCCGCTGGATGACACAGTCGATCAATTTTTGTGAGCGAAATTTAATTTAAGGAGGTCCTATGTTCGACTGTATATATTTTTATGTATATTTACCGATTCCGCAGTCCGTTGTGGAATGATTAAATTTTTTTTATTGAAAAAGCATACTCCTGAAGTGGTGCCAATGTCACCAGTCAGGATTTGATGATGGGATCCTGGAGAAATCTAAGGGAACCCTTAAGATTTTATAGGCTCATTTACAGTTCCATTTCTTCCACTTGGCGATAAAAAAATATTTCCAACGTTTTGAAGGTTTTTTTTTGTCGTTTTTGTTTTGCTTGGTTTACAACGGTTGTTAGTTTTTAACAACATGTTATGATGCATGAGTTTTGTATTTTTTTAATCAATATTAAAGTTGGCATAGCATGAAATTTAGCATAAGGGCTTATCCATTCATTAAATGTTTGTGAAACCAAATGTCGTTATATCCCGATGCGTATCGGAGTGACATTTTACTCACAATGTAGTTAATTTTGCGGCGAGATCGCATGAATTTATCGCAAGTACCAAAATTAATGAAGCTATTGGATTTGATTAAATCGCCTTATTATTTTTGATTACCTACTCATTCTTCGTATCAGTATTTGAATTATTTTTTGGCTGACACAGCAATAATGTCGTTGTTGGTTGCTATTAAGATTCATGACACTTGTCATTTGAGACATTTAGAGTTTTTTTTTAAATCCAACATGGATTTTAAAAGGGATGTGGTATGTTAATAAGACACTTAAAACTGTAATTTTACGAGCTCTGGATTTTTGTTGTTATAAAAAAATATAATTAAAAAACATTTGATTCCAAAAGAACTAAATTGTTTCACCTCATTTTGTTATCTACAAATCATCGCAGTCAATCAATAATTTATTGAGAGTTAACAATCGAGACAGACAAAGATATCTCAATGCGCTGATCACTCGATAAAATCAATGTACAGACCAGACTGATGGTATCTCGAGGGTTTTAAGGTGAAAACTTTTACAGAGACAATAAATTTAAGCTTTATTATTGACTAAGAATATTAAGTCAACCTACTCAAAAAAATATCTAATCTAAAATAATATCAACTATTACAGAAAAAAACAAAATCGTTTATTTTAGCCGAAAGATGCAGAGGATCTGCTGGACATACGTCTTTCCCAAGGATGCTGTCTTTAATTAGTGAATTCCCGCGGCTTTTATCATCGGCTTTCCTTTGCACTGACTTACGACCGCCTTGGTGTAGTGGTTCCCGCTCTGAACTACGAAACTAGCAGTTGTAGATTCAAATCCTGCAAGGGGCAAATGTTTGTGTGATAAGAACGAGCGATTAGTACATAAGTCATGGATGTTTATAAATGTATTATAAGTATGTCTAACCGTTATTCTAGTTACAATAGCACAAGCTCACACTTAGTTTGGGGCTAGGTAATTGGTGTGATTGTTAGACAAGTAGTCGTCGCCTTAACAGCATTATTTAAAAGGCATAGATAAAGCGATCGCCCATTCGTCCGATTGCATTTGTTTGTTGTTGCATTGCTCAACTGGGGGCGAAGTAATCCGATCTTTATCACTGATGTGGTATGAATTAACAATTAGTTAAGCGCTTAAATGTTTACAGCACAGGATGACAGTTAAACATACCACATTTTAAAACAGTTCTTCAGTTTGTATATGACAAATGTTAGATTAGCTTAACTTAGTTATAACGAGTGGTTCCCCGCGACTTCGCCTGCAAAAGTTGGATATTCCATATTAGATTTTCCATATAAACTTTCATCCCCCATTTCATCCCCTTTATGTTTTTATATCACGATAAAATATAGCCTATGTCCTTTACAGGGTCTCGAACTGTCTCCATACCAAATTTCATCTCAATCGGTACCGTGGTTTAAGCGTCGAGAGCTAACAGACATACAGACATAATTTCGCATTTATAATATTATAGTATGGATTACTGGACGTAATCTATTTTAGCCCTGGATACTACTAGTGTAAACAAGGGCTTATGTTGCAACATGTTGTGATGATAATATAGTCACAAAAAAGGGTCAAAACATTTGGGTGATCGATCAATCATGGTACATGCAACACATTAAAAAGACATGATTGACTGATAATCATGTCTTTTTAACGTGTTTTTCCTCCTGATAAGATAGGTCATTACTATTTTACCTACTGTTTCACAACATAATAAAAATTTAAAGCTGGCAAAAGAACAGCAGGATCTGAGGCCTTACCCCAGTTGACGGAGTTCGTATTTTAGAGTTTAGCCATCTCGCTCATTTGCGTTGTCATTCTGGTGTGAGTGACTGAGCTACAGTCGAAACTATGCACATCTTTAACTGGAGTACGGCCTCTGAGCCATAGAACCATATTTTTTCAAGGATCTAAAATAACAGATGTCTGAGAACTCCCCATGATTAAGTTTGTTATACAGTTTCATAACGCGCACATGGTCTTCCCTGCGCGCACACTTACGTTACGCGTTAGGAAGTCGGGGCGGAAGGTCGGTGTCATGCGCCGCTGCGCACGCGCAGTGCTATAACATGATACTGTCCTGAACATGTGGAAGGGTTAACAACGTGGTAATGAAAGTGAGGAAATGTAAGTAGTTTGTGTAGAGACTACTTACTAGAGGAATATAAATGACTTTTTGACTTAAAAAACGTGGTATAGCCACGTAATAACGCCCACGGGCCAGTAGACAGTAAGGCCCACGGGCGCTAGTCTAGATTAGCTTAACCGGATTTGCGCAAATGAGCTTTACACTCAGATCGGAATAACTTATCCGGACAGGCGCAAGTGAACCTTCCGGATAAGCTAATTCAGACTTGCGCAACTGGGCTCGAAAAACTCCAGGTTAGCTAATCCGGACGTGCGCAAGTGGGCCTAAGTAAACGTCATAAAGGTTAACTGAGTTATAATATGGCATATTAATTTAGTACTTGATACAAAAGCGTGGATTTTACTCTGGATAGACTCACAGATAGAGTTAGTAAGTAATTTCTAAACTGATGAAATGATATTGATTTAGTTTTTTTGTTCATTAATAGGTGCCTTATTATTAATTTCAGTTTCTCCAAAGATGAATTTAAAGCAGTATGCATTATAAAACGGTGTGTTATATCAAATCTGCCAATTAGTGCATGTGTCAGTGATGTGCCACAAAAAGCCCTGTGGCGGTGTTAAGGCCATGTCACTGTGACAAATGACAGATGACACGTGAATAGCCGACCATCTTTAGCCGCATAAAAGGTTAATTACTATCTGACATTATGTTTCTTTGGCACTAATCCCCAGGAAACAGCCAGTACAGTTTGAAAGTAATTAGCTTATAATAATCGACTCGATTGGTACAGCTTAAGCTGGGTTTGAAAATAAACTTTAATTCAGCTGCATAGCGATTTATTCAGCTTTTTGCAAAAATAAGATAAGAGAATACCCAAATTACTACTACAGCTTAAAGTTGGGTGTGAAAATAATCTTTAGTTTGTCTAAGTAGCGATTGTTTAAGCTTTTTTGAAAAAAATGGAAAATATCAATTAAAATAAAAAGTATAGAAATTAAACCCTCGCCTGCTGCGGCTACAATGTTTTTTATACTTGCACAAATCTTTGAATATAAATGTTTTTATTTATAATTATTTTTATAACTTAAGCAATTATTTTGGAAGTTTTTACGAAATCAAATTGAATTTCGCTTACAATAATTAATTGACTGTGTCATCCGGTGGGACCCGAACCCGCGTCCCTTCGCTAACTAGCATTTAAAAGGATGTTGCTATTGTTGAATGTTTCTTAACTTTCTAAAAGAAGCAGCTTTCGTTTTGAAAACAGGGTGTTTCCGAAAATGTGGCTTGTCTTTATTATTTGTGCTGTGGTGTGTGTTTTGATCGATATCAAATTAAACCCTGCAAATCCAGCACTGCTCTACCAATACAATATCCACTCAAGTTTTTTTTTTTTTAATTTAATTTAATAGGCAGACATTTGGCCGCAATCCCACCTGATGGTAAGCGACGATGCGGCCGATGATGGGACATGTCTGTCTAGAAGCAGCCTATTCACTCTTTTCTTAAAGGAATCCAAATCGTAGTGTTTAGGGAACACTTCAGCTGGCAACGAATTCCACTCTGTTCTGTGTGAAGTTCTGTTTGAATTAAGTTAAATTTGGTTTGTATTTCACGTGAAATAGCTGAAGTTTATTGGAGCTTATTTTATTGAATTTAACAGTCACACAAGTAACATTGACATAAGATTATACTATTAATCCCATGTCATAGAAATCTAGTACAGGTCATTAGGTACACATCGCAAGTCGGTTGTGGTTTTGCTTGTTTGAATTAGTTGTTTTATGAGTACATTCTGGGATTACTAGTGATTCACGGAGTTCAAGGGCTGACACTAGTTAACCAATTAGTTGAAAATTTAATATATGATAACTCTTTGGAAGCAGGCTCTCTTGAATGGGATGCCACCTACGTAGATACGCTTGCGCCATCCCATATAAGCTGCACGTCTTTTGCTGCTGGCGCGTCAGTCTCTGCCGAATGTTCTAAAAGGCGCAAATATGCGGCTATCACTAATAACTACATATTTGTGTCCAGAGCGGCAACGCAGACAGCATTTTGGGCACCATTCCATATGGCAGCGCTGGGGGTGATGTTTTTTTATGTTTTATGAATTTATCTTCTTCTTTTTTATTGTGTATATTATTTCATTTAATTAGTTGTTAGTTTTTATATAATGTTGATTATTTAGCAAATGTAATTTTTTTTAATTAATAATATGATAATGATAATGTCCTCCTAGCTGAATTTCGACTACAGTGTCAATCTCAACACAGATTAGTTTAAAACATAACACAACTTAAACACCACAATAATGCTACGAATGTTTAGATTAATAAATAAAAGTAGGAAAATTGCGACACAAATAAAAGTCGGAAAATAGGAACGTCTGTTTGCATTTGTACATATTGTAAGGTCTTTAGGAAAAGTATAAATTAGAACTTATTAATACTTATTTTTACTTTTTTTAACTAGTTACATGGAAAAACGAACAAATTCCGTATTCCGTGTGGAATACGGAACCGAAATAACAAAGTAAACGCGTTTTGTTCGAAATAAGTTTTCATTTAATATATATTTTTTGTATTTTACTGCGATAGATAGATAATGCGTTGATATCCAATGCCATCAAGCATGTTAATGGTCATAAATGTAACAAAAGAATATGTTTTGTCATCAACAAAATGTACCGAGATAACAAAATATTACGTAGCTGCTGTTATTGTTGACTTCCTAGTTCCCTATTTCGTATCCTTATTACAGTAGTTAGTATAAGTAAAAATGATAACCTATGAGGTAGGTGTTTGCTGTCGGATATGAGGATGTCAAATGCTAATTACAGTAGTATTGTAAAAATATAACGCCAGTGTCGACACGACAAGAAGAAGAAGATAAGTAAAAATTATAACCTATGAGGTAGGTGTTTGCTGTCGGATATGAGGATGTCAAATGCTAATTACAGTAGTTAGTATAAGTAAAAATATAACGCCAGTGTCGACACGACAAGAAGAAGAAGATAAGTAAAAATTATAACCTATGAGGTAGGTGTTTGCTGTCGGATATGAGTATGTCAAATGCTAATTACAGTAGTTAGTATAAGTAAAAATATAACGCCAGTGTCGACACGACAAGAAGAAGAAGATAAGTAAAAATGATAACCTATGAGGTAGGTGTTTGTCGTCGGATATTAGGATGTCAAATGAAACGTAAGATAGGTATATTAGAGGAGGTTCTATGACCTGAAATGGAATATATGTATTTTAATTGGTACACAAAACAGAGTTAAAACAATTTATTGATACACTTGAGGAAAAAAGATAGTTACTGACAGTGGAAACGGAATGCGTGGTGTACAAAAGAGAAGGAAGGTTTATTAGAGAAGATTAAGAGAGGAAACTTAAATGGTTTAAGTGTTTTTAATTTTGTAAGGTGTGAGTAATTTTCTTTATATATATAACTGAAATAATATTTTTCAGGATTCTTCAAAATATGATTGACATTCATGAGAAAGATATTTAAAATAGTATAAACAGTAAAAGCAAAAACAACTCGTTTTTGATCATTTTATTTGTAAGCTATACAATATGGATACAGATGGATGTTTGATTAGTAATTAGCCCTAAAGTGGTCATAATTAATCATGTAATGGATACCATTCTTCGATTCCCACACCATCATTGTCAATCAGAAAATAGGTAGGTATATCGTCACCCACCTGCAGTACTTATATGGCGATGCCATCTTGTCCAGCGCGGAATGTCCATGAGAAAATTATAACATTGTAAAACTTTATGATGTGCGCAGTTCACACATCCTTGTTATTAAAATGGCAGAAAAATTAGATGTGTCACGTAAATCATCTGAGACTAATAGGGTAAAGTGGGATAGATGATTAATCATCAGTCAGTACTAATGGCTCTTGATGGGTCTACGTACTTTAGAATTAGTACTCGGGTCTTGGTTGGATCTAATGCATCACTTGACAATCATTATTTAAGTGTTTACAGCTATTATAAACCTGCGGCAATAAGCATTTTATCCTCCTAGCGTTATCCCGGTTTGCACTCGCACGCGAGGGCCCAGGCTCCGCTGACCATGATCCAGGATGTGGCAGATCAGGTAATTACAAAGAAGCGACTGCCATATTACCTCCGGGACCCTGTTTACCAGGGGAACCTGACCAGTTTTGAATCATGGTTACACATGCAGTCGCCTAAATGTGCAGGTTTCCTCACGATGTTTTCCCTCACCGTAAGAGCATCGGTTAGTGAAATAACTAATGTACATAACTCAGAAAAAGTCATTGGTACATGGCGGCATGTGGGATCGAACCGGTGCTTCCCGCATGAGAGGCAACCCGCTAGCCACTGTGCCACCGACGCTCTTGGCAATAAGCATTTAACGTCTAATAAATCCTAGCTAACATTCGACTTTTCTGTTACACTTCTGTTTACCGACTTTAAAAAAAAGGAGGTTCTATTTCGACTGTTTGAATATTTTTTATGTATGTTGACTGTAAACCGTTTTTCTAAATTATTTCCAAATTGAAAAAGCATACTTACCTACTCCTGAATTGCTGTTATGATCACCAAGTCAGGATCTGATAATGGAATCCTGGAGAAATCAGGTATCTCTTCAGTTTTTTAAACGGTCTAGTAAAGCAACTAAGTTCGTAAGTTATTGCTTGGGTTTTGGAAATTCTTTTATATTAAAAAAAGTCATTCTGCGTTTTTTGTTGTCCGTAAAGCCCGCTCTACTCTGATATTTCCTGTCAGTCAAAGAATGCGACAGTTTAATGTCAACCAGTGACCACACAAACTGCTTCAAATATGAATAAAACTAATAACTATGAATCAGATTCGGAAAATCCTCATTTTTATGAGGCAAGTTACAAACATACTATTACTTACACATATTGTTACTCTCTGATAACAAGAAAGACGCAATACGTAAGGTTTTCTTGTTACTTGTTAATATTTTAAATGGGTAACTCTTAGAATAATGTATAATAATTCTAAGGGGTCACTTCATTCTGACACTAAATTAAGACATACATTCCTATGGTCTATTAATCAATGACAGATTATATTACGAATAATATTTGTATGCGTTGCATTTTCTTATGAATTTAGAAACATATAACAATTTCTACAATAACTCGTTCAATATGTAACACAGAAACTTAGAGGTTTTGTCGTACAATGACGCACAATCGAACAAAAATAAACATTCAATATTTCGCTCTGCATAACCATTCAAATCTACACCGAGAAAATTACATTAATCATTACTTACTAGGTACGTAGCATCATAACAAGCTGAAGTTACTGGCTTCTCCTAAACTATGTCTCAAGGACGCAGGTAAACATCCAGTGCACATCTCGACAATCCTCACAACCACAACTGACAAACCAGTGCCGCGCCGATCGCATAACGAAACGCACGCGCGTACTCAAACGAAACGAAACGCGCGAGACCACGCCGAAATAACTAAATTCGAAATTGGAATGCTTATTGACAACTAGTTCAAAAGTGCTGTTTGTTTTTTTATTAACTTACTGTAAAACCGGCCAGTGTAAATATTTTGGTTGTATCAAAACTCGGAAAAGGTGCATCGAGTAAGTGAATGCAAGTTTATCGATGAGGAATCTAAGTTTGTTATAATAATACCTTCATTGATATTAGACAACATTCCTACCTAACATATTATGGCAAACACTGTGTAATTTGAACACATTTTTGACAATAAATAGTACTCTTTAGACTTTAAGGGCTAAACTGATAAGAAAAAAATAAACTTTAAGGTTTGATAAAACTACTAATTATCAAATACAAAACAATCATAGATATTTCGATAGTTAATATTATTCTGTTATACATATCAAAAATATGCAAATGAACAACAGATAATATTTGTGTCATGATAACGCGTGACTTTTCACCTTTGCTATCTGAGCTGCTCTACGAAAACAATGTTTACTAAAGATTAATGTTCTAGTTAGTTTCCATAGCTCTTGTACCATTTACAATACAGATACATAGTTACGTAGAAGTTTTGGTCAAATTCATAGTTCTTGAGAGATATACTGTTAAGAAAAAAATCACTTCCCCGTACAAAATCTCCGATCAGCTGACATCAGTTTATATGGAGCAGTTTTTTTTTGCAATTTCGATATTGGTCTCATAGTAGACATTGTTGTATGTAAGTACTAGATTAGCCCCCTAGTGGTTTAGCATTAACAAAAAATAACCTCGTATCTGCTTAATGCTAGAATGAAATATTAAAAAAAAACAAGATGATCTGAAATAAATTACCTATTTTAGCACGTAGCAACCAGACAATCGTTGTGTCTACTTCAAAACTGATTTACTCATGAACAAAACAGAAGACGCATGTAATTTAGGAATAATAAATAAAAATAAAAATGTGTTTATTTCAATAAAGTTAATTACAAACAAATTGCTGAGACTTCCCTTTAAGTAGTCAAAAGGCCTTTGTGTTGGGAATGTCTCGCTCATCCCTTATGGATACAGTGGATAACAAGGGACAACAGGAATAAAATTATATTATTGACTGTTTGAAACACCCAACTAACGCGTTGATGTCTTTTCTTGATACCATAAAGCTTGAACTTTTCTAGGTCAAAATTTGATACTAGTAAAGTGATAAAACTCGCAAAGTAGCTTTTCATTGACAATCGATGTAATTTAATTAGTACTAGCGACTTCCCGCGACTTCTCCCGCAAAGATTCTTAATTTCCCATATAAACATCCGCCCCTTTTAAATCCCATTCAAGGATGATTTCTGGGATGAAAACTGTCCTTTGTACTTTTCCGGGATACAAACACTAAATTTCTATTAATTATAAATTACGAAATTAAATCAAATTTCACTTACAAAAATTAATCGACTGTGTCATCCGGTGGGACTCGAACCCACGTCCCTTCGCTATCCGGGCGAGTGCTCTTACCAACTAAGCTACGGAGGACGTTAGTCAGTCGACGAATTTTTGCAAGTGCTTGCTACGCAAGTGAGCCGGCGTTCGATTTCATCAATACGTCGACTGACAAGTGAAATTTGATTTAATTTCGTAAAAAAAAAACTTGCAAAATAATTGCTTAAGTTATAAAAATATAACGATTATAAATTAGTTCAGCGATTTAAGACCCAAGTTCATACATTTTTAAAGAGCCGGTAAACATCAATTGATGATTTAATTGACCAAATTTCCATACAAAATATGTCAAATAATGCAAAATCGGCTGATTGAAAATTAAACATCTAGTGAACTCCAGGCTAATCATGAGGAGGTAACAGAAACAGACAGACATACTTTCGTATGAATTTAGTGTGAATGAATAATTTTCCCACACTGCATGTTAAATCTAATAAAACAAGCAAGCTTGTCTTTGAGCAGTGTTTTTGCACCATTGTGTTGTTGATTTGATGGTTCTCTTTCGGCAATCAACGTCTACCCGCGGCCTATTATGACTATTACTTGTCATATTGTTTGTTTTATAATTTCGTGAATAATATTTGAATGATAACTTTTTCGGTTTTTAAAATGCCAAAATAATATCTATCACAACTGCATAAGATGCCACAGTGTTCATTACCTTGATGTGCTGTTGTACACACATTGAAAAAATATTAATCACTTTTAAAAAATCGAAGTGTTTTTTGTTACGGTGTGGACTGAACTAATTATTCCTTCTCTTCTAAATTCTTACTATTTTTTTATTAATTAAGACTAGGAAAAGAAAACAATAAATTTACTTTTTAGTTTTTTCATTTTTGAAGTCATCGTTATATAATGTCACTAGTGAAATTATAATATCACGGATTTTATAATATCCCTGCGAGTCCTGCGACGTATACATACAAGCTTTCGATAGTAAAAAAAACTTTTTCATTACTTATCCTCGGAAATTAGGTCTGAAGTTGTCTAAAAAGGGGGTTGAAAGTAATACTTTTCAGCCCTAGGGAGAATCGTTTTTAACTGACATCTGTCAAATAATAAAAAAAAACTAGTTATATTATCATATTTTTTATACTTAACCTATTGAACCATGTTTCAACTTTTTCTACAGCCACTCAATTACAGCGCGATGTAAAATTGAAATAACATAATGTTAAGTATTAATTAAAGAATACATATTTTAAAATGACTTTATTATAATTTAGTTTCAACTATTTCTTTTAAAGTAACATAGATTTGGGCAAAATATTTACCATTTTTTCAATTATGTAGATGAAAAATACTGGCTGAATAGCTAGCCGGCCAAAGAAAAAAAAAATAGGCGGGAAAGTGGCAAGCAGCAATACGATCTTCAATTGTTTTTTTTTTAAATTGTAGAGTTTTGTTTATTCTTTACGCATAAAATTCACTCATTTTTTCTTTAGCTAATTTCTATTTTTTTATTTTGACTTTCCGTGTATTCGTAATGAAAAGCACAGTGTTTTTCTCGGGATAAAGACTTATTTAGTACTACTACTATTGAAGCCCCGTCTCAGGACTATAATTATAATAATTTTATATCACAACAAAAAGTAACCTTTGTACTAATTTAGTCCTTTTCGGGGTCTCTACCTATCTCTGTTCCAAATTTTATTTGAATCGGTCCAGTAATTTCGGAGTCTATTCAATACAAACAATCAAATTCCTTTTTATAATATTAGTGTAGATGTAGATTCGCTATTTTTATCACTCTTTCGTCCTTCTTTTTGGCACCTAGCACGTTTCAAACACGTTTTTCTCTTTGCAGACACGTGCGATGCGCACGCGCCAGTGACTTGTGAACAGTGAGTGACAAACGGACGAATTATGTCGCGTGGACATTTGCTATTGCTGTGCGCGACGGCTGCCTGCTTTAGCTTGGCTGTGGCTATCACGCAGGTATGTATTTTTGGTGTTAATGACCTAATTAAAATAACTCTTATGGCACATATTAATATGCTATGTATAGGTTGTCTCAAAAATCAGATTCGTAACTTTGACGAAAATAACGAAAATTGAAAATCAGCCAAAAAATTTTGAAGTACTTAGATTCCAAAAAAAATCCAGACTCTCAGCTTTTATGATCATAAAAAGGAGCACTAATACTAGTAATACATGGTGGTTATTCGGGAATCCCAAGAGGTGCTCTATCTCTGGACTTCCGCTTTACCATACAATGTTCATCATCAGTCTAGCCAAGACAACAATTTGGTGCAATAAGAATCTCTGAGTTCCAACTGAACAAACCAATTCGTCTTTCGTGCATATTTGTACGTATTTCCTTAAATATTTCTTATAATTAAAGCTAGTTTTAACGTACTGGAAATTTTAGTAGTTATCAAAGGGTTATCATTAAATGGCACCGAGGATAAATAAAATAAATTGTTTCAACAAACACACCAATTACCTAGTCCTAAACTAAGCGTAAACTTGTACTATGGTGACTAGAATATAGTTATGAAGGCATCAGATAGCAATCTGCATACTTTGTTGGTTAACATTGAAAAGTCAGCCTATTAGATCCCACTGATGGGAAAAGGCCTCACCTCAACTATGAGGAGGAACGAGCCATATACTCCACCACGAGGGCTCAGTGCGGATTGGTGGAGTGGTGTCTGTAAGGCAAGTGACAAACCTTACTGTCAGATGTTATCAAGTCGCCCTAGGGCCTCTGACTAGGCTTAAAGACTAATACCAACAGATATTAGCATCATATAGTTATGAAGGCATCAGAAAGCAATCTGCATACTTTGTTGGTTAACATTGAGTACACTTTTATTTTTTACGCCAAAATAGGCGGCTTTGTTGTAATGCATTTTTTTGGCATGAATTTAAATACCCTACGGTGTTCAATTTGTCACAGCCCAAATGCAAGGTTGACATTGTGTTTAGGTAAGTGCAAGACTAATCAATGTTGTTAACTTTTCAAGCTAACTTACCTACATTTAAAAATAATATAGCATAAAATTTTTAAATTTTTGATGTTCAATACTCTTTGCGATTTGAATACGTCTATTTGTGTTGTGTATCTCATACATAATTGATATCAAGTTAAGTACATCAATATTCATAACTACATTAGTATGCAACAGATGTACTTATAATAAACTTCGGTCCCATTTATATTATTTGAATTATAAACATTTATACTTTTACGTCGATTCAATGTACTAAAACAGTGAATAATTAAGTACTCACCCAGATATTTTGTGTCATTATTTAGTATTCTAACAAACACAGTATAAAAATTGCAAAGTATGTATTTGCATAACATTACATAAAGTATTTAAGTAAAATACAGTCGAAAACAATATACTGTGTGCAAATATTGTACGACATTACGACAATTCGTAATTTTTTACGAATGGACAAAGTTTTTTGCCACTTGAAAAACCGAGTTTTTTCTGCCATACGATTCGGGTACTCCACTAATGAGAAAAATGCATTAAGCTTATTCATCGTTTTGATTCTTTGAAACATTTATGTAGGTAAACATGTTATTAAAATTATACATTACAATGTCAACATATTTTTTGACTACTTAGAGTCAATCTTGAGCGTATCTTTTAAGGGTAAATTACGAGTATATTTTTTTTCCGATGACTATGATAACCTCAGCTCAGAGCAATAAATGGTATCAACGCCCGTTTGTAATCATTTATCAATATTGTTTTTAAACATCAAAAAGCTCTTTATTTTATGAAACGTTAATAATAAAATATTTTTTGTAATTTAAACGGTGTCTCAAAATTAGGGCAATTGTTATTTGTGCAGTTAAGTGCTGACAAACCCTAAAAAGTAAACAATTTGACAGCAGACGGATTAACGTGTCCCAACGTCAAAACTGTCAGCTGATAAATTGATCATTTTTTAGGGTTGCCAGCCCTTTACCGCACAAATAGTGGTAGTTTAAAATTTTACGTTATTTCTGGGACACCTTTTATTACAAAATTTCTTCTATTTCAAGTACAAAGCGGCTTTTTGATCAGATGCATATTGTAGGTTGCATTAATATGCTAATTGTTATTTGTGATATTTACATAAAGAACAGCGACCTCAGTAACTTTAATTACAGATGTAATTGTTTTACAAAATCAATTAATTTTACTGCGTGCTACAGGCTATGGTTATTTATAAAAGATTTGATTACTAAAATACTAACTCTCAAGGAACCAATACAATAGTTCAAAAATATTAGATAAACAACAAATTACCTATATTTTGCACATAATTAAAATGTAATACTGACAATACGATCTCTCACGTCAAAACAATTATAAGATTAGTTTTGTTGTAATTATTAGATTGAATACTCAGCAATTAAGCATATTAATTGATCAATAGGCTGACCTGTGGCATTCCATGTTTTCCGAGCAAATATCAGTGGCACGGCATTGTGCCGAATTGATAACACAACGACCTTCTGTCTGTTGTGCCCATACGCTGTAACCATATATAAGATTAGAAAAACAATCTGTCTGTTTATTTTTGGTTGCATAACATCCGTTATATATAAAATTATGCACTAGAATTTATCACACATAAGAATTCAAGGGTTCTATAGATATGGACCATACAATTCAAAACGTACTTACTCAAAGGTTGATCACTAAAAAATAAGAAATCTTCAATATAGACTTATTAATATTTTTTTCTATTGTATTGCGTTGGCGTATTAAGAACATGGTTTCCTTGAACACTTTAAATTCGGTATGTAAGTAAATTTTAAGGTATATGTTTTTCTTGAAGGATAGACTAAATTAAGAAAGTAATTTGAGTATTTTGACTTTTTATTCAGTAGTTATTTTATAGTTAGTTGTTAAAAATTTAAACTTGTGACGTCATAAGCATACCCATGACGTCTTTCTCTCATATTTACAGGATTGTTTTTGAAAGCACACTTTTTTTTCTAATGGAAACTCTCACTCGTGCAAATAGTAACGTCATATGACGGTTTCCGGTGCGTTTAGTTTGGGGGAATATGAAGGATAAAATATACTCCGTATTTTCGTAAAACTAACCTTTTATTAATCTTTCAATTTTAGGTATAATTAACTGTGTAGTGATAACGGGAATGAAATCTCTTAATGGTTTGTAAAATAGAATAGGTTGCTTTTTACTTTACATACCGAATTTATAAGTATGGTTCGTGTATATTCAAAAATCATGCAGGAATCAAAAACTAAAATGCATTCATCAACATTGAAAGTCGCGTGCACAAACTAGCTATCTCAGTTCTCGATTCTTCCATTAGCTTTTACATCAGGTGACATTTCGCATTGATTTATTCCAAATCGATTGCGAAATTAATCGAATAGTTGTGATTCGCGGTTCATTTAAAATCAATGAAGGTAGCGTATTCTTCATTCGAATATAGTTATAAAGTCTGATAGAGACATATTTGCTGATTACCATAAGTTAATAACTTTATTCTGTAACCGAGTTGTTAAGGCTTTTGTAGAATTCTTTACAATTGCAAAGTAATTTATGAGTTTGCAATTTTGCAACGATAAAATAGTACGATTTAGGCCCGTAGCTAAATTGCTTTTATTTTAGAAATTGATTAAAAGGTCAAAATGATGATGTCTTTCTAGCAGAATTTCGACTACAGTGTTCATTCTCAACAGATATTAGCCACTTTAGTCTTGACTAGGTTAGTCAGACATGACCCGCCCTCGGTCGCTTCTTCGTTGCCCATCAGGTGAGATAGCGACCAAATGACTGCCTATGTGCCTAATAAATAAATTACAAGTAAAAAACCTTTTAAGCTTTTATGTCAATGCGCTAAAAAGTATAAAATAAATTTTCCTTTAAAACTTTTACGATCAAATAATAACATCATTATACAATTTATATAATCTAAAAGCTTGTCGCGAGATTTCTTGCAAATAAACTTTCTGATTTCTGATTAAGTGCTCACTTGGCGTGTTTAGTAGTTTGATTTTAAGAAAATTTTGTCAATCATATTAAGTTACGTATATAATTTACTTGTTTATCTGTGTAGATACACAGGTAAAATCTCGCGACAAGCTTTTATATTATATAAATTGTGTAATGATGTTATTATTTGATCGTAAAAGTTTTAAAGGAAATTTTATTTTATACTTTTTAGCGCAATCATTCACATAAAAGCTTGTTTTTAAAAAGGTTTTTTACTTGTAATTTATTTTTTACTTTTTAGTTATCGCTGGACAGATTTCTTAGTCTGTAGGCATATCTCATTCAACGCATCATTGAGGCAAGGGCGTTTGTCGGTTAAATTGGGTGGGCTTATTATTTTTCGATCGACTAAAAATTGAAAGGGTAACTAACTATGTGCAATTAATATCTAACATACCTTGGTACCTATCAGTTTATCAAAATATTATTTCGGTAACAATTAAATTTGGTAAGCCTTAAAGAGGGCTATTTCAAAAATTGAATAAGGACAGTGACTTAAAGGTGGCGAAAGTTTTAAGCTCGCTTACTTAAGACATAGGTAAGTAAGGGACAACAAATAACGGCTTAAAGGCTAATATAATGGCTAGGCGACGAGTAAAATAGCTTGGCTACGAATTTAATGTAAGCCAAAGAGTTAAAGAGCACTAATTATTACCCTGAAGTATTGAAATTCCTTAAAAAATACAGCAAATAGGAAAACCAATTATTTTAACTTCGACTCACCGTGGTCCTTCGCTGTGGTACTAGTCTGCACAATAACAATGCAGTTTAAAGGCCGAAGGCGCGAAAGGAGAGCATCCTAATGCTTGCTTTTATTTTGAACAATTTAAGGCTTAATGTTTGTATACCACTTGCAAGTTGTAAACAAATGCTGTTGACGTCTCTCGCGAAATTACACAAATCAAAGTTAAACAATCGATGCTACGGACTACAACAATTCAACTTTATTTTTTACTTTCAAGGTCAGTACGATCAATACACAAAAATCTTAAACGACTTACACAGCTTACTATGCATTGTCATCTAAACAACCTGTGTACAAAATTTCAGCTCAATCGGCTTAAGATATTTGCTTTAAAATTGAGCTGCAAGATTCCACCCGAACAAACATACATAGTTAGTTACATTGCAAGCTAAATAAAAGCTTGTAAAAATAAACATCCTGATTTTTTTAACTGTTCAGTTATGATGGAACAAAGCCTTTTGAAGGATCGTGATAGACCGATTGAATGACAGACTGACAACCAACACAGGACCTAAATCAGAGTAAAATTTATTTATTTATCTTTATTAGGGAAACAAACAGCGTTAATGTTACATCTAGTTTACAGATCATGTTTAGTGCTTAAGCCTAACAAGTTTCCACAAGTGGTTTATTCATTATATTAATAATAATAAATTGTTTCGACAAACACACCAATTACCTAGCCCCAAACTAAGTTTGAGAGCTTGTGCTATGGAGACTAGAATAACGGATAGACATACTTATATAAAATTTATAAACATCAATGACAAATGCTCGTGCTCATCATGTTGACGAGATACAAAGACAAAATATTTAAAAGTAGAATATTAAAGCTATAAAATAAACGATAATGCATAGAATAGAGTCACATAGATACTGACAAATTATAGAAACAGCATAAAATTTAAATGTCGAAATATAATTTTACTTTTGTTTTACCTTATGAACTCGCGACCTGATTGCGACGTACTATTGCGTTTAATTCATAGCAAATTGTTTGATACTAACGATTATTTTGTGAGTACAGATCACGGTGCATACATTGATCAAGACGAATGCGGTCGGTCATGCCTAATCGGTGAGAGAAAGAACGATTGGTTGATTCATCGTGACCAGCCGATAGACTTAGGGCTTTCAACTTCAATTTATTAAAAACCGGCCAAGTGCGAGTCAGACTCGCGCACAAAGGGTTCCGTACCTTGTATCTATAAAACAACAGTAGACTTTGACCTTTATTTAGTTTTAAATACCAATAAAAAAAACTTATGGGAGTCCCCTTTAAATATTTTTTTATTTAAACTTAATTATTTATTGTAAAGTGAACATACATATTAATATTCTGTGAACATTTCAAACATCTACCTGTTACTAATATCAATATTGAGCAAAAAACGGCAAAAAAACATGTTTGTTGTAAGTATTTGTTGTAGTACAGAAATACATCATCTGTGAAAATTTCAACTGTCTAGCTATCACGGTTAATGAGATACAGCCTGGTGACAGACAGCGCAGGCTTTGGGTACGGAACCCTAAAAACTAGCGGTTGGTCGCGACTTCGCCCGCGCAAAAAGTCGTATTTTCCAGTTATTTTTCATATAAACATACCCCATTATGTTTTGTTATGTTTTTTATCGCGACATAAAGTAACATAGAAGTGATTTGGACTCAAAAATGGACCCTAGGTAGTGTCCGTTAAGTTCACGAGTCCTTAATTTCAAATGCAAAATCAAGATTCTGATTAATTTATACTTTTGTAAAAGTTTTCTTTAGTGTCACTTTTTTTCTTAACAGGCGTATGGCTTCGAATTTTTTCTGTAGAGATTTTTTTACACAGCTAAGGCTTAATAAATAAAATGTATATAGGAATTATTGGCAACTCTAATAGCGCATCCGTTATGTCATTGTCCGATCGTACTGTAATTGTTTATCGGTTATCGGAGATCTATAGTTAGATACCAATTATGCAGCCCGCCCATATATGGGCCAGTCCATTTTTACGCTTATTTAATTTGCTTTACAATTATAACACTTCCTAATATGTAAGATTGGAAAGTACTATGTTTATTTAATATTTAAATGGATGAAAGAGTAATCAGGCCAACTTATATCAGATTATATGCTTACTTTTAAAGCTTTGCTGGTAATAAAAGTAGAGAGCCATTTTGTTTTTATCAAATAAACGTCAGATGAATTGACAAAAAAACTTGCGATAGTTTAGACTGCATAAATTATGTAGTCTTACAACTTTTATTCACATTACATTGTTTTAAGCTCATCACCGTATTTGATATTTTATGCATTTGTAAATATTTTGAGTCCGATTTCGTATAACAATGGATCTTGCAACGAATCCTCCTAATTAAATACAAAGACAAATGGATGGATGGATGAATTGGATAGAACATTAAAGTTCTCGAAGTTAAAAATATTAATAACATTTCTTGAGGAAAGAGGGAACCCTCTTTCAGCAAGTTTTATAGCATTTATTTTAGTTATCACCTAAAGATTGCCTTTAATTCCTTTGTGATATTTAGATGGATTGATAAATCTCTTGACAAAAATCACCTGCCTAAAACGGTAGAATAATGCGTCAATGAATGTATTATTATTATTATTGTGTATTGCATATAGCAGAAACATTAAATATAACATTTATACGTTACGTTGACTTTATAAACTAAATGCCGGCACGTGTTAATGTAACTTTATATTTTCACAACTCACGGTGCGTACGATAACCATTATTCGTTAAAGAAGAATCGATATCATAACGATTGATGTATCTATTGATCGTTATTGATTTTGAAATATTTTTGATTTCGTAAGTGTTTAGTTTTCATTATACATGCCACTACTTTTAACATTCATTACTTTATCAGAAAAATTGGCCTATCCATCATCGGGACCCAGACTCATGTTAGCGTTCACCCCTACGTTGTAGATATCCCATCTGCCCGTACAAAGCGTTTCGCCGACACTTTTCTGATGCGAGCAGCTAGGGACTGGAGCTCGCTGCCTGCTAAAAACTTCCTTAAATATGTATTACGACCTGGGCCCGTGGCCACGTGGCAATTTATTGTCAAGCGAAGTTCGTTATCGCTAACAAAATGTATGAAACTGATATAAGCCATCGAAACATCACGTGACTTTTGCATACATATTTTGACATTTAATTGGCGAAGCCGCGAAGTTCGCTCCAGAATGATTGCCATTTGGCTACGGGTCCTGGGTCTCTTTAAGGCAAGAGTGAATAGGTTTTTACTAGGCAGATATGAACCACCCCAGACCGTGTCTACTCCTCGCATCAAGGTAGTGTGATCAGTGTGACTACGTTTAAATACTTGCTTAGTATAGTATAAAAACCCGGCCAAGCGCGAGTCGGACTCGCACATGAAGAGTTAGGCACCATTATCTAGAAAACAACAGTAAATTTATGACCTTTTTATAGTTTTAAACATGAAAAAAAATGTATGGGTGCCCTTAAATATTTTCAAAGGCGGTGAGGAGTCTTTAAAATAAGAAAACAAGATTATAAAGTGAAGCTATGGAGTCATACTGAAGCAAAAATACACATTTAAGCAAACGCATGCCATTGTCAAACATCCCATTGACAACCACTATTAAACCGAAAAAAAAATGTCTAGATAGCTTTATTGTTCTACGCCGGTAATATTACCTAACCATTGTGTAAGTTAGTACATAATTGTGCTCTGGCCAGAACAGATAAAAGCGAACACAGACTTCGGTCTCGTTCTAGTCAGATGTAGAACGTGGAAGGCAGATAGCGAATCAGAATTGATTATTGTATTGTATGTAACTTTTAACTACTTGTAATGGCGTAGATTTACGATGTGAGTTCGTTAAGAAGTTACTAAGAATCGATGATTAGTTTTAAAAAATGTTATGTTACCTACATGACCGAGACGATTGCAAAGGGAAAAAATAACTATCTTAGGGATAATGACTGGTTACGCCATAAAAATCAATACCAAATAAAAATCGATTCGATTGGCCGTAAAATTCGACTAGTACCCAACTTATAAAGCAAAAATATTAAAATTCAAGTAGTAACTAAAATTTTCAATTAAGTAAATGGACAATTTACTTTTTAAGAACCTCCAGAAACTGTTATATATAAGTCATAAGAAGTATTTTTATAATAGGTTAAAAGTATTTATATGGCTTTACACTTCACATAGTTTGGAAGCAAACAGAAGTACCTACATATTAAGTAATATAAGTACTTAGTTTGTGATATTTAACAATGTATAAATGAATATACCCAATCTTGAAATATTCAAATCGAGTCACGCCGTAGTAGCTTGGAAACATGATTTTCAAGAAGGTATCCAAAAAAGTGTACTGCCTTGACTTTTTAAGAATCTCAAGCTTCAGCCTGTGAATTCTGTGATCTCCAACTGTTATAGATATAGATCACTTTAAAGGTTAGCCACAGAAATTATCTCGCGTAATAGTGATAGTGACAGAGTTTTTGGCGCCGACTCTTCTCAGCACTAGCCCATATACTGTCTCGAAGCAGTGTGTCTTACTACCGCACTGGTATGACCACGGCATCGCGGCAGAATTCTTTCACTTATACAACCTTTTTATCCTGTGTACATAGACAATAAAGAAGACAATAAAGAATAACCTACAAATGAATAAAAACTATACAAGTTCTAAGTTCTTTGTTAGTTGTATTTTATAGGGTGTGATTCTGTTGCACCAAAACAACAACTTTTACTATCGGGCCAACATAAGAATCACGAAAAAGTTATCACTCAAGATCACTTCTCAGGGTTTTTTTAGGAAAATTTTCAATATTTGAATGTTAACCCATAATAAAATCACTTAATACATTTTCAACTTTGACATGCAAATACAAAATTAAGTGTGATTACTAAACGCAAGTCCAAATGACACATAAAAGTGGGCGTTACAACGAACGGGCAAAAACCCAATCCTAACGGGCCTTATTAGGAGGTTGCTCAATGAAACCTACTCTTTAACTTTTTTTGGCATAAGAAAACCATTACTCACACTTGGAATAAAAGGAAATGTGCTTCTATTTCGGATTAAAATTAACTAATATACATTTAAATCTAGATCTAATTAAAACTAGTCATGATGATATATATCGAAATTAGTATACGACTATACATTCTAAAGTCGCAATTTAGAATCATTGTTAAGTGTTATTTAATAAGCACTTTTTGTATGACATTCCCACAAAATGTACGGATAAAGGACTTAAATCGAATCACACAATATTTTTTCGAAATAAATAATCTTCAGTCGGTAATTCACCTCAAGGTACTTCAATACTGTAACATTTGCCTTAAGCAGAAATATGATAACTTATTTGATCGAAACGTTTCTATTTTGGAACTACAAAGCTTGAGAAACTCGAGCTTAAATTAAGAAATTATTAAATATACAATTTGAAATAGCATGTCTCTCCGAAACGCGTGACAGACTGACAAGCAAATGTATACGCTATTTGTTTTGTGTCAAGACGGGTTGAGTGTTCATTTTTGTAGCACTTGACGTGTTTTGTAATGTTTTATTAGTAAACAGCTAGCTATAACTACATTTTTTTCGAATCACAGTACATAGGTAACTTTTTAATATAAGCTTGTGTTTATATGTAAAAGTTTTCATAAATAAATAAAAAAATATAGAGCTCAGTCCCAGAGGAACTTTACCAGCGGTAATATGGATATGCATTTTTATGCAAATGCTAGCACAATACAAGCAATACTAGCACAAGCTAGCACAATAATAAACTTGTAGAGCCTTTAAGATTAAGTATACGTCTCACCAATTTAATTTCATTTAAGCCTTACTAGTTAATTAACCTAATGAAGATGGGCCAAAATAAACGTCAGTTAACCTTTAAAATGCTTAAGCTTATGTTAAAGGGCGCAACTCGAGCATTACTTTTAGAATCCTATTCATTTTTTAATGGGAAAAGCGTGCCTTTAATTTTTTATTACATACATTTCCGACGCATAATACCCAACAAGTGGGCTAACCTAGTATATTTTACATGCATTGTTATTTCTACCAACCGTTTTGTCATGCAATGATAGTGCATTTAAAAAGAGGTAGATGCGTCATTAGCTCGCGGAAATTGATTGCCTCAAGTTGTGTATTTTGCATTCAAATATGACATTTGACACGTAAAAGAACGTGTACTCGGAGCATCAAATTCGAATCCCCACGCAGTGCAAGATAATAATAATAAATTGTTTTAACAAACACACTAATTACCTAGCCCCAAACTAAGCGTGAGCTTGTGCTATGGTGACTAGGATAACGGATAGACATACTTATATACATTTATAAACATCCATGACTTAGGTACAAAAGCTCATGCTCATCACACAAACATTTGCCCCTTGCGGGATTTGAACCTGCAACCGCCTGGTTTAGAAGTCCGTGGCGCGAACCACTACACCAAGACGGTCGTCAAGATGACAGGTCTACCTCTTTTTTAAAATAAATACACTGTCAGTGGTAGCATGGAAAAACGCATCCACACTATCGGATGTTTTTGAAGTCATGATGACTCATTAGAGATTAATAATTCCAAGCGAGATCGAAACTTGATTGAGTCTACACAAGCTTATGTCAATTAGCCACAGGCATCAAGTCTAGCCAACGCCACAACAACCTTTAGAGTGAAAGGTCACTGAACGCACGCGTTTGACGAAAGATGGGTCAGCTGAACCCCGCCGGCGTGGCATAGTTCTGCGAGTTGGCTAATCATGCAAACAGTCGTAAAATTAGTATGAATCATTGATATTACTTTCGAAGTTGAGATTGCTTGTGGCCGGGTTTCGCTGGAGGCAGAGATTAGATAATACTTTGGGAGTCTGACTGACCTCATCCGAAGATAATCAAAAATAATGCAATGGAAGTTTTTTTGTTAGCAAAACAATCAAAGCTAGCCTCGGTTCAAGAATGGAATACAAATGTGCCGATGCGCCGACTGTTTACAGATGATAACATTTTATTCAAATAGCAAATGTATGTATTACTTATTTTACTTCTTTTATAAACATACGTACGTTACCAAACTCTAGAAATGCGGACAGACGTTTTAAGTTACAATAAGGAGTTGGATTCAGCGATCTTGAACTGTATTTTCTATGTTTGGATCTATGATTGACTGCTTGAGTAATAAATTATGTTCAATGTTTTAATAAAAATCCAGCATTTAATACAGACACATGAAAAAATCATTCTGGTGAAACCCATTGCAGGTTTGGACTTTTCATAACTAGTATATTCGGGTTAGTCCCGCTATGCACTAGTCCCGCTATGCACCACTCATAAAATACCTACTAAAAAGTCCCCCTATGCCCGAAACCAAATTTGCCGGCAATGGCGAAGAATAGTGTCACAGGATTATATTTTATTTAATAATTTAAATAGTAAACAATCTTTACATTATTTAAAATTACAAGCTGTTTAATCTTTGCGCTTGTAATAGAAAGCACGTGTAGAACTGGTTATGCATTTAATTGAATTGTTTTTACATATTTACTCGTTACTTTTATATGTTTAAACAAAAGTAAATTTGTTTTGCACACAAAAATCAATCTTAGTAGTTTACTTTTTATATATTTTAGTTAGTAAATACTAAGCAATTTTTATTAGTTTTATTAATTAAACAGTTGATTATTTGTGTAATCAATAACTTAAATATTTTAAACAATTATTTATATCTTTTACTGTTCATTATTTGTGTTATCAAAATCATTTTTACTAGTTTTCTACTGTCTATTATGTTTCTTCGAGATTTGAACTGTCTAAGGAAGAAACACTTTTCTTCCTACCTGTACCTTCAACTTTTTTCCATTGTTTAACGTAGAATCAAATAATGTGGTACAAAGCGGCACTTTTTCTTAGTTATTTTATGAGTGGTGCATAGCGGGACTGGTGCATAGCGGGCTTAGCCGCATTACTCCACGTCCACTGAAAAAAATATCATTGAATGCACGCAATAATTATTGAAGTGCGATACTACACGAAGATAAAATTTTAAACAAGCAAACATAATTATTGACGAAACAAAACACACGACAGCAAAAATTATAATATTTTTGAAATGGTCTTTTTATTGGCTTTCATTTGATACCCATATTGCTATGGTAAGGAAAAAAATCCTCCTCCCTTTGTTTCCATTTGCGGGCGCCATTTTTAAAATGTATATAGCCTATGTCACTAATACAATAATTTTGACGAATTCAACGACACCTTATATGTCCAGCCGTTTGGGCTGTAGGGCGTGCCAATCAATTATACATAAAAACATACTCTCGAAAAACATAACCCTCCTTCCGCAGTCGGGTAAAAACATTTTAAAAACCTTGAAGGAGCCCAAAAGTATTAGAAATAGATCAATGCAAGTAAACCCACGGCTGTTTTGCAACAACTAATCGTGATGGAGTGTGAGATGCGCGCACGACGGTCTGCGCCCACACTGGATTAGGGCCACAGCATAGATAGATAGCAGTAGGCTTGATTTGCACATGATTGTTAAAGATCCACAAAATGAATTATTTGGCATTTGTCTTAAAATTAAATGAACTTTAACTATTATATGAAGTTATACTATACGAACTATTTATTTAGTAGGCTTTGTGCTTGATTTTTTTGTCTCTTAAGAGCTTAATAATGTTAACCAAAATTTCATTGACATTAATTTCATTTACCTTTAGTCAAATTTTTTTCATGACACTTGAAAGTAAGGTAGAAAACTATAGAATTAACAAGTCTTGCCTTCGTTAATTAGTCTCTTAATTAATTAAATTAAATTTAGCTCACAAAAATTGATCGTCTGTGTCATCAGGTGGGATTCTCATATTATTGATTTCGTTGAAATTTCAGGGGTCCTACACCGGTTGACCACGTCCGTATTTTCGAGTCTAGCCATCTCGCTTGTTTGCGTTGTCATTCTGGCGTAAGTGACAGGGCTGGCTACAGATGAAAATACGGACCTCATCATCCTGAGTAAGGCCTCTGAATCAACTTTGTCATACTTTACGGGCTTACTGTAATTTACTTCTACTGTGTAACCATTAAATCTGCGCATAATGAGATAATAACCGAAATCCTATTGTTTTATTGAATTTCCAATCCAAATAACTGTGTTGTGAAGGTCGAAAAGTTTACGCTAATATAAGCTTTTGCAATTTTGTAGCAAGAGCAGAGCACCCCTTTTTGGCAGGTTTAGTTTTGAAGCAAAATAATATTTTTAAATAGCACGTTTAATACCTTTTTATCAATTTTCTGTAATATAGGCATATATGTACATACCTACTATATGCAAGTACATGTATTTATTATATAAGTGTTTAACCTATGTTAAATGTCTTGTTATGAGCCGTTGTTGTCCCAAATACAAATAAACTTTGTGTTTTCGTTAAATCTGACTCACGTTATAATTAAACTTCGCCCTAGAAATACTGAAATCTGTACGAATATCTGTAAGACTGTACCTACTTATTATAAGAGTGTCATCGAAATGGCTTCGAGGGCATAAAAAAGCTTCCTGAACCCGTAAAAATGGAAGAAGTTTGCTGAAATTATGCTTCGAAGTGCTTTTTTATTTCTTTTCCTGCCACTGGCTGCCTCGTATCTTGAAGTCACAGTACCTACAAATGTAGGGCCTTTATTCTAAGTCCACATCTTGACCGATTTCACCTAAAAAGGAGATTAATCACTTAAAGGTACTAAATCCTTCGTAATACAATGACACATTGACGCAACACTTTTGTCAAACAACAGAACCCTAATTCGGTGCCATGAGAACAGAGAACATTAGACAAAACATCTTAATGTCCATTAGTTACTATTGTACACAGATACTTTGTACCGTTAAATCGACGTAGCTTTAACGGAGATAATTGCAACTGATGAGCGATTGACACGACAACTTGATTACCTAGTTAATCATAATTTATCTATGTAGACTATCAAGTCATCATCCTCCTAGCATTATCCTGGTTGTGCTTTCGCACGCGAGGGCCCGGGGTCCGCTGACCATGATCCAGGTTGTGGCAGGCTGTTACCAGGGGAACCTGACCAGTTTGGATCATAGTGAATGTGTATTCAGTCGCCTGAATGTGCAGGTTTCCTCACGATGTTTTCCCTCACCGTAAAAGCATCGGTTAGTGAAACAACTAATGTACATAACTCAGAAAAAGTCATTGGTACATGGCGACACGTGAGATCGAACCGGCACCTTCCCCATGAGAAGCAACCCGCTAGCCACTGCGCCACCGACGCTCGCTATGTAGACTATCAAGTCTAGAACCACAAATATAAGAGATCCATAAAGATGCAAACACTTGCACTTGCACTTGCACGTACTATTTTGGTGTTATAGTGCATTTGTGGCGCATAATATTAACAAAAGTTAAATTGATGAACTAAGTATTCTGATAAGTACCTAGTAAAAAAGCTATGAACGAAAAGATGTGAATTATATGCAATCAGCCCATGAATACAGGTAAAGTCACAAGCAAATGCTAGTAATATATTATATATATTCAAAATGTACAAGTAAAGCGCTTTCAAATGATACCAAACACGGCATATTTATCTTAACTTTATTTTTTTACTCTGTATGTTTTGTCCGCTAGGGCGCCGCATAAGATTTTGTGTAACCCCATATAGCCTATAACCAGCACTGCAGCGCGACAATTAAGACGCTTCTAATGATATGTCATTTGTCGAATTCTGATAAGTAC
Organism: Pyrausta nigrata; assembly: GCA_949316185.1. Taxonomy (NCBI): domain Eukaryota; kingdom Metazoa; phylum Arthropoda; class Insecta; order Lepidoptera; family Crambidae; genus Pyrausta; species Pyrausta nigrata. The sequence continues at coordinate 17,800,594 of OX438947.1, read as the reverse complement.
TTTAGAAGTTACGAGGGAACAGATGAACATACATACATACATACATACATAGCCTGTCAAAATCATAACCCTCCTTTTGCTTTGCCGTAGTCGGGTAAAAATTAGACATGTGTCACCAACAACTCCAGGTAATTCATTCATATCAGCCTATTGCAGTCCACTGCTGGACATAGGCCTCTCCAAGACGGCGCCAACTTTCACGGTCCTCCGCTTCTCGCATCCAGCCACCACCGGCCACCTTCCTCAGGTCATCGGTCCACCTAGCAGGGGGGCGTCCAACACTACGTTTCCCGAGACGTGGTCTCCATTCGAGAACCTTCCTACTCCAACGCCCGTCGGTTCTGCGACAGACATGACCAGCCCACTGCCACTTCAGCTTACTGCACCTCTGAACGATATCTATGACTTTCGTCTTTTGGCGGATGATCTCGTTCCGGATTCTATCCCTTAGCGAGATCCCCAGCATAGACCGTTCCATAGCTCGCTGAGCGACATGCAGTCGGTGGGCCAGCTTGACTGTCAAGTTCCACGTCTCGGCCCCGTAGGTCATGACAGGTAGGACGCACTGGTTATATACCCTGCTCTTCAGGCATTGCGGTAGAGGTGACGAGAAGATGTGACGCAACTTCCCAAATGCTGCCCAACCCAGTTGCACCCTTCTGGCGATTTCGCGGTCGAAGTTGTCTTTACCCAGTTGCAACACTTGCCCGAGGTAAACGTATTCCTGGACAACTTCGAGCATCTCGCCGCTGACTGCTATCGGTTCCGGGACAATATGTTCGTTGAACATGACCTTAGTCTTGTCCAAGTTCATCCGGAGACCAACGCATCGCGAGGCAGAGTCTAGGCTGTGCAGCATTTTTTGCAGATCCCGCGGCGATTCTGCCATTAGAACTATGTCGTCGGCAAAGCGGAGGTGCGTGAGATATTCGCCGTTGACATTGATGCCCAATCCCTCCCAGTCAAGAGTCTTGAAGACATCCTCCAGTGCACTTGAGAACAGTTTCGGGGAAATAACGTCCCCCTGTCTCACACCTCTGAGCTGCTGGATGGGTCTTGTCTTGTGACCTTGAACTTGGACGGACATCGTTGCCATATCATACAGACCTCTCAGACCAGACAGACTCCAGGTAATACTACCTGTTTAATATAAACAGGAACTTACCCAAAAGTAGTGGAACTGGCAGGCAAAGAAAGCTATTGACATTATAAACAATACTTAACATATTATGGTTGATACTTTCTAATTATTTTGAAAGCTATTATTGCAATACTAGGCGTCAGTTCATTTATGCATTATGAAAAAACGGCAAAGCGCGAGTCGGACTCGCCCACAAAGGGTTCCGTACCATTATTTATACAATATTAGCAATTTTTACCTGAACTTTTTAATTCTGTTTTTAGTATTTGTTGTTATAGTATCAATAGAAATACATCTTATGTAAAAATGTCAACCGCCTAGCTATCACGGTTCGTGAGATACAGACTGTTGTCAGACGGACAGTGGAGTCGTAGTAACAGGGACCCGTTTATACCCCTTTGGGTACGAAACCCTTAAAAACTAAGCGAGTTAATATTTCTGTGCTAAGTCCGATACTCAACGTCAAATACATTTTTTCTTTTTGTGCTACTTGTCATTATTATGGTTCTCTGTTACCACAAAGAATCGTCATTTGCAATCATTTCATTTTTCGCAATCGGAAAACGTCCCGAATGACAAACAACTCAACGTGTTACAAAATATATTGCACGGCAATTTTGATGGACGTTACCGACCTATCTCATCGCATGATCCTTCGGAACCGAGTCGTGACTCGATTTATTCGCCACAATCGAACGTAATCGATACGGGCTTAATAAATATCATCTGATAAGGTGTTGTGAAAAAAATTATGGTTTAATGTAACCAAGGGTGATGCGAAGCTGATGATACTACACTCAGCAGAAAAAAAAATAAGCTTAAGGTTACCGATCTTAAGGCGAAAAATAGTAGGTACATATTTTATTCTTAAAAATAATTTAATATAGTAACAGAAGAGTTCAAGTGTATAATATAGTAACAAGAACATTGTTTGTTCCAAATAGGGTTATTTGAAGTACCTTATATCCACGAAATATAAGGTCTTACTTTAGAAACTGTATTCTTTTTCTGTGATTCTGCTACTTTAACAAACACCTTTTACTATGGGACCAACATCGAAATCTCAAAAAAAAGTTAGGGTCAAGTTCACCAACACATGTTTGTCTACCCGACTGCGGAAGGAGAGTTATGTTTTTCGAGAGTATGTATGTGTGTATAATTGTTTGGCACGCCCTACAGCCCAAACGGCTGGACAGTTTTTGACATATGAGGTGTCGTTGAATTTGTCAAAATTGTGAGAGTGACATAGGCTAGGTATATAATTTTTTTAAATGACTCCCGCAAATGGAAATAAAGGGGGGAGGGGGGATTGATTTTTCCTTACCATAGCAATATGTGTATCAAATGAAAGCCAGTAAAAAGACCATTTCAAAAATATAATAATTTTTGCAGTCGGGTGTTTTTCAATAATTATGTTTGCTTGTTTTTAAACAGCCGTTATAATATTATTTGAAACAAGCAGTTCCCTGCGACTTCTCTCGCGCCAAAAGTCGGATTTGCCATACAAACGTACATCCCCCTTTTCACCACCCTAATGATTTTATATCACGACAAAGAGCAGCCTAGGTCATTTCTAGAGCCGCAAACTATCTCTTAACGAAATTTTACTTGAATCGGTCCAGTAGTTTCGGAACCTATTCAATACAAACAAACAAAGAAACAATCAAATTTTTCCTCTTTATAATATTAGTGTAGATATTCTGTATTGGTATTGTGTCAAATTAACCATCGATCTACGTTCACCGGCTGTATAATAAATTGGTGAACTCAGGTCATAGACTGTAACAGTTGATCAGTGGATCTAGAATAAAAACGTAAATTTTTCATTGATTTTGTGTGGGAGAGTGCCTCTCATCAAATAAAAGTTTTAAAAGTCATTTATTTATATATGTAGTCCCACTGGTGGCACTTATACACATCCCAACATATATTTTAAAGCCCTACCACTGCTTCGGGACAAATTGTGGGCTAGAACTGAGAAGAAAAGAAAAGAAGAAAATGCAACTACTAAAATTAAAATTTAAAATTACTATAATTAAAATTTTCCACTCCTTGTTTAATTCCTTAATAATACTATCTATATAATAATAATCCATTTGTGTGCACATGCTTAGAATTATAGTCCTGCGTCTGTATAATAGTTTGTAGCATGGTTTTAGTATGACATAATTTGTTTTGGGTACCATATAAATAAATAAATAAACTACTTTCAACATCGACCCTGAAGTAGCAATAAACTGGTTAATTTTTTTCGGTGATTTCGATGTTGGTCTTATATTAAAAGTTGTGTTGTATTACAACATTGTATTGATTCTAAATCACCCTCTGAAAGAAATACAAATTGATTTTACTGAAGTGCCCTGTAAAATTAATACAAAATTCTGTTAAATTAGTAAATAATTTGTAAGTGTGAAACATATACTTACCTAATTAAACACAATAAAAGTCAGTTGTAAATGTCAGTAGGCTTTAGTTTTAGCAATATTAGTATCCACAATGCGGAAATCATCGCATAGCAATAGAACCACTTAATAATCAGATTACATATATTCATTCGCATTAGGTATGTCTCTTATAAAATATCTTGTGTCGTATTTTTGTCTAATTATCATCATATGCTAATCACGCTAAGGTTGTAAAGCATAGATTTTACCCAATAAAAATATAACTGCCGACTAACATTGTATTAATACGTGAATTCATGCAACAACTAAGTAGGTATTTGTTTTTTATGCAACGGTTTTCAAGGGTTTTTGAACGTCGGGATTAAAAACAAAAAAAAAACGTGTTGTATGGATTTCGGAACTATTATAAAGTTTAATGCAACAAGAGAGTTTAAATATTTATAACTGCTGACTGTTTATGCTACTTAATGATTTGTTTTGAATAACATTTTCAAAACATTCAGGTATATTTTGTGTTACATTTAAACTATATCTGTTTTTTTTTTCAATTTCAGTATCTACACTATATATAGCAAATTAATTAAAAACAATAATATTCTAGTATTTTTGAAAATTATAAACTCAAGTAGTTTTTTAAAATTATAGATCTAAGATTTACGGTTCATTGTGGCTTCGGGCTCAGTCTGAAGTTGATACCTATCTAAACACTAAGTGTTCCCAGTCTAAAAATAATATGCTTCTATATTTTTTTCGTTCTCGCCATTATGTGTGACACCTCATATTTATGTCTGAATACGAATGATTTAAGAGATACACATTTAAGTGAGTCTGTGACCTTGAACTGGTCGTCTTTGCAACCATGTTTGGGTGGCCATATGACACTTGTATGACTGGCCGCGTTTCGCCCAGTTAAATTGACTGTGAATCACCCTGTGTAAGTGTAGGATGTACAATCGTCGGCAAATGTTATTTAATATAATGCCCGTAAGTACCAACAACAACATTTTTGGATATATGTATAGTATACCTATTTAGTTATCGCTTTATGGCTCCTCTTCACAATGGCCCATAATGGCCCATGAAATGATCGTCCATCATTGCCACCATGATCGGGCTACTGTCCACACATTCATGAACATTGACTGTCTACTGTTATGTTATGACGTCTATCGAAGATTTTAAATGCATGCCTGTTTTTCAACCAAGTTAAAAAAAATTTGGTTCTCAGTATGACCCGACCCTATGTTTGTATGTTTATCTGCGATTATCTCGCGTTTAGCTGAACTGACTGTGATTTAGATTTTAGAAAAGTATGCTTCTTTTTTCGTTACCTATCGCTAAAAATGGTTTTTTTTTTTACAAAAATACAATGTTCCATAAAAATCATCTACGAAACCGTTAATTTTATACATCAATAAATGTTTATACTGTACCTGCGACAACTACGTTGAGTATTTGGCGATTGTGTGGACGCGCACGCAATCATGGACCATCAGTCTTTTGATGTACCGACACAACGTCGATTGTGCACAATCATACCCGATTGTGGCCCATCACAGACATTTATGCCCTCTACACAATCGTGCATGTCTATTCTTGCCTTGCTTTTCTAATTTGCGTTAAGGGTTTTTAAAATTTTAAATTTAATAACTCAGCTAAGTCAGTAACGTATCGATGTTCATGTACTTGGTTTGCTAATCTACAAGCAATTTCTTATTATTTTTGGCAATCATATGCAAGTTAGTAAGTTCTCAAAATATCAAATTCAGTTCATTTATTTAAACACCATTAAAGGCATCATATTAACTTGTGTCAATTTAAGTCAACTTATATTTTTGCTGTTATTAAAGAAAGTAAATCATTTCATATAGCATACTAGTCATTTGCGTGCATCTACTAATTGATCTTTTGGAGAAATCATGCATAGTAATTTACCAAAGAATGAAGAACAGTCATAATGATGAGAAACTGGATACTAAAATTAACATTGGAAAATGCTAATATAATTCAATATTAACTATGGCTTGTATCCATTTGGATCCTGAGTACTAAATCTTTGGGTTAAAACTCCCATATTCTCGAGGCATAAATACTGTGCGGTTATGGTAGGTAAAGCTTATATCACTACTACTAACTTTGACCGTTAAGAACTCAGCACAATTTAGTTCAGTTACTCAAATTATTGTACTAAATTGTGGTCATAAATCACAACATTCTGAAACTTGTTCCTGGCACCGCTGATTCATTAGTGTGAGAGGCCGTAAGCAATATATTTTATGTTAAAGGAAATATGACCAACAGAGCAGCTGTTAACTTATTGCGACTTTTAGTGGGTGGGTAGAGCTTGGTAAGTCAAACACTCAGGTAGGTACCTAAGTCCACTAGTGGAATATTGGCAAAATTCGATATGTAAAGTAAAAAACAACCTATGGTAATTTCAAAACCAATTGAAATTGTCAAAGATTGTAATTGTCGTGCAGATATTTTATATAAAAATGTTTTTTTTGTAAATGTATTAATAATTTAGTTTTTGTCTCGCTTGTATTTTATTGAACATGCAAAAATGTTTCTATTTTGTGAACAAGTGCTGTGAAAAATACATGTAAATCGTACACTGTTCCCCATAGGACAGGCATGCCTAGTATGGGGACCGGTAAAACCTGTTTGTATTTTAATCCTGTCAATAAACATTTTTCTTTTTTTTTCATTTTCAATTAGAGATTTTATGCCCATAGTCACTATACAGTTACTTATACCACCTAAAATTCAAAGATGGGGCTTTTTTTACGGAAATACTGAGTATAATAATATCACATATGCCCTCTAAACGCACCGGAGACCAACATATGACGTTACCATTTGCATGTGTGCGAGTTTCAAATCGAGAAAAAGATCCCTTCCAAAGACAATTATGTAAATATGAGAGAAAGTCGACATAAGCATGCTTATGACGTCACAAGTATAAGTTTTCAATAATTAATTACAAAAATTATTAATAACTCACTTAAAATTGTTTCGGGTAGCCTGTGATGAATACTTTTTGAATTTATAAATAAAATAAAAATATATACTTTTTTCCAAAAGAACAGTATAAACTATTAACCTGGTATTTAGGTAATTTAGACCTAATTTCTTTCCCCCTGTTAACAGGCAAAACAGCGCGGTGCCAAAAATGACTACGGAACCCTACTTTATAAATAAATAAATTCTTCCAACAAACACACCTAGCCTCATACTAAGCGTGAGCTTGTGCTATGGTGACTAGGATTAGTATTATAAAAAGTATAAAGTTAAGTTGTATATTAAAGTATTTATCTATCCGTATGTCTATCCGTATAGACATACAGATAGATAAATACTTTTATGCGTGGTCCGACACGCACTTGGCCGGTTTTTTTTATTCGCCTTTGGGTTTGGGCCCTAGGATGTTCAAATTGACCGTCACAATGCCCATGTAAATAAATAAATATTTATGACGTATAATCAGAAACGAAAAATTATGAAACCACTATATTGTTAATCTAATATACACATTATTATTTTATAACTTTGACTTATTTAGTTAGCAATTTATTTTTATAACACACAAAATATGTTTAAAGTTTTAATTTAACTGGAATTAAAGATAAATTGATATCCTTGTATTTTTTGTCGGTTTACCTAAAGTTATTTCAAGTGTATTAGGTCAGTGGCTGAAATTAAATTTGGACATGTGATTCGGACAAAACACGTTAAGGTTGCAAATTATGGGACAATTAAGTATGTAGTATACCCTATTATGGCAAAGACAAATGATTCATTCATCCTGTTATTTTAGGCTATTCATGTGTACCTACCTAAGATTTAAAGATAAAACAACGTATAATTATGGGATCATTAAAGTATGTAGTGGGTACACTGCATAATTTAATGATCCAAGGCAAGGCAAAACGAAAAATGATTCATTATCCAGTTATTTTGGGTTCATCCATGTGTACTTTTAACATTATAACATTTTTTTTTATGTTATATTAGGATTACATTACAGGTGCTTGTGGCGCAGTGGCGGCAGAGCTTTGGTAGTGATACCAAAAGTTAAGCAACGCACGGCGTCGTGATTGGATGGGTGACCATTCCGACCATTAAAGTGACGACCATGACAAGCATCTCCGTGCTTCGGAAAGCACGTTAAGCAGTTGGTCCCGGCTAATATCTGTTGGTATTAGTCGTTAAGCCTAGTCAGAGGCCCTAGGGCGGCTTGATAACATCTGACAGTAAGGTTTGTCACTTGCCTTACAGACACCCTTCCACCAATCCGCACTGAGCCCGCGTGGTGGAGTATGGCTCGTTCCTCCTCATAGTTGAGGTGAGGCCTTTTCCCAGCAGTGGGAACTAATAGGCTGACTTTACTTTACTTTTTAGGATTACATTAAACTCAAGGTTCAAAGCCTTGAACATAGGCAAATAGGCGTAAGGTGGATGGCGTACCTCTAAGTGTTCTACAGGCTACATGATGGCAAGTGTGCGAAGGAATTGCAGAAGTTGATCCCACCGGGCCCCTTTTGAATATCAGGACATACTCGTTAGGCACAGGCGGGGTTTATAAGGGTTTATGTCGTTGACATACCACTGATACGCACCAAATGTTTTACATCTACGTTCAGCAACGGGCAGACATTCTCAAATCCCCGGCAACATTTCCGGAGGCCTGTAGTAATCTGGGCAGGTTGCTAGCCTTTTGGGAAAACCTGAAGTGGTTAGAATAATAGAGTAAAGGGACACACGCACAAAGGCCCAATCAAGAGGCTAAGTGCGGAAAACACCCCAGCCAAACTAACTAACTATCTACGTTCCTCTTGCGTACGGCTAGAGAATGAAATTCGTTGCTGGCTGAAAGTGTATACGAAACATCGTATACACTTTAAACTGGATTTCTTTAAGAAAAGAGTGAATATTCTGTTACTAGTCCGACATGACCTATCTTCGGCCGCATCGCGCTTAACATCAGGTGATATCGCGGTTAAGTGTCTGTCTATTAGTAAAAAAAAGTTGATAACATTTTTCTTTTGTGTTCCACAGAGAAAGGTTTAAACCTACTGGACTGGCTAACAAATTACATAGACTCCTTTCTCCCTTCCGTGGCTTTACATAACAGCTCGTACCACTTACAACGGTCTAGATCTAATCTATAGCACAATAGCAACTAATAAGTGCAGTAAACGTCCGTAGGAACATCTGTAACTGATGGTTTTGCAAGTGCCTTATACCTTATTGTCTTTTCCGTACTGAAGACGGGGAAAAAGATCGACAGCAATATTTATAGCAACAATAGGCAAAGGATCTGCATACGCATATTACGAGGCATTTCTTGGTAAAATGCCTCGTGAAAGTGACTAGGTATCATCATCATCATATCAGCCTATTGCAGTCCACTGCTGGACGTAGTCCTCTCCAAGACGGCGCCAACTTTCACGGTCCTCCGCTTCTCGCATCCAGCCACCACTGGCCACCTTCCTCAGATCATCGGTCAATCTAACAGGGGGGCGTCTAACACTATATAAAATAATATTTGTCAATAATTATATCTAAGAATAAGTTTATGATATACATTACGTTACTGTCGTAAAAGTGACTATTGCATATCGGCTATGTTTGTTGTGATTGTGACTAAAAATGATGAAAATAGTGACAGTCATGCAGTGTGTTTCGGCACTAGTGTTGAACTTTTCAACATGTGAATGAATAGTTTACTTGCAACATAATTCATCTATTACATGTACTGCAAAATCACCAACCAGACTCATGTATGAGCTAGACTCAATGAAAGACAGGGAAGCAGAAGTGGTCAAAAATCAAGAAAAGTGAAGGAGTAGGGACTAAGGACGCATTTTCCGGCCTGCAGTGGGACATGACAAGCTCCTAATAATAATAATAACACACTGGATGTGTTCGTCTACGACATAGTAGTGATATTATAGTCTTTTCAATCGCGCAATCAACCTAACTTTTATGTATTCTGTGGTCTATCTCAACATCGCTGTATTGTAGTAGAAGTTGGAACACGGGTTTTCATAATAGTTCTGCAACATTCAGGACACGAAAGTACGTAGTGTGTTGTGAAACCTAAACGACAGGAATTCTATGAATCAACAATCTATTGACGTTAGCATGGTAAGACAGTCTCAAGCATAAGCTGCAAAGCGGTATCATTTTGTTAAAGTGTCTTTTGATAATATGCTATAAATACTTACAGTTAGCGATCTACATAGGTACCTACAGTTACTTCGACTAAGGTTGCCAGATAAAGGCTTAACGTTTTCAGGACAATTCTACTGAAGTATTAGGGTTAAGGTTTCCAGATGCAGGTTTACTATTTCGGCGACGATATATATTTATTTATTTTATTTAAAAACTTTATTGCACAAATAGAAGTGTACAAAAGGTGGACTTAATGCTAAAAAGCATTATCTGCCAGTCAAACCTATTATATTTATATATATATATATTGTCTAAAGTCCGGGCATTCCTTGAAATCTGATCGGAACACGAGATAAATACAAAGTTCTGGGATGATCCGGACAATCCGACCGTCTTGGTGTCAGGCAACGGTCCGCGCTCCGGACTACAAAACCAGAGGTTGCGGGTTCGAATCCCGCAAGGGGAAAATGTTTGTGTGATAAGAATTTGTACCTATGTCAGGGATGTATAAACGTATATAAATATGTCTATCCGTTATCCGTTATCGTAGTCGCCACAGCACAAGCTCACGCTTAGTTTGGGGCTAGGTAATTTATGTGTTAAAAAAAAACCTGGGCATTTGGTAACTCTTCTTTCGACACTCAACTCACGTGGTGTATGTTAAATTACATCGTCCAAGCACCCCTTTCCCCGTTGATTCCACACTTAGACAGGGTGTTGGTGTAAGCAGTCTTATCCTTTAAGGCGCTGAATATGATCATCAATACCTACAACTTTTACTATGGGACCATGGTCGAAATTAAAAAAACCGGCCAAGTGCGAGTCGGACTCGCGCGCAAAGGGTTCCGTACCATTAACTTAAAACACAGTATAGGCCAAAAAATCACCCCCCCCCCTTTACATGTATGGGGAGGTACCCCTGAAAAGGGGTAATTTTATTTTTTTGTATTTTAAAAAATGAGATCTATTGTGAAGTATCCTCGAACCAAGTTACATGCAAATCAGTCCATAAACGTAGAAGATATTCTGCTGTGACAGACTAGGACGGACGGACCCCTTATAAGATCGTTCAGATCTTATAAGGGTTCCTTGTCGGACTATGGAACCCTAAAAAACTGATGCTCCATACAAATAATTCTGCTACCTCGGTGACAGTGTATGGAGAGCTAAGATTTTATTTATTGATTTCAGTGTTGATACCATAGTAAAAGTTAGTAGTAGTAGGTATTGATGGCCATATCCACCCCCATAAACGATAAGACTGTTCACATTAACAACCTGTATATTTTTTGTAGATGCGCTGGTATGTACTACAGGCTGAATAGCCTATGTAAAAAGATGTCGCTCATTCATAATCAATTATCGATATCACATAATCCGAATTGGCCTTGTACCACTAGTGATATTTATAAACAAGTGATCCACCTGCGCTAACGAACTTATTTGCATATTCGAACGAATCATGAATAGATATGAGCCGACAGATTCACTCGTTTTCATTCTAAACAGACTATTACTACACTTAAAAAAAACTAAGAATTATGCATGACCTAGATTTCTTGCCAAGAATAGGTGTTTAACTAGAAATAGTTGTATTATGTGAATCAATTATATCTATTTAATAATGAAGTTGCCACTGCTACAATATAACACTTCTTGACTGCCTCGTTGGTCTAGTGGTCAGCACGCTGGGTACTATCCACGAGGTCCCGGGTTCGAATCCCAGGTCGGACCGAGAGTGTTTGGGTTTTTCTGTCTTGAAATTACTCAGACACAGCTCCAGAGTCAGGAAGTTGATGGTGTTAACACCCCCGTGCCTTGGAAAGCACGTTAAGCCGTTGGTCCTGCGCCTGATCTCTCTACGGTCATGTCGGACTGCCGTCTCACCAAATTATGAGAGTGAAGGAATAGAGAGTGCACCTGTGTATTGCGCACACACTTGTGCACTATAATATGTCCTGCGCAGTTGGCTAATCTCTGTTGAGATAGGCCGCCGTAGTCGAAATTCGGCAAGGAGGACATTATTATAATTATAACACTTCTTGTTTAAATATGAGATGTCAGATAGGTGACATGATATAGCGGAGACAAACATTTTAAATAAGCCGTCTCATATATTCATGGAATTGTTATATATTTATTGAATTGTTGTTTATTCGTGCCCGGCGTGCCCCAACACCTGCACGCCAGAGGATTTAATGGACGGCAGTCGATCCGCAATAGAAGTGGCTGAATTCTGGGCTGCTACGATGTAATTTTCTCGTGTTCCATCGACTCGCTAAGAAGAACAAGAAGATGGAATTGTCAAAATCATTTTTACTAAGGGGGTAGGTATTTTGAGGTTTAGGTCCACTTGCAGCAAACGCTTAATCTCGATTTAACGTCATGCTGTCTCTGTCATCACCAAAAATATTAGTATATAAAAAAACCGGCCAAGTGCGAGTCGTACTCCAGCACGAAGGGTTCCATACCATTAACTTACAGCATTAGACAGTATAGGCAAAAAAAACTTTTAAGTTTATACTGTTCTTTTGGAAAAAAGTATATATTTTTATTTTATTTATAATTTCAAAAGTATTCATCACAGGATACCCGAAACAATTTCAAATAAGAGTTTCTGCGCCTGTTTCTTTACGTGAGTGAGGGTTCCTTGTCGGACTACGGAACCCTAAAATCATTAACTTAACGACACGTGGAGATGGAACTCATAACTAAATCAGATGGATTACAGAACTAAATCAGAATAATTTAAGTACCTTTTCATTTTCTCTATGCTATTATTTGCTAACAGCTTGAAAACCTTTCATTAAGACTCAAATATAGGTAGGTACTGTTGAAATAAGTAGGCCATAAGCAACGAAAGTAGGTAGAGCGATATTGCTGTGTTTGTGACGTATTGTCGTGTACAAAATAACATAAATCAAAGTAGGCACAAGTACTACTTATCTTCAGGTTCATTACCTAAGTACCAATCCCAAACCGTGGCAGTTTCAACCGGTTACATAATCCGTGTTCTTTCATGTAAAACCGTCAAAACAATGGATACACTTATGCCTTTTGTCGTCGAACAAATCGTATTAATCAAGTAGGTCAAGTGATACATTACCTTATACAGAGGCAGCTAAAGCTTATGTTGCAATGGCAAATGCACACGTCTGAAATTTTGGTCAAAGGTTATGCGTTTGCGCATAGCTTGTGCTGTGGCCCATTTTGACTTACAAAACACTAAATCCACTATAGTTCTGAACAAAATAGCAGCTGATCATGACCTGTAACCTAGAGAATACATACACAAAACTGCCTATGATGAAATAAATAATCTATACTTATATATTATATTATAAAGAGGAAAGATTTGTTTGTTTGTTTGTTTATTTGCATCGAATAGGCTCCGAAACTACTTTTTGTCGCGATATAAAATCATAAGGGGGGTGAAATGGGGGATGAAAATTTGTATGGAAAATCCGACTTATTGCGCGGGAGAAGTCGCGGGGAACTGCTAGTAATAAATAATTGTTTCAACAAACACACCAATTACCTAGCCCCAAACTAAACATGAGCTTGTGCTATAGTGACTAGGATAACGGATAGAAATACTTAAATACATATAAACATCTATGACTTAGGTACAAATGCTCGTGCTCATCACACAAACATTTGCCCCTTGCGGGATTCGAACCCGCAACCGCCTGGTTTTGAAGTCCGGTGCGCGAACGACAACACCAAGACGGTCGTCAATGAAAACATGGGTTTTAATGTTGCGGTGAATTCTATAAACATTAGACGACTTATAATTTTATAAGTGCTAACCAGCTCCATCATTATAGTAGTCAAAACATAATTTGACATTCAGTATGTTTTGATTTCTCTCTCATCTATACTTTTGTAATTTTTGTTTTGTTTTTCTTGTATTATAATCAAACCTCTTCAGCTACCCACAAAGAGCCATCATGATCTATTTATCATCATCATAGGAACTCGACATACCTATTTACATTACACATCTATTAAGCTTATCAATGCTGCTTATTGTAATAATGACCTAAATCAGCTTATGATCTACTTATTTCATTGCCATTGGTGATCTTATCATACTAAGTAGGCCAGAGTGTATGGAGATTATTTTTCCTCCCAACCTTGGGCATGACTTGATGGATTGCCGTCCGTTGGAAGCACTGTTTTGTGCAACTCATCTCTGATGAGGGTTCTGTAATCGTAATGTGTATTTGCATTGTTATCATCATCATCAGACTCAGATGATTTCGGGTGAATAGATTTGGTAAGATCCTGTCGGTTGATTACTTTACCTTCAGCAGTAGAATAGAACCTAGTTGCTTTTTGTAACTGGCACATTTCTAAATGCTTTGAAATACCGGCAGCTTTTGTATTTTCCGGGTTGCTTGGTAAGTAAGGTAGCGCACTTGATTTACTGAATGTTGCTGTTCTACCTTTGGTTTCGATACAAGTAACCGTCTTTTGGTCCATTATTTGGACTCGTCAAGAATTCTAAGTAGAACATTTTAGTTCATTGTTATATATCATGTCATTTTTTCATTTCTTATTGATGACTTAAGCGAGTTTATAGGTGACCACGACATATGAGTACTAGTTGTAGTCAGTTTTTAGTTTTTAAAAAAAATGCAAGAAACATAATACCGACAAGTTTTCTTCAATTTGTTTATTTATGTAACTTTACCAACTCATTATTTGTGTTCCAACATAAATCGTGAATAAATGCATGATTGATTGATTAAGCACAGAATTTTATGCACGCAAAACTGTTTAGTCTAAACTTTATTCATGTCTGAGAATCTTTTGCTCGACAAGATAATTAATTTTACGTACCAGTGATCTTGAAACTTATCGTGAGAGTGTTCCCAAGATTTTCTTGGCATTACAAAACTCAATGTTCGGCCACCGTGTAAATTCTGCCTATAAAGCTATTATGCCACTTACCTAGACTGTGATAATTTGAATACATTATCTTAGTTGCACATTGTTTAGGATGTAATAAAATTAATGCTGTTTTGGTCAATGTTTTTGGGTCCACGTTGATTGTATTTAATAGCAATAGATTGCCTGTTGTGCCTGGAAACATGATATTATCAACATCAGTGGCTACTATGGTTGGTGGCTGAGCGTCGGTGGCGCAGTGGCAAGCGGGTCGCCTCTCATGCGGGAGGTACCGGTTCGACCTCACATGCCACCATGTACCAATGGCCTTTTCTGAGTTATGTACATTAGTTGTTTCACTTACCGATGCTCTTACGGTGAGGGAAAACATCGTGAGGAAACCTGCACGTTCAGGCGACTGCGTGTGTAACCATATCCAAAACTGGTTAGGTTAGCCTGTTAACAGGGTCACGGAGGTCAGATGGCAGACACTCCACTGTAATTACCTGATCTGCCACATCCTGGATCATGGTCAGTGGACCCTAGGTGGGCCCTTGCGTGCGAGTCCACAACCGGGATAACGCTAGGAGGATGATGATGAGTAGGGCTACTAGGGTGCTATTAACAACAGGGGTGGGGCTTAAAAAATTATGTTTGTTGGGAATATACTGTTTTAAACTTTCATGGCCACTAATGGTCATGGCGCTTGCAACAGCGCCGAAATATCGGAAGCTCGAAAATAAAAAGATAAATAACTATTCTAATATATGTTAGGGCCAACATGCATAAATATGTATGCAACATGCATAAATATGCATGCAACATGCATTTTACTTTCTAAACGTGAACAGACGAGAACTATTTAATGTTAAAAATCAAAACATCCTTGTTCCCTACATGGTTTCATCTCTGTATCGGTTGCCGTGTAGACAAGACGGTCATCAATCTTCGTGGTTGAATGACTAATGTCCATATTCTACTGATAGTGTAGACAATCACCGGCTATCGATGGACTTTACTTTTTTATTTTCTTTATGTTTTTGTTTTATTGTAACTTGTGCCTATGCATACGTACATGTATTTGTGCATTTTTTTAGTTAATATGCAGACATTTTACCGCAATCTCACCAATCATAAGTTCAAAAATGTTTTGACCTTATGTCGTTTCACCGAAAACTTTTCATTTTGCTTTTTTTTCTTCGTTGAAAAAACGTTTGCTACTGTATCATTTGATCTATTATCAATATGTTACGTTTCTTTTGTTTAAAGTAATATTTTCACGAACATTATTACATTTTTATAACAATCAATATTTTTTGATCTTCGATAGTACGAGTGGCTCTATCAGTATTGTTAAGCCTATCGATAGCAGGGCAACATTGTCCGAGCGAGCAGTGTCGCAACGATTGTGCGGTCCAACTGATGGATGAGCGACTAATTCGCTTAAATTACAAGCACTTACCGTTAGAGGATGCGCGAGAGCACCGCGGGTCAGTAGGGTTGTCACATAACGTTTTTTTCTTAGACACAATATTATAATTATTTGCAAATTCACTGTATTTGCCGTAGTTGAAGACTTGGAGAAGCAGTTTTTCGCCGGTAGAAAATCATGAAAGGATAAGATTTCCTTATACGATGTTTTTGATCTATAACTTAAAATATTTTTTGCTTATATGCAACAACTTTTTAAAAGCAAACAATAATATGATGCGGCCAAAATTGGGGTCCTTAAACAAACTTATATATGTAGGTACTTATTGGTCAATTAGTATTTTGATCTAAATTTTTTTGGGCGCACCATTTTGAGCCCATATAAATTTTATTAATAGTTGCAATTAAGTAAAAGAACAAATGTCATAATTTAAGGGAAGATTATGGAATATTAATTGTACAAGTTGAATGAAAAAGAGTCCTCCATTTTGCTGGGACGTGAGACAATTCCGACTGTGCTGTTTGATATATTTTACAGTTATATCTGCTTTAGTCAAAAGTCAAAGTCAAAAGTCAAAAATTTTTTATTCAATTTAGGACACAAAATATGAACTTATGAACCACTTATGAACGTCAAAATATCAAGCAATTATGGCCCATATGGGGCAGAACATGTCTCCTTATCTTTTGGGCCCTACTAGCGCTTCGAGACAAGAGACAAGACACAGACAATCTGGCAAGTGCTGAGAAGAAACGCCGGAATAAACTCAGTCACCACTAGCTGCCACAAAAATAAAACAAATCAAAATAAACAGGTAGGTACATCAGTTTGGTGCAGGCTGGACTGTCCATACATTCTCGTCATTAAGATAGTCTTGAATTTTATAATACCCCTTCGACATTAGGGTAGTTTTGACATGTAACTTGAATTTATTAATAGGTAGTTCGATAACATAATGAGGTATATTATTGAAAAATTTGACACAATTTCCCAAGAATTATTCAATTGTTTTGGCTAATCTGAAGTTTGGAATGACAAGTTTGTTTTTATTTCTTGTGTTATAAGAATGAATATCACTTTTTTCATAAAAAGATCTAAATTTTTGCGTACGTACATTATATTATCAAATATGTATTGAGAAGCGACAGTGAGGATGTTAATTTCTTTACAGAATTCTCTCAGGGATTCGCGGGGACTAAGTTTGTAAATGGCACGAACGGCTCTTTTCTGTAAAATAAAGATGGTATCTATGTCCGCAGCAGAACCCCACAAGAGAAGACCATAAGACATTATACTGTGAAAGTAACTAAAATACACAAGCCTTGCTGTTTCAACATCAGTCAAATGTCTAATTTTTCTAACCGCAAAGGCAGCTGAAGCAAGTCTCCCAGCCAGAGCGTCAACATGTGGTCCCCACTGCAACTTCGAATCCAATGTAATGGCCAGAAAAACAGTGGAGTTTGATAGATTTAATTTTTACCGTTGAGTAGGATTTCTGTGTTAGTTTGCTTCACGTTAGGCATGGTGAATTTAATACATTTAGTCTTTTTTGTATTAAGAAGCAAGTTATTGCTAGTGAACCAATTTAATACCTTAGAGAGAGCTCCGCTTACATTGTCAAATGATTCTTCGCCTCTTCTTAATTTGAAGACTAAAGAAGTATCATCAGCAAACAGAACTATCTCACAGGAGTCTTTGGCATAAATAGGAAGGTCATTAATATAGATCAAAAATAGCAAAGGTCCCAATATTGAGCCCTGGGGCACTCCCATTTGAAGCGGGGCACCTGAGGAGTTAATGCCATTAACGTTTACTGTTTGTAGTCTGCCTGAGAGGTAAGAATTCAACAGTTTAGACGCGTTATTAGATACACCGTAATGTTCAAGCTTAATAATGAGTGTTTGGTGATCGACACAATCAAATGCCTTCGACAAGTCACAGAATACACCTATCGCATCGTGTTTATCTTCATAAGCATCCAAAATGTGTTTGACGAGTGCCACCCCAGCATCTGCTGTATTTCTACCTTTGGAGAAACCAAACTGTTTCTCGTGCAGTAAATTGTTAAGTTTAAAATGAGAGAACAATTGATTAAATATAACTTTTTCAAAAATTTTGCTAAATGCAGGTAGAATGGAAATTGGCCTGAAGTTGCTTGGGTCACTTTTTTTTTTAACTAAACGTGTTACTGGCAACCCTAACCACAGATGGTATCGCGATCAATCAACTCATTCGGGGCTCGTGGTCTTAGCCCAATTTGGCCTTTCACCCGGAGGCCAAGTTTACCTCCCGTATTAGGACCGTCATATTACTCTGAACTTAATTAAATACGTCATAAACATATTTGAAGGAGGACTGATTATTGACGTGCATAATATTATCTTAATAAAAATTAGGCTCTTATTAACGGTTATAAAATTATGACTATTCGTCAAGTCCATCATTTATACTTAGATGAACATTACTCTACATCACTCATCTACTAACAGAGTAGACTTGGTGAATGGTAAATTATGGTGAAGCACCATATAACCGGTCACGAGTTTAGCGCATGGGGCCCGGCGGATGGGCAAAAAGGAAATTGAAAATATCCTTAAGAAGCACATGATTATTCTTTAAAAGGACTATCTACCTTTTATGTTGGTTATTCATATCCAAACATCACTTTAACCTGTCAAACGCCAGAATAGACCCGCGGGCGGGTTGATAACGATTAATTTTTTATTGTGTCTGGAAACATGATACACGAAGACTTAAACTAGTGATCGTCACTCTTTTCCGGCCAAGGGCCACAAGGCAATGTGAGTATCTGCCTTACCGTGCACTAAGGGTGTCCATATTTTTAACTTTAAGTACTTATTGTTGTGATGCAAAACTAATCATTTTGATTCATAGAAATAACGAACAGAATAACTAAAAGTGTACAAAATGCCGCCGTTGTGACAAGTTATGTTGAATTCTATACTTATAAACTATGGTTGGCATTGCTGCGGGTCGCACAATAATCAATGATCATGATGATGACAATATGCGAACTTTTATCTATACGACTTTAAAAGGTACTAGTGTTACCTAACTTACTATATGTATATGTCACCGTAAGATTATATTCATATTCATATTCATTTATTCACTTTATAATATAACAGCAGACAATACATAGAGGCAAAAGAATGGTTAATTCAGTTACATTATGACCTCAACGAGGTATTTGTGAATTATATTTATTAAATTTTACAAATTAAATTCATTAAATTATTTAATAATATAAATGCAATAAAATCAGTTCACCATTAATACATGTCAAAAATTATAATGTATTTTGTCATTTCCGTCAAATAATTAAAAGTCAAAGATAAAGTCATTAATTCGATTGTGCTAAATAATAAATAATCTGTTTATGTCAAATTTAAATAATACATATAAAATTAGCAATCAATCATGCTCAATTATAAAATACTTAATAACAATAATAAAAAGTGGTAATGTCAAATCTAATTAAAATTTATCATTAAAATATTCATTTACACTATAATATGCCTTTCGAATTAATAATTTCTTCAATTCTTTGTCAAATTTAGTACCTTGGAGGGTTTTAATACAGTTAGGCAAATGATTATGTACTTTTATAGCCATGTAGTACGGACCGCCCTTAAATAACTCCA
Organism: Pyrausta nigrata; assembly: GCA_949316185.1. Taxonomy (NCBI): domain Eukaryota; kingdom Metazoa; phylum Arthropoda; class Insecta; order Lepidoptera; family Crambidae; genus Pyrausta; species Pyrausta nigrata. The sequence continues at coordinate 17,780,881 of OX438947.1, read as the reverse complement.
GTCTGGCCACGGGTAGAATAAAATCATTTGCCCGGCGCGAGGCATAACGGCTCGATGTGTCGTTAAAATGTTGGAAATATCTACTGTGTTTCCTTATAAAACAACATAATTCAAAAACATAGACGCAAGTCACCGTGAGTATTTCATATTTGACAAATAACATTCTGCAAGTGTGTCTTGGCGCTGTAAACGTAAGTATTCTAATACATTTCTTTTGTAACACAGATACCGCGGTCACATTGGTGGAGTTGCCCCAAAATATAATTCCATAACGTACTTAGGCAGCAGCATGGCTATGATACGCAGTAAGCGCACACTCCTCATTTGTGTTTTTTCGAAGTTCACGAAGCGCGTACGAGAAACTACTGAGCTTACTTACCACGGCTGTTACGTGCGGCTTCCACGAAAGGGTCGAGTCTACCGTGATTCCAAGTAGTGAGAACGTTTTTACTGCTCAATCAATTCTCCCTGATGAGATATGGACAAAACTTGTTCTATTCTCTGATAAGGTCTAAATTGCATAAGTTTAGTTTTCCCGAAATTTATTGTAAGACCTATTTGTTTTAAGACCTTATTGTAAGACCTATAGTAACAGAACTGTTACTATCCTATGAAGACATTCACTAATAATACCCTGTATACTGCCTATATTATTTTGATCACAAGAAATTAAGAGTGTGGCATCATCCGCGAATAGAATATTTTTTTGTGGGACTACTGAAGGTAATTCATTTATATAAGCTAAAAATAACAAGCAGCCCAAGACACTTCCCTGAGATATGGAACCAGTTATAGTTTGAGTAGAGGACTTGACTTGCTTAAGTTCTTTAGTTTCCCTTAACAAATGCATTATTTGTACAAATTGCTTCCTATTGGAAAGATAAGAAGTGAGCCAAGCTTTCGCTTTCCCACGTATACCAAGGAAATCAAGTTTTTTTAATAGAACATCATGCAAAACACAATTATATGCTTTAGAAATGTCCATAAAAAGAGCCACTACACATTGGTTTTTTCATGAACACACTCGAATCCTGCAGTTATAGTAGAATGTTTTTTCCTAAAACCGTGTTGATTTTTATTTATGACATTATATTTTTCTAGAAATTTATACATTCTTTGACATTTTACTTTCTCAAATATTTTTGAAATTACCGGCAATAAAGCAATAGGACGATAATTTGCAACATTTAGTCTATCCCCTTTCTTAAAAATGGGCTTTATTATTGCCAATTTCAAGGCATCGGGAAATATGCCCTCATGGTAAGACTGGTTTATTAAATATGTTAATGGTTTCACAAATTCATCAACACAATGTACAAGCAGTATACCTGGAATTTCATTATACCCACATGAATTATTACGCTTAAGGCGTAGTATTGCCTTTTTTACGTCTAATTCCGTAACATGGCCTAAGTACATTGAGTTAGGCAATGATCCCTTGTTGTTGGTTAGGAGCAGCGATGGTCATGCCTGAACCAATACTTACATAGTATTCATTAAATGTTTTGGCAACTTTTTTTGGTGATGTTTCATTTTTATTTTGAATTTTTAAGCAAATATTTTCATGTATATTTTTTTTATTTGGTTTAATTTTTTCATTAATCATATTCCACATTTCTTTATACTTATTACGTGAGTTTGTTAGCCTTTTTATGTAACACTTCCTTTTCTCTTTAGCAAGTATTTTTTTTAGAATTTTACTGTATGATTTAATATAAGCTTTTAAAGATTCATTATCATAAATAGATGAAAGTAAGCGCAAGATGCGTTTATGGTAACAGCATTTCTTCAAACCTTTTGACATCCACCTAGTCTTTAGACTATTTTTAAGTAAAACTTTCTTTTGCGGAATACAATCATCTAATATTTTTTTTAATATTATCTACGAAATTGTTATAGTTTACAGTAACATTGTTTTTTGAATTTAATATATTATGCCAATTTATTTGCTGTAGATTTTCTTTAAAATTATCCATATTTGTTTTTTGAAATATTCGTTTACTTATTTTATACGAAGTTAAATTGTTAGTTCTCAGTTTATTTCGTAGCGGAACTTGTCCTAGTAATGTATGATGATCAGAGATATAATATTTCTTTACAGTCGCTTCCATGTTTACGTTTGCAGATACTATGAATTGGTCTATACAAGAAGCAGTGTTCTGCGTTACTCTAGTCAATTCCTTTATGATGCAGTGTAATCTATACGATTTTAACAGATTAAGGAACCTATGGGACAAAGTTGTATTTTGCGTTATATCTATATTTATATCACCTGCTATTATAATTCTTTTATTTGAAGAGTGCCTTGTGATATGCTCTAACAGAGCATATAACTGCGAGAAAAATGTTTCTACTTTCCTATCTGATCGATATATAGATATTATTGATGTATTGTCTGAAATGATTTCTATAGCACAAAACTCTACTGTATAAGACTGAATATCCAAGCGCTCTATTGTTTTGATATGGCTCCTAGCAAATATAGCTACCCCACCATGTTTACTTCTACCACGTGTACTTCTTTGACGTATAAATTTAGCTCGTAATTCATAGCCCTCCAATGTATAAAGTTGATAGTTTTTCGGCAATAACCAGTGCTCTACAATCACAACAATATCTACATTAGCATCCATTAACAAAACATTCAAATCATCAATTTTATTTGTTAAACATTGTATGTTTTGACAAAGAATTTTACAATAATTAGGAACGGAAGGAATGTTGTATTAAATTTTCTTGGTTTACCAAAGTCAAACATGATGAATCTAAGATATCCTCTGCCCCCTGATTTTCATATACTACTTGACTGCCAAGCACCAGAATAAGCTGATTCACATCATTTACAATTGTTTTTAAGCCACGAATATTTATTTTTCCATTATATTTTAAAAACATGTCATATAAGTAATTTAGTTTTTTGTTAGAGTCAATAATATAACAATATTCATAATTCAAATTGTCATAATAAATTAAGTCATTAAACATTTCAATTCGTCTATTAAAAATATTCGCTTGGTAACAATATTTAAATGTTGGCAAACATAGTATAATATTAGTATGTTGAACAGTTAATAATACCTTTCTTATGTGTTCTACTATATTTTTATAACTATTTGACATATTAAAAACAGCCTCACCCAAAAATAATACACAGTAATCATTTAAGGTATAGTTATTAAGTTTTTTATGTATGCCGCTTAATAGCTCACCAATACCGCCTCCAGGAATGCGATAGTGAATCACACTGTGCTCCGCAAAGTTGTTTATTAATGTCTTTGACACTTTGTCCCGGTCGATGCTGCTAATAAGGCATACTTTAGTTTTGTCATTTCGTTCTATACTCTTTTGATGTCCCTTTTGTTCACGTTGAACTGGTACTTCATTGTGATGAACATGTTTTTGGATCGAGGATGTATCTTGGTTCGAATGGATTGTTATTTCCTTTCTATTATGAGTCAATTTATTTTGTTCTTCTCCCTGTTGTGAATATTTATTTTCTAATTTATCAACTGTCCTTTTTAATTTAAAAATTTCCGTATTAGCCATTTTCAATTCATACCTCAACTGGTGTATTTCGTCTCTTAAGGATTCAATAGTAAAGTTTTGACTAGCGACGCCATCTGTTAGAATGATTGGGATATTCTCAACATTGGTCGCACAAGAATGCATACTACTCGTACTCGGTGATAAAAATGAATTATCAGCAGGCATGTTTGTGTTTTGTCTCCCACGGACTGTTACAAAATCCGTATGGTATTCTTCATCATCCATGGTATCTTCCTCAGACAAGGCTTCGAAGGAATTTTCTGTAGGGACATTTATGTTAGGGCGACTATTTTTGTTGTATCTACAATTATCACACTGTAACTTTATACGATTTTCTGGTTTCATTAAGTAGAATATCTTATCTCCAATACTTGTACAATTCAAATGGTAATAGTTTTCACAGTCAATGCATTTTATAAAGTCTTTTTTTGTTATTTCTTTCTTACATTTAGTACAATTTTGCGCCATTTTGTTTAAAATTAAAAACCAGGTAATCAATATTAATTAAAATAATGTCAATTTTTTTTAAATAAATTAGTTAAAATATTATTGGGAATAATTTGAATGTCATATAAAAATTCACATTAATGTTACAAAAGAAACTTGTAGTGTTCAGTAGTGATTTGAACCCGGGGTATGTTGTGATTCGAAACACAAGTTTAGCACCCAACACCACTGCGCTAAATTGACTGTAGCGACCAATCAGGAAGAGCTGTCGGACAGTTGACAATTTGACGCGGGACAGATTGTAATTTAACAGTTTCACTTTGATAGATTACAATATAGCAAAAAATAATGCGTTAAATTGCAATCATATGTTACGGTTCACAATTTTTCGACAGTTTACAATCTCACGAGATAGATTGTAATCGAACGATGTTTATAATCTTACGGTGACATATATAACTCCTTTAGCCTGCACAAAAACAGATGAATACTACAGGAATGTTCCACTAACGTGCAAGGTACGCCATTGCGACTGAACTCAAAACACAAGTTACGGTTAGCGTCAAACCTTGAGAAAGGAATCCACAGCTATTTTAATTAATAATGATAAAGATTCCTACTTGTAATACTTGCTTACTTCCGCGCTAAGGGCTTTTCCTGGGTATGGTTGTATTGTATTTCATCATGCACATCAAATATTCAAGAATACCACTATACTCAAAAAAAACACGTAGAAAATATTGAAAGGATAGGATTGTTCTTTTGAGGAGTTAGATAAAATCGACTTTTTAATGTAATAAATAAAAATGTTGTTCTATCCTTTCGACTACGGCTGGTCCATCTCAATAGAGATAAATAGTTCACTAATCGGTATTATAGTGCACCAATGTGTGCGCAATACACAAGTACACTATCTGTTCGTTCACTCTCAAAGTTCGGTGAGACGGCAATCTGAGATCGGACGCAGGCGCGTCAATTCAAATCAAATCATTTATTTGCAATAGCAACCACCAATTTCCCATCTCAGAGCTGCTTTTTTTGTATTTCAAGGCACAAAAACCAAGAAACACAACGCGAGATTCGAACCCAAAACCTTTAGAATAGAAATCAGCGTTAGACCAAACAAACGGTCTTAATAATCTAATATTTACCAACTTACTTAAGTAAAAAGTTAAAATGTGTATAATTGTTAACAAATGATTTCTTTATCTTTTCAGGGTGTAATTGGATCAAATATTCCAAGAACAAGGTTCACATGTCATGGCCGAGCTTCGGGATACTACGCGGATGTGGAAACTGGATGTCAAGTAAGATATTAAAATTATGATAGATTTTTTGATACATCGTAGTTTGATGACCGTCAGTCACCATTTGGAATTCTTTAGTGAAAGTTGAAATTCTCATTTTGAGATGCGAGTATGTTAGGTCTAGTAATTTAGGTCACAAAAGATTGACAGGTGCCACTGTGTCTTGCTACGCATAAAAGCTACTAACGCTACAAATGAATGCTACGCCAGCATTGCGCTTCATTTTTGCAGGCAAGTGAAAAGCGTCTTAATTAATATGAATAGAACTTAAATTAGGTAGTTTTTATTATTTTATTTGAGGACGCGATAGCAGAGTGCAGAAAACATCACTACTCATTCGTGACGTCGTGAGTTTGATCCGCAACCTGCACTGAGTTTGTGCAGAACCTTAGTATAAGTAAATTGAATTTCGCTCACAAGCGTAGCAAGCGCTTATAAAAATTCGTCGACTGACTAACGTCCTCCGTAGCTCAGTTCGTAAGCGCATTCGCCCGGATAGCGAAGAGTAATGGATTCACAGTCGATCAATTTTTGTAAGCGAAAATTAATTAATTCCGTAAAAACTTGCAAACAAATTGCTTAATTTACAAAAATAGTTATAGCCTTAGGTACAGTTTTTTTTTGAAGATATTGTGGCTTAACGGCGAAGGAAAATAATATGAGGTTTCTACGCACTAGATGTTGAGTGTAGTTGGCTAGTGTGTGAAATAGAGAAGGCAATAGAAAATCACTCCATTAAAATTGCAAAGAAAGTCGATAAGTTTTTCATTCCACATAATATGATCACGAGCCTTATTCATGAGGTAGATATATGACTTTACTAAGAGAAAAAAAAAATCTGTCAGCGCGTGTTTTTAGATATGCAGTCAGAGTTTAAACTCTATCGATTTTTTTACCTACCTACTATGTCCAAACCAATTAATAGAATCAGGCGTTACTTTGCGGAAATCCATTATCAGATTGGAAAAATCAGATCAGATGGGACGACTGAGTCGTCCGTGCTCAGCCGAGGCGACAACATCTCCTGAGGATGCCGCGTGGAGTGGCGAAACGCGTCGAGGTTTTTTGCACGTTGGTGTTGGTAACTAACAACTGCATTAGCTGTAGTGCATGCGTATTGAGGGAGGGAGGGCGGTGCATTCTGCATTTGCCTGAACTGGTACTCAAAGCGGTTGCGGTTGGTGTGGTTTTGTTGCCTGCGCTAGCGTCTCTTAGCGGAAATTTAAAGCAAAATAATTGTATTTTATTTTTCCCATCTGATGTCCAAACCAATCTTACTCGCGCACTCAGAGACGTCAATTAAATTTAATCTATAATCTGGCACTTTCCTTGTCAATGAAATAAAAAGGGACGGTAATTAGACTTAATGGAGGATTCACTTTGACGTCTCTGAGTACGACAGTTATTATGATTTTATAAACACAACAAATTAGTCAACATTACTGCTTATTAGTTACATAAAGTAAACAAATTCAGGAAGCCGACAATCAATCCATCCAGTGAAATAATTATAATACTATTAAGTTGAGGTACAATCCACCACCAAAATCGTTTTACAAGTTCAACCGTATCCCTTGGGCATAAGAATACACTGTTGTTTATGTATTTCTTTACGTAACAGACAGACAGACTGTACTAAATAGCTGCACGATGAGCAGGTTAATTAATAACGCTCATCCGCGCATGTTTACATTCTTGGACTGTATAATTTGTTAGATGGTTAGTTTTAGCTATAAATGGTTCGTATGAGGAGATAAGTCCAGACTCCAGTGCGACGTGTCTCACGATTGTTTAAATATATGTTTGTTCGCCTTATTTTAACTTGGAATTAAGAGAAGAATAACCCCGTTATTACAAAAACTTTGTACCGGGTTTAAACCAGGCTAAGCTATTAGCTAGCTAATTAAAAAAGCGTTTCTCTATTAGGTTATGTCACGAATGTGTCATTCATTCCTCTGTTGTCGGCTAATATGTAGACTTATTTTGAACCTGGTCTATTTTTTTGTAATAACACCGTTCAAGTTTACTTGGCTGGAGTTAACCATCACATTTTTAATCAACTGGTTAAGGATTATTTGACACATTTTCTATGCGAATTCTGTCTACATAACCGTAAATCGAGGTTTACCGGTTTATTAAATGTTGGTGAACTCGGGTATAAAACATGTTGAAATAACTAGCAAATTCATAAAACGTAAATAATGCAGATTAAACCAATAACTGGCCTGAAAAATAAGAAATTTCGTGACGTTTTTAAAACGTTGTCAATATAGGTAATTGTTTACAAATAAAGTGATGACATTTTAAAGTCAGTCGTGATGTATTTTAGTTATTTCTCAAAAAATCAGCGTTAAGTGGCTTAAATGAAACCCTAAAAGTAAAATATATAGACAACGTAAGTATATGCTATGTACGCCGCTGCACACCTATCTAATACAATCTTACGATAGATAGGTACCATCTTTGACTGTCTCGTTGGTCTAGTGGTCAGCACGCTGGGTACTATCCACGAGGTCCCGGGTTCGAATCCCGGGTCGGGCCGAGAGTGTTTGGGTTTTTCTGTCTTGAAATTACTCAGAGTCCAGAGTCAGGTTGGTGGTGTTAACACCCGTGCCTCGGAAAGCACGTTAAGCCGTTGGTCCTGCGCCTGATCTCTCTACGGTCATGTCGGACTGCCGTCTCACCGAATTATGAGAGTGAAGGGACAGAGAGTGCACCTATGTATTGCGCACACACTTGTGCACTATAATATGTCCTGCTCAGTTGGCTCATCTCTGTTGAGATGGCCGCCGTAGTCGAAATCGGCTAGGAGGACATCATTATCATCACCATCTTTTGTTTCGTTTTTCTTCTTCGGTAGTCTGTTCTTTTTTTCAGAAGTTAAAAATGTAAGCACGCGACATTGAAATGTCAATTACCTGTCTCAGTTCACGCCAAGTTTAGCAAGTAAGACATTCCAAGCCTCACGATTCTTCGAACTATCGCAGTCTCGGAGACACAGCATATCTCGTTAGCCAACTGTAGTCAGTTGGCGCATCTAATTGACATTTGACATAAGTTTAAGGTTGTCGGCGACGAACTCCAATGACAATAGTTTTGTAACGCTGAAAAAGAGTTTATTGAAATAATATTAGGTTACAGATATATGGGGACAATTTTTTCCGATTGAAATGGTAGTTCTGAATTGGCTGCTCGTTAACTACAAAACCAGCGGCCGCGGGCTTAAGTTCCGCAAGGGAAATAGGTTAGTGTAATGACCACGAGCATTTATACCAAAGTCATGGATGCTTATAAACGAAAATTAAGTCTATCTGTTATCCTAGTCGCCATAGTGCAAGTTCGTACGCTTATTTTGTACAAGCTCACGCTTATTTGGGGGCTAGCTAATTGGTGTGATTGTTGAAACAATTTATTTCATTATATCAATTTATTTAGTATCATGTAATATCAACAGGGTATGTTACAAGACTTACAAGTAGGAAATTAACTTAATTTTATTTTTTTTGTAGGAAATAGCTTAGTACCATTCTGCTATATCAGTACTAATATAAAATACGTAAATAAATGGTTTAAACAAACACACCAATTACCTAGCCCCAGACTAAGTGTAAGCTTGTGCTATGGTGACTAGGGTAGTGGACAGACATACACAAAAACGTTTATAAACATCCATGACTTAGGTACAAATGCTTGTGCAGTCATGCCAATCACACAAACATTTGCCCCTTGCGGGATTCGAAACCGCAACCGCTGGTTTTGTACTCCGGAGCGCGAACCACTACACCAAGACGGACGTCAAGTATTGACTATTTATTTTTTCTGTAGTATTGCGGATATATTTTATGCACTATGATCTCATGATAATAAACAATGTTTTGGGCCTATTGTATTATTTTGTCATTTATCAAGCCCATGAACATAATGGTTGTTAAACAATGACAAAAATATTGTCGTTATGTCAATATTATGTCACAGTCAATCTGCATAATTACTTCATGTTTTAGTGGCATCATGGCACTGACCTTAATTTGACCACAGTATGCACAATAAGTCCATATGTGACCACAGCCGCCATTTTTATTTTGCTATTGTCATAGTAATAATAAGTGGAGGTCGTGCGATTCTACATTTTATTGCCCATTTTTTGTTTTTTGGTGAGTTCACTCACTCAGTGTTAGCACCGTTTTAACATTAATCGTATTACATAATATTTTATCTAAAAAACAAGTAGGTAGGTAGCTAAACGTAAATGAATGAAATATGTTAGTAGGTAAAATTTTATTAAATTCTTCAAGTTTTTGCTATGTCAAAAAATTTTTAAACAGAATTTTGTTTTGCGGCATAAAAAATAGAGTTTTATATGATTCATAAATCTGAGATGAATGTATTAATTAAGTTACTTACTAATTTCCGGAATCCTTTTCAGAATTAAACACGATTAAATTAAACTAAAACATGAGCTAATGGCCATAATAAGGAAGACCGTAATAATAACATGTGATTATGCACATACCCGTAACTCAAGTGTTGACTATTATATAAATTACTATTATTATAATAGGTGAATACCATTTTATCTAAATGTGTTGTAAACAAGGAGCATTAAAATAATATATAAATAAATTAAACACGGATTTACTGGTAGTATCGCAAAACAGAATTATAATCCTTCCACCCTAGTGATGTTTACAAAAACTCTTTTACATAAGGAGAGCCTGACCATTTTTGATTTTACAGTGTGGTCCAAGCAGTGATGTCCCAATATTTTTGGATTCCTTACACCCGTCCTGGGTGTATATAATAGTTTATGTAATAGTCCTTATCGAAAGATATCTTATGTGTCTTAGCCGAATTTTCGTAGTTTTTGAATTTTTTTTTTTTTCGTAAATTGTAAGAATTTTTCGATCTTATCAGTTTTAATAAATAATACCTCCACTTTTTATGATGTTATAAATTAAACTTACATAGATAAAATTATCAGCTAGCTCAGACTAACAAAAGTTAGACTAGAACTAGGTGTATTTGGATAGCCCTGGATGTAAGGAATCCAAAAAAATATATTGGACGTCACTGTTTGGACTACCCTATATATATGTGTATACAACCCGAGCTTCTTTCACAAGGGAAAGTTAATATCCTTATGAAGTCACTTGTATTTTCAAAATTATAAATATTATCAACCTTGAAAAACAAAATTGTCTGTTGCCTACGGTCACTTGCCGCGTGAGCACGACTGGTATAAATTATATCGAATGCATGTTGACACGAGGCATATTTCAGCATCAGGGGGTCGCCAACGGCGCTGATGCATCGGCACTTTGGTGTGGTACCGAAAAAAATAATTGTGTACAGTCGCGACGAAAATTTTAAATCAAATAGTTCCATTGGGAAAAGAATAAGTTTCAGTAGGACTTACACATAGCCTCAAACATGGAAGTGCATGTTGTGTGTAAATTTGACAAAGATTTGGTACCAAGTGTCTACAAAATCTTTCGCCAAATTTACAAGGAAGATATTCATTCAAATTCTTTTATTCAGTTCTTATAATTTTAATTAACATACTAGCGATTACTTCCGCGAAATGTCGCATGATTCCCATTTCCCAATTAATCGTCCCGATTTATTAGTTACCCAAAAAAAAACTTATATTCATTATAATAAATATATTATTGCACTTGAAAAAAACGACCACCAGAGGCGGGAATCGAACCCGCGTTCCTCGCATACCGGGCGATTGCCTAACTTCTCGGCCACCCTGGCGTTGGCAGAGCCTGTCGAAATTTTCAAGTGCTTCTTAACGCTGTAATGCCGCGATGCTTTCATCAATGTTATTGGGATTGTACCCTCAACACTCGAAAGAAATACTATTGCAAGTATTTAACAATCGAAAGATGAAGCTTGCAAATAAGATAATTATTGTTTTTTTTTTTAAGTGATAAGCATTCACTATGCAATCTAAATATATTATTGCACTTGAAAAAAACGACCACCAGAGGCGGGAATCGAACCCGCGTTACTCGCATACCGGGCGATTGCCTAACCTCTCGGCCACCCTGGCGTTGGCAGAGCCTGTCGAAATTTTCAAGTGCTTCTTAACGCTGTAATGCCGCGATGCTTTCATCAATGTTATTGGGATTGTACCCTCAACACTCGAAAGAAATACTATTGCAAGTATTTAACAATCGAAAGATGAAGCTTGCAAATAAGATAATTATTGTTTTTTTTTAAGTGATAAGCATTCACTATGCAATCTAAATATATTATTGCACTTGAAAAAAACGACCACCAGAGGCGGGAATCGAACCGCCGAACTTCATCTTTCGATTGTTAAATACTTGCAATAGTATTTCTTTCGAGTGTTGAGGGTACAATCCCAATAACATTGATGAAAGCAACGCGGCATTACAGCGTTAAGAAGCACTTGAAAATTTCAACAGGCTCTGCCAACGCCAGGGTGGCCGAGAGGTTAAGCAATCGCCCGGTATGCGAGGAACGCGGGTTCGATTCCCGCCTCTGGTGGTCGTTTTTTTCAAGTGCAATAATACATTTAGATTGCATAGTGAATGCTTATCACTTAAAAAAAAAAACAATAATTATCATGATAATAAGATAAGGTAGCATCTATCTCGATGATCTCTGTGCCCAAATTCATTTAGATCGGTTTAGTAATTTAAACGTAAAGAAGTTACCGTCAGAGTTAAATTCGTGTTTATAGTATTAACAGCTGTGACAACCAAACTTTTTTGATATGCTGTTATACTTTTTTAAAACATATTTTCTTTTTTATTTAAAGTTTACCAATTGTTAGTTGTTATTTTCTACGAAAATACACGTCGTTTATATCGCGCAATCATACTTTTTAAATTAAATTTCTCTCCGAAATCCCCCACAACACGCGTACAACATGGATTATCTTATGTGTTCGACTGTACGCAAGTTCACGCAACCGATGCGCAGGCGCCGAAGGTGAGCCGTGACCGAAAATGGGCATGCGCCTACACGCGACCGCGGTAGGGTGCCCATTCTGTAGGTGGTCAAATCAAGACATGTTTATTGTTGTGTTTTTCTTCTTTTGCGAGCCCATTAAACCCTTCCTTATGTTGCTGAAGTTCAATACTTCAGAGATTATGTTGACAGACCAAATAGAAAATCAATTAAATAAATAAATAAAGAAAAAAGAAAGGATTGCTATGAGACCGCTGGCGGTAGTATGATACTCAAGGGGTTAAACAACGTCCTAGTGTATTCTCAAGTTCATTTTGATTGTAAATGCCAATACTTATAAACTGAAAAATGAAGAAAATTGCAAATGGTTTGATTTTTAATTAAACTGATTCTAACATAATTATTCAAATTTGATGGTCACCCGCGTTAACACGCAGTGATTTACATTTAATCAAAATTGTTACTAGCCATCGTAAACTAATTCTGAGCCTACCTTTTATCAACCGACTATTTTATTACACTAGTAGTATTAATTAAGTTGTTGGCAGTGCCACCTGACATTTTTTGATTAATATTAGAACTTCAGAAAAAAATAACTATAAAGTTAAAATAACCGTCTTTGTGTAGTGGTTCGCGCCCCGGACTTCTAAACCAGGCGGTTGCGGGTTCGAACCCCACAAGGGGCAAATTTTTGTGTGATGAGCATTTGTACCTAAGTCATGGATGTTTATTAATGTATATTTATTTAGTATGTCTATCCGTTATCCTAGTCGACATAGCACAAGCTCACGCTTAATTTGGGGCTAGGTAATTGGTGTGTTTATATAAGTTTAAATAAGAAACCAAAAATTAGCACACAGGTAGGATTTGAACCTACGACCTTTGGCTAACCGGGCCAACGCTTTTACCAACTGAGCTACTGTGCAGTTCATCCAACCGTGTGAAATTCTTGGTCTGTGTTTGTTGAAACAATTTATTTATTTATTTATAACAATACAATTATGACTTCAAAAGATCAAGCAAGTACCGAAGTTAAGAGTTAAAATTTTATGTGCGCACGGTACATACATTTAATTTGTCACGGTCGATTGAATTTTTTGCGTAACCACAGACATTTACACCATAATGAGGATCATTTTGAAAAATGAGCTTATTTATACTCTTTTTGAGGCTGTTACTGTGATGAATGGTGAAATGTCAATTTGCGAAATCATCTCGCAAAGTTGAAGGTATATTTAATCACGAGTGTGTCTTTCCACATGTTACTTTTATCAGCAAAAGACGATATAGGTACTATTTTACAGTTAATAATTTTAAGACTTAAGAGCTAAGTAACTTAAAGTTTTAAACAACACGTTACACGACACTCTATAAAAACAACAAGAGAATAACTAAAGATCTAACAGCAAAACCGTATGTAGGTACCTGCTCATAAAATCTTAAGTTACCTATTTTATCAAGGATTCTATCATCAGATCCTGTCTTGGTAACATTGGGACCACTTCAGGGTCTTCACTCATTCGGGGATTCACTCTTTAAATAAAATAAAAAAACTTGAAAATCGGTCTACCATTGACAGAGAAATTTGTGAAAATGCAAATGATACACAAATGATAGTGCATTTGAAAAGAGGTAGATATGCGATTAGCGCTGAGCTCAAATTATCAGCATTCAAAACACAAAATTAGTGAAATACTAGACCGATCAGCCGTTGCAGTAAGCAAAATTTTTTTTATTTAATTTATGTTGGTCCCATAGGAAAGTCGTTGTATTAGAGCAACAGAATCACCCCCTAAAAAGAATACAGTAGGATCCTGTATATACGTAACTTATACAATGTGTCGCGTCACCGATGTCGGAGCCTTCAAGAGGTGATAGATGAGTTCCCCTGCAATATTTTTTTCTATTACAAGAACCTCGAAAACAGACCAAAAAATATCACCTTCCCATACAAACGTAACTAGCCGATTCACTGAATAGTAATAGTAGTGAAGTGAAAAAATAATTTGTGATTTCAAAGTTGATCCTAGAAAGTGGTAGCAATTTTGCTTCTTAGTCACCACATGAAGGCTCCGACACCGGTGCCGGGACACATTGTATATCATTTATAACATACTGAATTAATTAATTAAAAATTCTACTGACACGAAGGTAGTTTTACAAAACTGCATGTTCGAAATGGGCAGCCCTACCATAACTTGATGTGGTTTCCTAAGCAATTAGCAGTAAGGTGTGAAGCGTTACACCATGACATGAAATGATCTTTATATCATGTTATTATTGATCAACCTATAATAAACCGCCGATTATTACCTTTGATCTTTGGGTCAATGAATCTTTGCAAAAGAGTGAAAATTAGTAGTTAATGTAACTGTAATTACCTAATTACATATAAGGTTTGAACTTTACAACGATTGTGACGAACAGTGAAATTTGAGCATTGCAATTAATCATATCGCAGTAGGAATTGTTGGAATTGAGGTGCTTGTGGCGCAGTGGCGGCAGCGCTTTGGTAGTGATACCAAAAGTTAAGCAACCCACGGCGCGGTCGTGATTGGATGGGTGACCATTCCGACCATTATAGTGACGACCATGACAAGCATCTCCGTGCTTCGAAAGGCAAAGGTTAAGCAGTTGGCCCCGGCTAATATCTGTTGGTATTAGTCGTTAAGCCTAGTCAGAGGCCCTAGGGCGGCTTGATAACATCTGACAGTAAGGTTTGTCACTTGCCTTACAGACACCCCTACACCAATCCGTACTGAGCCCGCGTGGTGGAGTATGGCTCGTTCCTCCTCATAGTTGAGGTGAGTAGTAGGCTGACTTTACATTAGGAATTACTTATCATTATAGTTATTGGTTGATAGGTTGTTAATAAAATCATACTAAAAGAGCTATAGAAAGCAGATAGATACTTATTGATTTTTTAACAAGTAATTACATCTGCATTACCTTAAGGGGGTGCAGCGCGAAGCAAGTCGAGTAAGTCTAAACGATCTTCAAACAGAATCAAACTTATTAATATTAGTTATTAGATCCTTTTACTTTAAAGTTTTAGACTTGATGATTTAATTAGAACAATAGAAAATCAGACATTTGTGTTAAAAATTGAAAAGTGTTCATATTTTCTTATTTATATTTTATTCGTGTATGTTAAAAAAATAGGGACCTACGGAATATCAATACAATCATTTTCATGTGAATCATGAAAATGATTGTATTGATTTGAACATCAATCATGTTCAAATTATTGTTTCATGTGTAAAAGTCACCAAGTTTTCGAAAAAAAATGCTCTTAGATATCATTAGCTACAAGTCATGTTTATTATATCATAAAGAATTTGTTTCAAATTTCAACAAGACCAGGACCTAGTGTAATGATTAGGCTAACGCAAATAAGTTGTTTTAATGTATTTAACTAATTCAGCTCATCGTACAAGTGATTTAGAAATACGTTGATTTTCTTAATTTCGTGCAGGACCCCCTTAATGTCTAACGCAATCTTTATTCAATTACATTACACTTACTTCAAAATTTGATAAAAACGCATTATTTAAAGTATTTTTACTTCATTAAAAATTAGATTGGGTAATCGCACTCTTAAGAGAGATCCCAATTACAACACATACAACAAAATATGTGTTTAATGACTGCCTATTTGGCAATTTCCTTACATTGAAGAGTTGTAACTTGTAATGAAGTCATTAATGCAAAGGATCCAACCAGTCAGTCATATTCGTAAAAAAAGTAGAGCTTGGTTACAAAATTACATCTCAAATTATACGAACAGCTAAGGAGTGCATGTTTTTAGTTAGTAGCCCATTCCCATTTTTTTTTATCTTTATTTATTTAATAAGATCACCAACAAGGTTACAATAAAAACATACAATGAAGACTAACAATACAGTTACATAATTAATGCAAACTTAATTATAGGTGACAACGACATGCAATAATATAAAAACATCTTCACTCCCACTATTATACTACAACTTGTTCTTAAAAGTAAAATCAACCCTGGCCAACCCCTATAGGTTGACCTAGGCAAGTGGATTGGATAGCGTGTCAGAGTTTCGATGAATCTGGAAGAGGCAGGCTGGAAGCAGGCCTCCAAATGCCTATTCTCCATTCGGATGCAAATTATAGTTCTTTTTTTGTATCTTAACTTTGACCTTCCGAAAGTGAGTAAAAAGTATACAATAGTAAATAATTCGATTCGATTGCCCGGCGCCGATCCGATGCGGTCAAGGATTGTGCGTAAATACTAATTGATACTTGTGATAACGTTTAATTTGTTTTAACTCTTAGTTTTTTACGTTTATTGGTATTTCCGTTCTTTTTCAATCATTACCTTTGTTTGTGAATTTGGAGCTGCTGACATTGCCAAGCCTGTAGGTACATTTACGAAACTGGGGTGTTTGTTAAAAAACATCAAGATTTCTTTACAAAATTTGAAGAAAATCAGTTATGAGACACCCTGATAGAATTGCCAATTTCCAGTTATGAAGACAAAATTGTTTAGCAATAACTGATTTTCCCCTATATATTTAAGAAAAAACTGCACCAATGGTTATTAGATAAATGTTTTTATTTTGTTAAGGAATTTTTAAATGTGTAATTTGTGTATTAGTAGTTGTATTAGTAGTTGACATTTTATATTTAATTGACTTTATTACTGTTATTAATTTGAATCTTAACCCACCTAAACATTATATCATAGATTTTAATTCTAATACATTTAATATTTGATTGTCAGACCAGACAAAACATGCAGAGCTTTTACCACCACTATCTTGACCATGTTTTAAGCAAATAAATATTTCATTTCATTTCATTTTTACCCTGAAATGCCACCCTAATTACGAGGGTCAAACTGAAAGTTCTTAGAACTGGCCACTTATAAACAATATAATAAAAAAAATATTCTAAAATTTGAAAATAGAACTCTTTGCCAATATTACTGAGTATATATTTCATTCATTTGTCATTTGTTTTACGACTTGGCGGCAAATTGAAAATTGTCTGTGTCACGTCAAAATGAATTTAACACGAGAAAATTTTCGTGCAATGATTTTTTATGACTTTCGATGTCATTTAAGTCAACAAGAAAGTTATGATAGACTACGATTGGCCTTTCACGATGAAGCCCCATCTCGTTCGACTGTTTACAACTGGTTTAATGAGTTTAAACGTGGTCGCACTAATCTCACTGATGATGTACGTGAGGGACGGCCTTCTACGGCGACGACTGAAAATAACATCTGTGTTGTACGGCGTATGATAGAGACTGACAAAAGAGTGACCTATCAGCAGATTCGGACAAGCTTAGGCATCGGTATAAGTCAAGTGCACAAAATCCTCCACGAACATTTAGCGGTCAGGAAGCTTTGCGCCCGGTGGATACCTCATAATTTGACTAAGGCTCAAAAACTCCATCGTGTGGATTGGTGCCGTAAAATGATTGAAAGATTTAACGGAGGTGACTCAAATGCTGTGTTCGACATACTAACAGGTGACGAAAGCTGGATTTACTGTTATGATCCTGAAACCAAAAGACAATCTGCTCAGTGGGTGTTTCCTTTCGAGGAGTTGCCAACTAAAGTGAAGAGAGATCGAAGTGCGGGAAAAAAAATGGTGGCCTCGTTCTTTGGAAGGATAGGTCATTTCGCAACAATTGTGTTAGAGGATCAAAAAACAGTTTCTGCAGAATGGTACACTACCAATTGTTTGCCACTTGTCTTGGAAAAAGTTCGAGAGAAACGACCTCGCAGTAGGATCCTCCTTCACCACGACAACGCCTCGTCGCACACCGCCAAGCGAACGATCGACTATTTGGCGACATCAAACGTTGAATTACTGGGTCACCCGCCGTATAGCCCCGACCTCGCGCCTTGTGATTTTTATTTATTTCCAAAAATTAAAGAAAAACTTAAAGGAAAGCGGTTTATGAATGCTGAAGAAGCGGTGGCTGCGTATCGCGATGCCATTGAAGAGACCCCTAAGGACGAGTGGGCAAAGTGCTTTTCCCAGTGGTTCCATCGCATGCAGCGGTGTATTGACGTCAATGGACAATATTTTGAAAAGATATAATAAAACTAATAACTGGCTAATGTAATCAGTTTTTGATTTTCTAAGAACTTTCAGTTTGACCCTCGTATCATTATTGCAGATTGCTTAGTTATTCAATGTATTTCTGTATAGGTATTGGTTTTTACTCCATTTTCTTTTTGTGTCTGTGTGACTGACGATATTCTTTTGAAGACCAAACTTAGCAAAATCAATGCCGGCTCGCTAGCGTAGCAAGCACTTACAAAAATTCGACATCCGTCGTCGATGAATCTTTTGTTGGAGCTATACAGTTTTTTTTCTGATTTGCACCTACATTTGATCAAGATAAATAAAATCATTGGGCTACACTTTATGTTCCATTTTTAATAATCATTAATCCTCTTTGCTTCTATTAAAGCTCTCTGTAAAAGCATCCAGATAAATTCTAAAGATCTTGCTGTATTACAAATCTAATAATTGTTTATTGAGCAATCGAAATTCTAAAAATGATGTTTTGCAAGACAACTGGCATTTTTGAAGACTTCGCAATTTTAATTAATTGACTGACATTTTTGAAGATCTGTGACGAACGGTATCTCGAATTCACACACGACCGACATCAAGTCCAGTGCCATTCAAATTTACAATACGATGCGATCGTAGGTATGAATGATAACTAAAAGCACATAAAAGTAATACATAATATTATAACGGGGATTAACGCAAAGGATAGTAGTTTACCTAATTTTGCCTGACGTTTCGACCGGGTTTCACCGATTGTGGTCACAACCGTGTGGTTGAACGCTACGCTATTTATAAAGCTATGAGCACTGCGACTTCTTATAAAATTTTTCTAAGGGGTGTTTTTACAAAATTCAGTTAGTCTGACTGATGTTTTGGCCACTTTTCATAAACGCACGATACCTAGTAAAAGAACACGGATTTTTTGTATGGCAGCTAAATCAACAAAACCTCTGTCTGTTGATGGCTTTTTCGAGGAATCTGATAAAGAAATTGAACCCAGGACTTCTTTGTCTCCATTATCATTAGGTACTGAGGTAGGTACTCGTAGTTTACTAGTAGGTACAATAATAACGTCCTCCTAGTTGAATTTCGACCACGGCGGCCAATGTCAACCGAGATTAGTCAACTGCGTGGGAGATATTATAGTGCACAAGTATGTGCGAAATACACAGGTGCACTCTCTGTTCCTTTCCTTTCAAAGTTCGATAACACGGCAATCTGACATGACTGGAGAGAGGTCAGGCCCAATACCAATGGTTTAATGTACTTTCTGATGCATAGGAGTGTGTAGACCACCAACTTCCTGACTCCGAGCTGTTTCTTAGTTATTTTAAGACTTTAAAGTAAATTCCACTCCAACAAACCAGAACGTTTGGGAGAAGATTTTGGAAACCAGAAGAACCAAGAGAACCAGAACCAAGAGTTTGGAAACCAGAACTTTTTGACAAAAGCCAGTGTGCTAACCTCTGGACCAATGAGGTGGTCATGCTATAAATACAACTAGTTGAATAGATGTAGATAAAAGCCGGCCAAGTGCGAGTCGGACTCGCGCACGAAGGGTTCCGTACCATTAACAACATTAGACAGATATGCGTGTTTCCTGCCTATCTACCCCATAAATATTTGTTTTTAATTTTAATTAAAAAAATATTTAACAACATTATATTTTGTGAATATTTTAAGCGTCTGCTTGTTGCCATCATAAATATCGAGCATAAAATGGCAAAAAATTTAAGTTTGTTGTATGGGAGCCCCCCTTCAATATTTATTTTATTCTGTTTTTAGTATTTGTTGTTATAGCGGCAACAGAAATACATCATCTGTGCAAACAACTGTCTAGTTATCACGGTTCATGAGATACAGCCTGGTGACAGAAATACAGCGGAGGCTTAGTAATAAGGTCGCATTTTCACCCTTCGGGTACGGAACCCTAAAAACGCTTCGGCAGATTCTTTTGAAACTATTTTAGGTTCAGCGTTCAATATCGCTCGAATCGCTAATTAAATCGCAGTTAAAACGATTAAAGAATCGATATTTGCGGTCGATCGAAAAAGTATAATTGTAACGTCTGATGCTCTGCTCTTCCGGGTTGATTGTTGATTCAGAGTATAAAGGTATATTTTTTTGCAACCAGATATAAATTTGTTTTTAAACGATCGGAACAAAATAAATCGTTAGTTCAAAATTGGCAATTTAACGCAATTTATTCTGATCGTTAAGATTTATTGTGATTGTAATTACGTATGAACGGTCAATGTCAGATACGTCCATGCAGTTTAGTATGTAAATAATTTTATTTCAGTTCTCAATCAATCAGTTTTATCAAATCAAACAGCAATAAAAATTGTCCTTTCTGAACTCAGATTTGGTTTGACATCATCATCATCCTAGCGCTATCCCGGTTGTGCACTCGCACGCGAGGGCCCAGGGTCCGCTGCCCATGATCCAGGATGTGGCAGATCAGTTAATTACAGTGAAGCGACTGCCACCTGACCTCCGTGACCCTGTTACCTGGGGAACCTGACCAGTTTTGGATCATGGTTACACATGCAGTCGCCTGAATGTGCAGGTTTCCTCACGATGTTTTCCCTCACCGTAAAAGCATCGGTTAGTGAAACAACTAATATACATAACTCAGAAAAAGTCATTGGTACATGGCGGCATGTGGGATCGAATCGGTGCCTCCCGCATGAGAGGCAACCCGCTAGCCACTGCGCCACCGACGCTCTTCAGATTTGGTTCGACACTTATTGTTAATATTGAGCCAGTAAGAGAAATTAGTACATGCGAAAATTAAATTTACTTCTGAAAGTTAAATACTCAAAAAACAATACAACACAAGCCATCTGCAGTTTCTTCTAGGATATGCAGTCTTGTATTTAGGGGCTGAAAGCCATCAGTTCATCCCATCATTATTTATTCCATATCTTGGGCTTCCTTAAGCTTCAACATTTTTTTAAATTAATTAGCAAGACATTTGAGCACAACCTCTCCTGGTGGTAAGTGACGATGCCGCCAAAGATGGGTCATATATGTCTGACTAACAGGCAACCTACTTACATGATCAACTTATCATAAATTTATTTTTCAGTCGCTAACGATCGCTACTTTGTTTATTTACCATTTTCTAGTTTTCTTATATCTTTCACAACGTCGCGAGGGCGGCAAGTTCGCACGGTGTCGCAAACTCAGGTGAAACAAAGACTCACACGGCATGCTGCCAACCCTGACCTATACTGCGTCTGTGCTTTACCTCCGATATGGGCAACGGGGTCTATCCCGGATTAGGTTCAACTCATAGCAAATCAAAGGTCAGCCGGGCCCGTAGCCAAGTGGCAATTTATTCTCAAGCGAAGTTTTTTATCGCTAACAAAATGTAATGAAACTGACATAAGCCAGGGAAACATCACGTGACTTTTGCATACACATTTTCGTTGGCGATAGCAAAGTTCGCTCCAGAAAGATTGCCATTTGGCTACGGCAAACCAGCTAACCACCATGAGCTACTGCAAACGACTTAAACGTTGCGTCGTGCAAAAGCTTGATGCGAGGTTTACAAGCGAGTAATAGCTCCTATTGAGGAGCCTCATCCTGTCACTTCTGCTCCCAACAAATCTGCTTATAGTCCAGAGCTGGACAGATCGCAGATCAACACAAAAGACAAAAAAGTTTGGCAACGGGCTCTGGTTATTTTTTGCTTGACTTTAGACAGTAGATCTTATGTCGATGGTGACTATAGTTGTAACGTCGTCTTTACCAGTTAAGTTTTGCTCGGTGATGTTAAAGTGTGGAAACGAAGCGTGATGGGAATCACAAAGGAAAACGTTAAAGTACTTCGAAATTTTAACTTATCTTTAAACAATACCACTTTGTTACTAGCGACATATTCATCGGTGCTTTTGATAAGAGAGCTGGCACCTACCTAATAATTAGTTTAGAGGTGTAAGAGGAGATTTAACGGTATTCGATTACTAGTGGTCTTTTTAACATTCTTCTCTTAAACTTTGGTGAACTCTATGAACCTAGGACCATGCCTCTTTTAATTTACCCCACTTGTCCAAGCATCTATAAATTTTCCACCCACACCAAGGCATTCAAGATGCACAAGTGTAAAATCTATCATTAGAATGTCATTAAACCCGACCTTCAAATGTTGTAATTAACTCGAGACGATATTTAAACACCCATCAACCATCTTACTTGAGCCTGCCTATTGTCTGGGCCTGATTACTGCATAATGTCGTGTAGGCTCTGTTAATCAAAAGGTATTATAATCCATCCATTTTAAACTTTATGACTGTGTGAATAACGATTTGTAAGGTGCATGTGGGCAGAATAGCTTTGGCAACAGCTGTGAAGTATATTATGTTACGAGTGTGCAAGCAAAGGTTTGCGTGCGCTAAGAATTCATAGCTAGAAGGCTTTAGAACTCTGAACAGTTTAATCTGAACATCAAATCCCGTGGGACAATCTCCAAAACGGACGCACTTGTGTGATCGCTGTGGCGCTTCTTAGACACCAATACCTAATTTCAATTATGTTATCTCGTTTAAAATAATGATGGTCAAATAGTGTACATCACTCCTTTAAATGAAATACACAATTACAACCAAACACCAATATCCGAAAAGCGCCAGAGCGATCACGCGAACACGTCTATTTTGGAGATTGACCCCCGTAGTCTAACAAAGTAATTTCTTAAAAAGGCCTTAAAAGATCGGTCGGTCTCATTCTTTCTGAGTCTTAGGATACGTTTGTGTACTTATATTCTTAAGAGGCAAATGTAACATTTTTTGTATGAAGTAAACTCTGGTAATACTGAACAGATTTCAAAAAAATCTCCTGTGGAAGTTAACTTATTCTAAAGTGTGATAGACAATTTTTTTTATGTTTATCCGTGGGGAGCTATACGTGGGGTGGGCTATTTTGTTATTTAAAGTTGAATCACCAAAGCATCGACAAGACTTTTTATCCGACTATGGCAAAGCCCAAAGAACAGAAAGCAATGTTTTTTGTAGTTTTTACTGAGTCACTCTTACATTGGACTTAGCTCATTATTAAAATTATTTTGCATACCATTAAGTGTTGCGCGTGAGAGTGACTTTTTGCGCGTTTTCGCACTTCATATCTCAAGTAGATAAAGTCTAACATGAACCATTTTATTGCGGTTCATGAGAGAGTTAATTAGAATTAACTCTTTCGTAATTTTAAATTACAGGCCCATTTTTCAGTAAATTACCAAATTTTGAGTCATTTGCTTAAAAAAATCGCTATTCCTTCTTTGAAAAAGAAGGAATAGTAAATTAAAAGTTAATTAAAAGAAAAAAAATAGTTAATTAAAAGATCTAGGTAAGTATTTAAAACCTTTTCCACGGTGGGTTGACTTTTATGCTTCACCGTCGACTCTGTTTACGCCACGTCAGGTTTAGTCTAGTGTAGGTAAAGAGAAAACCCATTTCAAATAAAAAATCATGAAAGCTCAAAAAATCACAATAATAAATTCCAACGACACGAACTAAGCGCTTTTCATAGACTTTTAAGTATAATGAGCACAGCTAAGTTGTGGAACCGCTTCAGTGTTTCGAACCAACGGATTACTACCCAAAAACCTTCAAAGTCAGAGTGAATAGGTTCAACTGGGTGAGCTCGCTCCACCGTAGACAGCTACGCCACGTCTGGTTTAGTCTAGAGCCAAGAGCAAGCCCATTTCAAATAAAATGAAAACATAAAGCACAATACCTCATAATAATAGTACACACGTACATACAGCCGCACCTCAGACTACCCCACTTTGACCTTTTAACCGCCTCTATTCCCTACGTAATACAAGCTGTTTTCGTACTTCATATGGGTAACCAGACGTACGTCCGACTGTACATAAATACTAATACACGTGGATCGCAAAGCTCTCGTACCACTTGCGTTTTCATAGCTGCGCGCGCGTCGTTTGATCCACTGAACCAGTTGCCTCGCCTTGACCTTTCGTTCACTTTCGTAATCGTAGGCCGCGACGTGGTCACAGGTGGCAGCGGGAGCGGGAGCGGAGGCTTTCAATGAAGAGGCTAATTAATTTTTTATCACTAACATTAATAGCTCGCATATCTAGTTGACTATCAAGGACAGTCCTAGCTAGGGCCAAAATCGTTTGCACATCGCATCATAGTTGGCTAAGGACAAATAAAACCAAATCGCTGTTGCAGAGAAGCGACACAATAAAATTCAAACTCGCTTGCTGACAGGTGATACGAATTTAACAGTCATTTTATAGTGCAAAACTGAAAATAATATTTCTGATTTTTGATTAGGTATTTGATTACTTCACGTATATCACGCCATATCAATTTTTTGGCATTGGTTTTGCTTTTAAATCTGAATAAAAAAACACAAATTCCAACAATACCCTATACTACTTGTCTTTTTCTAAAACTAGAACTAACTAAGTATAAGCAGTTGTTACAAAAATGTTTTCCGCTAATCTCACTTACTATACCCAAAGTTCAAATCAGTTGTTATTGTTATAATATTATATTCTCGTTACTATTTTAAAATGACGATTATTTTCCCGAAAAATTAAGAATGTAACAAGTAGTGAAATATGACTCTTGTGACTTTTAGGCCAAATAAGCATATGTAATTTCAGTATGTGCGCTTGACAGGTTTTTTTAAAGATAAAAAAACATCCGTGTTTATAAATTAGTGCTATCAATTTTCAATCTAATGTCTAAAAGTGGTCTTCGATAAATCAGTCCTTTGTAGGCAATTTTTAAAATCACTCAAACTTAATGAAGTCAAAACAATAATTCATTTAGATTTATACGGGCGTTAACCATCTGCCCAAAGCCACAGTATAAAAGATAAAACAGCAGGTTTATTTTATTTTATTTCTCGATATCGAATTTCCTAAATATATTAGATAGATAGACTCTGTACTGCAACCAGAAAAGCACTTTACAAGCATATAATAGTCTTATCGCTGGGAGCGATCTCTTCCAGACAACCTTTGGGTAGAGGAGAACACTAGTGATAAGAGAAGGGGATATATTGAGAGTCACTTGCAACTGAGTTTCATTTGTTTGGAAAAATAACCTTGTAAAGGTTGCAGGATTGCAGTGGATGCGAGCCGTTTGCAATCGATCCATTTGCGAATCTATAGGAGAGAGATGCTTGTGTTTAGTAATCAAATTAAAGTCAAAATAATCTATTCTATAAAGAAAAAAAAAACACTAAAATTTCTATACGTTTTGGCCGATATGGGGCCAGAACATGTCTCCTTATTAGCCTAAGGCTGATTACGATGAATCGAACCTACTACAATTCACCTGCCGTGTGGCTGAAAGGTACCATCTGCTCAAAACCACGTAACTTGTATAAATGGCAATAACCAGTATTGTACGATTCTGTTCATTTATAGCCATCTCAAAAAAACTAGCTATACCTC
This sequence comes from Pyrausta nigrata, assembly GCA_949316185.1. Classification (NCBI taxonomy): domain Eukaryota; kingdom Metazoa; phylum Arthropoda; class Insecta; order Lepidoptera; family Crambidae; genus Pyrausta; species Pyrausta nigrata. Next base: position 17,755,129 of record OX438947.1, on the reverse strand, counting down.
AATTAATTACTCATACATAACATTTACGATTCAATAACGTCACCTTTTTTTAATTATTCACTTTTATGTATCTTGTTCCGCGAATAAAATATGATATACCACAACTACTTTAACATAAATTTTAGGATGACCAAAAGTCAAATGGCTCATTCTTCTTGTTCAAGTGTAGTGTAGTGTTCAAAACCCGAACTCACCAATTTTTAAACAGCCGGTAAACTTTAATCGGCGGTTAATTTGAGACATTTTCATACGTGAAAAATATGTAAAATAATATAATAACGGTAGTTTAAAATAAAAAATGTTTTGGTGAACTCGACCCTTGGTAGTTCATGCTTCTATCTGAGGATCCTGGATTAATGCATTTAGGTAATATAGTTTTAATGAATTTCAGATTTTAGAACATTCCTGAGACCAATAGAGCTCCCACGGGCTAACTGACTACCTCGACAGCTAGTTGGGTAAAGCAATCGCCCGGATAGCGAAGGGTCGTGGGCTCGAGTCCAAACCGTCGAAACATTTTTGAGTGCAAAATTACTTCAACAAAACGTAAAGCATGCAAAAAAAATGGTTAAAAATCAATGCAAATGCAGCAAAAGATGAAAATGCAATAAAACAATTACAGAGATGATGATGGCAAGAGACCAGACGGGATGTCACTTGTTCCTTGGTGGATGGGTCGGGCTCTTGTGTGGGACGCTACCTGTGTCGACACACTTGCAGCCTCTCATCTGCCCGGGACAAGCCGTGATGCTGGTTTGGCTGCGACAAGTGACAGGCAGATCGACTCCTGGTACCACTTTGTACCGTTTGGAGTCGAAATACTGGGTCCGTGGGGTCCTAACGCTATCTCTTTTTTCAAAGAGATTTCCAAGAGGCTGGTTGACATCAGTGGTAAACCAAAAGCTGGCAGCAACCTTGCTCAGCGTATGAGCATCGCTATCCAGCGTAATGCTGTCAGCATCCTGGGAACCTTACCACAAGGACCCTGTTATAATTTTTATTTTTCTATTGCATTAAAGAATTTATCTTAATTTATATTAATAAGTTGTATATATATTACTATTATAGTTTAGTTACTAGTGTTTTTGTTGATAAGGCTGTAAGCACATTTTAGATAATTACTTAGTTCAATATTACAGAAAGTATTTTAAATATCATTGAACAAAAATATACTATGAAGATGGGAGACAGAACATCAATGAATAAATTATTGTATCAATGAAGATCCCATTAATTAAATCGACTTTAATGGATACTTCTTTAACACCAACTCGTTGCCAAAAACTACACATTAGCTCTTTGATAAATTGAACATTAGCACAGAATAAGTACTAGTACTCCGTACAGAAGTATGACTTTGCAATGAAATTCAAAGAAATATCTACTCAATGTTGTTTACGATATGGTGTAATTCAGTTCGCCTCTGACTCAAGAACATTTTCGTGTAGACACCTACAGAAATATATTGCAAGATAATTTCATTCTTATAACTCTGGAATATGATTCATAATACACTAAACCTATTCAGTGACGTACTATCACGCAACGCGATAGGGTTGACTGCCACAAGAAGCTACTTACGCCATCTAGCGCATCTTTCTAGGACTTTATTCACGCTCGTCCAACCAGCAACCTAGTGTCGCGCACCGCCGGGGAATAAAACGCGGGAGCGTGTCGCTGCCGGCTAGCGACACCCAACTTGTTTAGTCCCTTACTTAGGGGTCGCCGCGCGTAGGTACGTTTTTGCTACCTACGCAGGAAGATACACAGGCCTGACATTAGTGTCTAGGGACCAAATATGGCAAACGTGAACTAGAAGCTATGCTCAAGGCCGGCTGCCCCTGATATAGCATGAATCGTAAACGAAACTAGATCATCTATTATGTATAAAATTTGCATTCGTCGTGAGGATTCGTTCGTTTTATTTTAAAATATATAACTTAAACTATGAGCTTGGATTTTAATCCGAGTACCTATTATAATATCTGTGCCTAAGTATACAGTGTCCGGACACTTATTACAAAATTATCGCCATAATTTATAGGCTATTAGTTCATCAAATCTCCCCCTCTCTTGAAATGGCAGCCATTTTAATTTTCAAAAAATACTATTTCTATGGATCCTAAAAATTATAAAAATGATTTATTTGAAAGGTAACGCAAAAAAAAACTCTATATTATTATAATTTTGAATTGATCTTTATTTCACTTGATAGTACTTATAGGCGATACTATCAAGTAAAATAAAGATCAATTCAAAATTATTAATCTAAGAGTATTTTTTAAAATAAATCTTGCTAAAAATTTAAAACAGCTATAGCTTTATAAACCTATTACAAAACTAAACCCAAAAAAGTATTTTTTCGTGAGGATTTTATCTCTAAAATTTGTAAAATAAAAAGCCCTTAACACATTGAGCGCCATGGTGGTCACCAAACAATATAATTCTATTGTGTCTAGTTCCAATCAAAGGCAGTCAAAGGCTTAAATTATCGTTTGGTAAAACCCAGACACTCTGTTTAGTCATAACAGACTAAACTCTGTTTATTGAAGTTTGTCGACAATGATAATAAAATTGTAACTTTTTTAGTAATTGATGCATTATCAGGCCCTTTCTTTCATCACGTCTAACATTTTGTTATTACATATAATACTAGTGTGTTGCTAGCAACACAAGTTGTTTATTGTTATTTTAGTTAATCTGTTTTGAAGCATTGTATTCGTGAATCTGTGTGAAAATAAATAGTTTTTGACAGTGCCAAGCTTGAAGTTAATATTTATAAGAAGACCTACAAACAGTCCACAAATCGAAGGATCTAACACCCCGTTGCCCGTGACTTCGCCCGCAAGAGTTGGATTTTCCATATAAACTTTCAGTCCCCATTTCACCCCCTTAATATTTTATATCGCGCGCGACAAAATTTAGCCTATGTCCTTTCCAGGGTCTCGAACTGTCTCTATACCGAATTTCATGTCAATCGGTTCAGTGGTTTAAGCGTCAAGAGGAAGCGACAGACAGACAGACAGACACACTTTCGCATTTATAATATTAGTATGGATAGATAATCTATTATTTCAATGTTTTGACTTTGTACGAAAATTAGTCAATATCACTTAGGCATAAAAAATTTACAACGAGAAAAAGTTCGGGTTTGTACACTAAGCTAACCAAATAGTTTCCTAAGCCGGCAGGTAAATATAGCCTTTCCCGAAAACGTTATTTATCATTATAAATAAATTTTAATCAATAGATTATCTGGCCGAAAGGCGTCCGACCTTTATGTGTGATCTCGAAGTGCTTGTTTACGAAAAACAATCGACAAACTATTTTGTGGTGAATAATTTATTCAATCCATCTGTTATTTATGTTACTTGATCCAGTTTTATATTGAAGCCATCATAATTTGTAACACGGATGCAAATACCAATGTATTGGCATTTTTAATCTGTTGTCTGATATAGTTTAAAATATCAAGTTCAAGTTCAATTTTTTTGCTCTGCAGATATTTAACCCGTTTTTAGCACATTTATATTTATTTGACAAATTTATCTTATCCCACAAGATCTACTTCACTACATATTATAAAACAAAGTCTTTTTTGATTTACTTAATAATATGTTCGGGATTTGGGATGATTAGGCAAAACTACATAAGTACTGAACTGCACTTCATGCGGAAAAATAATAATCATAGTGATTCCTGAGGAAGGTTTACATATAATTTGTTTAAAAAAAACCAAGCTTCCATCGAAAATTTTGCCTAATTTCGTTTGAGTTTTAACAAAACAATGTATGGTGGCGATTCGTTTTTTTTTTTAATTTAATAGGCAGACATTTGACCGCAATCACACCTGATGGTAAGCGACGATGCGGTCGATGATGGGACATGTAAACATGTCTGTCTAGAAGCAGCCTATTCACCGTTTTCTTAAAGGAATCCAAATCGTAGTGTGTAGTGCCCTTGAAAAAATGGCCACCAGAGGTAGGATTTTTTTTCTAGTTTAATATCTACCATATTGTGATACCACAGTTGTTTCTGATTTTCTTTTAGTGCTGTAGGTACTCATCAGGATTAAAGCAATGTGATGTTCTCAAATATTTATTTACTATTATGATTTCAATCGTAACATACCGATATTACCCCACATTTAAACAATAGCCTATTAAATTTCGCATGTCGTGACTATGCATTTGACCCGGCTGCGCGCGGAATGAGGAAGAGAGGATCTGATGAGACCACACTTAAACAGATTCCTCGTGACGTGTAAATAGTCTAAATTTTGAACCTTATGTGTTTGAGTTAGAGGTTACAGATAAGGTGTTATTGCCTGTCAATCAAGTGTGAAGATAATTTGTGATCACGCATGGTAATTGTTCATCGTTTGTATGTAATTTATTACTGCGGCTTCTGCTTTGGAAGCACGCAATTTGATTGATCGAGGAACTAGTCAAAGGGGCACTTATTTCTATTGAAAATAATTAATGCTTTTGACCACGCAAGTAACTTCTTAATTAAGTAGGTATTAGAGTAATATTTAACTAATAAATAAAGCGAGAAGCTACCGAGATACACTATTCCTGATTATAGGAAATCAGGAACAGATGTACCTAAATATGACTAAAAATCATTGATAGAATTTTAAAATTGTCCTCAATTATTTTGTTATTGACGAACGTCTTGGTGTAGTGGTTCGAGCCCTGGATTTCTAAACCAGGCGGTTGCGGGTTCGAATCCAGCAAGGGGCAAATGTTAGTGTGATGAGCACGAGCATTTTTACTCAAGTCATGGATGTTTATAAATGTATATAAATATGTCTATCCATTATCCTAGTCACCATAGCACAAGCTCGCGCTTAGTTTAGGGCTAGGTAATTGGTGAGTGTTGTTGAAACAATTTATTTATAATTACTTACGTAATTGAAGGAATAACTTTACATTACATAATATTAACATTACTCTCATCTTGTAATTCAATTGTCAAGTGTGAAATAAAGCGGTTATGCACTGTATAAACAAACAGGTGTGGGCTAGACAGCTTACTTAAAGACCCGAGTTCACCAATTTTTAAACAACCGGTAAACCTAGATTCACCGTTAATTTAATACAATTCCCATACAAAATATGTCAAATAATAAATTACAGCTGATTAAAAATTAAACATGTGTTGGTGATACAGTTACTATCCTCCTCCTAGCCGATGGGAATTGTATAAAAACAATTCCCATACAAAATATGTCAAATAATAAATTACAGCTGATTAAAAATTAAACATGTGTTGGTGATACAGTTACTATCCTCCTCCTAGCCGAATTTCGACCACGGCGGCCTATCTCAACAGAGATTAGCCAATTGCGCAGGACATATTATAGTGCACAAGTGTGTGCGCAATACACAGGTGCACTCTCTGTTCCTTCACTCTCATAATTCGGTGAGACGGCAGTCCGACATGACCGTAGAGAGATCAGGCAAAGAATGTCAATATAATGATTTTTCCCTTTTTTTGTAGGTGACAATTAGTATTAGTTTCAAAAACTGCCGTGATTTGATTTGATTGGAACAAAATACCGGAATTAAGACACAAGTTTCAGCTATTGCAGGTAATTATCCAAAATGGTGTCGCAACTAACATGCTCAGCAGAGATTTGTATCTAGTATAATTACAATTAATAAAATTGTTCTTGTCTAATCAGAAGCACGCGAACAAACAATATTAATTGCATAATATAATACATTATCACGATAGCTCTGATCTTCAGAGCTATCGTGATAATGTCGGCATCAAAGTTACTATGTAGCGGTAGCCAACCGGTAGGTGAAGGATATTTTTAAATTACAGCTATTGGCAGTGGTATTCTTACTTCCGAATTTAAAAACAGCATTGTTATGATTTATGCTTACTCTGTAATATGTATACCTAATGTCACTACAAATTGTTTTACTGACGGATCGTCAAAATTACTATCGCATAAAAAGGGGTTTTCAGACATCCAGCAATGTTATGACGCCCGAATATCCACGAAGCATTATAAACATAGAAATTTAATAAGCCCGTGCGCAAAACGAATGTTATTTCGAATAAAGTACTATTTTATAATTAGTAAAAAAGGACTTTTATATAAGAATACTGTAGTTAATTTATTCGTCATTAAAAAAAAAACTTAACTTTCAAAACATGGGTAAGACCAGTAAGACTAAGGTACCAACCTACCTACTTACTAATTTATGAATGAATTCTTAAGTAGGTTTGCATTTGGAACCACTGCAGCATTTACTATCTCGTGTCTCTGGATCCACTGTAGACCCAGGCAGCAATTAATCACCTCGGGAAACGTTTTTGTCAATGTAATCATTCATTGAATACCTACAAGCGTTTATTATTTAATCATATTTAATAGGTATGTGCGGATCAAGAATTCTAAGTTTTTTTAGGGTGTAACTAGGTTATTTTACTAGGGTATGTTACGATGAGTCAACTATAGGGGGAAATACCCCACACATTAAATTTGTTAGGTTAGGGATTCGATTTTAACAAATAAAGTCATCGCTGTACTACTATTATTACAAAACAAACTTCTATTACTCACATCTCGTGCTATGCCAGAGCAGGTAAAATAAATAAATAATAAATAACGCAGTTTTATTCGTTTGCGCATCGTTCTAGTAAAAACCAAACCCAAACTACATACAATTAAAATTGCAATTCCTCCTAAACTACAGAAGATAGAGTTTTAAAACAAACGAAAATTAAAAGAAGGCTATCAACAACTGTGTAAAATTTTTATATAAAAAATAAAATTTCCATTTAATAAATTTTATTTTTAAAAATGCTTACGTTCGCGTTCTTTATAAGGCAGCTACTAGACTACGCGGTATTCAGACAGGCTTACTGAGATTTAGCGTAGTGTTATAAGAGTTAGCCAGTATGTCTGCCCCATTTAGCTCTTTCACAGGTTGAAAGAGCGAGATGGGGCATAGACTGTCTAAGTAAGTCTGTCTGAATACCGCTTAGTCTAATAACTGCCTAAGTTATTGCAATTATCAAGTGTGGTACTTACTTTTGCTGGCCAGTGTGTATGCTTAGCTTTATAGCTAGATATTTGCCTAGTTTTTGCTATAATAAAGCGAATCACTTCGTGGTTAGTTTTTCCTACAATAGGATATCTTTGCGGTTTTTAAAGTACCCAAGTAATTGTAGCATCAAAACCGTGATTAGGTTATTATTTATTACTGCAGTTAGTATAACGACTTGGTTATAACTTGCAACAATTTGCCGAGCGTATCTTTATATTCTAGTTTAAAGATAAAATTCTATGTATTTAACATCTAAAATTAGTATATTACATACTTAATATCCTATGTTCCTTTGTTGGTAAAAAATAGGTTTTTCTTATCACTGTTATTTGCGTTTTGCCTTGAGTTTTTTATTTAAAATTGTATAGCATTTAGGTCCCTAAAATATACATAGATTTAACTCAAGTAAGTAGCATAGAATTGTTTGTACTTATGTAATACATTGGGTGCCTACTATTACTAAAAAGAAAAATTATACCTTCCTAGTTTTTTATTTAAAAAAAATGTTTCTGGCCATCGTATCCAATTGAAAAGATTTGTAAACAAATAAAATAGAGGAAAAAAATATTATTTATTCTTTTCTCAGCAGGTATTTGACCGTATCAATCACACATGATTAGTGCGAGGTCACGGTCTAGGGCACTGGTTCTTAACCCTTAGTAGTGAAGGACTATTTTCATCATTTCTGGCCCATGCTAATATATGTAATTAGAGGTATACTGAAAAAGTATTGATTAAAAATCAGTGTAATGTTTTTTTTACTGATGGCTTCGCGGACCACCGGTAAAAAACCATTGGTCTGGGGTAATGGCGCGTCAAGGTAAAAATCTATTACACTCTTGCCTTAAAGAGACCCACTACGTCGTAATCTTATGGAAAAATATAAGCAGGCAGCGAGTTCCAGTCTCTAGCTATTCGCATCAGAATGAAATTCTCTGAAATTTTTACCACTATGATTTATCGATCATACAAATACGAGTTCATTTGTAATCACCTATTTTTTATAAACATTGTGCGTTCTTCACACTATTATTTATTTATACTTTTTGCTTTCAACAATCGTGGCGGTTTTATAAAGACTTCAGAGTAATTGGCACAATAATTCTTTTAATAACCAAGCCGTTACTTCCTCGTTCATCAGTCGGAAGTTCTTTAACTCTCAAATTATTTTAACGCTTCCTTTTCATGGTTGTGGCTTAATTTACTATTGGTAATATCTGCCATCGAATGTCGTTTTTTATTATTTACTTGCATCAAAACAATAGAATCCTATTTCAAGGGCAAACACTTCTTCTGTCTGTCTGGGGAGTCTGGAGAGCCAACACTACTCGATCAATCAGAGTTCGATTTTAAAGCGCATCACAAAGTGAAAAAAATGCAGTAAAAAGCCGTCCCTAGTTTTTTAGATAATAATTTGAATCAACTACATCAAACATCCTGCAAGATAAAGTCTTTGCTTCGCGTCCTTCGTTAAACTATCGATCCTGCTTAACCTTTTCACATGCCTATACCGGTTTACATATTTTGCACCAACATGCCTACCACCTCAATCGACGGCTTTCAAAATGGGATTTAAACTGACGACTTCAAAACAATGAGACATTAGACGGTAGTTGTAAAAGTTACAAGATGAAAAACCGGTCAAGAGCGATTCGAAATTGTGCACGCAGGGTTCCGTTTAAACAAAGGTTTTTCTTACGATAGTGTAACTGCTTTCGGGCTTCCTTCTTGACGTGTGCTGTAAGAACTTCCTTTTTGCCAATTTTTATGATTCTAGGTCTACGAAAAGTACCTACTTACGTAATAAATTTTGATTCCCTTGCGGAATATTAGAAATTATAGCTAAAATATCCGTATCTTTACCGATCCAAATGAAATTTGGTACTGAGAAAGTTTGAGACCCTGAGTAGGGCAAAAGCTACTTTTTGTCGCGATATGAAAACATAAAGTAGGTACGGATTGAAATCGCGGGTAACTGTTGGTATTATATAATTAGGAAGCCTGAAAATCATATTATGAATAACCTAATCTTCACCAACATTATGTTTGTCTTTCGTTCCAGGTGTACCACATGTGCGACGGGCTGGGCCGGCAGTTCAGCTACACCTGCCCCAACACGACGCTGTTCCAGCAGCGGATGCTGATCTGCGACCACTGGTACATGGTCAACTGCTCCAAGAGCGAGAGAGACTATAGCGCTAACCTGCTTATCGGTGAGTATCGTCTACTGTTTTAAGAACTTATTACTTAGGAAGAAGGAAGATGTAATCGCAGTTCACTGCTGGAAGGAAGCTCGCGTCCTAACTAGGAAGGTGACTAGGGCCCTCTGTAAGACCATATCTGTAGTTGCGACTGTAGCCGTCCGTGTCACTAATGCCAGCATGTCAGTGCGAGAACTAATACGAGTAGTTAAGCTCCATGACTGTGAATTTGCTCTAAGCTCTATTGTCTTTAAATTCGTTGAAAAATAAATAAATGTCATTATCATTCTATCTACCGTTACTTTGTTGATACCTACTCGTAGGTCTTCTACTCTTTACTTTTTTCTGTAACCAATTTCTAGATAGATAAATTTTTGCAAAATCGATATAAAAAGACAAGCAAAATCGTAATGATTGGGTAACCTAAAAACATATATGTATTAAAATCTCTAAAATTGCCTTCTTCCATATTTTTATGAATATCCAATCAATAAAACAGATGCCTGCCTCATCAACAACCACAAGCCGCAATAGTTATTTCGAGTAGGGTAACGAATTCTGTAATTGTCCGAATGCAATGTGGATGTATGTAAATGTATTATATTTACGAGTATTTAAATCATAATATGATTAGGACAGAAAATGCCAGTCCTAAGTATATTGAACAAGTTATTTTTGACATTTAACATTGATAATAGTCAATTATGCCTACTTTTTAACGTATTTATTTATGGCCTACTTATTCAAAATGTGCCTATAAAAATTTATATTATTTATAAAACACGAATTTAAAATAGGAGTACCTATCTCTCCTAGGCTTTCCCAGGTACGGAGGTAATGGGTTATGTAATGAGAAAAAATAAATTAAATCATATATTTTTAAATCGTCGGGATAGTAACAGTATTGTTTAGAAAAAAAAAATTAGAAATAAGAAAAGGACTTGTCCTCTTTTTGTATGGAGGCTGGTTTTTTATTCTAAGATATCACCAACCACTAATAAATCTATATTTATCTTTAAGCTACAAAAATATGAAACACGTAACCATAGAAATCAGAATTTTAAACGCCTCCATTTTTGAGAAAAAATATGTTTTGTAACAGGCATCATCCATTGTTCACTTGCTTGTATTTCCTGGCTGTATGGCTATGTACCATTGCCTTTCCCCTGGTGGATAAATACTACTAGGTACTACAACAGATTATATAATAGGTACTACTGTCAATGGAATGTCAATTTTGCTGTCAATTTTTTTTCATGCGTTAATTGATATAGGCGAAGGTGCGGTTTATGTACAGACAAAGAGAAAAATTAATTTTAATTTTTCGCTAAATCGGAGGCCTTAAAAATTATATTAATTATGCAGAAAGGCTAGTTTTTGTGAATTCTTTAATATAATATTTAGTTTATTCTGGTTAGAAATATTGACGAATAAAAAACCACTAATGGACAAGTCCTTTATTCATTTCTTAACAGATAAATACAGACAATTACACTGTCATACAAATGTCTTACGGGGTTTGTTCAGGAAGAGGGCCGTAGAGTAGGCAATACTGATAAAAAATCTTTGTTGTAAGACATTCCATACGAATATCCCCAGACTTCATCGCAGACAAAAACCAGTAAGGAATAATGATGCATTGCGCAAGAGTGTTAGTTGTTACGTGGACAGACGCAACGCATGTCAATGCTAGGTTAACGCCCTTGGCAGTGCGCACGCGCCGCTTCCGAGCATGCGTATGTTTGCTTTATGAAGTTAAACAATTTTGTACTAATTATTATGTGCGTAAAAATACACTTTAAGTACTTACTTATTTAGTTTTGTGTTTATCTTTTTGCACACAGTTTATTGTACAAATTACGAACTAAACTCTAAAAGCATTCTCTACCAGTTAGGCATAGAAAATACAGGCGGCACAAGGTATTGACAATTAGGAAAATGATGGTAAAACAAAAAAAAAACATACACACGACATACCTATTTTAAAAAATAAGTAGGTAAGTAGATGGTTTCCTGAGGATGATTTTAATGAGAGAAATGAGGATTTTAAAAATATCAATTCTACACCTACTTTTTTCTGACATTAGGAAAATAAATACATTGCATTTTATTATATACAGTGCCTACGTAGTCAAAATAAAAATAGTACAAAATGTCATATTGCTAATGCTACCCTAAAAGCAATATAAAGACGTTGAAACTTCAATTTAAAGAAATAAAAATGAAAATTATTTATTTTGAACAAAATGTTTTAAAATAAACCTTTTATTCACATGCCTAAACTAAAAAAAATATATATATAAACATGCATGGCGTAAAGTCCGTTTTTCTTTAGGTACGCGTAAAACATTGTAAACAATCTTTTTATGACTTTTAAAACTAATACTGGTGAAAAAAAATATTTACCAATTGCTCTAAAAAGCTGCATGTATTAAACGATAAACCCCCATATTAGGATATAATTTTTGTATATATCTTATTTTTAAATGAATAATTAAGTTAAAAAAATAAATTTAAAAACTCCTGACACAAAATAATAGATGCATTTAAAAATCCTATAACAAAAGTATGGAATAATAGCTAGATACAATACAGTTACCCTATAAAAAGCAATAAATAAAACTGAAATTTTGACCCTACGTAAGTACGTAGGTATAAACATTTTAATACTAATGATGTCGCGTCCGGGGACCGCACTAATATTAGACTTATTTTGTGTTAAAGTACATAGTTACGTAACATATTATTATAAAGTTTTTATATAAGTCCTCAATCATTTACTCAAAAAGCTTTGCTTCCCGAACATAATTTTAATGAGGTAGGTATTTTTAGGTAAAAAGCGGTCCCCCGACGCGACAACATTAGTATTAAAAATTGTATACCAACGTACTTACGAGTACGTAGGGTCAAAATTTCAGATTTATTTTTTGCTTTTTATAGGGTAACTGTATTGTATCTAGCTATTATTCCATAGTTTTGTTATAGGATTTTTATGTGCGTCTATTATTTTGTGTCGGGGATTTTTAAATTTTTAATTTATTTTTTATTTCATGCTTTTTGTAGGGGACTTCTTATTTTTTTTATTTTATTTCAAATATTTTCTTGCGTTTTAAGATTCTTAGCCTAATTTGGTGTTTCATCAGGTTTTGTATCAATAATAAATAATTATACTTAGTTATTATAAAATAGTTGAGGAAAAGTTAGCAGGTAAACATTTAATTAAGATAGTAGACATTTTTAAATTTTTAGTTTTTCATTCTGGCAGATGATGATGATGATAAGGTAGGTACTTTTATTCCAATAGTCAAGCTCATTAATTTGAAACGCATATTGAAAGAGTTGTGTAATAATAAAATGCAATTCGCAAATTTGTGACAGCGACCATCATGGATTTGATATTAAGCATAGTGTATTATAGTATTCTACTAGTCACCCCTTTCATTGGATACCCATATTGAGGGAGTTTAAACAAAATATGTTTTCCGCCATTTTGTTACGACGGCGATCTTGGATTTGAAATTTGTCATAGTGTATAGTATTCTACTAGTCAAGCCCTTTCTATTGATACCCATATTCAGGGAGTTTTAAAAAAAATATGTAATCCGCCATTTTCTTACGGCGGCCATATTGGACCGATTTTCATAAAACATAGCTAAGAACACTACCGACTGATTCATCATTAAATTGAAACTAAAGAAACGAAATCAAAATCGGTTCATCCGTTCGGGAGCTACGATGCCACCGACACACACGCACACACACACACACACACACACACACACACACACACACACACACACACACAGACACGCGCGCACACACACACACACACACACACACACACGTCAAACTTATAACACCCCGTCGTTTTTGCGTCGGGGGTTAAAAAGGAATGTCAAGATTGTTTACAATACAAGCAATGAAAAACGGACTTTAGGTATATCACGATGGCATGTCAACATGTCCATTTACACTCAAGGCTCTACCCTGGCAGCTCATATCGATCACCCATGACAAGTTGGGAAACATTAAATATTCCGGCTCCGTGCATTTGTGCAAATCTCAGGTAAACACATTCGGTGCATACTAACTAACCCTAGTGAAAGGAGAGGTTACGTGTCAACGCCGGCTTGCCCAACTTCCGTGGTAGCCACGAAATTTTGATAGGCTTGAAATTGATAATGGTCACTCACGTACACAATAAATGTAAGTACGAGCGTCCCAAAATCGTTTAGTAAATAATTTTACTTATGATACTGTTTAATTTAATAATTTTACAACACTGGTAATGGGTCCTTGAAACCTATGAAATTTTAGATTTTATACCTAGGAACAAAATTACGAAAAATTGGTTGTATTTCCGTACAATCTATTTTTATTTTCAAAAGTCCGAACGGATTTTGATGCAATAGCAAACCAGAGTTGGAAAAAGAGTTATGTATGAATCCACTGCATTTTTTCATTTCTCAAAAACAGAGACATTATGATAAAAAATGTACTTAAACCGATGACACATTAAAATAGGTGTTTTCAATGATTTCCCTAAAAATAATAATTATGACCTAGTAATATAGTTTTTCTTAATCTATAAGATACCTATACATATTTTTTTTTTGTATAATTTGCTTCTGGAACAATACTTCGAAAACTACTTTCCAATAGTTAGTCATAAAACCGGAACCAGAAGTATCACAAATAAAAAACTTATTATTCCAAAAGATATTAATGAATATGGAAAACGAACAAATAGATACCTAATACCTAAACTTATTAATAAAATGCCTTTAGAAATAAAAAATGAAATTACTGAAAAAAATATCAAAAGAATGTTAAAAAAATATTTTTTACTTGTCTTAATGTTCATTTGGTCAGCGTGTACTAAACTGGAGCATCCTATATAGGGAGCGCGCGCGCTCGGCGTGCGATGACTGGACGGGTGGCTTGTTTACGTGCAATATGCACCGGCCAACCGGTTGGTAGGCATCGAACGTCGAGCTTTGCTGTAGCTGTGCGCGCTCACTTAATAACATGCTTATTGTAATTGTATAAAGAGAACTAGTAGTGTCTAGATAAACCTAACATAGGCTTTAAGACACTATTTACTAACAACAATGTATTCTTTGTATATTTAAATAAATAAATAATAAATAAATAACCTACATAATGTAGGATGGTACCTAACCAGTAAACAGTAAAATTAGAGTAAGAAAAAATATAGGTAACTGAATTGCTCAACGCTCATTCGGCGAGATTATACTTCTGAAATCTGCGTACTTTACTACGGGAACTAAAAGTTTATGTACTTTTCGCTTGTAATAATAAGAAGAGTAACGAGATTTTTAAGTGCGAATTTCTATGATTTGTGCAGCAAGAATTAAACCAAAGAACGAAGTTAAAACTGAAATTCTAAATAAAGTATATTATATTAATAGGTAACTGTACCTACACAAAAATTACGAGCAGAATAAAGTATGAGAAAAAGCCTCAAATTTTTCAAAGGCATATTATTTCCTACTGAGTAACTCGGATATTAGGTATCTGCAAAAGATTATGACAACATTATTCGTGATTTTGATGAGTTCATCATTGAAAATTTCGTGATCAATTTAAATGTGCGGTAACGTTCTTTATAAATCGATTCCGTTTTACTTAAAAAATAATAGTTGCTTTTATAAACTACCTTCCTGAATTCTTTGTATTCGACCCAGCCAAACGTAATGATTGGTCTCGGAAGAATACTAACTTTTTAGGGTTCTGTACCCAAAGAGTAAAAACGGGACCCTATTGCTTCCGCTGTCTGTCTGTCTGTCACCAGGCTGTATCTCGTAAACCGTGATTGAAATTCACAGATGATGTATTTCTGTTGCCGCTGATACAAATACTAAAAACAGAATAAAATAAATATTAAAGGGGGGCTCCTATACAACAAACGTGTTTATTTTGGCGTTTTATGCTCTATATTAATAACGGCAGCAGGCAGACTCTTGAAATATTTACAGAATATTAAGTTGTATGTCACTTCAAAATATAATTACATAATAATAAATGTGATTACATTTAAAATAAAATAAAAAATTAAGGAGGCTCCCATACAAACTTGATCTTATAAATTCATATAATGTCTAATGTTGTAAGTATACATCTGATAATGATACGAAACCCTTCTTACGCGAGTCTGACTCGTACTTGGCCAGTTTTTTTTTAATATAAAATGAGTTTGCTCTTAACTCTAGTCTAATTTGCAATCCTGCTCTGGTAGATGTCGCTGACGTCACGCAATGACGTATTCAAAAGAGACGCAAGAATTTCGGACGGGTGGATGGACTGCACGGTAGCTCAGTTGGTAAGAGCGTTAGCCCGGTTAACCAAAGGACGTGGACGTTCAAATCCTACACATGTGCGAATTTTTGGCTTCTTATTTAAACTTATATAAATAATAAGAAGATGTGCTTGTGGCGCAGTGGTGGCAGCGCTTTGGTAGTGATACCAAAAGTTAAGCAACCTACGACGCGGTCGTGATTGGATGGGTGGCCATTCCGACCATTAAAGTGACGACCATGACAAGCATCTCTGTGCTTCGGAAGGCACGTTAAGCAGTTGGTCCCGGCTAATATCTGTTGGTATTAGTCGTCGTTAAGCTTAGTCAGAGGCCCTAGGGCGGCTTGATAACATCTGATAGTAAGGTTTGTCACTTGCCTTACAGACACCCCTCCACCAATCCGCACTGAGCCCGCGTGGTGGAGTATGGCTCGTTCCTCCTCATAGTTGAGGTGAGGCCTTTGCCCAGCAGTGGGATCTAATTGGCTGACTTTACTTTTTTTTTACTAAATAAGAAAGAACACTGTGGGTGTTAAAAAATATTTAAAAACCTGTTTTTTTTTCTATGACTCAGTCGATCGTGAGCGCGTGTGACTGACCAATGAAAACTCGCACTAGGCACTCAGATGTAGCATAGAAAGAGTCGACAGTGGAGCAAAGGTTAATTAGTTAACACATAAGTATTATTGTATGCACCAGTAGCTAATTTTATTCTCTCTCATTGTTCCACTTCACGGTCAATCAAGATCTTGTCATTGGTAATGATAATGAGTTAATTAATACGAGTAGGTATCATACGTCGAGATTCTTTTCGGACAGCCGTAGCGAGTGGTCGTGTCCACCACGTGTAGGGCAATCGGCCGCACCCCAAAAAAATCTATTGTCTCTAAGCCCAACACGTGCGCGCAAAGGCAACTTTACTGTGAATTTCTCCACAAACCTCGTAAATAGCTTGCAATCTCGAGTAAAAGTTAAACAAAATAACCTCATAATCAAAATAAAATTGGGAAATTGAAAAACGTAGTCAAGTAGCAAAAATCTTTTAGCGTTATCGGTGTGAAATAAAAAAAAAGTGATCAAATCAAACCATAGCACGCTTTGTTTTTCTTTTCAAAAAGTGTTAAGTGTCGGTGTAAGTAGTGTATATTTAAAGGGGGTTTCTGTAAAAATAGCAAAGTACCACAAGTGTTTTCTCCTAATACACCCGCGAGTGTTTACCGCATTAAGTTTGTAGTTTATTCCATAAAGCTCGTGTGTGATAGTGTTTATGTGTAGTGTAAAGTGCTAACAAGCAGTCATAACTCCCCTAACAGCCCGACGACAAGAAATACAGCACGCTGTCCAACGCAACAAAGACAAGAACGAACGAGATTTTGGTGAGATCGTTCCATTATTGGCTAAATATAATAAGTCTAAACAACTAAGAAAACGACCTGAATGTTATCTAGATGCTGGCCTTCTCCTCTAGCAGCACAATAGCAGAACACAAGCAAATAGATAATCAAACCTTGCAATAAACTGAGCCCCCGGGCATAGGACAGACCAGGCTAGCTCATAAGGAAAATATTACTGGCGTATAATATAAAGCACCAGTCTGAAATTACGCAGAATAGCATCTAGGATAATAAAACCCTAATAGTAATAGGGCTTAAATCAGGAGATCGCTCAAACCCAACGAGCGCGTTAGGGCAACATAACAGTGAATGGTTAGTTTAAATATTAAAAAGAAAATTAATAAATTGTAGTTAAATCAATGCGGTTTTTTAAGATAAAAGTGTCAAGTGCTAATTATCACTCACTTAGGAACCAAAATTAAAACTAAAACCGACAAACGCATTTTCAATCTGGAATCGCGTGAGTGTTGGTGCATTATTGTGGGTAAGTGTTGTGAAAAGACTGAGTGAAACCCTGAGTGCTAGCTAACAGGAGGGCGGCAACATCAATGCTCGACGTACTTACTTACACTGCAGCTAAACCTCTGATAAAGGAAACTTGGTGAGATCGGTCCTTGCTTAAACCTACCGAACTAATATCGAATGTCGTCCCGATCATCCTATCTCAGAAAAACCATTTAGAAAAACTGCATAGCAAAAAAGATATAGGTTAAACGTAAAAGCATTAGGTATAAACATTAAAACAGTAACTAAAATAATATATACTAACTCACACAGCTACTGTCGCATCTACAAACTTAGATATAAGTAAAACGTATAAGCATTAGATCTTAAGTTCAAAACCCTAAGTTGTAGAATACTAACTCGTCCATTTAACGTGCCATAAATATACTCTGTCTACTCAAGTTTTCTAAAACTAGGCAACTCTCTAAAAAGCATTTTATTATTCTTGCTAGCCTTCGCATAGTATATTCCCTATTCATAGTGTAATATTAATCTTGAAAAATATAGGACCAAAAAAAACAAAACCAATCTTAAAATACGCGTTGAAACGCAATCAACAGCCCCAAACCCAAAGCGGTCACATCTGTTGATCATAAAACTATCCCTGAGCAAATATTCTGGGAAAAAGGGAAAAAAAACACGCCTTGCACACCATTGCATTGGCTCCAACCAACCACTTATCAAGCTCGCCCTTTAAAACAAAAAATATCGCCCAGCGCAACAAGAACATGTGGCTACCATAAAATTAGCCATAACAGAAAAACTCTTACAACACAAAGACATTTAAAAACATTAGTTGGTGTTATTGTCTATCTTAGCCCAGGGTTTCCTTTGTCACAACCAATTGCCTCGATTGCGTCCCCGAAACAAAAGCTGAACATTACGTAGCCCAACGAAAATCCCAACATCTGATCATCATAAAAACAACCATAGCGTTCTAACGCAACGCTTCAATAGCAGCGTACAACAAAGGATCCGATGCAAGCAAGGTCAGAAAAATGCAAAAACACTAATACCCTTCATTAGGAAAACGAAGATGGATTGGATAGCAAGACTCCCCTACAAAATGATTATAGAACCGGCGATGACATATGGGTTCAAAGCAGCCGCCTTGACAAAACAAAATAGATCCTACCTTAGAAAATATGAAAGAGTAATACTAAAAGACATGCTTAGAAACTCAAGAAACCCGCCAAAAGATAAAAGGACACATCAGCTACTAGAGGGGAAAACTATTACAAAAAGAATTAAATTTCTGAGACTATCCTTTTATGGACACGTACTTAGAAGGACACAACCCCACATTTTACACGCGGCCCTAAAATACAAGGCGGCCACACTGAAACACGGCCGGCCAATATTCACATGGAACGACTCCCTATCGCACGACCTAAGCTACTACAGTAAAACACTTGAAGAATGGCATCAACTCGCGGTGGATAAAAACACTCTTAAAAAGGAAGCACAAGAAATATTCAACAGAAGCGAAACGGACAGCGGATCTCAATCGGAGGACGATCAACACCAGCTACACAGAAAACACAAGACCCAACCGCAGGACACCAACCACTAAGGCTAGACAGCCCACCCCATCATCTCATGAACGCTCATCCTGTACAAACAATACCCATCTAATCCAATACTCCTAGACTAGGCTAGGTTGCATAACCGCTTGGTTGTGGTCGGGCGGCTGCGGCTTCCCGATGTTCCTCTCCCATCCCAGAGCGTGTCCATCCTTAACAAATTGTGCACCTCGGTATGCCGGTTTTACCGGAGCTGAGCCCTTGAGCCTGGCCGAGCGATGCACTATCGAATCGAATCGAATCGAACGAGTAGGTATCATACGTCGACAAGGTGAGAAATGTAACTCGACACTGCGGTAAGGTAACTACATACCGCAAGTGATCATGACGCCTCTTTATAGAGATTATGAATGTTATTTGATCCCTACATTGTATGTCACTTAAGAAAACAGCAGTGATAGGCTCCGCTGTGCCGCCTGGTAAGTAGCTACCACTGTTGTTAAATATTTTTAGGGAAGAATCTTGTCGCAATTTATTTTCAAGAATCAATTCAATGGTTGTCACACAATAGGTGGCAAGAAATACAGTTGATGAGTTCTCATGTTTTACCATAATACTACATGCAAACTAATAAAAGTTAGGTATTATATAATTTAAGCAACTTTTTTGATTTTTTTTACGTAAAAGTACCTATATTTCGCACACAAAAATTCATTGTTCGTCTCGTGTGTCACTCAAACCCACGATCACTGGCTATTTTTCTCTCGAGTAATTCTCAAATGAATCTATTGTCTTTTTTCAGGACAACGTGACAAGCACTTCGTGTCCGAAGAAGATATGAAGATGAGGACACCACGACCCGACATCTTGTCCGTGCCGCCAAACGCCAACTACTACGATGGGTTGAGGGAAGCTGAAACTAGGGTGAGTCAAGAGGCTAGGAAATCCTAATTTCAGGAAAAAAGTCGTTAAAGACAATCATAGTCTCATATCTACTAGTTTCAGTATCCGTTTAGTAACTTTCAAATTTTGAATTTGATCACTTCTTCCCTGTTCCCGCCAAATAACTTTATGTGATACACTTCAAAAATAGGGATGTGCACAAAGCAAAGCTATTGGATTTAGGTAATATTCACCAATTTTGGGTAGGCAAAGGATCGATTCCATACAGTCTTCAGTAATTTGTTTACATTTTATTTGGTTCACATTTTAATACTCAATGGAGTTTTGAGCGGGAACAGCGATCCTGATCACATTGAAGCGCCTTACTCTATTTTTCACATTGTCAAGATAATTCTATCACATAATCACAATAATGGCCACGAAATTTTTTTTTAAATAATTAAGAAACAAAGCCGATCCTTCTCTTCTCGCTTTCCGTCCAAAACTCGAGCTATTGGACTTGAATTTGTTGTTGTCTTCCATTGACCCATTCTGGGTAGATATTTACTATTATAATTTCTTCTTCTTAATCCACCGGAAGCCCACGCAGGCGTCGTCATTTGCGTTATAAGCGCTGCGCGGTAGAGAGGTTAACACTTACAAAAAATACTATAAAAATCAAATAACTACAAAGTACAACCTAGCCTAACTCATTGAAATGCGAATATGGTCCACATTTTCAAAGCTTAGGGACATTTTAAGCAAGAAAAGCGAAATCGATTAAACAGGACCGCCTTATATCATTTCTTACTTTCCGATTTGAATTAGTCTTACTTTACGCATGCTATGTAACACCTAAAAGTTATGTTTTGAGTTTTAACAAAAATGTTATATAGGTACTTTGTTAAGAGTCAAATGTCAAAGAATATTACATGAAAAAAAAGCATCGTCAACATTTTGAACTTACGAGTACCTCATTTTCCATTTCAGTTTCCTGTGCATCCTGGCAACAGCATTGTTGGCATTGCTGACACGATCTCCAGCTCCAACAACAACGGCCTAGACAGTGGTAAACAAAACTACCGGCCGCCAACTTCGTGGTCCACAGGGACGAGCGTCAAATTCGGCCTCAAGCAAGACAAAGACTCATTGGACCATGACAACCTTGCAGGTGCCGCGTCCCAAGAGCCTGTCCCCACCTTCCAACCAACCCCACAAGTCCAAGACAACACCCAAAAACCTCGAGTACCAATCCCCTCACAAGATTTACACCCACCCATTCCTGACCGAACCACAACAGAGAACCCCGACATAGACATTAGAACCAAAGAAGATCCAGTATACAATTTCATCAAACGATTCGACCCGAACTCTCCCGACTCTTTTAAAACTGCGATGTCCAGGTCAGAAATAATCGATCTAAACAAACATCTTCCTGAAGGTCAGGTGAGTTCTGAAGAAGACAGAACACCTAGAAAGAATAAGAACGGTGGAAACGTCAATAGATTAGAAAAAGAACGAGATAAAGGTTTCACTGAAGGAACTCGATTTGACACTGTAAATTTTAAGCCTACTTCAACAGAACCGACAGTTAGTACCCGAGATGATACTGTGCCTACTCCGGACAGAATTTTGCTGCCGCCAAAAACAGACTTTTCTGAGCAACCTTCCACAACGATGGGACCTCCTGTGTACTACGAATGGAAATGGGCAGTCCCAGCTTTCGATTTGGAGCCACCTAAAGAAAGCAACGTTACTACTAATAACACAGAAGTAATTCGAGGAAAATCAGTAAGAGGGCGAAGTCCTTTTAGTGGTGTAACTAGGCCTACGCCGATCACTGTTGACCCTACTCCTAGCAATATGAACACTGAGTACAACATTAGCTCCTATTTTGTTCCCGACTATGTGTTTCCTCTTGATAAACCGCACCCTGGTTATGAAGATGAGAATGCACAGACATCATTTCAAGTCAAAATTGGTAGGACAGGGCGCTCCAGCTTTGGAGAGAACCCGGCGTGTCCGCAATGCCATCCTGCTTACCTGAAACCTGGCACATGCGAACCTTGCATTGTGAATCGGTAATCCAGTAGTAGAATAAATGAAACCTATTAGTTCTACGGCTACTGTTTGACTGAGTTGACAGAGCTGAGTGACCACAAATAAAATCACATGATTGGCCTTTTATCATAATCACACTCCCTGCTCTAAGCCTTATCCCATGAGCGACTCAATTAAACAGTTGTAATTTTTAATACGTTTTTGTCGTAATAAACTCGAGTTCTATGGGGCTAATAAAATTTATTTAACGTAAATAAATTTTGTTTTGTCATTAACTTATTATTGAAATAGGTATTTATTTGTATTGTAAAAACCCAGACATTCTATTTCTGTAAATGACTTATCGATCAAAACTTTCCATCACGATTATGCACGCGAAAAATATGTTATTTTATTGTGATATTTCTTTCGTAAAATTGTTAAGTTTTAATTATTTTGAGACTATCTTTTTAAAAGTGGGATATAGATAGTTATATTTGAGTTAAAGTTTACCATCTTAATTCAACTCAATGCGTGTAGCAATTAATATTATAATGAGGCCTTTAATTTACGTATTACCACCTAACTTAGTTATTTTTCCTTCTGCTATATTATTTATTCAATTAAGAAAACAAAATAACTTAGTTAAGAATAACAATATAAATCAGTCATTTTTTACAGTTAGTAAGTAAATTAACAGCCGTTTTCAAATAAGCGCTAAATAATAAAACTGACTCAAAAACAAATGTATACTTACAAAGTAGGTAAGATTTATTTACGTTTTCAGTCAGTTACATTAAGAATTCTTGACAGAGCTACATATACCTACTTTCACTTTTTGTTGATGATTGATGATAGGTACCTACATAATAATATTAGTTATTCATTGTGAATCTTCCTTAATCTTTATGTAACCTATACAAAATAAGGGATCTGCGATGTTGTCGATTCCAAAATGATGTTTTGTACTTTTTATTCTATGTTTATCAAATTAGGTAGCAATAATAGCTTCACAGACTGCGTAAATAAACTTTATACAATCTGGAATCTGGTTGAAAAGGCTGCTACCTATTATGTGTTGCCCTTAATCGTTCAGATGCTTGTAAAAAAATGTCTTTTAGAATAGGTAAGTTGGTCAAGTCACTTGCCCTAAAATTCCTTCTCCCTCGTCAATTTCAACTTAACCATACCGAAAAGTTGATTGATAGGAGGAGGACATAGTTAAAATAATATTGGCTATGTAACTACGTGTTACCGTGAAAATTTGGTACGATTTTCACGGTACAAATAGTGAATGCTATAGCTTTAAGATTTCTTAACGCTACCCCCTACCTTTAAGATGATAATAATATTAAGATAACTAGCAATAACTTGTAATATATTAAGTTTATTTTCACGACAAATGAATTTTTTAGTAAAACTAAGAGCAAAATAATCTAAAAATGTACCTATTGATGCTAATGTTTTAGATTACTAATGTTTAAGTTTTAAATATTTTGTACCTTTTTCAAATGTGATGTGCCTATTATGTAGTAAAATATGTTTTACAACACACGTGAAGTATTACTTTGTTCTTATGAGTAGGTACCTCCTTCAGAAATAAATAATAATCAACATGTAGGTTTTTACCTTTTGAAATATTATTTCAGCTAAAAGTGACATAATCCGTGACGAGATTAACTTAAGAGAACAACATAGCAACGACACCTACAAAGGTTTATGATTTTTATTAAGATTGTTTTGTTTTAGGGTTCCGTACCTCAAAAGAAAAAGGAACCCTTATAGGATAATTTTGTTAACCCCCATAAAGGTGAAATTAACATCAAATACTTTGTCTCTGGTACCTTGAAGTTGTACAAAAATCAAGCTTTTAATTCAACGCAATCAAACGGCCATTTTTGCCCTATTTTCTAACATTTTCCGGGGAATCAAAACCTATGGAATACTTCCCATGGACCTAGAAACATGAAAGGACTTGTCCTCTTTTTGTATGGAGGTTTTTTAGTCTAAGGTATCACCAACCACTAATAAACCTATATTTATCTTTAAGCTACAAAAATATGAAACACGTAACCATAGAAATCAGAATTTTAAACGCCTCCATTTTTGAGAAAAAATATGTTTTGTAACAGGTGTCATCCATTGATCACTTACTTGTATTTCCTGGCTGTATGGCTATGTACCATTGCCTTTCCACTGGTGGATAAATACTACTAGGTACTACCACAGACTATATAATAGTTACTACTGTCAATGGGATGTCAATTTTGCTGTCAATTTTTTTTTCATGCGTTAATTGATACGTATATACAACGATCGTACGATCTGTACGATCGTACAGACAAAGAGAAAAATTAATTTAAATTTTTCTCTAAATAAAATAAAAATATATTAATTATGCAGAAAGGCTAGTTTTTGTGAACTTTTTAACATAATATTTAGTTTATTCTGGTTAGAAATATTGACGAATAAAAAACCATTAATGGACAAGTCCTTTGGAAAGAAGAAAGGTCTAGCAGTACAAGTCAAGAAAGGTCTAGCAGTAGAAATCAAGAAAGGTCTAGCAGTACAAGTCAAGAAAGGTCTAGCAGTACAAGTCAAGAAAGGTCTAGCAGTACAAGTCAAGATAACAATCTGAAAACCACGGATTTGTGATTACATCGTAGAAGGGAATAGTGGTCTCAAGGTCAAAGTAGGGTCATCTGACATGCGGCCGTGTTTACGTACTTAATATTATTTTAGAAAGCTCCGCCTCTCCGTGATTTCGTCGCCACAAACTCTCTCAGGTCCCTAATCTAGTTACTAAGTACCTAGGTACGGTACCTGCTACATTAACGAACTTACCTACACTACCTACATACCTGAACCATTGCTAAAAAAATTTTTCGAAAATTTTATTTTACCACTTTGTCGGGATAATTGATATACGTACTTACCTACACTTACAAAATTACAGAACACGAACATTTTTTCGGCGTAAAGAATCGTGACGATAGCTGGCTATCGTGAATTACGAATATTTTGTCTCGTCAGATTTGTCAGTGAGAAAACTTGTGTCGTGGTTTCGAAATTATTTCTGTCCATACAACATAAGACACTATAATTAGGGGTTCTTAAAATTTCAAAAATTAGTACCTACTTGAAAATCCGCTAGATGGCGTTGACCAACCAAGTAAATATGTTATAATGTATAAGTTTAGCATGTTTTTGATTCACGCGCCAACCAAAAGCCCCCTCTAACTGCAGGCCGGACAAATCTAAAATAAAATGATTATAGTGCATTTCTTAAACTTTAAAGGAAAACTATTTAACTACTAGAACTTGAATACAAAATTCTTAAAATTAAATCTCTGACTAATATGAAGTACACAATGAATGGTACGGACGGAACCACTCGTGCGCGAGTCCGTCTTGCACTTGGCCGGTTTTTTAGTTTTAAAAACGGTAAAAATTACATGAAATGTTGTATTGTAGGTACGCACTGACCCATAAGTTGCACATGTAGTCTGGAAGTAAGCTTTAAAAAGCGTGATTTTTACCTTGTCGTTTACGACAGCGATTTTAGCCATTGATTGTTTATTTTGTTTTAATACAGATGGGTCAATCTCCAAAACGGACGCACTCGTGTGATCACTCTGGCGCTTATTAGGCACCGATATCTAACTGAATTATGCTATCTCATTTATAATAATGACGGTCAAATAGTGCACACCACTCCTTTAAATGAAATACACAATTACAACCAAACACTAATATCCGAAAAGCGCCAGAGCGATTACACGAACACCCCCGTTTTGGAGGTTGCCCCAGATTAGGTAGCTATACTGAAATAATAAAACAGTAAGTATTTTAAATTGCTTTAATTTACAAAAAGTACCTATTTACAAATGTATGTAACCTAAATACTATTTGTAAGTATTATTTACAATAAATTCTCCGTCACATAAACAGAACCGTTACTTTAGATGTGCAATAGACATTTATCTATAAATATAATTACATTGTTTTTTAAGGTAATACCTACTACACTTACAGACATGTTAAAATATTTTAAAACAATTCCTTTAAAATATTTCTGGTAATTATACAATGTAAGAATCTCACTAATGTAAATGTTAGGCAATAAATACCTAGATTTTTCAAAATGCTTTGTGTTCAATTATTATTGCCTACATAGAAAATGTTATAAGGCCATGTTACAATTTCCTCTAGAGAAAACTTTATTAAATTATGAAATTACGCAATCCGGCACGAAGGACCAATGACATTGACAGCTGAGTAGCTGACTTTATGGATTGAGTGAGTTTTGACATCGTAACAGTACATCATAGATATCGTACACAACAAATCGATTTAAATACACTCAAGCCTTTCAGGAATATTACAACTGCTCGTGCTCGCTCACTCTAGCTCGTGAAACGAGCGCGCCTTATACTAGGGGTAAAAATGGCCAATTATTAGTACGACTGGAAGTGTTTGATTTATTTAGTCAGAGTTGATTTCTTCGGCTACTTGCTGCCATTTTGCGACCAAGCTGGACACAGATTTTTGTTTCATGCCGATTGACGACGATATTTTTACCTGTAACAAAGTAGAAAGATAAAAATATGTTGCAGTATAATATTCGAACCATTCGAGCAAGATTCGTATAAATTAAACTATGGGCTCAATTTCAGTGCGCACTGTCTAAGATTAAATTAAGGTTCAGTATCTCTCTTTCTCTGCCAAACAAATGAAAAGAGACAGACTATATTATGCTAGAAACGTCTTTTCGTTTGTTTGAGAGAGAAGGCGAGAGACTGAACCTAAATTTAATCTTAGACAGGGAACATTAGAATTAAGCCCCATGTCCACTAACATGTCATACACGTTATGTTTTTTTTTAATTGTAATGTGTACTTCATGGAACGGTCTATGCTGGGGATCTCGCTAAGGGATAGAATCCGGAACGAGATCATCCGCCACAAGACGAAAGTCATAGATATCGTTCAGAGGTGCAGTAAGCTGAAGTGGCAGAGGGCAGGTCGTGTCTGTCTGTCTGTTTGAGAAGGATTGGAGAAATCGCGACATATAGAAACAGGGTCATATTAAAATCTCTACATTAAAAACGGCAGTTTGGCTTCTGTTAAGTTTGAAGGTTTTAGACAAGTGATAATAAAATTAAATCTTCGTAATTAAAAACAAGAAATGCAGAAAAATAAAAGTTTGTTTTCTTCGAGGTGTCTAGGTGAACATACTTAAAGTCCCGAGTGCTGTAAGTGAGCTATCAGCGGGAGAGTGAAAGAAAGGCGCCTTTTTTGTTTTTTTTTTGCTTGTAAACTCGAAAACTGCTTATTTTATTTTAAGACCCATTCATTTAGAGTCTTAAGTTAACAAGATATTACAAAGTATCTGATTTGATAACAAGTTTCAAAACTGAATTCCAACTGCGGAAAAATCGCGCAGTACAAATTTAATGTCATCTATGTTTTTAACCGACTTCAAAAAAGGAGAACGTTATTAATTCGCCTGTGTGTTTTTTATGTGGCTATGTTACCTCATATTTATGTTACCTCATATTTCAGTCATTTGTGGACAGATGTGAAAAAAAAATTGTTTACCTAGAGCTTATACCTTCTAGTTGGTCCCATTGTGGCCCAGTCAAGATCTGATGATGGGATCTTGGTGTAATCGAGGGAAACCCTCAAATTTTAAAAGCACGTATAGTGTTTTCGTACTAGTATCTTGATGTTGACATGTTTTTTACGTCTGATAGTCAACATTGTGCGGAACTGAGCTGATAGTGGAACTCCTTAAAAAATTGGAGTTTAGTAATTAAAACACCAGATCTTTTGTCAGGTACTGTATAGGATGCTAAAAAACAAAGTCAAAAGGCGCAGCCCCCTCCTCTCTTCCCCGCCCCCAACAATAAAAATATATAATTACTTCAAGAAGTATATAATTACTGCAAGAAATCAATTAACTCTCACCGCTGACACGATGGATTTGATAGTTTGAGTACCGAAAAAGGACATAAAACAGGTTTTATACCCAAAATCATTTGTATAGGATATCCGATGATACGATATTAATACAACAAACTACATTTAAAATGCTATTTGCAAATCTTTCCCTGTTCTTCTTTAAACGGTCTTCCTTCTCGTTACTACTTTTAGTAGGTGTACCCATGTTGCACCTTACAGTAACTTTCAACTTAAAATAGAAAAATATATTTCTTTAAAAAAAAACAAAAAAACCGACTTCAAAACTGCCAACAGTGCTTATTAAAATTAAAAATTATAATTAAAAAAAACTAGTTCAAAACAAAACCTACACCACAAAATTAAACTAAAAAGGCCTAAATAATATTTAAATTACCTAACCATTCCACAAAATTATACAAGTAACCTATTTTCAATTTATTATCTGTTATTTTTTAGAGTCGGTGCCAGCCAAGAGATGGTTTAATCCTGTCTTTACTTGCAAAAAAAACATTGAAATTAGAATTTCTGGCACCGACTCCAGGCGAAAAATCGCAAGCATGAAAAAACCTCCCAAGGCCGTTTAGACTCCAACTTTTAAACTAAATTAGTGGTCCACTTACTAGCCAAAATACCACTTCAATCTTTCGCCAGCAAAAAATAACTTTGTTTTCATAGTGTTTGTATGGATAACAAAATTATATTTGCGGATGTTGAAATGTGCAATATCAAAAAATATACTGAATTTACCAATATTTTTTTTACATTTTTAAGTAAGATATTTACCAGTTTAGAAGTCTCTTCTCCATCTTTCAAATGATTGAGATTGAGAAAAAATGGTTCTAGAAACGTTCAATGTCATTTTGAAAGACCTATAGCACAATAGATTTAAGTACCTAAGTAGGTAGGTTTATTGTTTATGGACAAACAAGTTTTTTTTTTTTTAGATGTGGCTGATCTTTTAGTAAATGAGATTTAATTGTTATTAGATCAAAAAAAAATTTTTGAGTTCAAAAACATAGATGACATTTAATTTGTATTGCGCGATTTGTCCGCAGTTGAAATTCAGTTTTTGAACTTGTTATCAAATCAGATACTTTGTAATATCTTGTTAACTTTGGACCTACAGAAAAAAAACGAAAAAAATGTGTCTTAAAACAAAATAAGCAGTTTTCGAGTTTACAAGCAAAAAAAATATGTAAACAAAAGAGGCGCCTTTCGTTCACTCTCCCTCTGATAGCTAACTTACCACACTCGGGACTTTAAGTACTTTCACCTAGACATCTCGAAGAAAACAAACTTTTATTTTTCTGAATTTCTTGTTTTTAATTACGAAGATTTAATTTTATTATCACTTGTCTCAAACCTTCAAACTTAACAGAAGCCAAACTGCCGTTTATAATGTAGAGATTTTACTATGACCCTGTTTCTTTATGTCGTGATTTCTCCAACCCTTCTCAAACGTCTACATTTCTGCACCCATTCGCGACATCGTGGGCACAGTAGTAGGATGTATACTACAGGATCGTCGAATCTCAAAAAAAGAGAGACTCGGATATATCTAAGCATTAGAACATGAGTTTAATAAAACTGACAAACAGGCAACAGTTGAGTGGTCCCGCTGTTATGGTTATACAGGATGTTACTTTGCATCCTTGCCATATTTACAGAGGCAACTATATTACGGACACTGAACTCAATTATACGCATCACGGCGATTGCGCTCTCTTTCTAACATCAAAAACGTCGCCCGCGCCGGCCGGGCCTCCCGCTTGCTTCAGTCGAACTCGCATAGCTTGCGGACACGTACGTGATTATTCACGCTCGCTCCGTGTGATCGCGTGCGGTGTTAAAATGACCGAAGCCTATTTTAATATGGGTGATTTATGAAGTGACGTGAAACGACTGGTGTACGCAGAGGAGATTGAGTTTGTAAACGTGTTACGCGAAAGGATTGTTTCAGCTTTCGAAACAGTGAGACAAAACGTTTATGTGTTGCAAAAACTAAAGCGAAATTAGCTTCGCCGTGCTAGACTGTGCCTTCATCACAACGGAGGACATTTTAAACACTTGCTTCGCAGTACGTACACTTTGTAAGTAGCAACTTGTAAATAACTAATTAATTGTAAATAAGATGATTTCAGCTTTTTAACTACGCCAAAAATAACAAATTTATTAATTAAAACACAATTTTACGGATTACTTCGCGATTTATTTACATTTTATTTTAAACCTGACGGCGTTTTATTCCTCGAATGCTACGTGAAGCCATTGAAATTAGAAAACATCCAAATTTCAATAGAGAAGATGGTTGGAAAGTTCCACCGGCATGGGATCCTATTCTAGCAAAAACCAAAGCAACACCTAGCACTGCAAGATCTCAAGACACGGTTAGCTCTTTCTGCGTAAATAGGAACGTAAATTAATATTATTGAGTGACGGTAGTTAAAATTTTTCAAAACTTTGTAATGACAAATAATACCTTAGTCTCCCTGTGACCACGATCGCTGTAAAGTGTTCGAAACGTCAGGTTTAAAATAAAATGTAAATAAATCGCGAAGTAATCCGTAAAATTGTGTTTTAATGAGTTCAACAATTCGCGTAAACGTAAGAAACAAATAAATTTATTAATTTGAAAAATGTGGAACAATTTTATGAATTATGATGTTATGAATTGAAACCATTATTATTAAAAGGTATTTTTGACGGTCCTAAGCCCGTAAAGTAGAAAGGAAATCTGAAATCAATTCATTTACCCGCAACGGGCACGGGCGGCTTAGCCACGCCCACTTGGTTTATTCCTATTGCGACTTTTGCACGTGCGAGAAAAAAATGATTTATTCCTATGTGTACTGAAAAACCAAATTTTCTTAAAACTTATTGAGCTTTATTTATGGGAGTCTCTTGTTTATCTAAAGTGATAGGTACTGTTCCCTTCTTTTATCTCTGTGAATATGGCAAGGATGCAAAGTAACACCGTGTATTAGAAGCTTGATTTTTTCACAGACGTTATAGTTAACTTAATCTTTTAAAGGCCGCAGCCAAAAGTATTTGATGTTAATATTGTCTTGATACGTCCACGCGTTCCAGAGAAAAAGGGTCTTGACAGACAGACGGACAATAAGGGTTTTTTTTTGACGTACGGAACCCCAAAAAGGAAGCTTTGATATTTTTTTTTAATAATTTTAATTTAAACATTTTCTTGTCTATTTATTTATAGGATAGATGTAAGATAAATAAATAAATAAATAAATTGTTTCAACAAACAACAAAAAGATGTTGTGTATTTGTTTTGTGAGCCATAGACTATCGTATCTTATCTTATCTTTGAGCTCACTAAAATATCACATACCTTGGATTTCTTCTTCACCTTCCCATCCTTCTCCTTCTCTCTTTCCCTCTCTTTCTCCCTCTCCTTCCTCTCCCTCTCTTTCTCTCTCTCCCTTCTCTCCTTGTGCTCGGGCACCGGCGGGAGGGGAGGCTCGGGCGAGTTGCTGGCCGTGTGCGGCGCGGAGGGCGTCTTTTTCTCAAGCTCGGCAATGTCATTGTAGAATGAGAGGAGCTCGTCACCTATCTCTTGTTTCGGCTCCTGTGAATGAAATAGTAGCTGAAGTATTTTTAGGAAATAGCTAAATATGTGCAGTCAATAATTTTATACCAGATTCAGTTAGTTGAAATATTTTTAGAAATTCGAATTGCATTCATGGTCATAGTATCATGCGTCAATAAATTATTGTTTTTCGATGTTAAGCATTCACTTTCCAAATTAAATATTAGATAAATAAGTCAGCCTATTAGATCCCACTGCTGGGAAAAGGCCTCACCTCAACTATGAGGAGGAACGAGCCATACTTCACCACGCGGGCTCAGTGCGGATTGGTGGAGGGGTGTATGTAAGGCAAGTGACAAACCTTACTGTCAGAAGTTATCAAGCCGCCCTAGGGCCTCTGACTAGGCTTAACGACTAATACCACAGATATTAGCCGGGACCAACTGCTTAACGTGCCTTCCGAAGCACGGAGATGCTTGTCATGGACGTCACTTAAATGGTCGGAATGGTCACCCATCCAATCACGACCGCGCCGTGGGTTGCTTAACTTTTGGTATCACTACCAAAGCGCTGCCGCCACTGCGCCACAAGCACCTCCAAATATTAGATATTGCACTTGAAAAAATGACCACCAGAGGAATCGAACCCGCGATCCTCGCATACCGGGCGATTACCTAACTTCTCGGCCACACTGGCGTTGGCAGAGCCACATATCTAATAATCATGCGTCAAGTGACAGAACTGACAGAAGTGTTTCTAGTGTCAGTTGGCGAAGTCCCAGATCACCCCACGAATGGGTCTCGATCGACCCGGGTCATGAGTGATTATGAATTATCATCATCATCTTAGCGTTATCCGTCCGATTTGTGCCATGATCCAGGATTTACAGTGGAGTTACTGCCATCTGACCTCCGTGACCCTGTTAACAAGGGAACCTGACCAGTTTGGATCATTCGGTCGCCTGAATGTGCAGGTTTTCTCCCTCACCGTAAGACCATCGGTTAGTGAAACAACTAATGTACATAACTCAGAAAAAGTCATTGGTACATGGCGGCACGTGGAATCGAACCGGTGCGTCCCGCACGAGAGGCGACCAGCTAGCCACAGTGCTATGATCAGGAGATGATGAGAAATTATGGATCGACCAGGCAGGGGGCTGATTAGGTAACTCTGTTGCTTACAATTTTGGATTAAAATTACTTGAAAATGTCCTATCTGACAACTTCAGTTACTCTGTTAAGCTGGCCATTCACGGTGAGTTAAAAGGATGACATCACTCACTAACTTAAAAACAATGTCAAAACTGACTTTCATTCAGTGCTGCCAGAAAGTGGACAATTTCCTAAGCAATGGGAACATTTAGTTTTTAATTTAGTGGTCAAAAGGGCGGTCTTGGAACGGTATAATATGGGTGATTGTGGAAAAATACGAAAACGTTAAGTTACTTTTTTTGTACTCATGCCTACAGCCTAGAGTTGAATTACATATATTTAAAACATCAAATTTTGGACGTTCCTAAGACCGACGAATTAGTTTAACTGGCCACACGTTTAACCGTGAAAAGGTAACTTTAGCAAAAAGACATTGATTTAAATAATTTCATACAAAGTAATATAATACACTACCAGGGGCCCTATTTTTGAATCTCTCGAATGACTAACTGTTGGCGAATGCGATATACTTTTCACTCAACACATACAATTTTAGCGTTAATTTTATCGCTCGCCACTTTACAAATGTAACGAGTGGGTAAGTGCACTCTTTGCGGTTTCGAGCGGTCGAATGCAGTCGATCGAGTGATTCAAAGATGCGGAGGTTTAGATGACGAACGAAAACCAGTAGAGATCTGCAAGCGAGTGATTCAAAAATAGAGCTCCAGGTCTAATTCAGAGTATAACTTACCGGCGGCAGTGGCGCTGCCGGCGGAGTCGGCTCGTCGCATCCCGGCGGAGTCGGGTCGTGCCACTCGGGCGGGGGCGGGGTTGCGACAGTGCTGATAGACGCTCGTGTTACTCACCGGCGGCAGCGGCGGCGCCGGCGGGGTCGCCTCGTCGCATCCCGGCGGGGGCGGGTCGTGCCACTCGGGCGGGGGCGGGGTTGCGACAGTGCTGATAGACGCTCGTGTTACTCACCGGCGGCAGCGGCGGCGCCGGCGGGGTCGCCTCGTCGCATCCCGGCGGGGGCGGGTCGTGCCACTCGGGCGGGGGCGGGTTTGCGACAGTGCTGATAGACGCTCGTGTTACTCACCGGCGGCAGCGGCGGCGCCGGCGGGGTCGCCTCGTCGCATCCCGGCGGGGGCGGGTCGTGCCACTCGGGCGGGGGCGGGGTTGCGACAGTGCTGATAGACGCTCGTGTTACTCACCGGCGGCAGCGGCGGCGCCGGCGGGGTCGCCTCGTCGCATCCCGGCGGGGGCGGGTCGTGCCACTCGGGCGGGGGCGGGTTTGCGACAGTGCTGATAGACGCTCGTGTTACTCACCGGCGGCAGCGGCGGCGCCGGCGGGGTCGCCTCGTCGCATCCCGGCGGGGGCGGGTCGTGCCACTCGGGCGGGGGCGGGGTTGCGACAGTGCTGATAGACGCTCGTGTTACTCACCGGCGGCAGCGGCGGCGCCGGCGGGGTCGCCTCGTCGCATCCCGGCGGGGGCGGGTCGTGCCACTCGGGCGGGGGCGGGGTTGCGACAGTGCTGATAGACGCTCGTGTTACTCACCGGCGGCAGCGGCGGCGCCGGCGGGGTCGCCTCGTCGCATCCCGGCGGGGGCGGGTCGTGCCACTCGGGCGGGGGCGGGGTGACCGGTCTGGCCGGCGGGGGCGGCGGCGGCGGCGGGGAAGGCGGCAGCGGCGGGAGGGACTCCTCCTGGGGTACACAGTTGATTCAACATACTTTAATAAAACACGCCACGTACACGTCCTTCGATCTAGCGGGCTCCCGATAGCTAGAGCGATTAGAGTTACTCGTAGATTAGTACGTTGAAAAAGCTAGCCTTTCTCATAAATCTAATCGCTCTAGCAACCGAGAGCCCGCTAAATCGAAGGACGTGCCACATACTACACGACCAAGCCAACCAGACTGTCATGGATGAATGTCATTGAACGACTTTGGGACGGCGAATACAACAAAAATATCGATAGAAATTAAAAAGTAATGGTGGTAAAATAAACTTAAATAATAAACTAAATTGTAACAATACTGTTTATCGATTTACTGTTTTAAACTTTCATGGTAATTATCATTAGAATAGTTATTTACGGGATTGCTACCATGTACCTTTTTATTTTCAAGTTTCCGATATTTCGGCGCTGTTGCAAGCGCCATGATCACGAAATAACTGAAGATCTTGCGGGTGGGATGTTATGTGAAATTTCAATCGCGAGGACGGGTTTAAATTGTCAAGTGTCTGGAATCCAGTGATTCGAATGTGCAAAAACCGGAAAAACCAACCAATTGTAGTTTCGCGGTCGGATACTGTTAGTGTTGTGTGTCAAGAACAGACGCGAGAAAATACTGAGTTTGCAAGCAGTGGTACCGGAGGTGAACGCAATAAAAGACTTCGAAGGAGGGTAGACCGATATGTTTGCCCATAACATCCCACCCGCAAGAACTTCAGTTATTCCGTGATCATGGCGCTTGCAACAGCGCCGAAATATGGGAAACTCGAAAATAAAAAGGTACACGGTAGCAATCCCGTAAATAACTATTCTAACTGTTTATCAATTGTCATCGATTACGTCGCGTTCGTCGTCGTTAGTCGTTCGACATTGTCTTGTTTGCTTGGTCGAGTAGTAGTTTTTTTTCAATCACTGGTAACCCTTGGTTCATCTTGTCATAGATTTCGTCGCGTTCCTCGTCGTTAGTCGTTTGACATTGTCTAGTTTGCTTGGTCGAGTAGTAGTTTTTTTTCAATCACTGGTAACCCTTGGTCCATCACCCCATTTCGGCTAGACCTTGACTTATAAGACACCGTATAGTTGCAAAAGATTCAATTAAAAAAAGTTAGTATTAAAATAATTATTTTTTTCTTATTCTTTAATTGATTGGTATTCAAAAATCGTTTATTCAATTAAGGACAGAAAATGCCACTTATAAATTACATTAATAAATAACAATAAATATTGGCCCATTTGGGGGCCCGAACATGTCTCTTTATTTTTCCATCCTACCGAAATCCATTGCAAGCATTGGATTTCGGTAGGATGCATTGCATTGCATGATGTCCTACCCGAACCAATTTCAACAGAGATTAACCAACTGCGCGAGAGATATTATAGTGCACAAGTGTGTGCGCAATACACCGGAGCACTCTCTGTTTCTTTACTCTTATTAGTAGAGTATTTAGTGACATGGTTTGTATGGAGAACCTTGCAGATCTTCAACAAAGGAAGCCGCTTGGCACAGACGTACTTGGTGGTCGTCGGAGCTGATTTAGCCCGGTACCCACGTGGTACCTCCCTGCAGGTAGGTGGGGGGAGGAGGGGGAAAAGCCCATCTACCTTGTTGCACTCTCACGTCCATATCTCCAAAAGTGTAGCAAATAGGTCGTGTTTAGTATCATTTCCTTATAATTCAAGGACGAGGAATTCATTTCTGGAACAACATTTTCACTCGTTCATAGAAAAATAACTTGTATAGCATGAAAATATAAAAACTTGAAAAAAAATTTTTACAAAATCGATTCTTACAATTTAACTACGAGATTATGTTATACAAAAAAAATCGTTTGAATAGCCCTGTTTATGTAAAACATAAACTTTTTTAACAGTTTTCACTTTTATACTTGTCAAAAAAATCATTTACGTCGCGCGGCGGAGCTGCGAGCGGCGGGAAAAGTTTGTAGTTTGGATAGGATTTGTCACATATTGCTTAATTATGACAATGATTGATTAATAAAAGTGATTTTATACCTCAAAGTGGTATTATTGAAGGAATTCCTAGTAAATATTTGTAGATATTATCACAAAATAAATAATTAATAATATTCGAACAAATGTTTTATTAATCGCTGACAACCATAATTCTATCTTATTTTAATCACTGTATTTAGTACATAAAACTACTCGTAGTATTCACATAATTATACTTCAAAAGTAGGTAACAAAGTGCTCTACTAAAAATAATAAATTGTACCAACAACCACCAATTTACCTACTTAGCCTCAAACTAAGCGTGAGCTTGTGTTATAGTGACTAGGATAACGGATAAACATACTCGTAGGTACGTTTATGACGATAATAAGAAATTACTAAAAAAATAAAGTACAATGGCCAGTTAAAACACTATACTATACATTTTTATTGCAAAACCGCCGCTATTATAACAGCATAGAATCCTGCAGTGTTTACCTTGCAAAGTGTTGTCGCCCGTAGGTACAACAATATCAAATTTTGTTACAATATCGGATGACTTTTATCCGCTGCAACTACACAATTCGGTACACCTTATTAAACTTAAAAAAAAGAAATATTACACCTTACGAAAAATTAAACCAACTTTATCAGGCCATTATTATTAGTCTAAACGCAGTTAACAGAACATGGCAGGATAGTAGATATTGGTTCTAAAGTTGACCCCATATAATGCTCTCCCTACAATCGCTTGCAAAGTATCTACGGTTTCGCAGAGCGTTTAATTGAAGACAATAAAATTAACATCTCTTGGACCGCCGACATCTCCATCAGTCGAGAAGCACCAACAAGAGGAAATCTACTTAACAGACACCATCGTTTTGCTGCTCGCACTTGGCCACCCCCGCACCTTTGTTGGCTGAGCGATTCGATTAGACCGGCACGAATAAAGATTGCCTCGCCTGCCAGCGTAGCAAGCTTCATAACGCTGCTCGGCAAGTTCCCCACTCTAACCAAGCGTTTCCGTCATATCCACATAAACATCATCAGCCCACTTCCTCGCGGCAAGGTTTCCAAAATTGTCTTTTAAGTGGTCGATAGATTCTCTAATCGCTCTTTTCGGTGGCCCATCTCTCGTTACGAGAGTTACCAAGCGAGTTCATGGCTCACTCCCATCTTTGCTACACAGCTGCGTAGACACATGGCCTGATTAAGGCCAACGACCGCCACCTCACAACTGCCACTGACCAACTTTCTTGTTCAAGAACTCAAATCGATCCTGCAAAAACAGGCATGGAAACGGGCTAGGCAAAAAGATGCTTAGGCTGACTCGCTCCGATGCATATACCTTAGAGCAAGGCGGTGGCGCTATAAGCGACTCCTGCCTCCTAGTAGACCTAGAATCGATAGGCTTGGAATCTTGGCAGTCGCGAAAGGGATCCTTCATTGGTTGAGAGGCATCCTCCCAAGTGCTGTGCTCGCATAATTAGGTCCGGTTAACCGTTGAGACAGCTAAGTGCATGCGAACAGCGATTTTTCGTCTTTCAGCACCCTGTTTCACAAACTCTCGAAGAGTTTCCTTGTCGGATCCTTTCCGAATTCGAATGTCAAATCGTATCGGATCCCACCGACAGCGTCTGTGAATAGGGTTTTCGAATCCGTTCAGAAAGAACGTTTTAACATTCGAATATGGGAACGATCCGACACGGAAATTTTCCGAGTGTTTGTGAATAAGGGTGCTGATCTCCCTTCAGCAGCCTGAGTGAGAGAGACTCCGCAGAGGTTTTAGTGGTACTTGGAGACTGACCAAGATCCTACCTAATTTGTTCCTATTCATAGGGCCTATAATAAGCCAACAAGTGTGTTTAATACATTTCTTCTGCGGAAAATACTAACGTTCTCTAGCTGTCCGACATTTGCCGTATTCAAATAGTACTCGTAGTTGTTTTTGACACCAATTCCTGTTTTTCAATTCATATGCTAAATCTGAAATATGTAACAAAACATGATTTATGCATTTCTTTAGTTAATTCACTTTAAATCATAAGTTTAACTTACAAAGCAATGTATTTTTATAGGAATCTAGTTATAACTTGTATTGGTGATTTACTGGATTTAACCTTTTATTAGTTAGCTTGTTTAGTGTTTAGCTAACCTAACTTTTAACTCTTATACGAGCAGGTACCAATGTTCACGCGTGAAATAATTGAAATAAGCTAGAATTATGGTTGTCAGTGTCAGTGTTTGAATATTGTGTACAAATTATTATTAGATATTCCTTTAATAATACCATTGTAAGGTATACAATTATTTTTAATTATCAATCATTGTCATAATTAAACAATATGTGACAAATCCTATCCAAACCACAAACCTCGCCGCTCGCAGCTCCGCCGCGCGACACAAATGTTTTTTTTTTGACACGTATAAAAGTGAAAACTGTTAATAAAGTTTATGTTTCTATGTTTTACATAAACAGGGCTATTCAAACTATTTTTTTTGTAAAACATAGTCTCGTAGTTAAATTGTAAGAATCTATTTTGTAAAAAAAATGATTTTAAGTTCTTATATTTTCACGCTATACTCGTTATTTTTCTATGAACGAGTGAAAATGTTGTTCCAGAAATGAATTCCTCGTCCTTGAATTATAAGGAAATGATACTAAACACGACCTATTTGCTACACTTTTGGAGATATGGACGTGAGAGTGCAGCAAGGTAGATGGGCTTTTCCCCCCCTCCCCCCACCTACCTGCAGGGAGGTACCACGTGGGTACCGGGCTAAATCAGCTCAGATGACCACCAGGTACGTCTGTGCCAAGCGGCTTCCTTTGTTGAAGATCTGCAAGGTTGACGTCACTAAATACTCTACTATTATAATTTTTATTTATTCTTTTGTGCACAAATAAAAACAATGTACAAATGGACGGACTAATGCCAAAAGCATTCTCTACCAGTCAACCATAGGTCGAACACAGAGAAGATACAGGCGGTGCAAAAGAAAAAAAGAGAGAAGTTACAACATAATTCGGTAAAAACATGACCGTAGAGAGATCAGGCGCAGAACCAATGGCTTAATAGCTTAAACTCACCTTGTGCCCCGCGGACGGGTGTATTAGTTTGTATGAGCTCACCTTGTGCCCCGCGGACGGGTGTATTAGTGTGTATGCGCTCACCCTGTGCCCCGCGGACGGGTGTATTAGTGTGTATGGGCTCACCTTGTGCCCCGCGGACAGGTGTATTAGTGTGTATGAGCTCACCTTGTGCCCCGCGGACGGGTGTATTAGTGTGTATGGGCTCACCTTGTGTCCCACGGACAGGTGTATTAGTGTGTATGGGCTCACATTGCGCCCCGCGGACGGGTGTATTAGTATCAGAGTTGGGCAAAATGTAATTAATTAAAAATTACCAATTACAATTACAAAATGTGATTGGCGAGTTCAATTATAAATTTCTTGAAATTGATAAAAAGTAATTAAATTAACAATTACAAATTGTAATTGTAATTGGTAATTGAAATTACTCAATTACTTTTTCATTTAAAATATTGTAGTAATCTAAATAAAACGATAAGGTTTATTACGATAAGGATAAATCCAATATTTAATTTTAAAAAAAAAACAAAAAAGAACTATTTCAAATTAGATTTTAACACTACTCTTTGTTCAAACATCTGATCAGAAAGTTTGTGAAATTTTGGTAAATTAATCATGGTAGCATATGAAAATAATCTCTCGACGGGACCTGACGAAGGCATTAAAGTATTATATTTAATAAACACCTGTTTAATTTCTGGATGTCGATTTAGCATTGAAGTATCTTTATCCGAATCTGAAAGGTACTTGGACATAATAATTTAAGGTCTTGTAGAACGGAGTGATTCAGTATATTCACCTTCTGATGAATCAGTGTCAAAAACAAAATACGAAACATCGTCTTTGTTTGTGTATGTGCTTGAAGATTCTCTTTCATTTTCTTCTAGGATTTAAGTTTCTAGGGCTATTTGTTGTTTGAACATATTTTTTATTCTTCGATGGTGTTGCTGCTCAATAACAACCATCCACTTATCCTTGAATCTGGGATAGGAAATTGTTGCAATCATTGCCTTGATTCCTGTAGGTGTAAACAAATCAAAGAAATCTTGGAGTCTTACATTGACGCTGTCTAGGTATTTGGCCGCTAAAGAGTTGCAGAAATTAAAGTTTTCCCCAGTCAATTTTATCATTTTTTTTCGTAGTGAAAGCAATGTTGGTAGTGCAATCCCGTAAAATAAATCCTTGTCACCCTGTAGAATATCAAGCGCTTCAGCGACAGGTTTTGAGCACTTCAAATATTCATCAATGTATTGAAAGTCAATTTCCATTAATGGATTTTTTATATTAAGAGCTAGGTGTAACTGTGCACTCTTGGAACGAATTGAAGATATTTGTTTTAAACTATCATACACACTATTCCACCTTGTAGCTCCAGGTCTTAAAAGTGTATGTCCAATGATGCCCTGAATCATTTCAGCTGATTTTGGCCGGTTAGCGGCATTCCACAATGTGGTACATTTCGTCAAAACTTGTTTATGTATTGTGGAAAGACGTGTATTAGGGACGTTCAACACTTTATTACTGTCTGTAGTGCAACATAAACTTAGTTTATGAGCACAACATCTTAAGTGAGTTGGTAACTGTTGAGTCGATAGTAGCTGCGTTGCTGATGCTCCGGTATTCACATTTTCTATGGACAAAGACAACGGATCGATGTCGTTTAATGGATCCATAAGTGATTGACTTGTGTTGCTACTGCTTCCACTGTCTAATACTTGTCCAATTACAGAAACAGATTCATCTCCTTCAGATTCAGACTCTTCATCATTAAAATTGCAAGATTCTTCTTCCAAACCAAATTCTTTGAAGGCTTTCACAAAGTTACTTCCACTGTCAGTGACAGTTGCCAAAACTTTTTGACAGTCTAAATCAAATTCTGTATGAATACTTTCCAGCAATAAATCAATCCTGTCGTAACTGTGAGTGCCAGCAAAACGACGACAGGCTAATGTTGCGGAAACTCTTTCTAAATTTGGGTTTATCCAGTGGCACGTCACACCCAAAAAGCTTTGTTTTTTGCCTGACCAAATATCTGCTGTAGTACAAACGGTTTTAATATCCTCGAGCTCTTTTTTCAAATCACTAAGTGACTTCTCATAATTTTCATTTATGCATCGCCCGAGTGTCCTCAACTGTCCTCCTACTCATCACACTGAGTCCAGATATTAGATATCTCCAGATAGTCATTTTTTTTTTTAAATAGGGATTATCCACGCTTTGCAACGGACTCATGGAATGTATAAAGTAATTAGCAATATGGCGATTAAAGTCGTCTTGTCTTAGTGACAATTGCGTATTTTCCTTTGTAGAAGAATGTCTTTTGAATCGCTTATAAGTTTTTGAGTAGCTCATGTATTCATTAAATGTCACTTTGCCATGTTTTCGTTTTAAATGAGTGACAAAATTCGAAGTTGCATTACATGATCCACTAATTTTAACTTCTTTTGGTGCGCATAACGTGCACCGTGCTACTCTTTTTTATCTAAAGATTCACTGGGTAAATAGGTAAAAAACTTGCCATCAAAAATACAGGGCAACACCTCCTCGGTTGTTGGGTCGTCTTCATCTTGTTCAGTATTAGACGCCATTTCAGCGGGTACTTGTAAAATAAAAATACGCAAAAAGAGATACGCGAGCGATCTTACTTGTCGAAACCAATGCCAACGACTGTGTGACGCCGCTTGTTACCGGAGAGAAGTACACGCGGCGCGGGGTGGGTGATTGTAAGCCCCCCGCGCCCCACGGGCTCATTCTATGGCCTATCCGCCGCGTGCGCAGTTACAGTCGCATTTAGCAGTGCACACACCCACAAGATCATAGAAAACTTTATACTACGCTTGATGTTTGTGTTGCGTTGCGAACGAGAATAGTCCGTTTTTCTTTGCTAGTCGAGCAATGTAAACAATCTTTTTGTGCGGGACGGCTGGAGTGGGTGAGCGGAGTGGACTGTATTACGGTAGGCTGTGCGCTGGTTCACGGAACTGTAGGTACTCCGGTATACGGTGTCTCCAGTCGCTGCACACTGTAGACGGTGGGTGGATCGTTGTTTGTCGTCTCGTAGTAGGTGGAAGTCTGCTATAAATTCACGAAGTACGGTATCCAAGTCGTGGATGGGATCGGTGTTCTATAATCGATGCGGAGGTCTTCACTGTATTAGATTTACTGTAGATATTCCTTCGGAGGCGCTGGGAGCTCTTCTGCTATTGGTAGTGCTTGGTATGTTACCAGAGAACTGATTCATTCAGCGGGAACGCACCCGGTTTATATACGGTCGCGCGGTGTTTGTAAAGTCCCGCCTTTTTTCTAGAAAGTACTGTCAACGTCGACCCGCCTCGATTCGGGACTGCACGCGAAAACTCTGAACACATCTCGTGCCGAAACTCCCAGTGGAAACCGGACCTTATTCTATGGGTCGTAAGGTCGTCATTAGTTCGCGCCGGGCAACGGTCGTTGCGTCGATGCGTGGCGTACGTAGCAATACATGTATAGCGCCCATTGTATTCGAGCGCTATATCTATTCTATAAGTATAGCTAATCCGAATATTTTTGTTTACTATTATTTTCAACTAATTTACGCGGACTCGGTGAAAGTCGTCCTGTACACTTTTTATAACTTTTAAAATAATATTAATGAATAAAATTAATAAACTATTTGATTTGAAAAGATTTCGGTCTTCAACGATGACTTTACGAATGTAGATTGTGAGTTTTGTGTTTATCTTATTTTAAAACGAATACTTTCGTAAAAAAAAGAAATCCAAGTTTGTTTACAATATTGCACAAGCAAAAAAAACAGACTTTATCCACTTAATTATATAAAAGTAATTAAGTAATTTGAATTATAATTAATGTAATTAAAATTACCAATTACTTATGTAATTGAATTAAAATAGTTCCAATTACGTGTAATTTGAATTACAGTAGTTTAATTACTTCTCATGAAATATATTTCAATTACACAAATTATTAATTACGCCCAACACTGATTAGTGTGTATGGGCTCACCTTGTGCCCGCGGACGAGTGTATTAGTGTGTATGGTCTTACCTTGTGCCCCGCGGACGGGTGTATTAGTGTGTATGGGCTCACATTGTGCCCCGCAGACGTGTGTTCTAGTGTGTATAGTCTTACCTTGTGCCCCGCGGCGGTTGGCGGCGGCGTGGTGCAGATGTCCATGTCGCAGTGGTCTGCGGCAGGGTACTCCCACTGCACGAGCCCGTCGCTCTCCCTCTCGTAGCGGTAGCGCCCTTCCGACCTGCGGTATACAAAATTACCGGTAAAAACAACCGTAGGAGTATGGGGGACGGACGCCCAGTAGATTTAGATGGCCGGTCGGAATTTTTAATTGTGATTTAGTCTTTCCATAACAGTACCGATGGTAACTCGGTTTTCAAATCTGACTTATCCCGATCAAAGTATAAGTTCAAAAATAGCACGGTTAAGATGGCTGAGAAATTAAAGTTCAAGAGTGATTTTATTACGAGATTGAAACATTTTACTTGTACTTTTCCACGAACTAAGAATACCTCAAAATAAATTTGGGGTATTGGTTGATCTAATTTTCAAGCCTGAACTACACAAGAATAAACTAGCGCAGTAAGCTGTGGTCAAAGCCCAAAATTGTAATGAGTTCAAGTTTGTGGACAACGTAAGTCGCCATATTAAAGTTTATAGTTTCAGTTAAATAGTTTAGTTTAAATTTTTATGTAAATACAAGTTCCATTTTTCATTAGTAGGTACACGTGGCATAGTCATTCAATTGAAAATTCCTGTAGGTCCATCTAAAGGTACGGGGCTGGCTTAAGTGACTAAATGTATAACATTTTTGTGCATACTAAACCCTTTCATCCTTCCATCAATCTTGTTTGCTTTCTCTTATTAGAATGCAATTTATTGGGGTCTCTCGATAGAGAACAAAAACCTGTCTCATTCTCGACGATCAGTTTCATGCAGAACTGAGAGTTCTTTTGAAACCGATTTGCTCTAAAACCAGCCACCTGGAAAAGACCAAAGTGCATTATCTTAAAGTTTAGATAATA
This sequence comes from Pyrausta nigrata, assembly GCA_949316185.1. Taxonomy (NCBI): domain Eukaryota; kingdom Metazoa; phylum Arthropoda; class Insecta; order Lepidoptera; family Crambidae; genus Pyrausta; species Pyrausta nigrata. The sequence goes on along the minus strand of OX438947.1, from coordinate 17,710,716 downwards.
ATAAAAATTGGTTTCTTACCAAATCCACGGCGCGGCGTCTTCTCTGCTATCGGGGAGGCAGCATCATTTCGTTTCTTGGTCACTTCTTAATATTTTTTAATTTAAAAGTTATTTTTCGATTTATCAATTACAATTACATACTAAAACACTTTTTATGTATAAAATAGTTACTTTTAAAAATACAAATCAGAAAAATAATAGCTGTTTTTACAAATTGCTATAAATGACTGGGTTGGGTAATACTAACATAACAATAAAGAAACTCAAATTACTAGTGTAAGTATTTATTACAGTAACGTTTTATTTGATCACACTTGTACCATTCATCACAATAAAAACTGACATTATATATCAATATCAAGTGTGACATTTTAAACATTTCGGCAAACGGATAACAGTGAACGAAAAACACACAAAAAGAACTTTTCGTGAATAAATATGCAGAAATGATAAGCACGCAAGTCATATTAAAAATGACAGTGACATGAAGACTATTTTCTGACACATCAACACAAAACTAAAAGAAGATGGAGGTATTCCAAACGAAAGCCTACAGTTTTTATAATTATTACACATACAAATTACACAACGTACAATACAAAAGTACCAATCTAAGCAGGCAGTTGCTTTTTGCAGCATACACCGCGGACGAATCATTGCTATTGACCCGCAAAATTTTATAGTGCGCAGAAGCGCGCGACACGTTGGTCGGGCGAGGTTACGCTTAAAGATAAAGTGCGCAATGAATACGTTCTAGGGAGTTTCAAAGTGACCCCTATAACCCACAAACTCTCGAGGCCAGACTAAGATGGTAAAGTCACGTTATGAGAAGGCCTGATAATCTTATGGTTAAAAAGTGCCTTTCCATTAAAACAAAGAAAAGGGAAAGGGGAAGACCCCATACCACCTGGATGACAAATGTCCAAAAGGATGAGAGTATTAGGACTCCAAGAGCAAGACGCTCAAGATATAATTAAATGGCGTCGCATGAATAGGAAGGCCGACCACGCGTAACGGGATAAAGCGAGGCAGAAGAAGAAGCAGTAGCGCGCGTCAATCGCAATGCGTCTTCCGCAGCGCATGCCGCAAAAAGCAACCGCGTGCTGATGATATAACAAATTGCACAGGGTTATTGTTTTCAAAACACTATAACTAGCCTTCGCGCGTAAACAGCAACTGTCAACTCGCTAAAGGCAAGGCTTTTCATCCATATTATCATCCAGATCTTAAATCCATGCATTGCTATCAAAGAATCGGAAGTTTTTAAAGCTCTGTAAAATGAACTCTTTAATGTCAATCGGGAGCATCTTTTCAGAAGCGAAACTAACACTTTACCGTCGATAGCTTCAAATCGTATTTCTGCGTTTGCCTATATCATATCGACGTTTTGCCAATCAACGGGTGAAGGTTTTTATCTGATCTTCAAACTTGATCTTTCGCCGTTTCGTACTGCACACATATTGGCCTACAGTTACGGTTTCTCCACAAAATGTCGTTGGAACTTTTCAGCTTCAAATGTGCGAACGTAGTATTTTTCTTTTGACAATTAAAATGAAATTGTTAATTTTAGACGACAGCGTCAAATATTTGCCTACCGATACATCGGTAAAACACGCTGAACCCATAATATTTGTTTTTATCGATCTGTACCGTGTTTTAAGCAAATAAATGCATTCATTCATGCATATGAAATTTTCATCAGATCGTCGCAATGTCCTAACACCAGATTCCAAGTTACCTTGCAGAGTATACACAATCTCTTCTACAGAATTTTTGTCACAGATCTTTGTAACTACGTCGCTCACCATTAATAGCCTCTGAAACGTGTGTTGAGGTAAGTCTTGAAGCGGGACGATGACTTCTTGATCTGACACCACGGCGATGTTACACAGGTAACAACGTTTTTAGCATCTTTTAGTTCATCATAGGGTGGATAAGTAAAGCATTCATGACCATGGAGTTTAATTTGGTGTTCTTTATACTGCCTGACTATGAAACCTATTTCCAGCATAAATGCCAATGCTTCATCAGGACAACTTTTGATTTGAGAATTTTGGGTATTTTTATCCGTTATAGTTGAAGATTCCGTGTGTTTATCTGCTGTTGCTTTGCGTTTACGCAATGTATGAACGTTAACAGAAGGAACAAAGTGTTCGCTTTGATTCTCCCAATGTTCTTTTGGTGGGCATTCACATGATTGACTTTGAAGTGGTTCGTCGATAAATCCACTGATATGTAAGTAAGGTCAAGTCCGCTGTCGTTTTTAACTGCCCAGTGATGAGCGGTTTGTTCAACCAACCCTTGTTGTTTAGCAAAATGGTTGAATTTATGATGGCAGCAGAAGCCGCTTAAATTTTACTCTCGATATGGGAAGGTTGTATTCGTTTCCAAAATAGTCTAAGACTAGATTTACGCGGTCGTCTTGTGTTTAGTTAGTATTTCTTAACATTTCAAATCCCTTAATTGGGTTAGCGTTTTCGTAAATTGAGGATTCACTTCCCTCTCAGAAAGATTTTCTTTGGTTTGGGTTTTACTCTTGGTGGACATTCAAATGATTGCCCTTGAAGTGATTTGTCGGTAAATTAAGAGATATTTCGACAATTTTTTTTAACTGCCCAGTAATGAGCGGCTTGTTTAACCAATCCTTGAACTTTTCGGCAAAGATTTTAAAATTGAATTTGCATTTTTTGTACCTTGCATTGCTTTTGGTCAAAAAAGCGGACAGAATCTGCTTTTTTCTGTTGATTACGGGAAAGTTGTATTCATTTCCAGAATGATCAAATATTATATTTACGCGGCCGGCTGGTAATAGGTTTCTGGTATTTTTAGCTTTTTAAATGCCTCTAACCAGGTAAGTGATTTTTTCGACAGCGGACCTACTTTGCTTACAAAGCCAGCCTCATCTTTTGCCTCTGGTTGACTAGTTCCCAGCTTTATTGGAGTTATAAGAGATGAACAATCTCCAGTGGTTTCCATATCCCGTTGACCAGCGAGTGGGTTAGCGCCCACTCGCCCCCCTAGCAGTAAGTCCTCCGATCGCGGCTCGGAAGGACATCCCGCGGCAGGGCGGGTCAGCTTCTGCGGCGGCGAGGCAGCACCATGGGTCTAGCGCGGCTCCATGATGCCTCACCCCCGTCCCTCACGTTGTATGCCACGTGTTAGTGTTTGCGAATGATCGATTATTCATTCGATTGTTTGCCCAAATACAATTGATCCGTAATACATGTATGTAGGTAGAATTATTACCGATTGAATACATTCGACATTAGTACTCGGCGTACTCGGTGATTTTTTTAATACTCGTACTCGGCCGAATAACTCGGTTTTAATGCCGAGTATACTCGGTTTAAGTAAATCAATATATTTTGGTAAATATGAAAAAGATTACAGTGGGCTCGATTCCAACCTCCTGCCTAAGATTAAATTTAAGTCAGAGAGACTTAACTTATAATTAATTTAAGACTTTCTCTGTCAAACAAACGAACAGAGACATACTATATTAGTAATTTAGAATCGTCAGACTAGACAGCTGTCATTTGCTAAGGAAATTAGTAAATAGACACATAGTAGCGATGTCATTCGATGACGACTAAAGTTAGACGAAACAACGCAAAATCTCGCAAAAATACGTAAAAAATTGAATTGAAAAACTTACTTTAACTAACTGTAGTCTGTCTCTTATCTTTTGTTTAGCAGAGAAAGACTGAACTTAAATGTAATCTTAGACAAGGCGCACTGGTATTTAATATTAATTTGGAAAATATTTGACTATTTAAATTATGATAATGAACGTGATGAGACAAAACGTTAATAAAATAAAAAAATAAAGTAAAATAAACTTCTAAATAGTCTATCTATATATAAGATAGGTAAATTATGATGTAAGAACACAAGGCTCTCTGCACACAAGGCTATATCAAACTCGCTGCGCGAACCTCATTGTACTTGTTTACGCGCCCGAAAAAGGAATTTGATTGAACCGAGTTACTCGGCTGAGTACTCAGTTGGAAAAAAAATACCGAGTAATACTCGGTACTCGTTACTAGGCAAAAGTGTCACTCGGCGCATCTCTAAATTATGAATTAAGAAAGTGTGGTTATATACAACGCCACTGACAAAAGTGTGATTCGGAACTCTGTTGCACATAGCAGTGCTGCCGCAGTACTACTGTTATATAGTATATCCCAGTTATATTTTCTATGAGGTTATATGGGAGTACATTACGAGCTAAGCAGCAATTTCGCTGCAGCAATGCAATACTTTTCACTACAGGGGCAGCACTGCTTCGTGCAATGGAGATCGGAATCATACCGTTATTGAATGAGCATCGACACGCCAAGATCGAAATTTCAACACGGCTATCGATTTTAGGATAATTCGGGTACCCACGTACAATCGATACAAGATCGATGATTCGGAAACACTAACATGCTTGACATGGTGTTTTACCTGCGCCTAAAGAGTGTGGACCCCTTCCCATGCCACATACAACGAATCATTGAAATCCAAGCAAAATATTTCGTAACCAAAAAATATCGATTTTTAATGTCATAACATCTCTTATAGTTTAAAAAAATGACCAAAAATAAAGTATGGTATTTTTTTCTCATTAACATTGAGATTCAGAACACTTCCCAAAAGACGTAAGAGCTTTTTCAAAGATGGTTTAATTTTATGTTTTTTTCGTTCACATATTATTAAAAAAGCGTTTTAAAAACTTGATATTGAATCTGAAGAACATTCTTAAATTTTAATAAAGTTTGATACTTACTATATATTTACAAATGTGGTTTAAAAACATTGGTTTCCACAAAGTGGACAATAATGAAAGATACAGAAAAGTTGACAAAGTCAAAAACTATCACATCTCGAAAAGCATTTCTTCACAGTTCAACGATATATTTAGAAAAAGATATCGTTACCTTGGCTGTGGAACAAACTCTCAAAAAATATTGAGGGTTGATTAGAAACATCACCAGTCTTTAAGTGTCCAATAGAATTGTTCTGAACTCATACTGTTTGTTCGACTCCACGGTTGTGATACAGATTATCCACTTACATAAATAAAATAATATCCATAGTGTGTTGCTGAGCGCAAATAAAAAAAAAACGAGAACGGTTGACCAATTATTATTTTTTTGTTTTCAAATATTCTTTACAGTCTGGAAGGTTTATTGGGAAAAGACGCACCAAAAGGAAACATGCGAGTAAAATTGAAATCTATATTTAAAAATAACAGTGAGTAGAATAATCTACTCACTGTTATTTTTATTTGGATAAATAAAAATATTTTGTGACTTAAGACCATATCAATGGTCTATCAATTACTTTTGAATGTTGATTAATAATAATAATTGCGACTACGGCGGCCTATCTCAACAGAGATTAGTGTGTGCGCAATACACAGGTGCACTCTCTATTCCTTCACTCTCATAATTCGGTGAGACGGCAGTCCGACATGACCGTAAAGAGATCAGGAATGTTGATTAACAAATTATGCGGTAGCTGCTCGTCAATACACAGAAGGCAATGAGATAAATAACTGACCGAGTTGTTAAAGGTTATATGCAACTTTCATGGTAACTGATCCAGTACTAAAATAAATACGTGACAAAACGTTTCTTCGCGAAGTGTCGTCATCAGATCAGATTAGATCTTAACTACTCGCTGATTGAAGAAAAATACAACACAAAAATAAGTTTATATCCACGACTCGACGTAGAGTTTGAACTTAGGTCACAAACCGCGACTGTAGCTAGCGTTGAGTTCTTTTTATGATGTGGAGCTTAAAAGAAAGGTACAAAATGCGAGCGAAGCAGCACAATTTTATTTCAATGTCGGGCGGGTGTGTTTTTAAGGACCTATCGAAAAGATAAAGACTTTTAAGGAAATGCCGCTGCTTTAACATCATTTTTCTTGGAGTAATCTTTAGTAACCAGACGCACTTTTGTAGAAATGTAGCCCTGAATTTTTAAAATACTGACTTTACTGATCATTTCTCGAAAATACTGACTTTTACTGACCATAATTAAAAATACTGACTTCTATTGACTTTACAGACCATATTTCACCCCTGTATCTAAGGTTGAATAGAGAATAGTACGACACCATCGGTGCGTGAGTCTGACTTGCACTTGGCCAGTTTCTTAGAAGACCTATCTATAGATCAAAACGTTACACCTATTACAGGTAAGACAAACATCCTATCATCCACCCTAAATAGTCAACCGAACTCGTAAAGAAAATATCCACAGTAGAAAAAGCTATGTCTCCGATCACAACCCCGGAGTTTGTTTCCCCTTAGACAGGGCTCCTGATGCGTACGCCACTGGTCTAGGTGAACAGTGGCTCCGTGGGCCATTTTTAAGGTGCCGAAAAAAACCAATGAGGAAGCTTCGAGGATTGTTAGAGAAACGAACAATTCTTCAAATAATTGAGAATATGAAAGGGAGTACACTGGGATACTTGATACGACACTTATTATTATAAATGCAATCATTGAGAAGATAGAAAGGAAGATATTAGGAAAATGGCAGAGAAACCTATAAGGTCATTCATGGGCCAACTTTTAAACGGGATGATGACCCAAAGAGTAAAAACGAGACCCTATTACTAAGGCTTCTCTGTCTATCTGTCAGGTGATAGCTAGATAGTTGAAAATTTCATAAAAAACATATAATATATTTGCCGTTTTTTTAAAAACTGGTTTAAATGTCTTAAGTAAACAAACATCCTATCACCCAAACTAAATAGTCAACCGAACTCGTACAGAAAACAAAACACAACGCAAATCCGATCACAGCCCCGCAGTCTGTTTCCCCTCGTCCCCCTAACGTCTAACCTCAAGAAAGCGGCGCGCCAGCCGGGCGGGGCAGCGGCGGTCGCATGCGACCAGCGCCGCAGGTAACCAGGAGACAGAGCTCCTGATGCGTACGTCGATAAGAGTGTCATACATAAGGATCCTACTATAGTCCATGCCATTTAAACTTGCAAAAAAGGTCATTGACACCCCTGTACCACTGCACGCCGATACGGGATCGCGGCGAACTAAAACACAAAGCGTAGCGATAGAAGTCTGTGTAAACAAACGTTTATTGGCACGAGACGACCTTGACCCGAAAAATTGACATGTATTACAAACATTTGGCTACTGCATTACAAAACAAGCAATATGCTAAGGGACAGCTGACATATTATATAACTGGACATGAATAATGAAATAAAAATAGTTGCATCGTTCATTATTAACTAAAAAAAAATGTTTTTTTTCTATATCCAGCGTTATGATCGCGGGAGCAGGTGGTAGATATTATTGAAAAATTCAATTTTTTAGCAGATATCTTTAACCGATTGAGCTGAAATTTTGCATACACGTTTAGTTTGGATGACAATGCATGGTAAGATGTGTGACGTCATTCTTAATTCAACATGGCGGAGCATCAAAGATGGCGGACTCGTTATTTTCAATGCATTTGTACAATATGGGAATGAAATGAAAGGGCTTGCTGAGAGTTACCTAAAAAATAAAGTGAAGTTACTAAAAAACAATATGGCCGACTTCTAAATGTACTCCTACAATATTGGTATCAAATGAAAGGGCTTGCTAAGAGTAACTCGATAAATAAGGTGACGTAATTCCAAATCCAATACGGTGGACTTCTAAAGATGGCGGACTAAGTTTTTTTTTGCTTTTGTACAATGTGGGTATCAATTGAAAAGGCTTGCTGAGAATAACTCAATAAATAGGGTGACGGCGTCATTCCGAATCCAATATGGCGGACTCCTAAAGATGGCGGACTAAGTTTTTTTATCTTACTTGCAATATGGGAAGCAAACGAAAGGACTTGCAGAGAATAAGCATGTGAGTTTTACTCCGTTGCTCCGATCCGTTTAGAAATTTTGTGTATTGGGTTTTCTTTGCGTGAAAAAAGGCGTGTTAAAATCCATGCGGTGAAAACGGTGAAGGAAAACACCGTGAGGAAAAACCTGCACACTAGTGGCTAGTGTGTGAAATGGAGAAGGCAATAGCAAACCATTTCAATAAATATTGCCAAGAAAGTCGTGTGTGTTTCATTCCACATAATGATTACGACCCTCAGTCATGAGGTATACGACTGTGAAGAAAAGGGGTTTTCTTGGAGTCCTCGATTATAATTATTGAGGTTGAATGTTTTGAGTCTGAAGCATCGATAGGTAAACTTTGACGAGTTACACTTTGGTGAGATATGCGTCAACAGCATTGGTTTGCCTGTCTACGAGAAGGATAACTTCGAATCAAACTAGAATAGTGTTTACGCTGCGTAAGGCTTGGCTTGAAGTTACAGTAATTAGCTTTAAGCTAACTTATGCCTTACGCGGCGCATTCCTCCTATTCTTCAACACCCAAGACAAGGTGTTGTACCCAGTCGGGTTATAAGTTATGTCACAAATACTTATTGCAGCTAAATTTTAAAGCAGATTTCTTAACGATATATCTAAGATATGTTTAAGATATCTTAAACCGATGAGCTGAAATTTTGTATACAGGTTTAGCTTGGATGACAGCTGTGTAAGTCGTCTAAGACGTCTTTGTTGAGCTGACGACCATTTTTAAAAACTCACTATCTCACCGAGATACCATCATGCAGAAAAAGTATTTCAGCGGAGCAACGACTCGCTTTTCGCAATTTCTTCTATTAGGCTCATTTTGTGCACGTCCTAGCTCCTGGACTAACTGCATTCAACGTTCAAATGACAGACGCGGCTATCTGTCAACATCAGACGGCGCAGCCGCCAATGCGTCGACAGCACGTCGACGGCATGTCGACAACTATCCGCCGACTTCTAACGTCGGCTGCAGTTACATACGTCGACAGCAAACTGCTGTTCGTGTGTAAAAACTCTAACAATCACTTTATACTTAAAAACATCGTTCAAACTTGTGTTCAAATGGAATTACCTACGATGATAGCAAAACATTGTAAAGGTAAATTATACAAACTAACCTGCTTGCGGTTCGAGGATTCTTTTACGCCTCTCTTTATTCTTCTCAGGTTCCATCTTCACTTATAATAAGTAAAGAATGGAGAAAACAGCAACAAAATAAAACAAACACAAACGTAACAAAGAACAATAACAGAAACTTATCAAAAAATAACGACTGATAATAACACGTGAACACTTCCGAAATTCGTAAATTAAAAAATCGAATTATGCCGCACCGGGTGAGCCATTACAAAACAGCGTACAGGTATAGCACCCCTGACCTTTCAAACCACTAACGGCTAAGTGCAATAAGTCATAATTAATCATTTTCGGAGTCAAAATTATATAATGATAAATATCTATAAATGGTTAACTACTATTAATTCTTTATGGAAAAAATGTAATTTCTAATTATTGTGTTTATATTGTGCTAAAAGTAATGTCAATAAACCGAGTTTTTAAATTAAAACTAATTAACTACTGAAAGACTTTCTATACGTAAATTGAAAGAAAATTTATTTTAATAACTTAATCTGTGTTTTATTTACAAAATTGCGAAATTATTACTTAAATTTTGATGTTTTAGAGTTGTCTCGTTCTCGGACGGGCCGTGGTAATATGAAATCAGCGATAGGTCGGGATTATCGCTATTTTATACGATAAGCGACACGTGTCGTAAAGTTTGAGCATTTTTTGATACAGGTGGGGTCAATAACCTTATGTGCAAGTTTAAATGGCACGGACTATACTAAAACTCCGCTGTCTGTATCTCGTGAACCGTGATAGGTAGACAGTTTCTAGGCGGTACGGTGGCTTCGTGTGAAATTTTAAAGGTTCCGAATCCAAATAGTAAAACGGGACTAAATAACTAACTACGCTGTCCGTCTGTTATCTGATTGTATCAAACGTGTAGTTTTTAAGGTTCCAACCGAACCAAAAAGGTAAAAGCGAGACCCTACAAAGGCTTCGCTATCCGTCTGTTTGTCACCAAGCTATATCTCATAAATCATTATAGCTAGACAGTTGAAATTTTCAAAACGTGATGTTTTGAAAACTAAAAAAACAAGATTTTATATAGTGTCTTTTCGAATGTTGTATATAATAGTCTGACTCGAACTTGGTCGGTTTTTAAGGACCTATCTATACGTCACACCTGTAACAGTTTATCAATCGTTGCACTATCCTCCCTATCAGGTCAACCGAACTCGTAAAGAAAACAAAACACGACGCAAATCCGATCACAACCCCGGAGGCCGTTTCCCCTCGTCTCTATAACGTCTAACCTCAAGAAAGCATCCTCCCTATCAGGTCAACCGAACTCGTAAAGAAAACACAAGGTAAGTATCCGATCACAACCCCGGAGTCCTTGTCCCCTCGTCCCTATAAGGTCTAACCTCAGGAAGGCGGCGCGCCAGCCGGGCGGGGCGGCGGCGGCCTCGTGCGCGCGCAGGGCGGCGCCGGCCGCGCGCGCCCAGCGCCGCAAGTAGCCGCCCCACAGGGCGCCTGACGCGTGCGCCGCTGAGAGGGTCTGCCAAAACAATATCATATACGAGATTGTTTTCATCCCGCCTGTTCGGAAAGTTGAACTTTCATGTGTATCATATACGAGATTGTTTTCATCCTGCCTGTTCGGAAAGTTGAACTTTCATGTGTATCATATACGAGATTGTTTTCATCCTGCCTGTTCGGAAAGTTGAACTTTCATGTGTATCATATACGAGATTGTTTTCATCTCGCCTGTTCGGAAAGTTGAACCTTCATGTGTAGATAGCTACCTACTTTATACTTCTACTATTGAATAAAAGGCCACTATCAAGAGTATCGATAGTTATTGCAATAGAGCTGTATCAGCTATCGATGGTGATTTTAATATAGTACTGCTATGTGTCGATAGTATTTAGGTATACTAACGAAGCTACCGATACTATCATTACCATCGATACTATCATTACTATGGGTAGACAATCGATATTCTATCGATACTATTGCTTTTGCCTAAACTATTGATAGTCTATCGATGCTTTTGCTTTTGCCTCAACTATCGATATTCTATCGATACTATTGCTTTTGCCTAGACTATCGATAGCCTAGTCTATCGATACTATTGCTTTTGCCTAAACTATTGATAGTCTATCGATGCTTTTGCTTTTGCCTCAACTATCGATATTCTATCGATACTATTGCTTTTGCCTAGACTATCGATAGCCTAGTCTATCGATACTATTGCTTTTGCCTCAATTATCGATATCGAAAAACTATCGATAGTGGACTATCGAACGGCAACGGTACCCAATTTGGCGCCACTCACGGATCAAGTTAAACGCCAAAATGTACCGGTCGGGCGCTTCGCGGATATGAAATGGAATAGTACATTAATTCACCAAGGGGTAAAGTGAAGTCTTACGTCACGGGCGTCATCTTGAATCTCGAGCGTAAGCGAGGGAGTTTAGTATTTACTCCCGAACATAGCGAGGGAGTTCAAAGTAGAATCCTGAGTGAAGCGAGGGATTTAAGCTCGCCCAAGACGAAGACATCTTTATCCCCGAGGAGAATACACTGCTTTTCACACTTCCTATGAGGCAATAAAAAAAATAACTACAAAAAACTTATTTTATCTATAAGTATAATTATATCCTTTGACTTTTCTGCCAGTAAATTTTTATTATTAACAATACCAGCAGCTTTACATCTAATGGAATCCAGTGTCATAAACTTCGTTACCCGACAGTTTTACAAAAACATTGTTTGTAATTTCTTAAAATACATAGGTTTTTTCTTTATTTATTTCTTTTTTAGAAGCGCGCGCTTTTTTTCATTCCATTCATGCTAAAATTCTTGGCTGCCAGATTCAAATTTCAAATATGAACATATTTGAAATTTGATTTTTGACTTTGGTGCGGGACAGGCTAGTGTGATCATGCCTACGAACTCTTATTCGAAATTCAAATCACTTTGCCTTGGGGTGTAACGGAACCAATGTTATAGTGGTATTAATGCACACTGATTTTACTACTACAATATTTATTGTATCTATCATTATATCAACATATATTAGAAACATACATACCTGCAACTGTATCACCATTTCCTGGATCGGAGACACCGGAGTAGGCTGCAACTGAGTCAGGAACTTCAGTTTCGCCTCCACGAGATCTGTCATGTCTTCCAACTCAACATCCTTCTTATCATCGTTCAATGTCTCTCCCTTCGTAAACATCAAACCATTCCCATAACTTATAGCATTCTTTGGACTAGCCACCTCAGCATCGTCTTTGCTGAAACCTAATCCTGTCCGCTCACTCGTAAAACCTTCAATAAACTGTGCGTACTTTGTGGTATACGCTGGAGTTTCAACTTTCTTTGGTGGCAACACTGAATTGGAAATTCTTAACTTCTTTCTCGTAGGTTCTATGACTTCACCAGCACCCATTAGATACAGATTTGGTCCTTTCTTCTCAGCAGCCACCGGGTTTTCTGGAACCTCTTTTTCAACTCCATTTTCTTGAATAGATGCAGTACTAGGAAATAGTGAGGTTGTTGGAACATCAACAATGTTTTGACTACTAGGGAATAACGGTTTGATTTCTTCGCTCGGTGGGGTTACATTTCCGTTACTGCGTGGCGAACTCTTTGCACTATCAGTGTTTTTAACTTCATCACTGAATATGTCAATTTTGGTTTTAGTCTTCACTTTGGGAAGTTCTTTCTTTTCGATTTCCTGTAGCAAGTCATCAATATCACCAACAGGTTTAGTCTCTGTACCACAAATTTTGGGGGAGGACGGCTTTGAGTTTGTTTCATCACGAATTATTTCTTGTAATTCTGCAGGTAGTTCGCCACCAAGCTTTTCGAGGAGTTTCGCTTTATCTTTTAATCTTGTAAGCAATAAGGATTCATCTTGACTATCTTCATTTTCTACAACCTTCGGTTTTTCAGGCTGTAAGTAATAATTTACAATTGTTAATCCTCAATAATCATAACTATTGATCCCCAAAATTTTTAAAGTTGTTTCAGATTGAAAACTTAGCCATCACATTGCTGGATGATCAGTCCAAACACTTTGAGAAAAATAATGACCTTACTAAGAAATATGTCGTAATTTACTGTGGAAATTACGGCAGAAATGCGTGAGTAAGATCAATTGCTGGGACCATGTGAAACCATTAAGATTTAATTAAAACTTAATTGATTTCAAATATTCAGAAAATACCAAAGTAAAAGATAAATGATATCTAATAATTTCACAATGTTATGTAAATATACTAAAACACTCTCAAAGTTATTGGCTTGTCATACTTTGTGCATTATCAGGTGCAGATAATCATCATGTTACCTAATCAAGTACAGGTTTGTAGAGAAATAAAAACAAATTTATGAAAATAATACAACATAGTCAAAAATGTATTTACGTCTTCAACGATAAGTGGAGTAGAATTCTTTTCTTCTTTAGGTGGTTCCACCAAAAACTCGGGAGGGATCTCCGGTCCAATGGGCACTGTATAATTCTGATTAGGAGGCAGTGCTGGCCCATACTCCTTTGGTTGCGATTTAGTTTTGGGTTTCTTCGGTTGAACCTTAGGTAACTTTGGTGGAGTGGGTGCAACTACTGGTACTGGAACTGTGACAGGTGGTTTGACTGGCGTATCCTGCTCATCATTGGAATCGGAGTCCGAGTTGTGGTATGATGTGATTAGTTCTATTTTCCTGAAAGAATTTTTGGATATTTTAGTTTTTAAAAGTTTATAACTTAAAAACCTTAACAGAGTCACAACTTAATTTTAACGAACAAGGAAGTATTAATACAAGAGTGATACATGCCTTATGTAATGTAATAACAAAAACTCATAAGATAAGTAACACCTAATTTTTATAAAAACAAATCACCCGACTGCATAAATTATTATATTTTTGAATATTGCTATAGTAAGGAAAAGAACAATCCCTGCAAATGGAAATAAATGGGGAGGGCCCATTTATTTCCATTTGCGGGCGCCATTTATTAAATGTATATAGCCTATGTCACTCTCACAATTTTGACAAATTCAACGACACCTCACATTTCAAAAACTGTCCGGCCGTTTGGGCTGCAGGCCGTGTCAAACAATTACACATACATACATACTAATACGAGAAACATAACCCTCCTTCCGTAGTCGGATAACTAAACTGGATTTCATATTCTAAGTGGGTCAACATGGTAAACCATTCTTATGTGGACCAAAAAGATAAAAATGTGGCAGGCAGTTTTTAGCCAAGAAAAACGGGAGATAGACTTCTTTCAGCCTTTAACTAAAGGCAAACAGATAAATTAAATTCATTTTAGATAGGCGAATTTGTAGAGAAATCGTAATAAGTACAATTAATATTATTGATTACATATTCACAAAAACCTTTCAACTTTGTGAACTCACTCATCTTCATCTTCACTAATCCTTCTTTTGGCAGGAGCTTTTGATTTTTTGTCTACAGGACCAGATGTTTTCTTTACAAGGTTCACGGCAGGCAGTTTCGACTTGGAGATACCTTTTGTCTGTGTGTTTTGCTTCTCTATCAATGCTTGCTGGTACAGCTGCCACTCTACAGCTGATACTTCTGTGGAGCCTGAAAAAAGTTAAAGTAAAATTTCAAAAATCATTTAGTCAATTTAAGACAGTAAATGCTACATGAATGTCAATAATAACAACAAATAGTAGCCAATGTGGGGCCAGAACTCGCTCCTTATTTTTGGGGCCTACCAGTGGTTTAAGACAAGCAAATTTTGGCAAGTGTTTGTTAAGCTCTATACCCTAACAACAAAAAAAACATATTTTTTTACAAAAATAGTTAGAAGAATTCTCATATTTTACTTTTCAACAACAATCTAAAATAGTGATTGTTCAAATATTGTGTTTACAGACCCAATAGGCAATCAGTAAATTGTTCTTGGAATTCCAGCATTCTTTTAATACTCAAGGAGTTAAACATAAATAAATATCTACATACTATAACATAATAAATATTTTTAGAGATTTTAAATCACATAATAAAATGTCATTGTACCTGAGGTATTCAGCTGTTGCTGAGCCAACTTCAAGGCAAGTAAGTACTCCGGTGGCGCTTCCCATGTCACAGCATTTGTTTGCTGATTCCAGTAGTAGGTAAAGCCACTATTTTCATCATAGCAAGCTGACCAAGCTGTAACAAGATATTATATTTTACTCATTATTGTAGAATTTTTAATAGCAAGAACTCATTAGTAGTGACACACATAATGATAACTAACTTAACATTCTATGCAGCCATATTGACATGTATGTGACAGCTACACAAGAGATATTACTGAAAACCTCGGGTAGGTAAACATAAGTATGCAAGGCAATAAACATTCTAAATAACTTCAAATAAATCACATGTACACATCATCTTTAGCATTTCTGTTGCCATAACTGTGCTCTGTATATTCAGATAAAAAATTGGAGTAGGTAGAATACTTTACATTAAAGAAAAATATGCTCAAAACTCACGACAGTGTAGGATTGGCGCCGGGTGAATAGCACCAGCTTCCGCAGAGTACGCGTGCCCTGCCGGCGGAGGAGCACTAAAGCTCTGGCCTGCAGAGTCCATCACAGAACTTCTCTTGCCATGAACTGCCTTCATGTTCACTTCATCATCCGAATCCTCGTCCGAATCGCCATAATTACCGATCAAACCAGCTAAAGCGTTAGCCTTACTCATTTTTGTTTGATTCACATAAAAACACCCGGCCTATCATTTACTTTTCAGCGTTTGAGTGATTTGATTAAAAAATGCATAGGCTAAAATAATTATCACACATAAATATGTTGTTTAAAATTGTAATCAATCGCAGAATTCAGCAGAAAAGCAAAAATTCGTCACACGCACCTACAAAAAATATTTTTCATTCACCACAGACAGTAGTGTTGCCGGATAATCGATTGTACATCGATTATTAATCGATTGTGTAAATGGGGCCCAAATAATCTAACAATCGATATGACAAAAAATAGTATCGATAACATCGATATAATCGATTACATCAATTCCTACTTTTATCCAATATTATCGATTATAATCTATTAACCGATTATACTGCGTAGTCAAATACAATATTATCGATATTATCGATATCAAGTTTTGAAGCAATACTATCGATGTAATCGATGATATCGATCTAATCGATTTAATCGACCTATCGGCTTAGATAGTATTGCTAACCAGCACTTACCCTTTCTCGTGGTCATGATGTCTTCTAGTGTCTCGTCGATAGTTAAATAGGTACATGAACTTTAATGCGGTTTCAATAATGTTGTGTTCTATCCTTCAGTACATATCTAAGAAGACATAATATTAATGACAATTATATCTAAAAATAATTGTAGATTAATCGATAGCAACATAATAATCAATACAATCGATAGTATTGCCTTGATTCCAGTATCGATTTAATCGATTAAATCGATAGTATTGTCTAATATAAACAATTATAATCTAATAATTGTAAGTAATCGATTTTATTGTTCTAAAATTAATATCTATATTATCGATTTGATCGATACTATTGATACTATCGATAGTCCAATCGATCTTTAGATTATTTAAGGTGGACACAATCGATTCATCGATAATCGATATCCGGCAACACTAACAGATTATAGCACAGATTAATTATTTGTACTAGATTATAGCTATTTGTCATTCACCCCATGTCCCATAGAGTATATTTGATTCACCCAAACTTTGACAAAGGAACTAGGTTTATACAGCCAAATCTTCAGTAATTTTTATTTCTTTTTTTTTTCCTTGAGAATATTTTTGTACAGCTACCAGACTGCATTTATAGCCTGACCAGAAATATATGGGACCTGAATTAAGGGCGCTACGAATCCTCTTTATATGACAACACTTGATATAATCATACCAGCGTAGATTGGCACTGAACATAAAAAACTGTATTTTATATGTCTACCTATATGAATGTTACATTTCTAAGTCTGATAACAGATGCTACGATACAAGAACAAGACAGAACACTCGCAAGTATAAATAATTACAATTTTCAAAATAGTTTTTACAATATCTCCGTTGCCATCAGTAGCCAATTCTAATTTTTCGTGCTACTTGTGCGCGATGTAGGGGAATTCGGAGGATAAATTATAAACTTTGGGTAATATTTGTAAGAAATCAATGTAATTCGTGTGAAGTAAAAGAAACAACTGGTAAAATAGTAAAAACGTCAAAAAGAGAAGGAAATTGAAACATTAAAAAAAAGTATAAAAACACAAAGAGTTCGGTTTGCCACATTCTCCCCCTTCGTATGAGAATACGTAGTTTGTAGTCATGTGGCAGACCGAAATGCCAATCATTAACAGTAGCTAAACGATAACAGCTATTTTCTTTACCGGCCTACGTAAAATTCCCCCCTTTGTCGCAACATCGACGACTCGGATAACACCATCTCGTCCCGGGTGGACCTGGGTAATTCGTCCCTTCGGCCACACCCCTCGTGGTAGGTGTTCATCTACTATGACAACTATGTCGCCAACGCTTACGTTGCTGGGTTTTTTAGGGGATGGTGGTCTGGCATGCATCATTGGTAAAACTTCTCGCACCCAACGTGCCCAAAAATGATCTGCGAGGCGGGAAGCTTTCTTCCACTCTGACCTGCTCACCAGGGCGGAATCTGTCAAAGCCGGTGCGGGTGAAGAGATGTGTGACGACTGGCCGATAAGGAAATGAAAAGGCGTGAGGGTTTCATGATCATCCGAGTCCACAGAAACATGAGATAAAGGCCGGGAGTTAATAATAGCTTCAGCTTCCAAGAGGAGAGTAGAAAAAGTTTCTTCTTTTGGCGCTTTTTGTTGGAGCGTGGCTCTTAGCGCTGTCTTTGTCGAGCGCACCAGGCGCTCCCAACAGCCTCCAAAGAATGGTGCGGCAGGAGGCAAAAACTTCCAAGTTATACCTCGTGTAGCTGCAAACTCTTCAATGACACTTCCAAAAAACTGTTTTAACTCCTTGTTGGCGCCGACAAATGCTGTGCCATTGTCCGAAATAATAGTGGTAGGGGTGCCTCTTCGAGCAATGAAACGCCGGAGGCTCATGATTGCGGAGTCAGCGGAAAGGCTATTAACGACCTCTAGGTGAATCGCTCTGACTGTCAGGCATGTGTAAAGAGCGACATATCGTTTTTCTCTTCGGCGTCCGATAGCGACTTCTAGAGGACCAAAATAGTCCAGGCCAACATTCGTGAATGGCCTTTTATGGTGATCCAGTCTTTCAATCGGCAAGTCGGCGGTAGGTGGAGACAACGGAAGTGTTTTTTTTACACGACAGAATTGACAACTTTTGGCTATTGCTCTGACGGTTGGTCTAAGACGTAAAATCCAATATCTCTGGCGAATTTCATTGACCACTGTTTCGTTGTTCGCGTGCGCCATCAGTTTATGATAATGATGAATCAGAAGACGAGTGATTGAGTGACGTCCGTCGAGTATCACCGGATTCCTTGCGTCCACGTTGATGTTTGGAGCTGCACGAATACGGCCTGCCAGTCTCAATATGTTATCTTCTCCAAGCGTTGGCGAAAGCTTAAGAAGTGGGCTGTGCTTGGGAAGAGCCTGAGATGCCAGAATGCAACGTAATTCTTCGTCGAAGCTTTCTAGTTGACATCGTTTCAGTATATGTTGTTCGGCAGTTTTAACAAGCTCGGCGGAAAGTGCAGATAGTGTCGACAGCCGCGTCCCCAAACTACGATGATGAGATGAGTTACATACAGATGAGTCGTTTGATGAAGTAGAAAAAACGGTACTTCGGGGTTTAGAATTTTGACCATGAGTTTCTAAAAGTTTCTTAAAAAATGTCGCGGCTTGGTGTGCTCGCGCGGTTGCCCTTACAAGACGCGTCCAGACGCTAAACCAATCTGGGTCTGCCGTTATTGGTGTGGGCAAGAGCTCACGCGTAGTGGTGAATCCCACTAATTCACACAAGTTAGCTGTCTTCAGCTCTGTGAGAACTGGTGCGATTACAATTGATGGTTCGGTTGGCCACGTTTCAGATTGAGTGAGTAAAAATGACGGACCAACAAACCACCTCGACGACGAGTCGATTTGTCGAAACCTCGTCGCGTCATCGCAACATTTAAGTCTGTTGGGACCCACCGCCAATCGCTGACGTTTGTGTTCTCAATGATTTCACCAACGCGATGGGCCACAAAAGGCCGAAATGTGCGAGCGTCGGCTCGAAGCCAACTAAGTACCGTCCTCGAATCACTCCAGTAAAATACCCGTGCTGGTTTATTTTTGTGACTTTCTATAATCGAGACGGCAAAACGTGAAGCTATGAGGGCCGCCTGGAGCTCCAACCTTGGGATAGAAACCGGTTTTAGTGGTGTGACTCGAGACTTGCTTCCAATGAGTGCGAGCTTGATGCTACTGTCTGGCAGAATAAAACGCCAATAGCCTACACAAGCGTAGGCAAGCTCGCTCGCATCAGCAAAAATGTGTAACTCTCGTTCGGAGATGTCAGCTTTGAGATAGCAACGTGGGATGCGGATGTTCGCGATAGAATCCAGTTCGGAAATCCAAGCCTGCCAAGCTTTGATCTCGGCTGGTGGCAGCTGATCGTCCCATCCGATGTTGCTACGCCAAAGAGATTGAAACAGGATACGACCTTTAACTACTATTGGAGCCAGCAGTCCTAAAGGATCATACACACGCATCAATTGAGACAGAGTGTTTCTTTTTGTCAGGTTACGGCTTTCTGACATAAAATGTTCATGTGAACCTGTCCTAAAGCCTAAAGCATCGTCCGTCGAGTACCAAATGACACCTAAAGCGCGTACTGGACTGCCTAAAGAAACTTCAGGTGTAGGAGCTGCACGTAATTCAGTTGGGACCAAAGCGAGAGCTCTATCATCGTTGGACAACCAACCCCTCATCTCGAAGCACGCTGCCTTGTGTACCGCGATAATGTCAGCAGCCAAGCGCGCCGCTTGACGAACGTCATCTACACTTCCAATATAATCGTCCATGTAATGGTCATAAATTATTGCATCAGCAGCCTCAGGGTACAAATGAGCTATGTCCTTAGCGTTCTTATTTTTTATATAAAGCGCAGTGAACGGACTAGAACACGCACCAAAAATAACAGACGTCATTCTAAATTCCTTTATTGCCCCTCTAGGATCTGATCTCCACAGGTAACGAAGGGCGTTGCGGTCTTGGTTCCTTACCTTTACTTGTGGAAACATCTCTTTAATGTCAGCTGTCATAGCTATGCAACCTTCCCTGAATCGGAACAAAACACCTAAAAGCGGGTGAAGTAGATCAGGCCCCGGCAGCAACAAAGAATTCAAACTGACGCCGTGAGTTTTCGCAGCCGCGTCATGCACCACACGAAGCTTCTTTTTCTGAGGGTGGAACACGCCAAAGTGTGGAAGATACCAGCGAGGAGAAGTTTCGGAAGTGTGAACTACGCCTTTAGTATTATCGTTCGTGTGGTTCGTGTCGACGGCACATTCCTCTGCGTAACCTTTCTTGATCATCTCAGACATGTAAATATTGTATGACTCCGCGAAAACACTATCCTTAGCCATTCGCTTTTCTAAGCCTTTAAGACGCGTTTCGGCCTGGTAGTAACTATCCGGAACGGTAGTGCTTTCGTGGCGCCATGGTAAACCTACCATAAACCTACCTGAAGGCAGGCGTTCGGTTGTGGTGTCGAGTATATCAACAGCACGTTGATCTTGGGAATTATAAATTTTGTGTTTACTAATGCCAATCGAATCTAATTTATATTGTTCTTTAATAAGAAATTCCAAAGAATCGACTGGTTCATTTTCAAAATAAGGGGTGGTACACACAGTGTAATTGACAAAAGTCATCGGAATAGTTCGCCTACCTAAAGAGCCATATAAAGTCCAACCTAAAGCAGTGCGACACGCAACTGGTTCGTAGCGGCGGCCCTTTCGGACCTCGCGAGTGATTGACAAGTGCCAGTCCTCCGCACCAATAAGTATAGTTGGTACCGCATCAGTATACGTAAGCATGTTCGATAAATCAGCTAAATGATTGTATTTTGCAATATCAGAATAATCTATGGTTTGCTTATGCAATGTCAAAGAATCGATAGTTCGAGCGTTTTGAATTTGATATGACTCATGTGTGTACCTACCTTTAATATCAAAAGTGACGTAAGAAATATTTGTGTTTTTGTTCATTCCACCTATTGCATTAATTTTAATTGTATCAGATGGACCCGTAGCCCCGATCTTATTAGCTACCATAGAATCTATAAGTGTGGCAGTGCTGCCGTCATCTAAGAGTGCGTACGTATCGTAAGAACCAGCAGGGCCGGTGACGGTTACGGGTACAACTTTCAGCAAAGTGGTACAAAAACGAGCTGTAGTATGTGAAGTTGACAAACCTACAACCTCTTCAATCTGCGGTCGTGACGTTGATGAAAACGCTGGTGATGCAGCAGCCGAGCCGTGCAGAAGTGCGTGGTGCCGCCGAGTGCAGCCGTCGACGCCGCATGCTGCTGCTTTACAACTGTTCCATGTGTGAACGTTGCCCTTAAGGCACCTATAGCAAATCTTTTTACTACGTAGCCAACACCATCTATCCTCAATAGACAGAGACTTGAAACCAGTACAATCTTTGACGTTGTGTATTTTGTCGCAGTAAGTACATTTATTTTTAGGTTTCGAGTCGCCTACTGCGTGTACAGATATTTCAGAGCGTCCGTTAGATTTGTTAGTAGAAGATTTAAATGTAGAAGCTGATTGGATGGATTCAGGTGACAAACCAAACTTAATATGACGGTCGAGCTCACGTACTAAGAAATCACTCAGTAACTCTAACTTACTTTTGTTGGTTTGGTTGTCAAATGCAAAATCAGTCCATCTCATTCGCATAGTATAGTTAAGCTTGTTCAAAATGCAATAAAATAGCTCTGGAGAATGTAAATATTCGTTTTGGTGCAATAGCCGTATTGTAGCTACACTATTGCGTACTCGAGACGTAAAGTTAGCCAAACCCTTCAAATCCAGTGTGAGATTTGCCAAGCTCTTCAGGGACGTCACTTCGTGGAACACGATCACCTCCGGACGTGCGAAGCTGTGCTCGAGGAGCTGCAGAACATCCTCGGGCGCCTCCGCCGATAGCAGCAGCGACGCGACTGCCTCGCGTGCCGCCCCTTGCAGTGCGTGTTGTAGACGAGCGACGTTCTCTAGCGGAGAATAAAAATCTTTAGTATTGTCGTATGCCCTCTTAAATTGCAGCCAATGTGACGCATCGCCGAAATATTGTGGCAAGTCTATGTGATGCGGCTTTTTGTGTTGCGTATGGCTTACAACAAGAGCCCTTGTAGCTGAAGCTGATTCGGTTATGGCCTTGACCATATCAGTAAAAACGGGAGACGTAGCATTGTGTTGTGAGACCTCAAATGTGTTGTTTGGTATATCAGTCGGCATGGCTCGGGTTACTGATGGTGCGACTACCGGATTTGCGTGTGATAGCCGCTCAGTGTTACCCTCGTGAGCGTTCGTATGCTCGACTAATGGAACTACATACTTAAAAGTCGACGTTTGTGCAACAGCCTGTGTTACAGTCGGTTGTACAACCTGTGACTGTATTGGCAGTGCATCATTTAAAGAAACAAAATCATTTACCTTTGATCTCTGAGTTACATCTTTTACCCAAGTCTCAATCCGTTGCGATGAACAAGAGCTGCGGCGCGACACACGAGAGCTGCGGCGCGAGCCGTGCGAGCCACCAGATGAAGCCTCGATCATGGCTAACTTGGCGCGCAGTTCGTCTTCGTCTGCCTGTGCCTCTAAGGCGGCAAGTTCGCGTTCTCGTTCCGCCTGCTGTCGTTCTCGCTCCGCCTGCTGTCGTGTCCGCTCGAGCTGGCGACGACGGAATTCGGCTTCCGCAGCCAACTTCTGGGCAAGAACCGTCGCGGTTGAAATGGTTGAGTTCGCACGTTCACTTATTGCACTCACAACTTCACTACCGCAATCCTCATGATCCCCCTCGTTTGTGACCGCAGGGCATGCCCCGGGATCAAAAGTTGAAACCTGCGCCATCGGAGCCGCTTTTGCCTGACTCCTCGTGATGGGCATAGGAAAATTGGTGAAAATTTGGAATTTGGAAGAAATTTAAAAACTGGTTCAAGCGTTACGTGGAGAAGGACCAAAATGTGCGCGATGTAGGGGAATTCGGAGGATAAATTATAAACTTTGGGTAATATTTGTAAGAAATCAATGTAATTCGTGTGAAGTAAAAGAAACAACTGGTAAAATAGTAAAAACGTCAAAAAGAGAAGGAAATTGAAACATTAAAAAAAAAGTATAAAAACACAAAGAGTTCGGTTTGCCACACTACTAAAAATTAAAACGTACTAAAAATTGTAATAAGACAACTAAATCGGTAATTCATTTAAAGAAATTATGTTTATCACATAGATTTTCTTGTCTAAAATTACTACAACAATGCTGTTTACTACAATATTTTAATTTGTTTGTGTACCCTATTGATACTACGCCGCGCACACTCACACGCATACTCCCTTATTTTTATTTGTTTAAAACGTACCGTGAGAACCCCGAAGATCGAGTCGACATCGAGACGTTCCCTATGACACATGTACTAGACTGACCAGTAGGGCTATTACGTATCTCATTTGACAACTAAAGTGATTATCACTATGCCTTGGTGTCTAACTGAGAACTGTCAAAACATGGTTTTCGTATTACCGAACTTCGGTTCCTAACTAAAATGACGTCATCGCCAGTGGATATACTGATAGGCACTGGCATATCCACTGTCCAACTTTTGACAGCTGTTTATGTATCGATAAACTGATTTTCGTATTATGTAAGCTCAGTGGATATCAAAATCGTTGATCACCGAAGCTGTCAAGTGGCTATTGATAGAAACTACATAAGAGCAGTGTTTATTGGAAAAACTGTGATAGTCACTATTAAGCTACCAAGTCAAAACGTACGTAAAATATAACGTAATTCCTAGTTATAGTATACCTATTTAATTTTGGTCGGTTTAACGGATATCACTCAGCCAGCAATCGAATTATATTTGTAAAATAAATAAAGCGGTCCTACTAATAATGGCTCAAGCTTTTTTATTGGGACATGCATGGGTTGTGCCGAGAAACAAAGGATAATAAAAGAGCTCATGATCAAACACGTTGTTTCCACGATCGTAGTGACCCAATAAAAAATTTTGAAACACAGATTAGAATTTGATACTGACTCAAACTAAAAATATAGAACTTACTCGGCGCCATCGATCAGCTTGCTGTTTTAGTACAGCCGCTTCTGCTGTGCTGCGACAGCGTTCATTGAATCGCTATGGACTCTCATGCTGTTTGAGCGGTTTGGCTAGTCTGAACTCTGAGGTCCACCGGTGAAGCGACCTAACGTAAAGTCCCGGTTTCCCTCGGCAAACTAAATTGTTAAAATTATTTGTATAGGAGATATATTTCTCCTAGGAGCTATCTAAAATAGGAAAACATAAAACATTTATTATCTAGAAATTTTGTAATTACTAACTTAGCTCAGTGATACAACGAACCATTGGAGTTACGAGTTACCTTTATTACCACAATCACAACTTCTTCTATGTACCCTTAAATAACCACTAAAAACCACGTTCTCGCGCACTGATTTTTCAAAGTCAAAACTTTAAAAAGTGGCGCGAATGAAAGTTACTAACCTCTAACCCAACTTATTAAAAACGTTGATAAATTTAGTATCATTCCATATTAAACGCAATGGTCTTTAATTTAGCCACATAACCTGTCAATAACACTAGTGATGTGTCGATCTATGGTCGATATCCACTGTCCTCCACCGCATAGCCACTGTCCTATCCTATGATAGGCACTGCTTACGTACGAGGGTCAAACTGAAAGTTCTTAGAAAATCAAAAACTGATTACATTAGCCAGTTATTAGTTTTATTATATCTTTTCAAAATATTGTCCATTGACGTCAATACACCGCTGCATGCGATGGAACCACTGGGAAAAGCACTTTGCCCACTCGTCCTTAGGGGTCTCTTCAATGGCATCGCGATACGCAGCCACCGCTTCTTCAGCATTCATAAACCGCTTTCCTTTAAGTTTTTCTTTAATTTTTGGAAATAAATAAAAATCACAAGGCGCGAGGTCGGGGCTATACGGCGGGTGACCCAGTAATTCAACGTTTGATGTCGCCAAATAGTCGATCGTTCGCTTGGCGGTGTGCGACGAGGCGTTGTCGTGGTGAAGGAGGATCCTACTGCGAGGTCGTTTCTCTCGAACTTTTTCCAAGACAAGTGGCAAACAATTGGTAGTGTACCATTCTGCAGAAACTGTTTTTTGATCCTCTAACACAATTGTTGCGAAATGACCTATCCTTCCAAAGAACGAGGCCACCATTTTTTTTTCCCGCACTTCGATCTCTCTTCACTTTAGTTGGCAACTCCTCGAAAGGAAACACCCACTGAGCAGATTGTCTTTTGGTTTCAGGATCATAACAGTAAATCCAGCTTTCGTCACCTGTTAGTATGTCGAACACAGCATTTGAGTCACCTCCGTTAAATCTTTCAATCATTTTACGGCACCAATCCACACGATGGAGTTTTTGAGCCTTAGTCAAATTATGAGGTATCCACCGGGCGCAAAGCTTCCTGACCGCTAAATGTTCGTGGAGGATTTTGTGCACTTGACTCATACCGATGCCTAAGCTTGTCCGAATCTGCTGATAGGTCACTCTTTTGTCAGTCTCTATCATACGCCGCACAACACAGATGTTATTTTCAGTCGTCGCCGTAGAAGGCCGTCCCTCACGTACATCATCAGTGAGATTAGTGCGACCACGTTTTAACTCATTAAACCAGTTGTAAACAGTCGCACGAGATGGGGCTTCATCGTGAAAGGCCAATCGTAGTCTATCATAACTTTCTTGTTGACTTAAATGACATCGAAAGTCATAAAAAATCATTGCACGAAAATTTTCTCGTGTTAAATTCATTTTGACGTGACACAGACAATTTTCAATTTGCCGCCAAGTCGTAAAACAAATGACAAATGAATGAAATATATACTCAGTAATATTGGCAAATAGTTCTATTTTCAAATTTTAGAATATTTTTTTTATTATATTGTTTATAAGTGGCCAGTTCTAAGAACTTTCAGTTTGACCCTCGTAATACCAAATATATCAACTCATCAGTTGTCAACTGAGTTCAGTTACCAACTAACCTCAGTTATACACTCAGTGGCTATCTTTTACGTAATAGCCCCACTGAGTGCTTTCGCCGCGTGTGTATCCTGTGAAGCTCCTTACAGACATTTCGAGTGATTGTGGCCTGTGAAGTGTTACCTGAACCCTGAAAGCTGATGCGGCAAGTACCTAGCTATAAGTGCTCAGACCTGTGGGGCTATTACGTAAAAGATAGCCACCGAGTGTATAACTGAGGTTAGTTGGTAACCGAACTCAGTTGACAACTGATGAATTGATATATTTGGTATTACGTAAGCAGTGCCTATCATAGGATAGGACAGTGGCTATGCGGTGGAGGACAGTGGATATCGACCATAGATCGACACATCACTAGTGTTATTGACAGGTTATGTGGCTAAATTAAAGACCATTGCGTTTAATATGGAATGACACTAGATTTATCAACGTTTTTAATAAGTTGGGTTAAAGTTTAGCAACTTTCATTCACGCCACTTTTTTAAAGTTTTGACTTTGAAAAATCAGTGCGCGAGAACGTGGTTTTTAGTGGTTATTTATAGGAAAATAGAAGTTGTGGTTGTGGTGATAAAGGTAACACGTAACTCCTATGGTTCATTGTATCATTTAGCTAAGTTAGTAATTACAAAATTTCTAGATAATAAATAGAACATAGAATAATAGAACGAAAGATATTGCGGAAGATTCTGGGACCAACAACAAGAGGAGAAGATGGGGCATGGAGGCGTAGGTACAACCGAGAGATAGAAGAGCTAGTGTCTGAGCCGAACATCATCGGAGAAATAAAATCTTCCCGACTTCGCTGGCTAAGACATGTGGAGAGGATGGGAGAGGATCGAGCCGCAAAGAGAGCTTATCTTGGTCAACCTTCCGGCCGCCGGCCGGTGGGGCGTCCAAGATATCGCTGGAAGGATGAAGTCGCCAAAGACCTGAAAGAGCTAGAAGTGCCCGACTGGTCAGATTTGGCACAGAATAGGGAAGAATGGCGCACTTTACTGTCGGAGGCCAAGATCCACTTCGGGTCGCTGAGCCAGCGAAGTAAGTAAGTAAGTAGATAATAAATGTTTTATGTTTTCCTATTTAAGATGGCTCCTAGGAGAAATATATCTCTAAGACAAATAATTTTAATGATTTAGTTTGCCGAGGGAAACCGGGACTTTACGTTAGGTCGCTTCACCAGAGGACCTCAGAGTTCAGACTAGCCAAACGGCTTAAAGAGCATGAGAGCATAGCATCCATAGCGATTCAATGAACGCTGTCTCAGCACAGCAGAAGGCTGTACTAAAACAGCAAGCTGATCGATGGCGCCGAGTAAATTATACTATATTTTTAGTTTGAATCAGTATCAAATTCTTATCAGTATTTGAAAATTTTCCTTTAAGACTTCAACACAGTAATACTATTTTTTTATTGGTGTTTGATCCTCAGCTCATTTATTTTTCTTTGTTTCTCGGCATATCCCAATAAAAAAGCTTGAGCCATTATTAGCAGAGTACCTACTTTATTTATTTTACAAACTTATTTCGATTGCTGGCTGTTAAATCATCCAAAATTAAATAGGTATCACTATAACTAGTAATTGCGTTGTATTTTACGTACGTTTTGACTTGTTAGGTTAATAGTGTCTATCACTGTTTTACCAATAATCACTGCTCATAAGTAGTTTCTATCAATGGCCACTTGACACCTTCGGTGATCAACGATTTTGATATCCACTGAGCTTACATAATACGAAAATCAGTTTATCGATACATAAACAGCTGTCAAAAGTTAGACAGTGGATATGCCAGTGCCTATCAGCATATCCACCGGCGATGACGTCATTCTAGTTAGTAACCGAAGTTCGGTAATACGAAAACCATGTTTTGACAGTTCTCAGTTAGACACCAAGGCATAGTGATAATCACTTTGGTTGTCAAATGAGATACGTAATAGCCCTACTGACTGATTTTTCACCTATCATTGTCGCCCTCCACGTGTAATCCACTGCCTAAACTCTCAAACAAATGCTTACTACATTTTACGAAGATTGAGCTGCAAAAAAGAAATCTCAAAAAAATCTTCAATTTAAAAAAATTTTTTTTAGTTGTTTAGGTCGAAAACTCTCAAAAATTCAGAAAAGAATTCATACTCAAAAACTACGCAAAATCGCGGAACATACATATGATTCGGGTACCCCAAGAGGTAGGTACTCTATCTCTGGAGTTTCGCTTTACCATACTTCTTGGGACAACCTGTATAATTGTTACTACGTAGGTCTAACAGATTACTCATACGAAAAAGTATACATACCTATACCAAACTTTTATAATAAACTACAGTTTTTTGTCGCAGACCACAACATACGAAAATGTACGTTTAAGATTCGAACATTACGTTATTATTCCTTTGCGGCCACGCGACCTTGGAATAAAGTACTAGTACTTATTCTGAGGTAAAACTAATAAAGTCAAGGTTGCCTCTTTAAGACGAAAGAATAGCACCATTTCTCCATACAAACGTAGTCCCCTGTTTCCTCCCTGGATATACACTAAGGTCGAATTTTTTTTTGCTATAATATCTGCATTTACTACGGCTATGCTCCTATGTTTCGTTTTTTCCGATATTCGAATTAACACAGGAAATATGGGCCTTTAAAAACTAAGAAAATTGCCAAATTTCAACCTCAAACTTAAGACGCTCGCCAAATAAAATCTACGCACATTAAGACAAAAACTAAAACATAGGAGCATAGTCCCATTCTTTGTTTAATTATTTTTGAAAACATATCTTTGATAACATATTATCATTGGTAAAGTTTTCGTCGAGAAAACAGGGGACTACGAAATGCTGTTTTGGTCAGTTTTATGAAGCTAATTTTGGTCTGAGCTACATTTGTCCCTTTCTTGCTTTAAGAGGAGAGGTTTGGGGGGTGGGTAATGTTATAACAAATACGTATACGTACAGTGATGCTTTATAGTCGATAATTATATCGATATGCCATTGTTGGCCTAATCGACATCGATGCATTAGGTAATTATATTGTTTTGATAATTTGTCTTTATATTTTATATCATTAGCTTTCATCACTTTGGCTTTTAAAGGCCAACTATCTACTTCTACTCCTCAGTGGTGTTTCTATAGAAGAAAAAAGCAGTTCCGTTCCTGACTCCTAGAATTACCGTGCACATACATCTAAGCACTTACTGAGGACGTAACGTAAGTTGTTTCATTTCAATTCGATAGATTGTAGCCTAGCTGATTTCAAATGTCGGTGGAAGTTTATTATAAGAAATGGATTTTACTAGCGGTTGCCCACGACTTCGTCCGTGCACATGTCGAATTTATTATACAAACTTCCACTCCCATTTTCACGCCCTTAGAGGATGAGTTTCCAAAAATCCTGTTACTACGTCATTCCTGATTTCTAACCAAAAAGCTAAATACAACATTATGTCTTTCTAAAACATGCAGCGTTGTGTGAAGAAGCGCTCTATGAAAACCTTTGCCTATATAGTCAATAATGTATAGAAACATACAAGATTGTCCATGGATTACCTCTTTGACCAATCACCATCCAGCAAGCGCGCGGGTTGTCACTGTCAAATGTGTCAACTTCATAGCGTTTGTGAAAACTTTTCCAACTGGTCGTATTTACTCAAAGATTTCAGTTTTATATGGGATAAGTAGTAAAAACTGAATAAAAGTGCCGCCGTGAGCCCCCTCAAACTGCACAAGGGGTCTGAATTATATAAAATATCATTGGATCGGCGCTTGGGCCTCTTTTCACTGCCTCCAAACAGGAGATCAAGGTGCTTGAACAGATCCTGAATTTACTTCCTCAGTGGATGTTAGATACCTGCAATGCTCAGGTGAATATGTTTACCTCTGTAAAGAGATATTTTTCACCACAATTACCTATCCCATTAATCAACTTTTTTCAGGTTAGATGCAACATAACATTTTTGCAATTATATTATGAATGTTTGTTAAAAAGAGGTACAGACCTACAGTATTACTATGTAAAGCTTAATGTCATTGCAACATAGTAATATAATGCAAATGACAGTAATCTTTACATAAATGAAATGAGGAATTTTGTCATGTAAACTTAACCTCGCTCCTACTGAGCAGGTACTAGAAACAAGGCTATCTAGCAATGGGCTAACTCATTTCAAACTCACATTTGAATATGAATTTAATGTTATTTTATTTAGCTTAAGTAATTAGCTGTGCAGGATGGAAATTCATACAAGCTATTGTTCATTAGCTTGCACATTTTGAGATATTTATATAATGCCAATATAAATTTGGATTATATTTTTATTCTAAATTGAGTTATATATCTATTGAATATTATTCTGAAAGGAGTGAGTTTTGCGGTAAAACTGCACTGGCTTATCAGTATCAGTAAGGATGCATTTTTTTTTTAATTTGAAATGGGTTTGCTCTTGACTCTAGACCAAGCCAGATTACTTACTGCATTACAGATGCATTACTTCTAATCATCCAATCTGAAAACAGTTCAGTAAAGATGCATATAACTATCATCTGAACTTTAATGTAATGTCAATGTCGGTGAACTCCTATAAGAATGTTTTGAAGGGTTGCTTTTGCCCGTCCCATTTTATGTCACCTGCCCCTCATATTTTTGTGGCTGTACCGAGCTAGGTCGTGGAGATCTTTTGGGGTTAAAATTTTTGTGCTAGTTTAGCAAGAAAACTACTTATTGGTTTAGTAGGATCTTGTTATTTTACTTCGTTGTAAAAACGGAGAAAAACTGAGAGGTGACACATAAATGCTAATGTATAGCACTGGTACCAACACAGATTTGCTTTGGTCCACAATGGAGCACATCAGACATGACTATGACAATAGATCAAATATCAATATATTTGGAACTATGGTTATTCGGTGTTTAGTGATAAATGAAACCCTGAAATTTTACTACTACATGCATTATCGACACGACAATGTCGAGGAGCGCCATCTAAACGATGATTGTGAAAATAGATGATACTATGTTGGCCAATGGGCTTGCCACTCTAAACTAGTGTTAATGTTGTTTAAGTAAACGCTCACATAGATGGCGCTTTATAATGAAATAGTTTACAACTTAATGGAGTCTACGGAAGCACCTAGATGGCGCTTTAGATAGTTTACATAACAGTGCTACTAGCCATGCTACTTGTCTCATAATAGATATGTCCCTTAGTTTACAGTGCCTATAGACAAGGGTACTCCTCTAAATCCCTTGCTCTCTGTCTCTAGCTACTCTCCCCTAGTATGGACCTACGGTATTTTTAAGGCTGCAGTTCCACTACAGCTAGACTAACCAATACCAGGAACTTTATCTTAAAAAAAGTGGCATAAGAATTTATATATGTACAAGCTGGATGCTGTATGGGGAGTTAACCTGGATACATCTTATCTGTCAGGTCGTAGCATAGAGCACAATCATTAGCCCGCTCACCACAGACGCAGCGGATGCTGTTTTGGGAGCGTACCTGGACCAGTCTTATCTGACAGGTAATAACATAGAGAACAATTATAGTTTCACTCACCACAGACGCAGTGGAGGCTGTCTTGAAAGAGTAGGTACCTAGACCAGTCTTATCTGTCAGGTCATAGCACAGAGGACAATCATCTTATCACTCACCACAGACCCAGTAGATGCTGTCTTGGGAGCGCACCTGGACCAGTCTTATCTGTCAGGTCAAAGCTTATAGCACAGTCAATGTCTCACCATAGACGCAGCGGATGCTGTCTTGGGACCGCACCTGGACCAGTCTTATCTGTCAGGTTAAAGCTTATAGCACAATCAATGTCTCACCATAGACGCAGCGGATGCTGTCTTGGGACCGCACCTGCACCAGTCTTATCTGTCAGGTTAAAGCTTATAGCACAATCAATGTCTCACCATAGACGCAGCGGATGCTGTCTTGGGACCGCACCTGCACCAGTCTTATCTGTCAGGTTAAAGCTTATAGCACAATCAATGTCTGACCATAGACGCAACGGATGCTGTCTTGGGATCGCACCTTGGCCAGTCTTATCTGTCAGGTCAAAGCTTATAGCACAATCAATGTCTCACCATAGACGCAGCGGATGCTGTCTTGGGAGCGCACCTCGACGAGTCTTATCTGTCAGGTCACAGTATTATAATACAATTATTGTCATAAAGGACAATGCTTTTCTCACCACAAACAGACGCAGCAGATACTGTCTTGGGAGAGTACCTAAACAAGTCTTATCAGTAAGGTCAGAATATATAGCACAATCCTTTTCTCCACAGACAGACGCAGTAGATATTGTCTTGGGAGAGTACTTAGACAAGTCTTACTTGCCATAAAAAAAGAAAAGGCTTTTCTGTTTAATGTACCCTTAACCTAAAACACAACCCTAGTTTTGTCTGGCCTAAAGGTTCCACAGTATAACCTTGTAGGCTTCTTACCTACCTAGGAGGTTAAGCAGGATGAAAGATTAATTTTAGTCTTGAGAGGTTCTACTCGAAGAGCACCTCTACAAGGGTTTAAGATAATACGGGTTGTTATTAATCGTCGTATGGCGTAAAATAGGACCGTTCGCTTAGCCTTTTATTATGACTTGCAGATTTTCCCACACCTTGGAGCAGCCACTTCCAGATTTGGTGGCAGACTTCAGATCTATTGCAATGTTAAATGAGCGCTATTGCATTATTACGGTTGAGAGCTTTCAGCCAACACTACCTCCACACAGACAGAAATAGACAGAAATATCTATCCTTTCTTACTGGAAGGGGGGGGGGGGGGTGATAATCATGTGGCGTTCTATTCCAGATAACCAGGTTAAAAGACAACTTTTACCTGTATAAATAGAGATGATTGTTCAAACGATAAAGTAGATTAAAAAGATTTCACTAAATCTACGGGCTACGGCCTTTACCCTAAGGCCGTAGTAGAATCTACGGCTTTTCGCAAGTTCTACAGTAATTAATTAATTGATCGTACAGTACATCAATTAATTTATTGAGCGTTTACTTTTAGAGTAGGTACAGGTCTACCAGAATCTCATGACAAATAAGAAAATAAAATTTTGCAGTGCGCAACACTAGGGAAATTAGAGTGCGTTCCAAAAAGCGAAAATCACTGGGGTGAATGAATCGACAAGAATATATATATAAATGTACCTGTTGTCAAATTGTTCACTGAGTAATTTTCACGTTCTTTGCAACGCGCTCTCCATAGATACTACATCATACTTCATAGTTACTATGCTATATCACTTAGTTTTTGTTCTGAGTATGTTATAATCGAATACTTAAATAAATAAATATTTAATAAGAGTCACTTTATTTTCTCCACAAAAATAAACTATTTTTTTCTAAACAATAAGATAAGATCGGCAAATGACACGGCCGACAGTCGATGCTTTTCCTTATGAACACGGCTTTTTTATCTAACACACACGGCCGCCTCAAAATTTGCGTTGGCAACACTGTATCCTACTCACCTTTTCTTCATTGACAGGTAGGTAGGTAGTGAGAAAATAAGTAGATTTCTTGTGGCATACCTACTTGCTTCTTAAATTTTGATGATTAATGAAAAATTCGTATACAGATTGACTGTCAAACTGATTTGAGTAGCCCTATGGCCCTAGCCGCCAAATTTGATGAGAGTGGTCTTGAAGTCTCTTATAACTTTTGAAAGTAATAATCGCATCGAATAATGTCTTTATCATCTTGATCTTCTCTTTCGAACCATGAAAGGCCTACAGTGAGTCGCAAAAACGAAACTAAGAATGCTGTTGAAAAATACATAGCCACGGAGTTCCAGGCGAGGTTCCGCGTCTCAAAAGAAACTGTGTTGTATTTGATGTCGGTGTTCGGTGACACGATAAAACCTATTACAAACCGTAATAAAGCAATACAACCCTTAGACCAAATAATAATAACCCTTCGGTACTACGCAACAGGCAGTTATCAACGAGTGATTGGGGATATATTCCGTGTACAACAAAACAACCAACTGTTCATTGAATTGTGCACAAGTAACTGCTAAAATAGTTTCAATGAAAAATTTATTATATAAACATGCCGACTGCTGAAGAGTTTTTGGATATTGCTAATGGGTTTTACTCAATAGCCGGATTCCCAAGAGTTGTTGGGGCTGTGGACTGCATCCATATTAAAATCAACTCACCAGGTAGGTACATAAGATTATTTGACATAGCTATTTGAAAATTGTCTGGAAGAGATCGATCTTAGCAATAAGACCGCCTAATTTTTGTCTTTCTGTGTAAAATGTATTGTTGTTACTTTTATAGTGTGCTATAGTTATCCATCTATTATAAATTTGTTGTACCGGTGTGATATTAACATTATTATTTATTTTCAGGTTCGAGCTATCTGAAATTTACAGAAATCGTAAGGGATATTTTTCTTTAAACATCCAAATGGTGTGCAATGCAAATCTGCGTATTAGTAATGTAGTTGCAAGATGGCAAGCGTCTCTACACGATAGTACAATTTTTAATGATTCGCCGTTGTGTGCCCAGTTAGAGCATGGGGATTTTGGGGACAGTAGGTACCGATGTCGCCCGTTTTTATGACTCCACTTTAAACACAAGAACACCTGCCGAAGAAGAATATAACCGGTCTTAAATAAGCACAAGAAATCCTATAGAGAGGCTTTTTGGGGGGTCTTAAAAAGGCGATTTCCTTGCCCACAAAGTAAAAATATCCCTCCAGTCGTAGTAGCATGCGCAGTTTTGCACAACATTACACTCTCAAGACAGGATGGCCTGATTGAAAAGAGGAGATCTTCGTGCAGATTGTTGATGAAGAGCCAAAGTTGAGCCCACCAGTCTTGAAAGTAATCAAAACTTTGTTGTTAGGACTACATAAATACCTAAGTACACATTTTTTTCAGTAATTGTCATATAATATTATTAATAAAAGTTTAGTCGTTTATGCATGCATATTAAAATTTTAACATCTTGCCCAGTAAGAGTACTTTTATAAGCTAAACCACCAGTGCAATTAATTTCTTTCTATAAAAAATAAAAGTCAAAGATATACAGAACAATGTTACATGTGCTTTACTTTAACAACATGTCAAACATCCTTTTTTTGTTTTGTCATAAAACTGTAAGTGCTTAAAAGAAACATGTTTACTTAATGATTATAGTACTTATTCAGCATCTATACTCGTACATAATACTTAAGTCAAAAATAAATATAATATATTTACATTTCCATTTGCAATTTTTTGGTGGCGGAGCTGTTGCCATGTTTTTCAGATTTAGGTAAAGTCAGTCTATTAGATCCCACTGCTGGGAAAAGGCCTCACCTCAACTATGAGGAGGTACAAGCCATACTCCACCAAGCAGGCTCAGTGCGGATTGGTGGAGGGGTGTTTGGAAGTCAAGTGAAAAACCTGACTTTCGATGTTATTAATCTGCCCCTAAAGCCTCTGACTAGGCTTAACGACTAACACCAACAGATATTAGCCGAGACCAACTGCTTAACATGCCTATTTGCAGATTTAGGTCTAACAAATTATTAAATGAATTACCTGATAATATTGTTGAAGTACATATATAAAGTAAAGCAGTTGTACTTTAATAACAAAACCACAGATATAATAATACACTAATACAAAAGGTTATTGTAAACTAGATGATTATTAAATGTTAACAATATACGAAAAAAACAATTGTAAAACTTTGAAAAGAGGCTATGACGATAGTGACTGAGTTTCTTGCACTGCTTCTTCTCAGCACTAGCCCACAATTATCCCAAAGCAGTGGTAGGATCAATATTGGGATGTGTATGAGTGCAAAAATAAATTGACTTTGATTTAATTTTATGAATTTTATTGAATAAAATGAATCATTCTCTTAAAACAGTAGTAAGCCTAAATTCTAGTAGTCTAATGTGTTCTATGAGATATCAGTTTCTTAAGTCTTAATTTTAAAATTTGCATATCTATTTTATATTTATTCATTTCCATTTTGCTTCTGTTTATCAAATACTTATTTTCAAGTTTTGCATTTCTTAGCTTGAGTTTAAAATATTGTTGTTTAATACTGTTTTCCTTTTGTTTAAGTTTTCCTTGTCCTGAAATGCAATAATCAAAATTATTAAACTATTATTATTAACTGACTGACTGACATATCAATGCACAGCCCAAACTACATTAGATTAGAAACATGTGGCACCACCATGCTTCCTTTTATGGTGTTTGTGAGCTCAGCACTTATAAGGGATTCTTGAAAATTTTAAATCCTAGGGGGTGAATAAACATAAGCAAATTAAAATTACTTTTGGGTTCAGAGGTAATTGTTTTAGGTTTGTCACATTCTTGGTTTATGGTGGCTGTTGTAGTAGCTCTTGATGTAGTTTCCTCGTCATCTAAACAAAAGAAAATAATTATAATGATTTCTCACATAAAAAATACATAGTTGCAGGTTGCAGGCATCCATTAGCAGACCATAATATTATTTCAAGTAGAAGGAATAGTTCAAGTTAATTAATAACAATAATTTTTTTGTAGATATAAAAATATCCTATATCCTTTGTTTAATAAATACTTTCAAATAAAAGAAACCGGCCAAGTGCGAGTCGGATTCGAGCACGAAGGGTTCCGTCCGTACCATTAACTTACAACATTAGAAAGTATAGACAAAAAAAACTTTTTAAGTTTATACTGTTCTTTTCGAAAAAAACAACTAAACTTGACTTTCATAACCAAGTTACTACTGTATGTAAAAAGGCTAGCAAAATGCTTGGCTTCGTCATTCGTACTTCTACTCAGTTCGACGGGTCGCTTTGGTACTTTACAATGCATATGTTCGCAGTAAGCTTGAATACGGTGCCATTGTATGGAATCCCTATGAGGAGAAAGCTCTGATGATAGAGAAAATACAGCGCAGATTTGCACGATGGCTATATAAGCAGAAATACGGCTACTACCCTTATCTATATCCGTCTTTATTTGTTACCGGTATGGTAGGTTTAGACACTCTTAAACTCAGAAGGGCTATGCAGTTAATTATATACTACCTAGCAATCATTCGTAATAGGATAGATAGCCCTACGATTTTAGGCAGAGTGTGGTTATTGACTCCTAGACGTCTGGGATGTGATGTGGAGGGGACGGTGGCCCCGCGGCGGCGGCCGCGCCTGCTGTGGTGGCCGCCGGCGCGCACCCAGTGCGGCGCGCACGCGCCAACTACCCGCGCTGTGCGCCTTATTGGCGATATGCTCGCATATGACTACGAGACTGACTTATTTTTTGATAGCTTTGGACAACTATGTAACAAAGCCCTTCTATTTTTGACATCCATTTTTGAATTATTGTAATTGAACAGTTTAATCTTAGGTAGATAATTTTACAATTGTTTTATTTATTTCATATAATCTTTTGACATTTGACATCACCTATTTGACATGTATTTTTAACCATTCATTGTGTTGTTACGAGGGTCAAACTGAAAGTTCTTAGAACTGGCCACTTATAAACAATATAATAAAAAAAATATTCTAAAATTTGAAAATAGAACTCTTTGCCAATATTACTGAGTATATATTTCATTCATTTGTCATTTGTTTTACGACTTGGCGGCAAATTGAAAATTGTCTGTGTCACGTCAAAATGAATTTAACACGAGAAAATTTTCGTGCAATGATTTTTTATGACTTTCGATGTCATTTAAGTCAACAAGAAAGTTATGATAGACTACGATTGGCCTTTCACGATGAAGCCCCATCTCGTGCGACTGTTTACAACTGGTTTAATGAGTTTAAACGTGGTCGCACTAATCTCACTGATGATGTACGTGAGGGACGGCCTTCTACGGCGACGACTGAAAATAACATCTGTGTTTTGCGGCGTATGATAGAGACTGACAAAAGAGTGACCTATCAGCAGATTCGGACAAGCTTAGGCATCGGTATGAGTCAAGTGCACAAAATCCTCCACGAACATTTAGCGGTCAGGAAGCTTTGCGCCCGGTGGATACCTCATAATTTGACTAAGGCTCAAAAACTCCATCGTGTAGATTGGTGCCGTAAAATGATTGAAAGATTGAACGGAGGTGACTCAAATGCTGTGTTCGACATACTAACAGGTGACGAAAGCTGGATTTACTGTTATGATCCTGAAACCAAAAGACAATCTGCTCAGTGGGTGTTTCCTTTCGAGGAGTTGCCAACTAAAGTGAAGAGAGATCGAAGTGCGGGAAAAAAAATGGTGGCCTCGTTCTTTGGAAGGATAGGTCATTTCGCAACAATTGTGTTAGAGGATCAAAAAACAGTTTCTGCAGAATGGTACACTACCAATTGTTTGCCACTTGTCTTGGAAAAAGTTCGAGAGAAACGACCTCGCAGTAGGATCCTCCTTCACCACGACAACGCCTCGTCGCACACCGCCAAGCGAACGATCGACTATTTGGCGACATCAAACGTTGAATTACTGGGTCACCCGCCGTATAGCCCCGACCTCGCGCCTTGTGATTTTTATTTATTTCCAAAAATTAAAGAAAAACTTAAAGGAAAGCGGTTTATGAATGCTGAAGAAGCGGTGGCTGCGTATCGCGATGCCATTGAAGAGACCCCTAAGGACGAGTGGGCAAAGTGCTTTTCCCAGTGGTTCCATCGCATGCAGCGGTGTATTGACGTCAATGGACAATATTTTGAAAAGATATAATAAAACTAATAACTGGCTAATGTAATCAGTTTTTGATTTTCTAAGAACTTTCAGTTTGACCCTCGTATTGTCTACGTATTTGACAACTTATAGCCTGACCAGGAATATATGGGACCTGAATTAAGGGCGCTTCGAATCCACCTTATATGACAACACTCTGTATAATCATACCAGCGTAGATTGGCAGCTGAACATAAAAACATTTTTTTGTATGTTTACATTCATGTTAATTTTTAAGCCTGCTGTCTAATAATAACAAATTATACGATAAAAGAACACGAGAGAACTATTGCGAATTGAGAACTTATAAAATTCAGTAACTCTTTGTAATATTAGCCTTGAATTTTGGACCAAAACACAACATTTAAAACAATATAGGGGGGAGAGGGCGCTAGCTGCCACAGTTAACATCAGCTCCGTGATTAAAACATTTTGAAATATCTAGAGTGACCTAAAATCTGATTAAGTGGTTAATTTTTCTAAATAGTGATTAGACTCGTATACAGTATCGTTTTCTCAACGAAATATGTTTTTATCTAGCTTTTTTATCACTGTCAATGTGCCGCTCAACAAGTGACGCCATTTGCTCCTAAGTGTATTTATGTACTATTTGTATGTGCCATGACTTTGTGATCCTACGAGGGTCAAACTGAAAGTTCTTAGAACTGGCCACTTATAAACAATATAATAAAAAAAATATTCTAAAATTTGAAAATAGAACTCTTTGCCAATATTACTGAGTATATATTTCATTCATTTGTCATTTGTTTTACGACTTGGCGGCAAATTGAAAATTGTCTGTGTCACGTCAAAATGAATTTAACACGAGAAAATTTTCGTGCAATGATTTTTTATGACTTTCGATGTCATTTAAGTCAACAAGAAAGTTATGATAGACTACGATTGGCCTTTCACGATGAAGCCCCATCTCGTGCGACTGTTTACAACTGGTTTAATGAGTTTAAACGTGGTCGCACTAATCTCACTGATGATGTACGTGAGGGACGGCCTTCTACGGCGACGACTGAAAATAACATCTGTGTTGTGCGGCGTATGATAGAGACTGACAAAAGAGTGACCTATCAGCAGATTCGGACAAGCTTAGGCATCGGTATGAGTCAAGTGCACAAAATCCTCCACGAACATTTAGCGGTCAGGAAGCTTTGCGCCCGGTGGATACCTCATAATTTGACTAAGGCTCAAAAACTCCATCGTGTAGATTGGTGCCGTAAAATGATTGAAAGATTTAACGGAGGTGACTCAAATGCTGTGTTCGACATACTAACAGGTGACGAAAGCTGGATTTACTGTTATGATCCTGAAACCAAAAGACAATCTGCTCAGTGGGTGTTTCCTTTCGAGGAGTTGCCAACTAAAGTGAAGAGAGATCGAAGTGCGGGAAAAAAAATGGTGGCCTCGTTCTTTGGAAGGATAGGTCATTTCGCAAAAATTGTGTTAGAGGATCAAAAAACAGTTTCTGCAGAATGGTACACTACCAATTGTTTGCCACTTGTCTTGGAAAAAGTTCGAGAGAAACGACCTCGCAGTAGGATCCTCCTTCACCACGACAACGCCTCGTCGCACACCGCCAAGCGAACGATCGACTATTTGGCGACATCAAACGTTGAATTACTGGGTCACCCGCCGTATAGCCCCGACCTCGCGCCTTGTGATTTTTATTTATTTCCAAAAATTAAAGAAAAACTTAAAGGAAAGCGGTTTATGAATGCTGAAGAAGCGGTGGCTGCGTATCGCGATGCCATTGAAGAGACCCCTAAGGACGAGTGGGCAAAGTGCTTTTCCCAGTGGTTCCATCGCATGCAGCGGTGTATTGACGTCAATGGACAATATTTTGAAAAGATATAATAAAACTAATAACTGGCTAATGTAATCAGTTTTTGATTTTCTAAGAACTTTCAGTTTGACCCTCGTATTATACCTATTGGTGAACATTTGGTGAAGTTCGTTTAAGTGTTAAAACTACTATAGACATTTTTAAATTTACATAACCTCTCACGAATAATTTTCTTCCAACTACAAATCCTATTTTGTGTAACCTGTGGCGCCATCTATCTTCGCTTGCCTGGACTAACTTAGTTAACTGCACTGCCAAGTTATAGCATTTTGAACGCCGCTTATTGTCTTGCACATCTTACCACAGAGGGCGCGACTCATCATTTTAACAAGATCACTTTATTTACATTACCATGTCCCCTGCTTCGGTCGCCTGTGCAAAGTGCAATAAACCGCTACCTAATAAGAGTGAACTTATGCGCTGTTCAGTATGTAACGGTGTATATGATCTTGATTGCATTAATCTGAGTGTGCAAAGATTTTGCTCATTTTATAAACATGACCAAAAGCGTCGGGACAGTTGGAAATGCTCTGAATGCGGTAAAAAATCACACAGCCGATACTCCAGCACGCCCCATTTTGTCCCCCGTATCTTCTTGCAACATCACACAGCGAGCTAAATCGAATGTAATAAACGATACCGCCGCCGAACGCTTTATAGATGGTGAATGTGAATTGAAAAATGTTGAGACTTTAGATATGAAGATGCTGTTAGAAGAAATGCGTGCTATCCGTACTGAGATGAGAGATGAGATGAGTCTATTTTGTTCGGTTGTCACCGATCTTACTTTGACCATTAAATCACAGAACAAGCGACTGGACTCTCTCGAGAGTCGCATAGCAGATCTCGAAGCCCAGAATTGTAAACCTGACAGCCCTTTGTTATCCAGCCTGCAAAATACAATAGCTCAACTGAAATTAGACATTGAAGAAAGGGATCAAGCATCGCTGGGGAATGATATTGAAATAGCAGGTTTCCCGGAGATAGGTAATGAAAACCCGATACATATCATACTAAATGTGGCGAGGAAGTTGGGCGTGGAGCTAGATGAACGCGATGTAGTAAGTGCTCAACGAGCAGGCGCCCCGCGCGCCCCGCGGGCCCTTTCTAACTCCGGTGTCGCCGGCGCCGGCCCCGCCGGGCGGCCGCGGCTCCTGGCCGTGCGCCTGGCGCGCCGTGCCCAGCGCGATGCGCTCCTGCAGGCTGCTCGCGTGAGACGTCGTTACCACTGATGCAATCAACATCCCAGGAACATCCGAGTCCCCCCGCCCGTTCTTTGTTAATGAACGTCTAACCCGCAGCAACAGGCAACTGTTGTTCCAGAAGGTGCGGGAAGCTGCAAAGCGTGTCGACTGGAAATACGTTTGGACGCGTGATGGAATGATATTTGCACGACAAGAATCCGGAAAGGCACGTCATCGTCTTCGCACTGAATGCGATCTTTTGAGGGTTTTTGGTCCTAATGCTGTTTGCGATATTTCTTCGGGTACAAAGTGATCATTTGTATGTTATCGCTAGGAATGCGAGTTTGGCTAATAATTCTTATTATTTTGCTTCTAAGTTTTGCAGTGATCCTATCCTAAAATTAGGGAATATTTTTTCTTGTAAGGTTCACTCTTATTTAGATTGGAGCAACTTAATCTTTTTATATTTACCAATTAGTCTATGTCATGTTTTGCTATGTTATATTTTATTGAATGAGTTGACTGTAACATATACTGTTAACTGGTCTCTGTTAACCATAATGCATAAAAATAACTCATTAAATTATCAAAACTTTAATTATAACCGCATAAAGCTCTGTGTTATTATGATAATGTTTTATTGGTTTTATGTGTTTTTGTTTATTATTTGTAAGCTAACTTTAATTACAATATTAATTAACTCCACGTTAAGTTGTTGGAAACATGTTATGCTTGTATTTTGCATATTTATTGAATGTATCGCTATGTTGCCAGTAAATGCTATGATATTAATCATAATAATATTTATTTGTAAAGTGTGGATTTTTGTAAAAAACGTATGCAAAGGGCTACACACTTGTTCCTACTGTAGAGCTAATTCGCTTAATTTGAATGGTGGAAGGAAAGAATCAACAAATAATTTATCTGCTCTGTGCACTTTTTGCTTTGAGATTATTTTCATTTTTCTTAATAAGCGACACCTCATTATATTGAAAAAACTTCTAAATAATTCTAAATTCATTTTTATCTGTTATTCATTTGCATTTCAATTCTTGAATAATAAACGTCTAAAACTTGGTCTTTTAAATAAAGGTTCTTTAGGTTCACGGCATGAAGAATTTGTAGCTGCATTGGAAAATCGTTCCGTAGATATTTTAGCAATAAATGAGACGTAGCTTAAAGAGGGCGAGGAGAAGCGTGCGCCTGCTCCTTCTGGCTACAGGCTCCGTCATGTACCACGCCCCCCGGGGTTGCGCGACCGCGGTGGAGGTGTGGGCTTTTACTTGAGGGATGGTATTAGTGCCCGCCGGGTAAAAACTCCACACACCGACACGGTTGATCAATTGTGGTTGAGCATTACTCTAAACGGAATAAAGCTTGTCATTGGAACGGCATATCGTCCGCAATGGGTGACACTTTTATTGATGCTCTCACTGAATCAGTCGCTAGTCTCTCCATGTTTGATCATATTGTTCTAGTAGGTGATTTTAATATTAACTTACTCGATATAGACGATCCCAACACAAATAAGTTAACATCATTTTTCCAATATTTTAGTCTTGAACAATATGTTACTGTGCCGACTCATTTTACAGATCATTCCGAAACTTTGATAGATGTTGTTTGCAGTACCACTAATATATCCAATGTCATTGTTGACTACATTCCTGACTTAAGCCACCATGCCTTTATTTCATTTAATTTACGTTTAAACAAGCCCAAACCACCTTCGAAATGGATTTGTTATAGACCACTTAAGTATATTGATTTTGAGGAATTTAAAACTCTTGTAAATAATATTCAATGGGAAAAGTTAACTAGTGGTGATGTAAATGAAGCTGTTTTGTCCTTTAATGCTTATATATTGCACATCTTTGATATTTACGCTCCTGTTAGGAATTGCTTCATAAAAACTGTAAGATATCCCTGGATCACTTCTAATATTAGGTATATGGTCAGGTTAAGAGATGAAGCCCATGCTAAATCCCGTCTTACAAAACAAGATACTGATATTAAGTATTATAAAGAATTGAAATATTTTGTTAATAAGGCTATGCGCACCGAAAAGGCAGCATATTTTCGCCAAAATGTGAATCAACACTTTAAGAACTCTAGATTGTTGTGGAAAAGTATTAAGAGGAATGTAGTAGACTTTAAAATAAAGATACTGTAATACCACCCCATATTGGTGATCCTGACACAATCAATAGACATTTTCTCGATGTCCCTGGTGATGATTATGTCACAATCTCGAATCTTACTTATTTTGAACATAATCGGTTTAATGCTTCTTCCTTTGGTCTCCAAACTGTTGATGAATCGTACATTTTTCAAAATAATAAATAATATAAAAAGTAACGCTATTGGCGCAG
This sequence comes from Pyrausta nigrata, assembly GCA_949316185.1. Classification (NCBI taxonomy): domain Eukaryota; kingdom Metazoa; phylum Arthropoda; class Insecta; order Lepidoptera; family Crambidae; genus Pyrausta; species Pyrausta nigrata. The sequence goes on along the minus strand of OX438947.1, from coordinate 17,666,414 downwards.
ACGGTATTTCGCGAGATATGATTATTCTGACATTTCCACGGACTCTTAAAGCTATTACTGCCATGATAAATATGTCTATTCAATCTGGGATCTTTCCAGACGCCTGGAAAGAAGCTCTTGTTAAACCATTGCCAAAAAATTCGAACCCTAACGAATTAAAAGATCTCAGACCTATAAGTATTCTCCCTTTTCTGTCTAAAATTATAGAAAAAGTTGTATGTCAACAATTGGTCGAGTATTTGAATTCAAATAATATTTTACCGGACAAGCAGTCTGGTTTTCGGGCTGGCCGTAGCACAGCTACTGCATTGATGGATGTTGTTGATGACATTTTGTCGGGACAGGATGTAGGTAACGGTTCCATCTTGACTCTTCTTGACTTCTCAAGGGCCTTTGATGCCATAAACCATAATTTTTTGCTGTCCAAATTATCATATTATGGCTTTGATCCTGGGGCTTTAAAGTGGTTCTACAATTACCTCAGTGGTCGTTCGCAGCGAGTGGAGGTTGTTGGTGATAACGGTTCTAAACGTATTTCAGAGTCAGCACCCTTGAACCGGGGTGTTCCTCAAGGTTCCATACTTGGTCCAATTCTATTTATATTGTATAGCGCCGATGTGACGACTTCAATTAAACACTGTAACTATCATATGTATGCGGATGACCTTCAAATCTATTTACATGTAAAACCTGATGAAACTTTAACTGCTGTAAGTAAAATTAATCAAGATTTAAAAGCTATTGAGGAATGGACCAACGTGAATTGACTGCTCTTAAACCCACTTAAATCAAAATGTATGATTCTTGGATCTGAGAGTCAGATAAATAAAATAAAGAATTTCTCTCCAATTATTAAACTAGGCAATACAGATATTGAACTAGTCACTGTTGCTCGTAACCTTAGAGTTCTTATGGATAACCGGCTTCGTTTTCATAACCATGTTCTTGAAATCGTAAAGAATTGCTTCTACAGGCTGAAAGTTTTGTATCAGGTTCGAAACTTCTTAGATGTAGACTTAAGAATTAAACTTTGTGAAACTCTTATACTATCCAAACTAAATTACGCAGATATGGTTATCGGCGATTGCCTCTTTGGTTATACTAAGAAGATAATTCAACGTGTTCAAAATGCCTGTGCTCGTTTTTGCTTTACTATCCCCCGCAGGGCTCATGTTACTCCGTTTCTTAACCAGTCTACGAGGGTCAAACTGAAAGTTCTTAGAACTGGCCACTTATAAACAATATAATAAAAAAAATATTCTAAAATTTGAAAATAGAACTCTTTGCCAATATTACTGAGTATATATTTCATTCATTTGTCATTTGTTTTACGACTTGGCGGCAAATTGAAAATTGTCTGTGTCACGTCAAAATGAATTTAACACGAGAAAATTTTCGTGCAATGATTTTTTATGACTTTCGATGTCATTTAAGTCAACAAGAAAGTTATGATAGACTACGATTGGCCTTTCACGATGAAGCCCCATCTCGTGCGACTGTTTACAACTGGTTTAATGAGTTTAAACGTGGTCGCACTAATCTCACTGATGATGTACGTGAGGGACGGCCTTCTACGGCGACGACTGAAAATAACATCTGTGTTGTGCGGCGTATGATAGAGACTGACAAAAGAGTGACCTATCAGCAGATTCGGACAAGCTTAGGCATCGGTATGAGTCAAGTGCACAAAATCCTCCACGAACATTTAGCGGTCAGGAAGCTTTGCGCCCGGTGGATACCTCATAATTTGACTAAGGCTCAAAAACTCCATCGTGTGGATTGGTGCCGTAAAATGATTGAAAAATTTAACGGAGGTGGCTCAAATGCTGTGTTCAACATACTAACAGGTGACGAAAGCTGGATTTACTGTTATGATCCTGAAACCAAAAGACAATCTGCTCAGTGGGTGTTTCCTTTCGAGGAGTTGCCAACTAAAGTGAAGAGAGATCGAAGTGCGGGAAAAAAAATGGTGGCCTCGTTCTTTGGAAGGATAGGTCATTTCGCAACAATTGTGTTAGAGGATCAAAAAACAGTTTCTGCAGAATGGTACACTACCAATTGTTTGCCACTTGTCTTGGAAAAAGTTCGAGAGAAACGACCTCGCAGTAGGATCCTCCTTCACCACGACAACGCCTCGTCGCACACCGCCAAGCGAACGATCGACTATTTGGCGACATCAAACGTTGAATTACTGGGTCACCCGCCGTATAGCCCCGACCTCGCGCCTTGTGATTTTTATTTATTTCCAAAAATTAAAGAAAAACTTAAAGGAAAGCGGTTTATGAATGCTGAAGAAGCGGTGGCTGCGTATCGCGATGCCATTGAAGAGACCCCTAAGGACGAGTGGGCAAAGTGCTTTTCCCAGTGGTTCCATCGCATGCAGCGGTGTATTGACGTCAATGGACAATATTTTGAAAAGATATAATAAAACTAATAACTGGCTAATGTAATCAGTTTTTGATTTTCTAAGAACTTTCAGTTTGACCCTCGTATTCTTATCAACATGCAATCACGACGCTCACTTCATTCATTATGCTTGTCTTCTTTTTGGTATAATTCGGACTAAGTCACCTCCATATTTGAATAACAAGTTAATATTCTTAAATAGCAGGCGTCACGCATCCCGTCTCGGTTGTCCGAATCACAGCACTGCAGCGTTTCGTGGTAGTTTCCGGTACTCTGCTACGAAATGCTGGAATAACATCCCCCCACCATTCAAAAGGCTTACAGCGTTGCGTACTTTTAAGTGTAACTATAAACAGTATCTACTAGATTTACAAAAGGAAAATCCGCTGTTTGTGACATGTTAATTGCTGTTCTCATATGTTATGCATACGTTTGCAATTACTTATGTTTTATTTTGCTTTCATTCATTTCTTGGTTGATCTGGCATTTGACATCTCCAAGCATAAAGTTGTGTTGTTGTGTGCAGTTTCCCTATCTTAAACCGTTGTTTTAATACTTTAAAATGTTTCATAAAATTGTTTATCTTTATTTCAAAATGTTAATTGTGTGTAGTAGTGCTCTCTTTTTCTTTTTCTGGCGTCTACGGAAGACCAGCGCCTCAGAATATTTGATTCTGCGGCATACGCTGAGTAGATTTGCCTTTTTATTCATGTACTACCTAACCTACCTACGCGTCAATCTTATAAACTGTTCTTATATTTTTTGTAAATGTACATGACTTGAATAAAGAGTTTCTATTTCTATTTCATTTTTGCAAAACCACTAACGGGCAAAAGAAACATTTAAACATTGTTTATCTTAATGATATTATTTATAATTTTATCATAATTTTAAATAATGTATAGGAAATTATGTAAATCTCTATGAACTATTCTAGTTGAAATATCTAAGTGAAAAAAAGAAAATAAAATTCAAAATAAGTATTTATTATAATCATTTTTCAAAATCGTTATTTAAATATTCTCCTCATCCATCAGTAGCTAATTTTCACTATTCGCACTATATGACATACCAAAAATTCGTGATGACAACTATATCAGTAATTAATTAAAAGAAATCGTGGTGATGACATAGACTTTCTTGTCGAAAAACACTGTAACACCATGTTAAATAACTTTTCTCTACGAAAACAATTAGTTCTCGGTATTATTATCACATAAATATTGCACTTGGTCGAAAATTAGATTACGCGTCCACTTTGACACTAATCATTATGACAATTGATGACATGTCAATGACGATTTGAGGTTTCTGTTGCCAGTAAAAGAAATTAGTTCCAATTGTTTTCCGCAATATGGCGAGGTCCCATATATTCCTGGAACCATACCATCGAAAACAATGCAATCGCTAAACCAGGATAGTTCCTATAATTCGTACCATAAGCCCGAAAATTAGCAGGCCCGCAGCGAGGAAGTTAGTTTATCCTGTCACCTTTTTTTTGTATGCAATTTCGTACTATGACACTCCATCTGAAATCAATCTAGTGTCACTTTGCCCGCCCCAAATGTCAGATAAGCTATCATAAAAAAGTTACTCATCGAGTAGCTTTTTCAAAATTGTTATGATTAAATCTTGTTTCATAAGTTAATTTTAGGATTTATTTACGAAATGTTGTTAACGATACAACGAATTAACTAATCTGAGATTTTTGAATGCAAAATTGAAGAAATATCTACGAGATGTGAACGAACATTAATCTAATGAAGTCCGATTTCTTGATTTCTCCGTAGAAGTTTGATGACTATTTTAAAATTATTTTTGATAAAGTGACTTCATTGTGTAATTATAAGTAAAATTATAACGCAGGTACTTACGTAAATTGCAATAAAACCATTACATAGGTTACACCTGCAGCCTTAGGTTCTAAGATGTGAATATTTATTTTCCTAGGCAGTAACTACCTATTTTCTTTATGCGAGAACTTTGTCCCAACGAGCAGAGATTATTACTGATCCAACTTTCAATCTATCCACAAATTCAATAATTTAAGTATTTATTGCATCAGTACACATATCTAGTCTTTGCTAACCTACCTACCTACACATATTTAGGTACTTCATAATAATTTTATGTATTTAATTCTTCTTACGACTTTAGTGTAGGATTTCATCTACCTAATGTATGTACCAAGTTAATAATTCCTTTTTCCTTCCTTCCTAATGCTATAGAACTATTTTATTGGCATGAAAAACCAGCAAAGTATATACTGTTTCCAAGTAGAATGTATTGTTTGTATTGGTTGCACTATTGAAAATTACTTACCGACATTAAATATGTCAAGAAAGTTTTTATTGGAGGAAGGCTAAAAAATTAACAAGAAACACCTACCTACCTAGTTTTTGCTGGGTAATCAGTAGGTAGGTAAATTAACAAAGCATCTACCAAATTGTTGAGTATTTTTTTAGGATAAGAAAACATATATTGCACTAAAGAAAACACATATAACACGTGTGAAGATCTTGATTTTCGCCTGTTAGAGTTCATAAGATTCTGTGATATTGTCTATTTTAATTTTCATAATTAAATATAGCTTATTGTTGAACATTCAGTCAGCCTTTTTTAATTTTCCCTCTCAAAATTACTACTATACGTTTCACATGAGATAGATAGAATACGTTCTTCTCCCTCCTAAATATATTTTTTTCATCCACCTTCTAGGTCGGCAAAGAAATCAAGAATAAACAGCCACGACTAATTTCTACTTTATAATTAGTTCTAATTTTCTACTTTTTGTACAATAGCTCTTAAAAACCGGCCAAGTGCGAGTCGGATTCGCGCACGAAGGGTTCCGTACCATTATCTACTTCATCTTAGTGACTTTAAAGAATTTTGTAATTGGTACAACATTATTCAACACCCAAGTTCTACCAATATTACTGCTAAACTAATAGAGTTATCTTAACCGCTATAGTTTTCCTTTAAAGTTTATGAAATGCACTATCATCTAGATTTTTTATTTTATTTTTTAGACTAGCTGTTAAGCTTTAAGAGGAAGGAGGGGGGACGCGCACTTAAAAGTTTAATATTTCGTAAATAGAGCAATAAATCAAAAAATTTTTGAAGAAACCCCTAAATCATTTTAAAAGTCAACGATACCCTACACACTAAACTCAACGATACCCTACACGATGGGGTAGATGACGAAAAAAAACATTCCCTATTTTTATTACTTATTTATTCTTAAGTGCAAAAATATATATTTTAGACCTCCTTACTTCATACTCCTTACTTACTTACCTACATCTAATAAATATTTATTATCTGTGTCTCTACGTTTGACATCTTAACAATCAAACGAAATAGACATAACTTAATGTATAGCTCCATCTCGATCTTTCATCCTGTCACCGTGAGGCCTTTTCTTAAAAGCTCATGGTACGAGTTTTAGCCATCCTTAAGCAGGATGTTTTTCGGATTGTTAGCAATTTGAAGGATAGTTATTTTGCTAATAGTATGGGCCCTGGTCAGGCTATACTATTTTTTGATGTTATCCATATTGTTTTTTTTTTGACATCAGCTAATCTATTGACATGTGTTTTTAATTTGACATGAATCTTGTGTATTAATAATATTATAACTATAAAACTGTAATTTGTAAATTAGCATGCTAGCGTTTTGGGCAAACTGTAAGCCAGCATGCACACTATTATATAATAAATAATAAAAGGGGTAATTATATTTTTTTGGATTTTTAAAATTAATTATTCTCGAACCCAGTTACATGTAAATCAGTCCATAAAAGTAGAACATATTCTGCTGTGACAGACTAGGATGGACAGACTGAACGAAAAGGAACCCTTATAAGGTGGGTTCCTTTTCGGACTACGGAACCCTAAAAATGTAGACAGGTAATGGTTTATCTTGTAAAAAATATTAATGTTTGGTAATATTAACATTATTTGAAAATTACTTTCAAATTAATTTAACCAAACAGAAATAGGGAGTAATAACCAGCAAAATTTTATGTAACTGTGCAAGGCTTTTTACTGTTATTGGTCATAGCTATGTTTGGAATGGTAGTATGATAGTCATCTAAAATGAAATAATTATTTTATTTGTGCTTTGATATCACTATAAAGAGAAAGTTCAAAAATATGATTTACCTGAGACGTTAAAGTCTGGTGGCGTTTCAACTTCTCTATCTGTCTCATTGGTTTCTTCGACATCACCTAAAAATGATTTCCTCTGTTAATAATTTTCTATGGTAGGAATAAATGCTTAGATCATGAATTAATGCTATTTTAATATATTCACTTTATTGTAGTACATAGGTAAACACTTACCAAAATATAAAGCAGCATCATCATAAGGATTCGATAGTGGCTTTATTTGAGGTTCAGCCATTGCTAAAATTTGAACATCTTGCCCAGTAAGAGTACTTTTATAAGCTAAACCACCAGTGCAATTAATTTCTTTCTATAAAAAATAAAAAGTCAAAGATATACAGAACAATGTTACATGTGCTTTACTTTAACAACATGTCAAACAAACTTTTTTGTTTTGTCATAAAACTGTAAGTGCTTAAAAGAAAAATGTTTACTTAATGATTATAGTACTTATTCAGCACCTATACTCGTATATAATACTTAAGTCAAAAAGAAATATAATATATTTACATTTCCATTTGCAATTTTTTTTTTGGACCGTTGTTTGAGGTTCTCATACAGGTGGCGGAGCTGTTGCCATGTCCTTAAGCCGCTCACAGCAACAGCATTATATTGCTGGCATATAGAATTCCACGTATTTCGTTTCTTTGTAATCATGTGGGTATTTGTTTCCTTATTTTCAATAATATTTTGGTATCTGAAAGTACATACAAAAAATAATACTAAAATAATACCCATTGATTTAATAATACCTATTAAATGTGTAAGTCAACATAAAAAGAAGTGCCTGATAACCTGACTGAAACATAAAATGATTTTTCTCGTAGTTCAACATGAATAACATGAGATGGGAACCTTATTTTGTAATCCATACCCAAACCAATATTAGGAATGTGAAAGTGCGTCTGTCTGTTACCTCTTCAGGTGTATAAAAGGAGATTAATGTAAGCTGTATATAGGAAATCCAACATTTGCACAGTCGAATTCCAGGGGAGCTGCTACTTTATAGCCCTAAAATATTCAATGTTTATGATCTCCTATACTTCAATGTTTACTTACTTTTTGATCACCTCTAAAAGCATTTCCTTCTCGGCCGCTGTATAATTGGACCCACGTTTCTTTTTGTCCTGCATTTTATTTAAATTATATATTTAAATATTTCTTTCTTTTATTATTTTCTTTCCTTAACCTTAAAACTTCGGTGTTTTTTTTTAACTGCGCTTTCTTTTTTTTTGTTCAATTATTTACCCATTCTGGGTAGGCAAAGGATCAAGTCGATACAACCACGTCTACAGTAGTTTTAATTGTATCATTTTTTCTTCAGTTTTCTTCTTATTATATTATTTACACAACTACACTTACACTAAACTACAAACTTACCTAACCTAACTCATTGAAATGCGAGGTGGTTCACATTTCAATGTTCTCAAGAAAATTTTGAGCGGGAAATCGAACCGGATCAGATATTATTAGGAGCGCCTTACTTTGTTTCTCACTTTCACTTCATTAGTTCTCCTCTGCAGCACATTATTAAGATTATTCCACCACACAATCACAACAATGACCACGAAAAACTAGTTTAGAAAATTAAGAAACGAAGCCCATTTTGACCGGCTCGTAACCCGCCAAAAAACTCAATCTAACTGCGCTTTAACAAATGTCATTTGCCGTTTCATTTCACAACAATCGCATCGTAAAAGTTTCTATCCGAAAAAAAAACAAGGAATCGATACAAACAATGCTGCGTAAAACGAATACGCTCCTTAAGAATAATGAAAGATGTAAACGAGAACATACCTTAAAAAATGAATGTTGCCATTATGTAAACATTTAACGGCTGCTCAGCTCATTGGCTCAGCTAATCATGGTTTCAATAGTGGTTTCAATTTGCCTGGTAGGTAGCGTTTGTGTATCCAATTTTATTTAAATGTGAGAGACACTTAATTTTAAGAGGCTTTCAAGTGAGTGATGGATTTAAGCAGCGTTTCAGTATTCGGCCGTTTGTAAAGCGAAAGGTAAGGCGAAACTAGCGCGATCGTTGATTTTAACTATTAAAGTTATATTTTATGATAGTTGATTTTATTTTAATAGCAAATTTTGAAAATTATTTATACCACCAATATGAAAAGTACCAGATTTTGGTGATAATAATAGGCACAGATGTTATAATACAATACCTACCCAGTATTGATAAAGCCAAGGATAAAGCCAGATAAAGCCCACTGACCCGACAGGTCAACAGAACAATTTATTTCTCTCTATTTCTTTCATTTACATCCTGTGCAAACTTTTCGTTTTTCTTTGAGCTTTAAATATTTTTTTTAAAGGCGATAAACAAAAATAATATTGTAGCGGTATCTCGTAATGTTCGGTGTTATAGCAGGTAACTAACGAAAATAATGGTAAATGTTATGTTTGAAAGTGTCGAGTGAATAAATAATCCATTTATGAATAACTGTATTTTATTCTATAATTATAATGGTACAGAGCAATCAAGATATCAGTACATACAATTGTAAAAATTCGTAAGTAACGGTTGCTATCGATACACATCAACAACATAGACAAGCCGAACCATGTCATAGAGTGTTAGGGCTTAACACTCTCCCTCGTTATGAATTCAAAGGTTCAACCGGTTTGGTGGTCTTCTAGTCCTCGTGCTTCGACGTGGCTCCATCAAGGTAGGAGTAGGTGTCATCGTAGTCGTAGCTGTGGTAGATTCAGGTATCTCTAGTCCGACTGTATCCGGTAAGAGGTTCTCAGACTTCTCTGTTTCAGGCCCTGGTGAACGTAGAATAGACTTCCGACTTGTAGGGCTTGCTTGTGTAATATCATTATGTGTAGCATCTTTTTCAGGGTATTCTTCTTGTCTCGGCTTCAACAGGTAAGCATCTGGTATTTTAGTATTACCACTCATGCATGCAGTCCTGATAATTTGATCTATATGTCTTTGGTGTATTCTTCCATCTACTTCTACTTCGTAATGTAGTTTTCCTCTTCTGTTTATTATTTCTCTGAATTTCCATTTATTACTGTCGTACATTCTTATCTGAACTCTTTGAAACTCTTTATTCATTTCTATATCTTCATTTCTGTAGTTTCTTATTTCTGGTTTCCTTTTTACTAAGTCAATCCTTGTTCTGTAGATTCTCTTAAACATCATTTCTCCCGGACTTATTTCGGTAGTACTGTTAGGAACTTTTTTGTACATTATTAGTAATCTGTGTAGTTTTTGGTGTTATGATAAAACGGGGGAAAATGGAAAAAGCCTACAATATAATTAAACAAATGGACAAGAAACATAAGAGACGAAGTACAGCTATATTAGATAAAGAAGGGAAAATACTAATGGACTCTAAAAAAAATGTTAAAAGATGGATAGAGTATATAGAAGAGCTTTATTCAGGAGAAGGGATGTCAGAAAGCTATATGGAAAAAGAAGAAGATGTAGATACTTTAGAACTGGGACCTCTGATATTGAAAGAAGAATTCGAAATAGCTTTGAAATGTATTCAAAACGGGAAAACAGCAGAAGTTGATAATATTTATATTGAGATGGTTAAATATGCAGCTTGCAATCAGTTGAAAGAGGAAATTTTTAATTTAATTCAAGAAATGTATAAAACAGGCAAAATACCTCAAGATTTTAATTTAAGCAAGACTGTGACAATACCGAAAAAAGCAAACACACTCAAATGCGAAGAACATAGAACACTAAGTATTATTTCACAGGCAAGTAAAATTTTAATAAAAATAATTCAGAACAGAATAAGACCGTTAACAGAGTGCTTTTTGGGACCAGATCAATATGGGTTTCGGCAAGAGAAGGGAACCAGTGAAGCGATACTAGCTTTGAGATTGGTAATAGACAGGAGACTGGATTTTGACATGGACACACATATAGCTTTTATCGACTTAGAAAAGGCGTTCGATAAGGTCAATTGGAAAATAATGATGGAAGTACTCAAAGAAGCTGGATTGGATTATAGAGACAGAAGGATTATTTATGAATTATATAAAAACCAAGAAACGGTAATAGAAGTAGGAGAGGAAAACGGAAAGGCAAAAATAAGACAGGGAGTTAGGCAGGGATGTCCACTTTCACCGCTAATTTTTAATTTATTCATAGAATGTGCGATACGCAGAATAACGGAATCAAAAAAGGGGGGGCGTCAAAATTAATGGGGACGTATTTAAATTCATTCGTTTTGCCGACGATATTGCAGCCATTGAAGAAAACAGATTGGAGTTGGAAAAACTGGTTACAGAAATGGACACTATTTTTAAAGAATTTGGTCTCAAAATTAACATAAATAAAACAAAAACACTAATTGCTTCTAAAAAGGAAAAATATAGCCCTATCTCAACAAATAACACAAAAATAGAAAAGGTTAAAACCTTCAAATATCTTGGTAGCTTGATAACTAGTGACTCCAGATGTACACTAGATATAAAAGCAAGGATAGCGATGGCGTGACAAGCTTATAATGCAAAAAACACCTGCTCAAGGCCAGAATATCAAGCAAAGTTCGCAAAAAACTTGTTAAAGTGTACATTTGGAGTATAGCACTCTATGGATGTGAAGCGTGGACATTGACAAAGAGGGACAGAGAGAGACTGGAAGCCTTCAAGATGTGCTGCTGGAGGAGAATGGAGCGTATAAGTTGGACGGAGAAGAAAACAAATGAAGAAGTTTTGTCTATGGTTAGGGAAAAAAGGAGATTGATGGAAACAATAGAGTGTAGGAGGGGACGAATGTTAGGCCACCTGATTCGACACGACAATTTTATTAAAACGATAATAGAAGGAAGAGTAGAAGGAAAAAGGAAGCGAGGAAGACCAAGAATAAGCTATATGCAGCAAATAAAAGAAAAGATAAATGTCGGGTCGTATCAGGAGGTTAAGAGAAGGGCGGAAAGCAGAGAGGAATGGAAAAAACTCCACCGACAAGAGCCTAGCTCTTAAATTTGATGATGTGTAGTTTTTCTTGTAGTGATCCTTCTTCATTAAATAAAATACTATACTGATATCTTGATTGCTCTGTACCATTATAATTATAGAATAAAATACAGTTATTCATAAATGGATTATTTATTCACTCGACACTTTCATACATAACAAATCTGGCGACGAGGATCGAAGGAAATTATTACATACAAAAGTAAAAAAAAACTACAAAATGGCGGAACCACTACTAGGGCAGGTTTTAACCCAATTATTGGAAACCATGAAAGGTATGCAAGACCAGCAAGCCCAATTACAAGAAGCTTTACAAACAAAAGGTAATTTTGTAAGCGGTATTACACTCCACGCTTATGATGAAGATAACGAAACATTTTCTTCGTACTTACAAAGACTACACAACTACATTACGTTAAAAGGTGTTACAAGCACAACTGTTAAGACACAGATATTCCTCAATTGCATTGGTCCAAAGTTCTAAAAAGCTTGGTATCTCCAGAATCATCTGAGGCGTTTACGTACGATGATCTCGTAAAGATATTAAGAGACCATATTGCTCCAGAACCCGGTGAAGTAGCACAACAGCATAAATTCTGCCTAAGACAGCAAAACGAATACGAAAGCATTGCTAACTATGTAGCTGGATTGAAAGAAATTGGTGGAAAATACAACTTCATCTGTAACAATTGCAAGCAAACTACATTTGACACGCACCTACGCGTTCAATTTATAAGGGGACTGAGAAGCACTGAAATTAAAGAAAGATCATTACAAGAATCTCCATCTACCAAATTCGACGACTTAATTAAGATAGCCATGGCGATTGAAACATCAAAATCTGAAACAAGAGAAATGTGTCCAGATATACAACCAAATATAAATAAAATTTCAAAATTCAAGCAAAATACATCCAAAGAAAATACAAATACGAGAAGTACATATACAAATAAATACAAAGGATCTACATACAATACAGATAATACATACAAAGAACGAAGAGAAAGTCAAATAACCTGTTATAAATGTGGAAAAGAAAATCATACAGCAAATAAATGCAGGCTGAGAGAAAAGCTATACTGTAAGAAATGCAAAGTTAAGGGACATCTTCAGTCATTTTGATTCAAAGACCAGAAACAGTTAGACCTAGAAGATGAGCTATCTATAGATGAAAAAGAAGTTTTTGAAATAAATAAAATACATTCGAATAACCTACAAGGCGAACCATGTCATAGAGTGTTATGTATGAAAGTGTCGAGTGAATAAATAATCCATTTATGAATAACTGTATTTTATTCTATAATTATAATGGTACAGAGCAATCAAGATATCAGTAGATACAATCGTAAAAATTCGTAGGTAACGGTTGCTATCAATACACATCAACAACATAGACAAGGCGAACCATGTCATAGAGTAATAGGGCTTAACAGTAAACATAAAATCTTAAGAGTTACCTGGATTTCTCCAGGATCTGATTATCAGACCTGACTTTGTGACTATGGGACCTCTTCAGGAGTAAGAATGTTCTTCCATTTAACAAAAATAATATTGAAATGAGGGATTTTCCTAGTGTCAAAAATCAGTACCTACTTAAAAATCCGTTAGATGGCGTTGACCCAATGACCCATCTAAGTCAGGTAGACTTTTATTTAAGAAAAAGGCTGGTTTTAGCGTTTAATATGTAATAATGTTTATGTTCAGCATATTTTTAATTCACGCGTACTAAGAGGTCGTTTTAAAACAATTTAATAATCATCAAGACGTTTTTTCTATTAAATTATATTTTTAACTGCAATTTGAAACTTGCAAATTTTTTACGTAATACTTCCACTACATGACGTATTCATTCATAATATCAGCCTATTGCAGTCCACTGCTGGACATAGGCCTTTCAAAGACGGCGCCAACTTTCACGGTCCTCCGCTTCTCGCATCCAACCACCACCAGCCACCTTCCTTAGGTCTTCGGTCCATCTAGCAGGGGGGCGTCCAACACTACATTTCCCGAGACGTGGTCTCCATTCGAGAACCTTCCTACTCCAACGCCCGTTGGTTCAGCGACAGACATGACCAGCCCACTGCCACTTCAGCTTACTGCACCTCTGAACGATATCTATGACTTTCGTCTTTTGGCGGATGATCTCGTTTCGGATTCTATCCCTTAGCGAGATCCCCAGCATAGACCGTTCCATAGCTCGCTCGGCGACATGCAGTCGGTGGGCCAGCTTGACTGTCAAGTTCCAAATCTCGGCCCCGTAGGTCATGACAGGTAGGAGGACGCACTGGTTATATACCCTGCTCTTTAGGCATTGCAGTAGCGGTGACGAGAAGATGTGACGCAACTTCCCAAATGCTGCCCAACCTAGCTGCACCCTTCTGGCGATTTCGCGCTCGAAGTTGTCTTTACCCAGTTGCAACAATTGCCCGAGGTAGACGTATTCCTGGACAACTTCGAGCGTCTCGCCACAGACTGCTATCGGTTCCGGGACAATATGTTCGTTGAACATGACCTTATTCTTATCCAAGTTTATCCGTAGACAAACGCATCGCGAGGCCAAGTCTAGGCTATGCCGCATTTTTTGCAGATCCCGCGGCGATTCTGCCATTAGCACTATGTCTTCGGCAAAGTGAGCCTTATTACATCGTTCTTAGGGTCATAAACCGAACTATAACCCACGCGTGCATAATAATATTACGCACTAGTGCGTAATAGAATTATCCCTATATCTAAAGTTAAGTTAGAAGAACCTAACTGCAAATTTTATATGAGTAAACAGAGCATTTTAATTTATCCGGGTAATACCACTTTTTCGTAACATAAACACAGATTACATAATACAACAAAGAGGTTTTATGTTGCCGAAAAACCATTTACTTTTTACCCGACTGCGGTAGGAGGGTTATGTTTTTCAATAGTATGTATGTAAGTATGTATGTATAATTGTTTGGTATAATTGTTTGGCCCTACAGCCCAAACGGCTCGACAGTTTTTGACATATGAGTTGTCGTTGAATTTGTCAAAAATGTGAGAATGACATAGGCTATATGAATTTAAAAAATGGCGCCCACAAATGGATATAAAGGGGTGAGGAGGGATTTCGTTTTTCCTTAGCATAGCAATATGGGTATCAAATGAAAGCCAGTAAAGAGACCATTTTAAAAATATAATATTTTTTGCAGTCTGGTGTTTTGTTTTGAATAATAAAACAAAAAATAATGAAATAAAAAACGGTAATTTAAAAAACTAAAAAACCCGACTGCGTTTCTGTTTAATTGGAAATTAAAAAACCCTAAAACAAGGAAGAAGTCACACCCGGGTTAAATTGGTACCCATATTAAAAATTGTAGCAGTCGGGACCCATGTTAGAAAGTTAGCCATCTTGTCAGTAGATTGGAGTAATCTGCAATGTAATAAAGAGGCAGGTATATGCTCTAAATTCACTATGTCTCTATTTTTAGAATGGCTCCGACTGCTATACAATTTTTAATATGGGTAATAATTTAACCCGGCTATACCTCTTCCTTGTTTAAGGGTTTTTTAATTTCCAATTACACAGAAACGCAGTCAGGTTTTTTAGTTTTTTAAATTACCGTTTTTTATTTTTTTTATTTATTTATAAAGGTTCACCAACAGCAAATCACACTATTACACTACAACATCATGACAAAAAAAAAGACAAATATGTTTGCCTATTACACAACACTTATTGAAGTGTAGCTATTTTAAAGAAAGTTTGTCTAAATTGTAATGAAATCACATTGAATAAATTAAATTTTATAAATTATTTTGAATTTGAAGGTGCTTGTGGCGCAGTGGCGGCAGCGCTTTGGTAGTGATACCAAAAGTTAAGCAACCCACGGCGCGGTCGTGATTGGATGGGTGACCATTCCGACCATTTAAGTGACGTCCATGACAAGCATCTCCGTGCTTCGGAAGGCACGTTAAGCAGTTGGTCCCGGCTAATATCTGTGGTATTAGTCGTTAAGCCTAGTCAGAGGCCCTAGGGCGGCTTGATAACTTCTGACAGTAAGGTTTGTCACTTGCCTTACATACACCCCTCCACCAATCCGCACTGAGCCCGCGTGGTGAATTATGGCTCGTTCCTCTTCATAGTTGAGGTGAGGCCTTTTCCCAGCAGTGGGATAGGCTGACTTATTATTTATTATTTATAAATTAAATTAGATACAATATTTTAGATCAAAGTTTGTTATCGCATTTGTTGCTTTGTGGTATATACTTAATTGTAAAAAACAAGTTTTAGTATAGAAGATGAACAATTAATAGATTTTTAACCCTGCCAGAAATGCTGAATGCAGCACAATATGCAAACGAAAGTATAATCTACTGAAAAACAACAACCCAATATTGTTATGAAAATTGTACATTCACTAAGTGTTTTAATAATTAAATGATAAGCAATACTTATTTGTTTTTTCGTTGCAAGTGTGTTGAAAAATATTGTATAAAACTCGTGAGAAACTTGCTCAATAGACACTCGGCTGATTTACGCAACTCGTGAGAAACTTGCTCAATAGACACTCGGCTGCAACCCACAGCCTCGTGTGTAGTGAGCAACTTTACTCACTTGTTTCATAATGTAGGGGAGGGTGGGGTGATTACGGACAGCGGGTAATTACGGACAGTACCTTATCAGCTGATACAACCCGCCATGCGCCCCACAACCCGATTTGTGGGATTCACTTTTTTTTTTTTTACGTCAGGAAATGCCTTACGCACCGTACCTCTCCGTCGGGGAACGGAGAGGCGTGTGTTGGACTCCCCAGGACTCGGGTATACCCCCTAAAACCTGACTACGCCCGCCGCATGTGTTGGCTGTGACAGCAGGGGCCGCGGTATCTCGACAGTCCCGCGGCCCTGCCAGCGGCAACTTCCGCCCTCTATTTCAGAGGGCGGATCTCCACGGAGGGGGGAGTGGATATGTACCCAACACCCCCACTCCAGACGGCGTACTGGGCGTACAGTGCACCGTCTCTCAGGAGGGTCCCTGGTGATTGGGCAGAGGTGTCCCCACACCATCTGCCCGAGACCCTCCCGTCGAGGCGCCGCTCGTTCTGGCACCGCGGCCCGAGCGCGCGCCCCGCGGGCGCCGATGGAGTATGGAGGCCGGGTCTCTTTCCCGGTCCCGTTCGGCGGCCTCTTTCTGCGACATCACCACGTCGCAGAAATGGGCCACCGCCTCCCAAGACCCCTCGCTTCCGACCATCTTAGACACGACGGTCGGCAAGCTGAGGTCTCCGCCTCCGAGAGCCGCGGCCAACTCCGCCCGCGGCTCCGCCCACGCAGGGCAGTCCACCATTGTGTGCTGAGCCGTGTCTTCGACGCAGTCACAATGGTGGCATCTCGAGGTCGGTTCCTTTCCGGCGACTACGCACAGATACCTCCCGAAGCATCCATGCCCCGAGAGGATCTGCGTCAGCCGGAAAGTAACCGACCCATGTTTCCGTCCAACCCATCTGGACAGGACGGGATGGACGGCCTCCACTGCCCGGCGACGGGACTCGGTAGGATGGTCACCGAGAGTCCCTCCACGAGTCGCCGCCGCCACTCTTCCAGAGCCACCTCGTGGGCCGCCTGTCGCCACCGCACTACAGTGTCGGGTGAGGGCCGGCAGCCCTGATTTGTGGGATTCACTGTGCCATCCTTAGTGCCGCGCACTCACTTTAAGGTAAGAACGTTCATTCATTTTTGTAGATATTTGGTAACGTGCATATGCAAAGGTAATTGCTTTAAGTAAAAACTATACTCACCATTCATTAGAAGGCTAGTTAACTTTATAATGTGATATTGAGATCGTAGAAGTGTAATTACGTATCAATTTTTTTGGCTCTAAAACGTTGCAGTGCTAATTGGGGTGATTGTGGACATTATTTTGGGTTAAACACGGACGTCTGTATTTACCCAAAAGGGTTGGAGAGAACAAGAATACATAAGTTAACATGGTTGTAGTCTGTTTCAGATGCCCCGTGTAACTTATACAAAAAGAAGACGAGAAAACCACGCTTAAAACTTTATAATTAGTAACTATAAAGGAGTTCCAAGAAGACAGATAAAGAATTAAGCAAGAAGCTGCAATTAAAAATTAAAACTGTATCTAAAGGTAAAAAGCCGTAATCGAAGAAAACAATTGCCCCCCGGGCCCCTCAATAAAGACTGGGAAATGTTTTGGTGTGCCAGAATTGGGCACACGACAGTAGCACAGGTAGGAACACAAGCCGTGACTATACCGAACTTTTGTAAGGAAAATAAGACTGACTGCATGAACCCCACCTGCTGTCCGTATTTACCCGTTGCCTTCCTAAAGGTTTTGGTTTTTTTGATAAAAAGGATACATGTTGATTTAATACTCATAGTTTTATATTTTGATTTTGTAGAGTTAGAACCAAAGTTTAAAAGATAATAAAAACTAACTGATTATCTTTGGTACTCTATGTTTTATTGAAGGTATCCCTTAAGTGTACGCAATAACCCCACTCTCCCCTACCATTGTTTTATGCTCAATGATTTTGGCGCAATATTTGTAAAACTTTGATAAATAGCGCCATTTATCAAATACAATAAAACTAAAATTATGAATTGTCAGAAAATCCCTCATTCGGTCCACGATTGACAGAGAAATCGGTGAAAATACAAAAAGATCACCTTTTTTGAAATTGGTTAAAAAAACCGGGCAAGTGCGATTGGGACCCGCGCACCGAGGGTTCTATACAAACAAAGGTTTTTTTCTCTACGTACTTACTATAAGCTGTTTTCGTACTTCAAATGGGTAATCCGACGTGCTGCCGTCTGTACCTACCTAGATTCTGTTGTACTTACCACAAAATAAGTACTAGTACTCCGTACAGAAGTATGACTTTGCAATGAAATTCAAAGAAATATCTACTCAATGTTGTTAACGATATGGTGTAATTCAGTTCGCCTCTGACTCAAGCACATTTTCGTATAGACACCTACAGAAATACATTGCAAGATAATTTCATTCTTATAACTCTGGAATATGATTCATAATACACTAAACCTATTCAGTGACGTACTAGCACGCAACGCGATAGTAGGGTTGACTGCCACAAGAAGCTACTTACGCCATCTAGCGCATCTTTCTAGGACTTTATTCACGCTCGTCCAACCAGTAACTTAGTGTCGCTCACCGCCAGTGAATAAAACGCGGAAGCGTGTCGCTGCCGTCTAGCGACACCCAACTTGTTTAGTCCCTTACCAAGAAGTCGCCGCGCGTAGGTACGTTTTTGCTACCTACGCGGGAAGATACACAGGCCTGCTAGTACTCCGTGTTGTAGGTGCTTAGGTACGTACACACTGCCGCACGTCACACTACTTTCTCCTCTTTGACCTTGAGACCGCTACTATTCCCTAACTAATAAAAGCTGTGCATAGTTTAAATGAGAAACTTGACGCTGCCGAATGTAGATACCTAACCATAATCATGGACGAATATATCTATAATGAAATCGTGCCCTGAAAATACCATCGTCCCAGTAATTCGCAATTCCTTCTCGAATTACACAAGACTTGCTAACTCCAACAATGCGAAGAGTTCGTAATCTTATCAATAATCATCCCAATTTGGGAATTTGGGCGTATTCGCCGTTAAGTGCGTTCAAACTTTGAAATGCGTTATATCATTGCTTGCCAGTTTTACACCTTATGTTGTAGAGATGAAGATGCGTTTTACGTTACTGTATAATGTTTTAAGGTAGATACTTCGGTATGGGAAATGGAAGTGTGAACATAAACTAGTGCTAATTTGATTATGAAGTGATAAACGAAATGATTTACCTACCTACTTAGTTATAGGTACCTAGTATTTAAATTCTGTGTCATATAGGTAAGTAAGAAGCTTGAGGTACCAAAGGTAGGTAGGTATTAAATATATCTTTTTAATCTTTCTTGTTGCATTGTTTTTCACTCACATTATAATTGATGTCAGCTCGTTGGGACATCATGGACTCCTGTACCTACTAAGTGCAGGCTTCCTTTCGCGCCATGCCAGCATCAACGACATTATCCGACGGTCTCTTGCCTCTATCAACGTGCCGGCTTTACTTGAGCCGAACGGTATCAAGCGTGATGATGGCGAGAGACTAGACGGGATGTCACTTGTTCCTTGGCGGAGAGGTCGGGCTCTTGTGTGGGACGCTACCTGTGTCGACACTGCAGCCTCTCATCTGCTCGGTACAAGCCGTGGTGCTGGTTTTTGGTAATTTCAAAACAATTTAGAGATTGTATGCCCATAATCACTATACTGTGACTTATACCACCTAAAATGAAAAGATAAGGCTTATTGTTACGAAAATACGGAGTATAGTTATCCTTCATATGCCCTCTAAATGCACCAGAAACCGTCATAGGTATGACGTTACTATTTGCATGTGCGAGAGTTTCCAATCGAGAAAAAAGTCGTCATAGGCATGCTTTATGGCATCACAAGTTTAGATTTTTAATAGTTAATTACAGAATAACAACTGAATAAAAAGTCAAAATACTCAAATGACTTTCTTAATTTAGTATTTACTTCAATAAATAAATACAAAAAATATACCTTACATACCGAATTGCTTAAAAAAACAGAATTTTTACCTCAGAACCCTGTAAATATTTCAGCTAGTGAAGCAAAACTTTGTAACCCAAACTGATTCCGAAGCTACGCGTTGGCCGCTCTCAAACAATCACACTCACGACATGACAAGGGTTCTAAATAGATTTATTCAATTTTTGCTACATTTTTGCTTTTCGTTACGAAATATGATTTTCGGTGTGATGTTAATCGTAAGAGACGGCTCGGCGCGTGACTTTGGGTACGAAAACCGAGCAATTGCGACGTAAGCAAAGCTATTATTGTCACGTGAAATACTGATACTGTGAGTGCCCCACGGTAAAAAATATAAAGCGTAAGATGTCACTCAAAAATAATGTAGCTTACAACTGCAGAGAGGACTTTCAAAATCGGTTCAGATGTTCCAGCGATTAGTTTTCACAGGCATACTTACAAATTCACTCTTTATTTATAATAAGTATTTTCGTTCACACTTGAGCTTGATATTTTCGACACAACCATGTACAGTCGACCAAATTGAATCATGACCCACCTTATGGTCATTTTTCTACTGTCATTCTATACAAGTAGGTTGAAATTAGCTTGAACATACATTTCCTAGAAAAGAACTGTTATCATTTTATTAGACACTGACAGTTACTGACAAGGCTATGATCGCTATCTGTACGAATAAGTTTGTATGAAAATCGGCGAGAACTTAGGTAAGGGTTGCAATGCAACACACAGGTAGGTAGGTAGATATTCGGGATTCGGCACAGCCGGGCGCCAAGTCTGTATCGGAAACCAGCTTCTTCATAAAAGTTCTACTGGAACTTGTGTTAGCCATGATGAAATAAAACAGTATACTTAGTTGAAGAATATAATATTTATTTTAGGTATATATTTAACAAGTGGCATTAAATTGGTAAAGTGAAAAGTGACCCGATTAGACGACTACAAATGTCACTTCCCCAATCCAAACCCCACAAATTTTCTATTGGATTAAGATCTGGAGACCTAGACGGCCATGGTAAACGAGTGAATTCATTTTCATGCTGGGTAAACCAATTCGAGACAATTCTGGCAGTATGCACTGGACAGTTATCATGAACAAAGGAGAATACTGGCACTTCTTCACGCAAGTAAACTGTTCGCAAAGTCGGTAACATTGATTCTTCCAATAAATTGACATAGTTTATAGTGTTCTGATGAGGAGAAATTTGAATAATTTCTCCGACACTTCCGGCGTCCATCCAGGCACACATGTTAGCTGAAATTCAGCCGGATAATTGGTTGGGCACAACGTGATCCTCTGTGTATCGCGTGTTATCGTAACGCCACGAAGTTAAGCGACCATGTTAAGAAGAGCGAAATGATTTCTCGTCTGTAAAGATGTCATTCGTAATAGTGTTGCATTTCCGCTCTCTGTTGGTTCGTGATTCAACGAACGCCATGATTATGTCGTCGTTTGTCTTCGAGGGTACCCTCTTTAGCATGCCGTCTGATCCAGGTTCTGACTTATTCTTAGCTCTTTGTTCTGCCGAATTGGCCATTATACGGTTTGTTTGTAGATATTGACTTAGATTTTTATAAAATTTCAGACTTACTAGATATGCTTGACATCAGACACACGACGTTTTTTATTTTTTAAATTATAATACATTTTTCTTCGTAGTGAAAAGAGTTTGGATTATGGACTTATTTTAAATTCATATTAAGACTGGTTTATCTAAAACATGTCTAGTGCAGTGATAATAAAGGTTAAACTTGCATAGATCTCTAACCCGTAATGACGCATTTTTATTCATATTTAAAACGTACTATGTGCAACATGCATGACAGCGAAGAAAACCTTACTACATTAAAGAATACAAAGGAATAATCGGCAAAGTGGGTCATGATTCAATTGTGTCGACTGTACTTATGTTTCTTAGTACGCTGTAAATAAATTCAAACTTAGTGTTTATGAAATTCTCAACTAAATGTATGGACACCGGAAAGGACAAAGGTCGCAGTGGACCCCAGGAAATTAGCAGAGAGTTTTTTGCTGGCATCTCTCTAGTGACGGGGCTGAATTCGTATGAGGCACAGCCCTAATAGAACAGCCGGATAAAGGCTGTGGCGACATCTTATCAACTAATTCAGATTTGACGCCCTGACTTGGCTCCCATAGTCTAGATTGCGCTGTTAGCCCGCAACACCGTTTCCATACAAACACAAACCGCGATATATTAAATTTAGTCTAGACTTCACTATACGAATACAAAGATGAGGTCCAGTGGACCTAGGTCCCCGACTACAACACCTGGTCGGTCGGAAGCGCTTCCCTTTTCGACCCTGACCAGTTGCGCCAAAAGGCGATCTTTCACTGTTGTGGAATTTCTAATTTATTCACGAAAATCTGAGTCCATATATTTTTGTAATGGGTTTGCTTTGGACTCTAGACTAAACCAGACGTGGCGTAGACAGTGTATGTAGACGGTGGATTGAGCTTACCCAGATGGTCCCTATAGTGCAACAAGTTCGTACGCGACCTTCCTGCGGTCGCCAGAAGTGCGGGGGGCGAGGCATGCTAGAGTCAGCGAGGACGGGTGGTGTAATGGTGTTGCGGGGATTTCCTGTGACAATCGCGTGCGATTGGCGCTTCCTACGTCACGTCAGGGTCGAGCATAAACTACTATTAGACAAGATAGAATATATTCTACAGTAAAGTTAGCTATTGCTTACAAAATGTATGGAACTGACAGCCATCGGAACATAAACATAACATAGCATCGGACCTATGTAAACCCATTAAAACACAATTTTGTGGATTACTTCGCGATTTATTTACATTATAAAAACCTGACGTTTCGAACACTCACAGCGTTCGTGATCGCAGGGAAACTTAGGTAACCTACAAAATTTAGAAAAAATAAAGTACCGTCACTAATTAATGTTAATTTCCTATTTACGGAGAAAGAGCTAGCCGTGTCTTGAGATTTTGCAGTGCGAGGTATTGCTTAAGTTTTTGCTAGAATAGGATCCCATGCTGTTAGCACTTTCCAACCATCTTCTCTTTAAGGGTTGTCTCATTAAAGTTGAGGGTATAATCCCAATAACATTGATGAAAGCAACGCGGCATTGCAGCGTTAAGAAGCACTTGAAAATATCGACAGGCTCTGCCAACGCCAGCGTGGCCGAGAGGTTAGGCAATCGCCCGGTATGCGAGGAACGCGGGTTCGATTCCCGCCTCTGGTGGTCGTTTTTTTCAAGTGCAATAATATATTTAGATTGCATAGTGAATGCTTATCACATAAAAAACAATAATTACCATCTTCTCTATTGAAATTTGAATGCTTTCTAATTTCAATTACTTCACGTAGCATTCGCGGAATAAAACGCCGTTCTTTTGCAAGTATTGTAGGTTAAACATACCTATTTATTGCGATCTGGCTGACAATTTTGCCCTGTGCCAAGCTTGGAAACTAGTTTAAATACAAAAAGGAATCAAAGGCCGCAGGCTGGCGAAACAATACTACCCTAAGTTTCGTTATTCGCTTGTTACTTGGAAGTTTTCCACCGACTTCGGACTGTGAAGAAAGTTCTCGCTCACGTAAGTACCTAGGTCACCGCTTTTGGTGATGTGAAATAGGTTCATTACGTAGTACGGATGACATACAGCTGTCGTCAGTTCTTCGTGATATAGTCCAAAAGGATACGTTTTTGCCCTTTGATAATTTTAAAGTGCCTGATTTTTGGTGAGTTTATACAGAAGCTTTTAAGTCTAACGTAATGAATTTTTATTTTAGTGTGCATTTTATAAAAGCTTTGACACCCAGTAACTTGAGTTGGAGCTAGGTAACTAAGGAACAACTTAGTACCTATTAATTTTCTGGGACGAAACAATAAAAATGCAACCTTTACCGCGCATTTACCTTACGGAAATAATAATAATATTATTAGGTTTCAGCCACCGAGTCCGTAAGTATGTTTTATAGACTGATTATTAGCAAGTATTTTATCAACGGTCAAGTATTTTGATTATTATGTCAACAGTAATAACTTTTATTGGGTTACAATATAGTAGAGATAGACGCAGTAAGCTTACCAAGAACAATTTTCTGGAAGTCGTGAAGATGAACAACTATTGTCACGAAAGTCAATGGTTGTTGGTTTTCTCTGTCCTACTGTTACTGGCAGTAAGTAATTTAATTCATGGTAATATCTACAAAAAAGTTGGCTCTTGTCACATCCATACTAATTATAAATGCGAAAGTGTGTCTGTCTGTCTGTCTGTTACCTCTTGACGCTTAAACCACTGAACCGATTGAGATGAAATTTGATATGGAGACAGTTCGAGACCCTGGAAAGGACATAGGCTACATTTTGTCGCGATATAAAAATATTAAGGGGGTGAAATGGGGGATAAAAGTTTATATGGAAAATCCAACTCTTGCGGGCGAAGTCGCGGGGAACTACTAGTTATAATATAAGTACCTAATTTGTGGTAAGCCTCCATCTTCTCTCCAAACCCGGAGAGAAGATGGCAGCTGGAGGGTCCGGAAAAACCACGAGATCGAGGAGCTGGTTGCCGAACCCAACATCTTGGGAGAAGCCAAAGACCAGAGACTCCGCTGAATGGGCCATCTCGAAAGAATTGGGGAGGATCGTAGCGCCAAAGCAGCGTATCTTAGAATACCTCAAGGCCGCCGCCCCGTCGGCCGGCCTAGATACCGCTGGAAGGACGCCGTCATGTCAGATCTGCAGGAGCACAGAATACTAGTACTTCGTACAGAAGTATGACATAACAATTGTATTCAAAGAAATGTCTACTCAATGTAGTCAACAATATGGCGTAATTTAGTTCGCCTCAGAGTCAAGCACATTTTCGTGTAGACACCTACAAAAATCCATTGCAAGATAATTTCATACTTATTGCTCTGGAATATGATTCATAATACACTAAACCTATTCAGTGACGTAATATCACGCGACGCGATAGGGTTGACTGCTACGAGAAGCTTCTAACGCCATCTAGCGCCTATTTCTAGTACTTTATTCATTCTCGTCCAGCCAGCAACGTAGCCGCGCGGCCGCCGGTGAATAGAACGCGCGAGCGTGTCGCTGGCCGGTAGCGACACGCAACTTGTTTTAGCCCCTAAGTAGGGGCGCCGCGCGTAGGTACGTTTTTGCTACCTCCGCGGGGACATACACAGGCCTGGCAGGAGCTACAAGTTACGGACTGGCAAGAGGCGGCACAAGACCGGATCAGATGGCGTTTTCTTGTGTCGGACGCCAAGAAACTTTGGGTCGCTGCGCCAAAGGAGTAAGTAAGTAAGTAAGTTGTGGTAAGCCCATTTTACACACTTCAAGTATGTCCCTCTATATACGAGTAGTTTATATGCGTTCACTGCCTCTATAGAAAGAAGTAAAGTTAACTACGAAAATCATAAAGCCAAATTAGTATTTGAAACCCAATTTTTTCGGATGGTTGCGGTTATTTAACCAAATAATTTGGCCTTCTGTAGTTGTCCAAATGAGTTTTAGATTTTAATAAAATGGCTGTAAACGAAAGTTGCCTTGTTTAAAAAAAATCTATTTTTGAGGTGAAAAGATAAACTTTAAAAACGATGGCTTTCACGCCCACAAAATGTGTACACAGGTGTAAAATGTTATTTAGGTTCAATTTTCTCAATTAATTTTGTTGAGTGGTTCAATAAAGGGTAAAAGGATAAATTATTTGTGAATTCCGGAAAACCTAAATACTTATACAGATGAATAGAAAATAAATTCTGAGTTTTCCTACCCTCTGAAGTCCAGACAAATCAATATATGTAGAGGTATGAGGTGTTTGTGGCGCAGTGGCGGCAGCGCTTTGGTAGTGATACCAAAAGTTAAGCAACCCACGGCGCGGTCGTGATTGGATGGGTGACCATTCCGACCATTTAAGTGGCGTACATGACAAGCATCTCCGTGCTTCGGAAGGCACGTTAAGCAGTTGGTCCCGGCTAATATCAGTTGATATTAGTCGTTAAGCCTAGTCAGAGGCCCTAGGGCGGCTTGATAACATCTGACAGTAGGTACGGTTTGTCACTTGCCTTACAGACACCCCTCCACCAATCCGCACTGAGCCCGCGTGGCTCGTACCTCCTCATAGTTGAGGTGAGGCCTTTTCCCAGCAGTGGGATCTTATATAGGCTGTCTTTATTTTTCTTTATAATATAGTGTCCTTTTTATAAATGCATGGTCTGCATATCTTTTTAACCACTCTCTCTTATTACAAAAAACTACGATAGTACCTAAATTTATGAGTCAATAACATCCTACAACTATCATAGCCTGTACATACAAACAGCAGAGAAAATGGGGCATATTACATGAGTGATATTACCATGATACTGGTATCGCAATGTCGCCAGTATCACAAGAGGGTATTACACTAGGTGATATTATCAACCTCAGTGTGACGTTTAAGGGGATAGGTCGTGTTAAGATAGATAGATAACTCTTTATTGCACACCATAAAAGTAACAAAAATACAATTTACACAGAAAGATGTACAAATAAGGCGGTCTTATCCCTAAGAGCGATCTCTTTCGGACGACCTTCAAGTTACGCTATTCTAGGCACTCATATGCGAATTAAAAAGTAAACATAGACAGAGAGATCAGGCGCAGAGCCAACGGCTTACCTGTCAAACTACATAAGACCCGCGGGCGGGCCGATAATAATTAATTTTCTATTATGTCTGAAAATATAATACATTAAGGTTTAAAGTGCTTTTCGAGGCAGGGGGTGGTAACACCACTAACTTCCTCCGGAGCTGTGTCTGAGCTGTTTCAAGACATCAAACATAAAACTCTAAGACTTTTTCCAGTAGAACCTGTTGCTACTATACTGTAAATGCAGTTACAGTTTCAGCATTTAAATTAACGCGTTCTAAAGGTAGGAATTTAGGTAAATACCTACATTAGTAAAATGAAAATGAAATCAATACCTAATGTAGGTATTGACCTTAGAACCTTACCTAATAGGATATTGTAAATCTACCATGTTCCGAACTTTCGTTTAAGTAACAGCTTATGTAGGGAACTCGTTTCTTATTCAAACCAAATTTCGCTCAAATAAAATAGAAATACCTTGGCAGTGGCAAGGGCCGTATGTGGCTACATATTTTACGAGATCGAGCCTGACGTCTTACTTTACTCCTGTTGACGATGTTCGTATTTTCCGTCACGTTCGTTCGCGTTGTCATTCTGTCGTGAGTGAAAAGGACGACTACATTAGAAAACAATCGTCAACAAGAGTAGGTCCTCAGCAACGCTCTTCCGTTATTAACTTTCTTATTTTACTTTCTCTTAAGTTGTGGAGGTGGAAACGCCTTTGAATATTGTTGCAGTGGAAGTTTATTGCCAAAGGAGATGAGTGGGTGATTATTTTTAGAGTTGCTTTTGATAGTGTGTGTGCTCTCCTTACTTCCTGAAAATATAACTTTATGAGAAAACGGCAGGTACCTACGCACAGCCTTTGAACAGCAAAATTTTAACAATAACGACGGAAAAGCAATCATCTCCATAGTGTAGCTATACTTAGATTTTATAACCACCTACTTGATCTTATTTTAGTGCACAATTAATCTTAGTAATTTCCCGGTAACTCTTGCAAGAATTTGAACCATTTTATTCCTTATTCCTATTGGTAATAGCTACTCACAACATTTATTGGTAATTGTTTTAGGTTAACCCCTGCCCTACATTCTATAGAATAACCTATTACTACAATAAGTATCATTCTGAAAATTCAATTTCCCATTGCGGAATAACAGAATAAGTAGACAAACAATATCATAACGATTTGCGGAAAGCAGATAAAGCGATCCCTTGTTTTTCCTATGCCTTACTATTCGCGAGATCAAGAGGATAATAGGGATTTACCCCTATCCGAGTTACACGCATCAAAGGGAAGAATCATCGCTTTTACAAAAAAGTTATTATTTTTAGGTAAACGTATATAGAACGTTTTTTTTTGTGAGCTTTACCGCTAGTTTCCTTACAATTATTTTACTAATGTAAGTACAAGTTTACGGGTTCCTTCATATTAAATCCATAGTAAAAGTGTTATGGTTCAGTATTTACTTCTAATTTGCCTAGCGTATGCGATCAGTTAGTCGTACCTACGTTAATCCTATAGGTACTATAATTAGCACATTTTCAATTCTACAACTAACTGTTTTAATTCATTACCCGTAATTCTACTTGAATTGTTATTGAAGAACCCGTAAAAACTTTTCATAAGACAAGTTGCTTACGTTATTACTAAAATTGGTTTATTAATTTAGTTTCGGTTCCACTTTGGCTGTGAAATAAATCTTATCTATAACTTTATTTTCTTCAGACGCAATATTCATCAAGAAGCGTAATATCTACCATCTAAGGGTTGAAATCTATTCCTAGATTGAATACGTACTTGAAATTAGCCTCGGGAGACGAGTTTCAAAACTGAGCAGCTGTTTGGTTTGTGAAACAAATGAGTAAAGTCTGCAGTATATTTTGCATTTTGTAGACTGTGAATCTTAATTTTACTGTATTTTATTCTAGCCGCAGTTACTTATGTCCTCCTAGCCGAATTTTGACTACAGCGGCCTATCTTAACATAGATTAGCTGCGCGGGAGATATTATAGTGCATAAGTGCAATACACAGGTGCATTCTCTGTTCCTTCATCCTCATAAGGTGAGACGGCAGTCCGACATGACCGTAGAGATCAGGCGCAAGACACCACCAACTTCCTGACTCCGGAGCTGTGTCCGAGATATTGCAAGACAGGAAAACCTAACACTCTCTGCCCGACCCGTGAATAGGAACCTCGTGGATAGTATCCAGCGTGCTGACCAGGGACCACTAGACAAAGTAGGTTAAAGATTATTAAGGTTAGAGATACATACATCGATGTATTTGCAAGGTGACAAGAAAAACTCACGAGTATTTGAGTAAAAAATAGTTTTACTCAAATATCTTATCATTTTTACTTCACCGTGTGCTAGAAAAATACAAAGAATATAGTATATGATTCCTGCCATTTAAAAAAAAATAAATGACATCATCTACTGCTTTGAACGAAATTACCGACAGGGAAAATCATTCTGTACTTAATGACATTGGGTTGGCAACACAGTTAAAAGCTGGCAACTACTGACAACACAAAATTGTGCGTCAACTCAACACTCAAGGGCAAATGACAGTTGATAATATTTTTTATATCGCAGCTTTACGATCTAAATATAGAAATTTATGAAAGGGAATAATAATCTATCATCCCATGAGAAAATAAATCATTTTACTGACTGTACAAGAGATTATCTCGTCTAGACCGGAGCTCTACAGAGTTTGAGTGAAATAAATAAACTTTTGGAAACTTCTCAATTGAGAAAAAAGAGTTTTTATTTTCGTATCCTACAGTTATGTGAGTCTAATGATCTGTATTGTACAGTTTTTGAAAATTTCATTCAAAACTACCATTGCTAATAATCAGTATGAAAAGCAATGATAGTGCATTTAAAAAGAGGTAGATGAGTCAACTTTAGCAATGTGCTCAAGTTTTCATTCAAATTTCGTACACATATGACATTTGAACACATAGAGAAACGTGTGCTCGGCGCATCAAATTCAAATCGCCGCGCCGCGCTGTAGAAGATGACAAGTCTCCCTCTTTTTTAAATCTAATGTCAGTGATGTAAAGTATAATACAATTATTTCATTGTTGTTACTGTCTGACTATCCTAGCTATTATTTATCAAACCTGAACATACAATAGTTTATCTTTTAGGGTTGCTTGCTTACGATAGTTATTTCTAATTTTAAACACTACCTAATGTTCTAAATGAGATATTTAAATTTGTTGTAGTTGATTCAAAAGGTTGCTATAGAAATGCATGTTTAGGATGGCAGAACTGAATACCCATAGGCATACCCTCAGTACCCTTCCTCATTCGCGGAGCAGCCTTGAAGAAATACCGTGGGATTACGTAGGACGGGAGGGTCAAATATTTAATTATGGCATGCGACAAATAATTGAACGCATTGAACGATCTAACTAAATGATATGTATCAGGAATATAACCTTGTTTTATGCTTAGGTGTTATGTAACGATCATTTACGCCATTGTTAACACCAGACGCAAAAAGGGTTTTAATTATAAGTTTACTATAAAAAATATACTACGTATTAAGCCTTGGTAAAGAATATTGGGTTAGCGCTACATTTACGTTAAATTTTACCTGAGCCTTTTAAGTAACTAGCCCTGTAGCCTTATGAGGTGATATGCCCTAAAAGGCTTACTCCAAGACAAAGTTCGTAATTTAGCAAAACGAGCGTGATAGCTGGATAAAAAAAAAGGTATTCGGATGATATTGACGATGATTCACACAACCAATCTTTTTTTGTTTATTCTAAGTCACTTTACCAGACCATCCACGTGTATGAATTCGTAGCAAATAACTCAGGGCGCAAGAGATTTGCATGTAATAGCCTGCCCGATCCGAAGATTCCGGATTACAGCCCACTTATCACAAGGGGTTTGCGCCAGACTTGCCAAGACGTATGGTCTCGCCCTGTCTTGTAGATGGAGAAATACATTGAATTTATATGTACTGTACATAGCTGTGTAGTTAGGGCCAATTTATATGCATATTTTATTCATTGTCTTCATAACTTTGAGGACAACAGCCTTGTACTCGTAAATTCGCTCCGTAGGTACGTCAATGCCTGCGATTCGATTACAAGCTTTATTTGGGACTAGGTAATTTGTGTGATTGTTATTCAGGAACACAAATCTTTATGTTTTATTATTTAAAATTTAGTTTATTTAGTTATTTAATTTAGTACTTTATATAAAATTGTTGCTAGTTTATTTATAATACTTGTATTTAAGTTATGCGAGTCGCTCTTTTTTAAAAATAAATGCAAGTGTTTGCAGACAAACATCAAATTGTCATTAATATACTAGGATGCTAGGGTTAGTATTTTAAGTTTTTTTATTTTTTTTATTTAAACTTTTTGAACACAGTTTATTGTACAAATGGCGGATTTAATGCTAAAAGCATTCTCTACCAGTCAACCATAGGCCCAAACAGAGAAAATACAGAAATATTTCTATTTGACAGCTGTTCAAGAAGGATGCCCACTTCCCAAGCATGCTCTGACCTGTCTAAATGTTTGTTTGTGATGTTGATGTATAACAATAATAAAATTATATTTAAACTGCTACAGTACCCTTAAAACAGGTTATCGCACATACTTTCGTTATGTATCCCTATTTCGGATGATAGAGGTATTGCTTAAAAACTAATTACACTATCCAAATTGTAGGTAACCTAAATCATAGACAATTTAGACAGAATTCAATTTGTTTCTTACTTTGATTACATTGACCGATTTCCTAATAAGGTTTCCTAAAGATTGGGTAGTATAGATCCTAAAATAAAACCAGATTTATCGTGTAACCTCGCTGTACTGTACATATACAGAGACATTTGTATTTTATTAAATTAAGGTAAGGTATTTTTCATAATTTAATTTTTTTCTACACTGCCGTTTTATAAGAACGTATTTTTATTTTAAGTAGCATACATTTTGACATGATCAGAACTAAAAAACATTACTGTACACGCCAACCTAATTTATAACATTTTGACAGGTCAGAAATGGACGGTAGCTCAGTTGGTAAGAGCGTTTGCCCTGTTAGCCAAAGGTCGTGGGTTCAAATCCTATCCGTGTGCGAATTTTTGGTGTTTTATTTAAACTTACAGAAATGGACGTACTTCTTTTTTGCAAAAGACCACGTAGCAATTTCTACCAGCCGAGCGCTGGCTGTTTCTTTTATGTATTTACCCAGTTGACAATCATCGGTGCATTATGTGGATAGAATGAACACTTTTTATTACAGCCTTTATCAAGCGTCTCATCGTTATTGTGGGTGTATATTATATATTTTATATGGTATCATAAACCTGTTTTCTCGTTTGTCATCATCGAATAGTAATTATTTCAAAATTATAAACCGTGAAAATCAATCAACCAGCTAAACCACCACATTAAATCTAGGTCAGCTTACAAAATGTCTTAAAACATCAGACACAATCAGGTTACAAACTTGGATAGGTAGATAACTAATAAGCCATGGCTTTTATCGTAAATGTCTCCATACCACCAGGAAGGAAAACGCCCACATAACAATCCCACAACTTCCACCTAATAATAAGCAGATCGATGCTTCCTTTACGTCCTACTCTTAAGTCGCTATTTTTATTCACAGTATTATTACGACTTATTTAATAGCGCAATTTCTTTCTTTATTTATTACTTTAGCTGTTTTAATTAAGGCGGTTCTAAATATTAAATTTCTTTTCAGTTTCTTGTCATATTACGACCTTTTTGGATGAAAAGCAGACATTATGACTAAATAAAATAAGTGACACATACGATATTTTCGAATAAACATGGCGGATATCACAACATGTGTTAGGCATTTTGTTAGTGCGAAAATGCAGAAATTTTCTGCATTTTCCCGCCATGATGTTTCGATTAATATCGTATGATCACTTTTAAGCTTTCGCTTTGTATTGTTAAAAAACATTAAAACGGAAATGTTTTACTTATTATCTGTCGCGGTAATTCCTGTTTTGATGTGTTAAAATATCGTGTGTCTGTGACATAATATAAAAGGCGTGAGAATTGGGTCCCAGAAAACAAATTGGCTGTAAAGCTGCGTGTAACCCTGTATAAGCCTAGATTAAGGAATTGTGCGCTATATTGTTTAGCTCAATAGTGTTGAACATGACTATTCACTATAGTATAGCAATTGTACATTCATCTACGTTAACGACTAGCCGCTGCTGAGGCTATCTTTAACCACATCAACAATTCAGTAGTAGAACAGTCTTCAGTATTCCGAGTAATGTCCTTTCTATTCAAAATAAGGTTTATCTACATGCTAAAGCACCAAATAATGTCCATAATAGCAGGCACACTAAAATCAATCACTTCAGTGCTCCATTCTTACACAACTCTACAAAAAACCTTCCGATAAGCTGTCTCATGAAGCAGCAGTATCGTCGTAGTCTTGCTACGAACAGTGCCGCTACGGGCGTCGAGCGTTACGGTCGTCTACGGTGCTACGGTGCTACGACGCCCAAACTAAAGCCGCCCAAACCGCCGAAAAATGGTACAGCCGAAACTCAATTAGTCCCAAATGTGACATTCTTTGGGTATGCGGTGCGAAGAAAAAATATTGCCACTTGAGCGACTAAACGCCGGCCGGTGATGTGATGTGACATTAAAACTCGATTATCTGTATTTTTGGCTTGTGAACTTTTTTTACTGATTATGCAGAAGATTATTGCAGTTTTTTGAGGTAAGTCACCAAAATATTTATTTAATTGAAACTGTGGTTTTGACGTTAAATGTTATGGAAAAATTGGTATTCGATCTTCAAAGTTTATGCTGTACGAAATCGCGAAAGTTATTTATCCGAACGTTACTCGTAACGCGAGAAAGATGTGTTTTATGTGATTTATTTATGAGATTCATTCCTTATTGTCGAGTTTTGTGTATCATATTTACCGTTTTCCGTTTGTTTTATGGACCACGAAAATAAGTTTTATGAAGATGATATCCAAGGTGATTTAATATTGATAGAAACTGAATTGTGGCAGGATTATTCGGTACTCTAGATATTCTTAATTAACATGTTGAAAAATAATTTAATACACAAAGTTTTTTTGAATACTACAATTCTAAAGTGTTAGCGTACTATTTGGCAACCCACAACCTTTGATTTATTATTAATCAACAAATTTTTTAGCGTAATAAACAGCAATAAAAGGTATCATCAGTTTTGTTTTGTAAAATAAAACAAGAGTGAATAAATTAAACCATTTAGCGTGATCTATTAATGATATAATGCTCACTAACGAATTTGTTCACTTAATTTAAATAGCCGATCAAGATTGTAGACACGAGAGCCTTTTTATTTCGTGAAATATATAAAAACCTTTTTATTTTGTACCATTTGTCCTTCGTTCATCTTTATGGCAGGACATCCCAGGGAGTTTGGTCCGTGCTATAGCAAAACAGTTAGGTAGGGTAAGATTCAAATAGCCTTATCGATTGCTTGGAAAGTAGGTTGTTGCAATAATAAAAATAATGCCATCGAAGATACAATAATAATAGCCTCCTAGCCGAATTTCGACTACAGTGGCCTATCTCAACAGAGATCAGCCAACTGCGCGGGAGATATTATAGTGCACATGTGTGTGCGCAATACACAGGTACACTCTCTGTTCTCTCATAATTCGGTGAGATGGCAATCCGACATGGCCGTAGAGAGCTGAGGCGCAAGACCAACGGCTTAACGTGCTTTTCGAGGCACGGGGGTGTTTACATCACCAACTTCCAGACTCCAGAGCTGTGTCTGAGTTATTTAAAGACAGAAAAACCCAACACTCTCAAACCAAATACATATATAGGAGCACCACGAAAACATTTAGTTGAAAGGAAATTGACTTAACATTTTTTTATGTTATACTTATTTTTATAACTCAAGCAATCATTTTACAAGTTTTTACGAAATTTAATCGAATTAATTTTTTTATGTATTTATTTACACAAATCCACAGCTCTTAATGGAAAGATACACTAATAAAATACACGAAAAGATACTTTATGCTTACAGTCATTGAAATAATTAATTTTCTACTAATACTTTCATAATTGAAAGTTGAACAGCCACTTATTACAAAAAACTGCGTCATCTTTGACTTGTTTCTGAAATGTGTCACTTTTAAGTTACTATAAGGTCTCGCCCCGGATGCGCACGGCTGCATTTGAAAAATAAGATGTATGTCGTGCGTGACACCTATGAATAATGTAGCTTCTTACTGGTGAAAGAATTTCCAGAAGATTCTCAAACGTACTCGCAAACGTTACCTCTTTCTAATGTAAGTATAGATATAAAAGTACCCTGACTGCCTCTTTGGTGTAATGGTTAGTACGCTAGCTTCTATCCACGAGGTCCCGGGTTCGATTCACGGGTCGGGTCGAAATTTGTTTCTGGGTTTTGCTGCTTTGAAATAGCTCGACGTCAGGAAGTTCGTGGGGCTAACATCCCCGTGCCTTGGAAAGCACGTTAAGCCGTTGGCAGGACCAACGGCCTGATCTCTCTCCGGTCATGTCGGATTGCCGTCTCACCGGACTATGAAAGTGAAGGAACAGAGAGGGCACTTGTGTATCGAGCACACACTTGTGCACTATAATATCTGCCGCGCGTTTGGCTAATCTCTGTTGGGATTGGCCGCTGTAGTCAGAATTCGGCTAGGAAGAAGGACATTACTATTTATTTTAATGTAACTCCATAAGTTTTACACATAAAAAAAAGCAATCAGCTGATGCCACATTATTTTTAATAGCGTTTCGTTGTCCATAAATAAGAAGCATGAACGTTAATAATTCCATTCCCGAGAGCATCGTAAGTTCTGGATAGACAGTTTTTTGGGCCTAAACTTAGTACGAGTGTTGTTCTACGAGCGCGCGGAAATTGATTGCCTCAAATTGGGTAATTTGCTCAATTTGGCATTCAAATGTGACATTTGACACGTAAAAGAACGTGTACTCGGTGCATCAACTTCTAATCGCCACGCCATGCCACGTCTTGGATCTTTAATAAGTTTGCAAAGAATAGTGCAGGATTTATCAATTTCTTCGTTTAATTGAATATTATCCATCTTTGAATTTTTGATAAGTAAAGATTCAAATATATCGACTCACGATGTATTTTGTTGGCGTTCAGTAATTTTAATATATTTTTAAATTCGATTTGGAGTAATAAAGTGTAGTATGTATTTGTGTGTTTTGAAAAAGAAAAATGTATGTTACTGTTAAAAATGTAGATTCTGATACAATAAAAATTTATGGTTATTAAAGAAATGTAAAAACTTGTACTGTCAAAACGGAATACAAAAATATCACTCTTAGCTAGTCATTTGTTTTTAGGAGCTGTAATTGAGCCTCACTTTTCACTAATATATATGGATCCCCTTGTTTCTTGCGCAGATAAACGAGTCCGTTCGCAGTCCAGCAGTAGGCGTATTCCATTGATTTGCGAAACTCCCGTGCTAGTTAGAACAGGCGGGATGCTTGGGGAGCAAGATGTTCAGATATATATATTTCAACTTTAGGTCTATCTAACCCCAAGTGTGATGAGTTCAATTGATCAGTCTTGTATTTGATTGAGGAAAGCGTGTGATTCCTGGTTGCAGTCAAAAAAAATCCTTAAGTAGGGTTGATGAAAATTCTGCCACTATAGCTGATTTAGTCTGGTCTAGCTTTGTAGGCACACGGTAAACGTCACGAAGCTCAGAATTCTCCATGTTGAACCCCAAAGTCACTGAAAGCTTCTTAATCATTTCAAATAGCATAGCCTTTGTCTCACCTTTCTGTTTAGGAACTTGCCTGATCTGTACACTGGTTTTTCGTGACAGCCTTTCCAGGTTGTCACATTTATCTCCAATGTTAGTAATCTGCGAATTTATTTCCTTGCGCTTAGCCTCCAAGCGTGTAATAGTTAGTTGTAGTTCATCTAGATTGGCCGATGCAAATTCGATAGAATTCTCAAGATTTTTTTTATGGATATTCTCATTCTGAGATTTGATTTCATTTATTCGTTTTTCTAAAGCGTCTAAACGAGAGTTTTTTTTGTGATTGCATGGTATCCATAATAGATCTTAATTCTTATAATTGCTCTAAAGTCAGAATATTCAGGTATTGGGTCATCTTCGGCAACTCTTTTGCGTTTGGTGTCCCGCTGCGTGACATGTTCAGTATCGCCTTCGATAGTGGCGGTGGTTATGGTAATCTTGTTTACGTCTAATTTCGACAAACTCAGCGATCTATTCAATGGTGGGGAGCAAGTAAGGTTTGGCATCCTAAAAAAAAAGTAAATCGCTTTCGCTTATGAATAAAACTTGTTTACGCACCGAATTGATGACGCGCAGTGACTTAACTGCAATGCGCGCGAAGCTCATAGAAGTCGCAGTACCCGACAGTTGTCCCGTTCGCACAGCACAGCACGGCGTGTCGCACTCAGTTTATCTTCTAGTATTATAATATGCACTCCTAGTACTTTGTCGAATTTTGTTTAGCGAAATTATAATAATTCGATTTTAAAATAAAATCGCACAGTGGTACACGTCTAATCGCTATTGCGGTCCAAGGGGGCGAGGACAGGAAACATAAGACTAAACTAATCGATTTTTCACTCCTGATAACCAAACCCGAAAACCACATACCAAATTACAGCGAAATCATTGGAGCCGTTTCCGAGATCACAAATATATATCCGTATTATCTTCTTCTACATATAGTGATGTCCTCCTAGCCGATTTCGACTACGGCGGCCTATCTCAACAGAGATTAGCCAACTGCGCAGGACATATTATAGTGCACAAGTGTGTGCGCAATACACAGGTGCACTCTCTGTTCCTTAACTCCCATAATTCGGTGAGACGGCAGTCCGACATGACCGTAGAGAGATGAGGCGCAGGACCAACGGCTTAACGTGCTTTCCGAGGCACGGGGGTGTTAACACCACCAACTTCCTGACTCTGGAGCTGTGTCTGAGTAACTTCAAGACAGAAAATCCCAAACACTCTTGGCTCGACCCGGGATTCGAACCCGGGACCTCGTGGATAGTACCCAGCGTGCTGACCACTAGTCCAACGAGGCAGTCATATAGTATATGTATATAAAATAAAGTCGTGTTAGTTACACCACTTACAACTGAAGAACGGCTGGACCAATTTTTAGAATATAAATAATAGAATAGATAGTCCAGAATAGAATACCTAATAAGTTTTAAAATATAATATTTATCAATAAAAAATATATTTATGGAAAGTAAAAAAAACCTTAAAGTACCAGGGGGACCGAAGAATAATTTAGCTAGTCATTTGCAACTATGTGATTGAAGGTTAATGATGGAATGGCGGCCAGCATTTGACGCGTCAATTGAAGCTCGATCATTCGCACATTACGAGTATAATGAAACATCATTTGGTCCATCACTAACGTAAAAATTGATAATCATGATTATCGTCTCGGGGGCACTTTAGGGTTTTATTCACTTTCCATTAATATTTGTTTTATTGATAAATATCATATTTCAATACCTATTATCCTATTCCGGACGAAGACAAATTACAAAAACACAAATTTTGGTCCAGCAATTTATACTAATTGGTCCAGCCATCTTTGAGTTCTTAAAAGTGGTGTAACTAACACAACTTTCTTTTAAGATATTAGATATATATACAAGAATTTATCGTTTAATGGTATAAGATTAAAATAGTATGCAAGTTCCTTATCATACCGATGTATGGTACGTTTACCTTGCCCGTAAATTGGCGGGCTCGAATGCTAATGTCATCTCATACGAATGCTTATTTCATCTCATACATTATTGTCAAAGTTGACAATAAATTTTACAGAATACCAAATCACAGGCCCGCCGCGGGAACCGCTGCGGGATTTTGACATTAGTTTTAGAGAATCGCACTGCAGGTCTACGTATTTTATAAATAAATACACTATCAGTGGCCCTTCTAACCTTTTTCTTTAGATCTACTTAAAACCTGTTTTTCTCAGGCTAAAGAGTGTATTGTTGTGCTTATTTGCTACGCTTTAGAACAAAGACGCGTTTAGACTCAGGCTAAATCGAGACGATTATGAGAAGGCGTCTCGACGATCTTTTGTTACATAAATACGAATACTTAATACTAGGAATAATAATGGAGCTAGTATACCTATTTCATAAGCGTAGTACTTAGTACAAATATGAACATTTGGGCGTGTTGCTAATTTTATAGGTACATAGACGTACGTCATTGCCGTTCATCGTCGTACATCGATGATAAAATACAACAGCAAAGTTGAGTTGCTCACACACCGGTTTTTATGGCTCTGAGGTCTGAAGGCTAATATCTGTTGGTATTAGTCGTTAAGCCTAGTCAGAGGCCCTAGGGCGGCATGATAACATCTGACAGTAAGGTTTGTCACTTGCCTTACAGACACCCCTCCACCAATCCGCACTGAGCCCGCGTGGTGGAGTATGGCTCGTACCTCCTTATAGTTGAGGTGAGGCATTTTCTCAGCAGTGGGATCTATATAGGCTGACTTTACTCTGTCCCAGGTCTGTGTTGTCTGTGGTCTGTCTGTGACTTATCTCCGAGGTCCCAGATTTTCACCGGTCGGGTCATTAGAAATCCATATTTATAATGTTCTGGGTCTGTGTGTTGTGGTACCACCGATATTTCTGACTCCCATCACACAAGTTATTTAGCTACTTAGTCGTACTTTGGTATCAGAGGAAATGTATGTGATGTGGTCCAATATCTTTTGATTCAAACCCCAATCCATTTGATATGGTGATAGATTTAAATGTTTGATTATGATGTATGATATCTTTATGATTAGTATGATTTTTGAAGTAGGATAGTGTGTGTTCAGCTCTTACTTAATAGGTCTTTGGTTCGTATAACAACTATAGTACTAATATTTTACAATCCCAGTGTGCTCATCCGAAACAATATTTTGTGAAAATAATAAAACAGCGCAACCGGGCCACAACACTTGTCTGATATTTACTATAACTTATCCCTTGTTGACGAAGGCTGGCCATTACACACAATGCCTCACTACCACATAATAATGAGATTCAGTAGGTATAGCTATGGTAAAGTTTACTACACCCCATTAAAATGTGATTTACAAAAAAAAATGAAAAATGTCTCTAGTTGTTTAGAATCTCTTAAGTTAGATAGCGTGTGAAATGGCGAAGACAATGGCAAACCACTCCATTTTAAATTTCCATAAAAGTCTTTGTCTGTGTTTCATGCCACATAATAATCACGATCTTCAGTCATGAGCAGAGATCGGAATATGTAGATTGATTCAAATCAATCCTCAAGGTCAATGACAGCAAACAATGATATTAATATCTATACATGCCTCCGGTATTTCGGAATCTCAAAAGTATTAAACTTAAATGGTATTCTCGTCGTATAAATAAAAAAAAGTTGTAAAAAGTGCCAAACCAAGTCATTTTAATTGACATAAAATGAGTAAGATATTATGATATAAAACGAAATTTTGCGTTATCGGTTCTTCAAAAAAAGGCATATCCATAATATTTCAGCACTGTCAAAGTTCATCAAATCAATCTACCTACTACGATCTCTGGTCATGAGGTAAACGACCGTGTAGAAAAAGAAGTCGTTAACTTCTATAAAATTATTGCGACTTGATAAAATATCACAATAA
Source organism: Pyrausta nigrata (assembly GCA_949316185.1). Classification (NCBI taxonomy): domain Eukaryota; kingdom Metazoa; phylum Arthropoda; class Insecta; order Lepidoptera; family Crambidae; genus Pyrausta; species Pyrausta nigrata. The sequence goes on along the minus strand of OX438947.1, from coordinate 17,625,960 downwards.
TTTTTTGATGGTTACTAAAACCAAAACTTGAGACAGGTTTTTCTCAATTTCCGAGTTGGCTTCAGGGCATTTTGGATTACATTTTTTTCGCAATTTGAGCCTACTGCTCTTTATTTTCGTTGCGCTATGACTCACTGGCGCAAACACGTTGTACACACAGAACATAATAAGGGCTTTGATATGGACGTCATTTTTTAGACAGACATGCCGCCGTGTTGACACGACCCGCTTTACAAAATTATTGTTTTTCGATACAAGACATATTACTCGTACCTACTGTTGTTGAATATTTTACTACTGGGTCAGCGATATCACAATACTATAATTCAGTAGTGAAATCACTGAGTTGCTTTTCATATGTTTAAGAAATGGGCTTTTTACTATGACATTTTAGTGATAAGCACAAGCCTTTGTACCTAAGTCATGGATGTTTATATTACGTAGGTATACAGGGTGTTAATGTAAGCAGTGACCATTAATACCTACTACTATGGGACCTACCTACTTTTACTATGGGACCGTGGTGAAAATCTTTAAACAAAAGCTGATGTTCCATACAAATAATTCTGGTACCTCGGTGACAATGTATGGAGAGCAAATTTTTTTAACGATTTCGGGGTTGACTTATTAGTAAAAGTTGTAGGTATTGATGGCCATATTCAGCCCCTTAAAGGATAAGACTCTACTCTAACAACCTGTATAAGTATGTCTGTCAATGCGTTATGGCGACCCATAGCACAAGGTCATTCTTAGCTTAGGGCTAGGTAATTGGTTTGAATATTGGAACAATTTATTTAATTACTTACTATAAATGTCATTAATGTAGGACAGTGCAAAAACGTAGGCTTATTAGTATTGTAGGGGCCAAATCGATTCAAGTTTGTGTTCTATTTTTATTATCAACTACCATAATTTACTGGTTATCATTTTTAATCGACTTCAAAAAGGAGGAGGTTATCAATTCGACTGTATGTTTTTTATTTTTTTTGTAGCTATGTTACCGCATATCTCAGTCAGTTGCGGACCGATTTCAAAAAAAATATGTTTACCTAGAGGCTATACCTTCTAGTTGGTCCCATTTTGACCCGGTCGAGATCTGATGATGGGATCTTGGTGTAATCGAGGGGAACCCTCAAATTTTGAAGGCACGTATAGTGTTTTCGTACTAGTTTCTAATGTGGACATGTTACGTCTGATAGTCATTATGTGGAGTTGAGCTGATGGTGGAACTCCTTAAAAATTAGGAGTTTAGTAATTAAAAGACCAGATGTTTTGTCTGTATAGGATGCTAACAAAACAAAGTCAAAGGCGCAGCTCTCTCCTCTTTCCCTCCCCCCCCCCCTTCTCCCCTCCCCTTTCAACTAAAAATAGAAAAATAAATGTTTGAGAGTTTAGGCAGTGAATTACACGTAGAGGGCGACAATGATAGGTGGAAAATCAGTCAGGTCTGAGCACTTATAGCTAGGTACTTGCCGCATCAGCTTTCAGGGTTCAGGTATCACTTCACAGGCCACAATCACTCGTAAGGATGTCTGTAAGGAGCTTCACAGGATACACAGGCGGCGAAAGCGCTCTGGTCAGTCTAGTACAGGGATGCACAGACCGCGGCCCGCGGGCCGCTTGCGGCCCGCCGGTCGAATACTGGTGGCCCGCCGACAGCAAAAATAATACTCTCGTACATTCGAAAAATATTGAATTCTATTCCAGAATAAAACCAAAAAAAATATGTTCGAAAAGTAATTTGAATCTCGCGCGCGCGCTCTTAAGTGCGCTTAAGAGCGAGATAGCAATAGTCACGAATTCCCGATTGCTCGCGTAGGTAGATACACGAAGCTTCCAGAGTCGGTTTCGAGATTTCTCCAGACAGTTTTCGACTCTATACGCGCGGTATAAAAGCCACGCTAACCGCAGCGACCGACAGTTCGGTTTTAATTTGAGTGAAGTGTCAATAGTTCTAGTGTAGATTTTAACTCGACTAGCCGGTGTCATATATTTTGATCCACATTCAACGTAGATTATAGCTAGATATTTTGATTCAATCTTTTCAAGAAAGATTTTCGGAGTTTAAAAAAGTGAAACCTCTGTTGGACATATTCAGCAATCCTTTCACGATTTCAGTTGAAAATGCGCCAGAGTCAATGCAGTTAGAAATTATCGACATTCAAAACGACCAAGATTTACGCAACAAATTCAACGAAGGAGACTTGCTGAACTTTTACCGCTGCATTGATAAAAATACGTACAAAGAGTTGCGCATAAACGCTCTGAAACGTGCCAGCTTATTTGGTTCTACCTATATATGTGAACAAACCTTTTCAATACTAAATAATAATAAAACAAAAAATCGAAACCGCCTTGCAAATGAAAGTTTGGAAGCAGTTTTACGTGTTGCTACAAGTAAATTTGAGCCAAATATAAAAAAGATTGTAAGCACTATGCAGTGCCACGCTTCAAATTAATAAATTATTTTTCAATTTTAATACATAATTATCAATTCTTTATTGTCTTTAATTACCTATACTTCTGGCGGCCCGCCATCAGTTCATAATTTGCCCGAGTGGCCCCTAGTCTTAATAAGTCTGTGCATCCCTGGTCTAGTACATGTGTCATAGGGTACGTCTCGATGTCGACTCGATCTTCGGGGTTCTCACGGTACGTTTTAAACAAATAGAAATAAGGCAGGTATGCGTGTGAGTGTGCGCGGCGTAGTATCAATAGGGTACACAAACAAATCAAAATATTGTAGTCAACAATAAAATTATTTAAAAAACAAAAACAAAAACTGACTTAAAAAACTGAGTACAGTGCTAATTAAAACTTAAAATTTTATAAACAAAGGACTTGTCCATTAATGGTTTTTTATTCATCAATATTTCTAACCAGAATAAACTAAATATTGTATGAAAGAGTTCACAAAAACTAGCCTTTCTACATAATTAATATATTTTTTAGGGCCTCCGATTTAGAGAAAAATTAAAATTATTTTTTCTCTTTGTCTGTACATAAACCGCACCTTCGCCTGTATCAATTAATGCATGAAAAAAAAAAGACAGCAAAATTGTCATTCCATTGACAGTAGTACCTATTATTTAATCTGTGGTAGTACCTAGTAGTATTTGTCCACCAGTGAAAAGGCAATGGTACATAGCCATATAGCCAAGAAATACAAGTAAGTGATCAATGGATGATGCCTGTTACAAAACATAGTTTTTCTCAAAAATGGAGGCGTTTAAAATTCTGATTTCTGTTGTTACGTGTTTCATATTTTTGTGTCTTAAAGATAAATATAGGTTATTGGTGGTTGGTGATATCTTGGAATAAAAAACCAGCCTCCATACAAAAAGAGGACAAGTCCTTTAAACTAAAAAGTACAAAATAATATTTAAATTACCTAACTGTTCTACGAAATTATACATGAAACCTATTTCCAATTTATTATCTGTTATTTTTTTGAGTCGGTGCCAACCAAGCTAGATATTCTATCTACTCTAAGCAGCCAAGAGATAGTTTAATCCTGTCCTTACTTGCAAAAAAACATTAGACTTAGAATTACTGGCACCGACTCCAAAAAATAACAGATAATAAATTGGAAATAGGTTTCTTGTATAATTTCGTAGAACAGTTAGGTAATTTAAATATTATTTTGTACTTTTTAGTTTAAATTTGTTTATAAAATTTTCAGTTTTAATTAGCACTGTAGTCAGTTTTGAAGTCGGTTTTTGTTTTTTTTAAAAATAATTTTGTCTCTCCCTGGAAACACTAACGGCCGCTCCCTGGAAAACTGAAACGCTACTCAAATATTTGACGGCTTCTCAAACAATTAAGAAGCTCCTAAACTCAGAATTCGCATACTCAAAGCCAAAATGTAAGCATCTGTTAAACTTAACACCATCTCAAAATAAACGCCACTCAGATGAAAAATGGTATACTGAAACGCAACTCAACGCTATTTAGCTATCAAATGACTGTCATATCATTATAATAACGTAACGTTTCATTTCACATCAATCGCGTCGTAAAAGTTTCTATCCAAAAAAAACATAGAATCTAAACAAACAATGCTGCGTAAAACAAATACGCTCCTTAAAAATATGAAAAATGTAAACGAGAACATACTTTTAAAAATGAATGTTGCCATGATGTAAACATTTAACGACTGCTCAGCTAATCATGGTTTCAAATGGCCTGAGTAGCGTTTGTGTATACCATTTAAATATGAGAGACACTCAATTTTAGGAGGCCTTTAAGTGAGTGATGGATTTGAGTAGCCTTTCAGTATTCGGCCGTAAAACTCCTAAATTTTAACGCATCGGCAGTATCAGTAGTAGGACATGCCTAGTACCACGAGGTTAGTTTTCTTAGCCTGGAGTTCACCAAATGTTCATTTTTAATCAGCCGGTTTAGCATTATTTGACATGTTTTGTATGGGGATTCTGGCAAATCAACCGTCAATCGAGGTTTGACGGCTGTTTAAATAGCGGTGAACTCGGGTCTAAATCACCGAACTATACACACCGGCACAATTAGCGGAACAGAAAAAAAAGTGAGACTATGAGATAATTTACTATAGATAATTAACAACGACTTTGAAAAGTCTTCGTTATTTTTTATTGAAAAATAAAGAAATTTTAAATAAGTGAAATTTTTAGATGATTATGAACCATCATAAAAAATTAAAAAAAGTAAGCATTCAATGATTTAACAATAAAATTAAAGCAAAATTAATAACAAGTGTGTCCCCCTCTTACTCTGATTACGGTTTCCATTCGTCTGGGCATGCTACAGATTATGTTATCGATGATTTTTTGAGGCAACCGCTCCCACTCCTCAAGTAATGCGTTTCCAAGTTTATTCAGATTGTTGGGGGGTGGCATTCTGGATTTAACCATTTTTTAGCAAGTCCCAGACATGCTCTATCGGATTCATATCGGGGGAATTTGCTGACCTCTGCATCACCGGTATACCTACGTGGCTCAGATATGCCTATACCGATTGTGCGCTATGAGCACGAGCATTATCTTGCATTAGAATAAAGTCGTCACCAATAAATGGGGCAAATGGTACAACATGTTATGCTAAAATGTCTCTGATGTATCGATCTGCTGTTATGGTCCCTCCTGTGACTATCACTAACTCCGTGCAAGCTCCCAAACCCTCCCCAAACCATAATCGAGCCGCCACTATAAGCCACTGTGTGTTCAAAATTAGACTGCATGTGGCGTTCTCCTTTGCGTCTCCATATTCGCTGTCTCCCATCGATCTGTTTTTAAAGAACTCTGCACTCATCAGTAAAGAGAACCTGCTGCCATTCGTTCAAATTCGTTCAAATTAATCGGTTTACGCGGTGACGTCTCTCAAGTTTTGGGCCTTTGGCAGGTATATACGACCCTAAATAAACTTCTTCAAATCTCCTGCGAACTGTACGCTTACTTACTCGTACTTCTCGAACGTCTTCCAGTTCATTTCGAGCTTGTACAGCCGTTAATCGCGTATTCCTACGAACTCCAAGTTGTAAAAACCTGTCATCTCGCCTCGATGTACATCTTTTTCTACCTTGACCGCTCCTCCTCACAAGAGAATTAGACGATCTGTACCGCTGGATGCTGCGTTGAATTGTTGATACTGGTCGACGAAGCCTTGAGGCATTCGATCTGTAGGTATGGCCATTTTTTCTAATTTCATCAGCCCTAATGATTTCCAGTGATGTTAAGTCAGGCATAATAAAGAGCTTTTAATAAACAAAATTGCCTATAGAATAACAAATTTATAAAAAAACATTAGGTGCAATTTTTCAAAAAAATTACAATTACGTAGTTATTACTCGAACAAGTTGACAAAACTTATTGTTCGGGAAAATAAAACAAATGAATGAAAAAAGTGCATGTCATCTAATTTTCTATTTTTAAATTTGACAATAAATTAAAAAAATATCATAACTGGCCAGTTCCTCAAGTAAAAGATTTTAAAATCTTGCTTTTTTGTGTTCCGCTAATTGTGCCGGTGTGTATATTTATCCTAGAGTGACTATCTCAGTGCATGTCATGCGGTCGGCCACATCGCTGGCGGTACTTACTAGGTTAAAATAAATTTTTGTGAGATATCTAGAGTCAATAAAAATATCACAAAATATCGTTTTTTATCCAATACGTACTGTACTTACATATCGTAGGCACTTGTAAGGGTGTATATCACAATAGAATGTCAAGCATTCTGTCGACGTATCTGAGATCTAAAAGACATACTTGTCTGTCAGATAAAAACGCGAAAGTGGATTCATGTTTTGTTCATTGCTGAAATTGTTTTTCAGTATTGTGATATTTTTAGTAAATATCGAGTTGTTGAGACAGAAAATATCAAGATATTGAATGCGGAGGGAGGAGTTTTACATTAAATACTGTTTGATTCAATGAACACACGATTGCTTTTTACCTTGAACCTTTATAGTTCCGTCATGTCCGTCAGTCTGTCTGTCTGTCTGAGGTTTTGCTAAGAGACCGTTACTACTAAAAAGCTGTAATTTAGTAGGTGTATGTGTACCAAATACGCCGACATACAAAGTGAGAGAATAAAAATTTGTATTTTTTTTCCGTAGCTGCCCTACATGTGAAGTAGGGATGCCTGCCTAAGCATTTACAACATTATCTTAAGCTTTGTCGTCCTAGATATGTCAGTAAATTTTTTTTTCTTGGTTTTCACCACAAAAACAATTATCAAGACACTGACTTTGCCTCTATTGATATAACATAATTATTTATTATGTGACGATATGGGTAACGTACTTTTTTCAACTTCGTCATATTTATTTTTATTAATTTAATATTGTAAATATTTGAATTTAGAATTAAAAGTTACTATTTATATTAATAACATTTCACGAAGCACTCTCCTAACGTAAGAGTTTGAAGAATTAATTTAAATTCGGTAAATCATGAAGTTGTTTGTTGTTGTTTAAACAGTTCCACAAATCCCCGTTGTTGTTACAAAATATTAAATTTCCTGCCTTTCCCGAAGATTTAATATTCCATTTTAAGCAATATAAGCTGAAAATGGCAAATTACTGAACTCTACGTGGCTCGATAAGCCTATTAATAGTATTGGAACGAATCTCAATTAAAATAATGATCATAAGTTTTTTCAATAACTTCACATTGTTTCATTACCTAATTATAAAGAAGAAAGAAAGAAAGAAAATACTTTTTTTAATGAATGGACATCACATAACACACGAAAAAAGACAACGTAAAGGGCACGGGCATAAAACAAAAAACTCAGTAAAATTACAATTTAAAGAGGTAAACCAGTCGGACTGTGCAGTTGTGCGCCTGCGATGTCCATATTAAAAGGGCTTTACTCAGCTTAAGTCGGAGACCCGCTAGGGGCCCCGACGCTGGTTTTCAGTAGACCCTAGCCGAGTGAGGTCACGGACATTTACGCCAAACATTATTTAAAATAACAATACATGTAAATAAATAATATGATAGTAATAAACTAAACACTCTACAAATTACTAATTACAAATTAAGCGTTTGCTTGTGCTATAGGAATTAGGAAAACAGATAGACAAGTAAGTGTTTACTTGTATACTTTTTATGAACAGCCATGAATGAGGTACATACGGCCACACGCTAAGCTACCCCACTTTGACCAGGAGACTTTCCATACTAACTTTAATCCCCCATTTCACCCCCTTGATGATTTTATATCACGACAAAAAGTCCATGTCCTTGCCAGGGTCTCAAACTATCTCTGTACCTTTCATTTGAATCGGTCCAGTAGTTTCGGAGCCTATCTAATACAAACAAACAAATCTTTCCTCTTTATATTAGTGTAGATTAAATATACATCCCTAGGCAAATCATGCATAAAATTCTATCTGTTTTCGTCAGCCAGACAAACAAAAAGCAGAAATACTAACGAGCGAGTCAAATAAAACTTCGTAAAAACACAGAATAAATAAAAGGTACAAAAAGATTTTTTGTTTGTTCGTCACAGTGAGCTTTGTCGAATAAAATCCAAACACTTTCAAGCGCCAACTAAAGCACGGATCGCAAGCACCCGACTGGGGCTCTTAGCTACAATATAAATAGATTTCGTAACCCTTGACCAGAGATTTCCAAACTTATTTCGTCTAACGCCCAATTTGAAAGTCAGTTATTTAGTAGCGCCCTCTTAAAAGCCTCATGTACATATTATTCACATCTGGAGTTTAATAAACCTATATTTTAAATTGAGGTGCTTGTGGCGCAGTGGCGGCAGCGCTTTGGTAGTGATACCAAAAGTTAAGCAACCCACGGCGCGGTCGTGATTGGATGGGTGACCATTCCGACCATTTAAGTGACGTCCATGACAAGCATCTCCGTGCTTCGGAAGGCACGTTAAGCAGTTGGTCCCGGCTAATATCTGTGGTATTAGTCGTTAAGCCTAGTCAGAGGCCCTAGGGCGGCTTGATAACTTCTGACAGTAAGGTTTGTCACTTGCCTTACATACACCCCTCCACCAATCCGCACTGAGCCCGCGTGGTGGAGTGTGGCTCGTTCCTCCTCATAGTTGAGGTGAGGCCTTTTCCCAGCAGTGGGATCTAATAGGCTGACTTATATATATTTTAAACGAGACTTTTCTAACCTAAGAGGGAGTAATTAATAATGCATGCATACTATGCATGCATTATTAAAGTAAAAATAAATCATTCGATTTAATATTGTAAAATTACAGTATACAGTACTCCCAATTTTTTCTGGTCCCCTTACCGGGCGGTACAGGGCTCTCTAGGCCTCCAGCGCCCTCAAGGAGGAGTTATCGCTTACTTTAGGAAAGACTGACCTATACCATGTTATTAAAATACAATATGTTCCTTTTGCAATGCCATAAATTGATGATGTTCCATTTAAATGCAATAACTTTTTCTATCGAACCAGTTTATCTGGTCAAAAAAAATTGAGACCTCCATAAGCACTAAGTAATTGACCGAAAGTCAATATGTTTGTATTCTGACTGCCCCATATTTGAGCAGCACACAATTCTGATTTTATTATTATTGTTATGTTTCAAATAACCCCGTAAACTTTTAACGTAAATAAAGCCGGGTCTTCTGACCGATATTTTCTATAGCTCACCCATCAAGGCGTGAAACTAATAGGTGTAACAAATCAATACTTGTATGAAAACTCGAGATATGAATATGGCGCTCGACAGTCCCGAGCTTACACGCTCTGTTGCTCACAGCTCGGCTCGATGTAGTTTATAAACTTTATAAACATGTTTAGTCTCCTTTATGCACCCAGGAAAATTTTGTTAACATGAAATGTTGGAGTAAAGTCAGCCTATATAGGTAGATCCTACTGCAGGAAAAAGGCCTCACCTCAACTATGAGGAGGTTTGAGTCATACTTTACCACACGGGCTCAGTACGGATTGGTGGAGGGGTGTCTGTAAGGCAAGTGACAAACCTGTCAGTCGTTATCAAGCCGCCCTAGGGACTCTGACTAGGCTTAACGACTAATACCAACAGGTATCAGCAGGGACCAATTGCTGAACGTACCTTCCGAAGCACGGAGATGCTTGTCATGGACGTCACTTTAATAGTCGGTCACGGTCACCCATCCAATCACGACTGCGCCGTGGGTTGCTTAACTTTGGTATCAATACAAAAGCTCTGCCGCACTGCACCACAAGTACCTCTCAGAAATGTTGGAGTCTTGTCTCAATAGGAAGTGTATGGGCTTTTTGAAGGTGTTCCGTAGTCAAAAGAAGAAAAAACTAAAACTCCACTGTTCGTCTGTCTGTCTGCCATCAGACTGTATCTCATGAACCGTGATATCTAGACAGTTGAAATTTTTACAGATGATGTACTTCTGTAGTTGCTTTAAGAAGTAATAATGAAAACAAAATAAAATAACTATTTCAGTGGGGCTCCCATCCATACAACAAACGAGATTTTTTTGTCGTATTTAAAACTAAATGAAAGTTATAATCTAGTGTTTAACGTTGTAAAGATAAGGGTACGGAACCCTTCATGCGCGCGCCTGACTCGCACTTGGCAGTTTTTTTCGTACCTAAGTGCTAGTTGTCAGACATAGAAAGAATACGTTGAGGGGTTAGCTTTAAGGCTTTTTTTGAATGTACGGTATAAGTAATACAAAGAATTCAAAAGTTTTGATTTATTTGGAGATATAATCCTTATAAAATAAGACTAGGCTGGCTAACAGGGCGACCGCTGTGAAGACCAAAAAAGTGACATGTTCGTACAACATCTAATACGCAAGGTTTGTCTCTCTGTTCCGTCTTAATGGTATGTTCTGTGTAATATTATCACATAATTATGTGTATGTTTATGTATCAATATGTATTTCATCTTTATTATTATTTATGTCTGCAGTGTGTATATCTATTATTTTGTTTCTTTTTAATATTCCTAATATGCTATCTTGCTTAACCTGTTTATCTTTGTTTGGACCTATGGTTGACTGGTAAAGAATGCTTTTAGCATTAAGTCCGCCGTTTGTACAATAAACTGTGTGCAAAAACTTTAAATAAATAAAATAAAGGTTGAATGGATATATTGTACAAAAGCTGGGTTTTAGACATCGATTTATTCCAGGTGGTTCGTTGTAGTCATTATGTAAATAGCCAATCATTTAATTTTTAGAGGTATAATGAGCCAGTTTGATACAGTAAATTACTGTGTAATTTGATTATTCCTGAACATCGAACATTTGAAGGGCGTCTCCGAGCACTGTTTATTGCCTAGACGGCGGTTTGTGGCATTATATCAAAGGCTCGTGGGTTGGTAACAACATTCGGTTCACCTTTGCTAAACATAATTTTAAAATTATATATTAGCTAGGCAAATTGTTAACAGAATGGCAAGTTAATTTAGACATTTGGAGGTAACTTGTGTTATACTGATCTGATAATATCAGTCAGAAAAAGTTTTCATTGTCAAAACACGATAAAAATATTCTTCTTTCAACATTCCATACAAAAATACCAAACAAAAGATACATACATTAACAATTTACAGTTTTTAGCATATCACTATCATCCAATTTAAGAGCTAGGCTCTTGTCGGTGGAGTTTTTTCCATTCCTCTCTGCTTTTCGCCCTTCTCTTAACCTCCTGATACGACCCGACATTTATATTTTCTTTTATTTGCTGCATGTAGCTTATTCTTGGTCTTCCTCGCTTCCTTTTTCCTTCTATTCTTCCTTCTATTATCGTTTTAATAAAATTGTCGTGTCGAATCAGGTGGCCTAACATTCGTCCCCTCCTACACTCTATTGTTTCCATCAATCTCCTTTTTTCCCTAACCATAAACAAAACTTCTTCATTTGTTTTCTTCTCCGTCCAACTTATACGCTCCATTCTCCTCCAGCACCACATCTCAAAGGCTTCCAGTCTCTCTCTGTCCCTCTTTGTCAATGTTCCCGCTTCACATCCATAGAGTGCTATACTCCAAATGTACACTTTAACAAGTTTTTTGCGAACTTTGCTTGATATTCTGGCCTTGAGCAGGTGCTTTTTTGCATTATAAGCTTGTCTCGCCATCGCTATCCTTGCTTTTATATCTGGTGTACATCTGGAGTCACTAGTTATCAAGCTACCAAGATATTTGAAGGTTTTAACCTGTTCTATTTTTGTGTTATTTATTGAGATAGGGCTATATTTTTCCTTTTTAGAAGCAATTAGTGTTTTTGTTTTATTTATGTTAATTTTGAGACCAAATTCTTTAAAAATAGTGTCCATTTCTGTAACCAGTTCTTCCAACTCCAATCTGTTTTCTGCAATGGCTGCAATATCGTCCGCAAAACGAATGAATTTAAATACGTCCCCATTAATTTTGACGCCCCCCTTTTTTGATTCCGTTATTCTGCGTATCGCACATTCTATGAATAAATTAAAAATTAGCGGTGAAAGTGGACATCCCTGCCTAACTCCCTGTCTTATTTTTGCCTTTCCGTTTTCCTCTCCTACTTCTATTACCGTTTCTTGGTTTTTATATAATTCATAAATAATCCTTCTGTCTCTATAATCCAATCCAGCTTCTTTGAGTACTTCCATCATTATTTTTCAATTGACCTTATCGAACGCCTTTTCTAAGTCGTTAACTTTTAGCATATAAGTAGTAATAAATATACAAATAAGCATAACTTTTGAAAAAACAAAACAGCCGACTGCAAAAATTATTATGTTTTTAAAATGGTCTTTTTACTGGCTTTCATTTGTTACCAATATTGCTGTGGGAAAGAAAAAATAAATCCCCGCTCACCCCTTTATTTTCATTTGCGGGCGCCATTTTTAAAAATGTATAAAGCCTATGTCACTCTCACAATTTTGTCAAATTCAACGACACCTCATATGTCAAAAACTGACCAGCCGTTTGGGCTGTAGGGCGTGCCAAACAATTATAAATATATAAATACTTTCGTAAAATATAACCCTCCTTCCGCAGTCGGGTAAAAAGGCAAATGATTTGAATTATGAAAATAGTTTTATTGAATACATTTTCCAATACAATATTGATTAAATAAATATTTAAACTCCCGTGAACGGCTTTACAGTAGCTCATTAACCAATCATTACTGAAATGAAAACAGATGTAACATGTCAATCATAAAATCAATGATCAGTGTACATTACACTGTCCCAAAAACACAAACATCATTATGTAGGTAAATGTAATGAGGTTTCATATCGACAAACGAATAATAATAAACAGGTAAACAAAATTCGCTGATTCAACCTATTACATCCGACAATTGGGAATATGTTAACCCGCCATTTGGCTCGGTAGTTACATAAGTTACATTTGTTTACGAAGTTACTGTACGAATTTCAGGATTCTTCCGAAGTTAAGCCTACAGTCGATATAAAGTTGTCGTTTACTTACCTGAGCCGAGATAAACATCGGGAAGACTTGGTTTAGGCTTGACAGTTAAATATCTGGATTTTAGTGCGACAGGAGCAATTTATTTTTATGCAGATACGCTTAGATTAATTTCACTGGGATAGACAACGCCCTGCAATTTCAAAAGGCACTTTGCAAATTAAGCCTAGAGTTCACCAGCACATGTTTAATTTTGATCAGCCGGCTTAGCGTTTATAATAGCAATTATAATTTAATTAACCGTCAATCGATGTTTACCGGCTGTTTAAAAATTGGTGAACTCGGGTCTTAACATGTGCCATGTTACTACTATAAGTACTATATCGATGTTTCAAGCAACAGATGATAATTTATAACATTGAAGTTTTAGCGACAATGTTACGCATCAGGTACGCACAAGTGGATTTAAATTTCTCCAAATGTTGTCAAAGGGTACTCTCAGTTTCATAAAATATTTACAAGTGTAATTATATTAATAAATCATTTAAACTATCACACTAAACAACTAGCCTTATAACACTATTATTCACTAACCGACTTAAAAAAAGAAGGAGGTTCTCAAATTGACACGCGTCATTTTGAGAATTCGGAAGTCTCTAAAGTCATTTTGAGAAAAAATATGTTTTTAAAAAGAATTTATATTTTTTTTATTTTTTGTGCCGAAACTAAGCTTGAGCTTGTGCTATGGCGTCTAGTATAATAAATAGACATACATCAACAATCATGGCTTAGGTACAAATGCCCGTGCTCATCACACAAACATTAGCCCCTTGCGGGAGTTGAGCGCAACCTCAGACCTCTAGTTTTGTAGTCCGGACTTCCGTACCGTTTACGGTGGTTTTACTCGCAAGCGACGACGTAAAAAAAGTGTATGAAAAATGTTAGTTCTTCAAGTAACCGCTAGAGGCGCTGTGCAAATTTCCATACACTTTTTTTACGTCGTAGCTAGCGAGTAAAACCGCCGTAAGCTCATGGTAACGGTACCGGAGCATGAATCACTACACCAAGACGGTCGAGCAAAGCTATAGTAAAGTGGGTTACATGTGTAGGATGTGTTCAATGGTATATTATGGTAATAACCGCCATATTATGGTGGTATCAAAGCGCCATCATATAGCACCGGAGGTACGCAAATCGTTTTTTGTAACAAAATATTCGTTAGTTAAATTGAAAAGCATTCGTCACTATCTAGCCGAAACACATAATTGTTGTGTTCGAGTAACCACTCCAGAACAAACTGAACAAGCAACTCATTTAGAAATCAGAAAGCGTTATAAATTCACAGCGTTTACATGGGTAACCCGAAGCACAAAATACTAGTACTTCGTACAGAAGTATGACTTAGCAATTGTATTCAAAGAAATGTCTACTCAATGTCATCAACAATATGGCGTAATTTAGTTCGCCTCAGAGTCAAGCACATTTTCGTATAGACACCTACAAAAATTCATTGCAAGATAATTTCATACTTATAACTCTGCAATTTGGAAAAATTTATCGAAGGCAATAGGGATTGAATAGGTATTTGTAATAAATGTGTGTAACTCTCTGATTACAAAATTAAAATGAAAAAAGTTGATTGATTCGACACAAGGGCTATCTAAATATGATATTTACCAAAGTTTGGAAACATTGGTATTTGGGAAGTATGGAAAACTAAAAAAACTAAATATCTTCACCAATAAAATGTTAAAGTGATTGAAAATTATTTTAGGAAGTACTTTTAAGTTAGGCAAATCTAGTGGAAAAAGTTTGGAAGTCTATGTTTTCTGCGAATAAAATTTTTGGTTTTTCTTGCGCTACATGTTCTACAAAAAGTTAAAATGTGTAAAGTTTGCATCTATGTGATCATAATAATGTAATGTATCAACTTACAAAAAAATATAAATATTGACTGCTTGCGGTCGAAGTTATAGAATTAAATGTAATGAAACGAATGAACAAAAGTATAGGTATGAAACAACGGGCGCGGGCGGTGGGTGGGGCGGGGCAGGCGAGTTGTCGCGCGGCGCGACCGCGCGGCCGCTAGCCGGCGATAAAAGACTATTCTGTCACGTGTGATGTTACTGCGAGGAGTGATATTCATGATTTGATTCAGTAACATACCAGGTATTCACTGTACTGTCTAAAAAAGGAAACTGAAATACTAATGCGACAATTCATCTTTGTTTTCTGAGATTGCGAACTCACAAGGAGTTGCCTAACTGATGTAAAGTAGGACCTTGGAAATATTTGAATTTATTTGGCATTTTAAGTACGTATCGTAGATACTTATCCTAACAGTTTTTACCGTACGTTGGTAGTAGCTGTGCATGATAGACCTGTGTCCATCGATCTATTATCGTCAACTGATTCGATCATGATGACCCATTCGTGTGGTGATTGTGTTATAATTATTCGATCATTTCGTTCATTCGGTGTCGCCAAGGGCGTTCAGGAATTTTTGGCGGCAATTTAATAAAAAAAAACACTAGTATGAGAAATGTAAAAAAAATCATTTTTTGTCATGTACAATACCTACAATACAATGACATTATTTTTGCGCTAGCACGCAACGGGGTCGAGATAACAGTGATTAATGATTTCATCCTTTCGCCATCATAGTAATCGATCATTGTAGCGCGCGAAACCGAGAGCCAAAATCAAAATGATCCGATCGTTGGTCTTTCACGATCGGCACAGGTCTAGTGCATGAAATGCACGGAGTGGCAACGTCGCGTTCCACAATGCCGCGCGCGCCGCTCTGCGCGGTGCGGTTCAGTCGTTCAGTTTCGTCTACCATTACAAAGTCCAAGCAAAAATATTAATTGCATATTTTTGATTAAATGCTGAAAATTATATAAGATGTACAGTCGACCAAATTGAATCATGACCCACCTTATGGTCATTTTTCTACTGTCATTCTATACAAGTAAGTTGAAATTCGCTTGAACATACATTTCCTAGAAACAAACGTGTTATCATTTTATTAGACACTGACAGTCACTGACAAGGCAATGGTCGCTATCTGTACGAATAAGTTTGTACGAAAATCGGCGAGAACTTCATTTCACGTGGGTAAGGGTTGCAATGCAACACACAAGTAGGTAGGTAGATATTCGGGATTCGGCACGGCCGGGCGCCAAGTCTGTATTAGGAACCAGTTTCTTTTATAAAAGTTCCACTGGAACTTGTGTTTGCCATGATGAAATAAAACAGTATACTTAGTTAAAGAAAACAATATTTATTTTAAGTATATATTTAACAAGTGGCATTAAATTGGTAAAGTGAAAAGTAACCCGATAAGACGACAAATGTCACTTCCCCAATCCAAACACCACAAATTTTCATCTAGGGACCTAGACGGCCATGGAATAAGAGTGAATGCATCTTCATGCTGGGTAAACCAATTCGAGACAATTCTGGCAGTATGCACTGGACAGTTATCATTAACAAAGGAGAATACTGGCACTTCTTCACGCAAGTAAACTGTTCGCAAAGTCGGTAACATTGATTCTTCCAATAAATTGACATAGTTTATAGAGGTATGACGAGGAGAATTTTGAACAAGTTTTCCGAGACTTCCGGCATCCATTCAGGCACACATGTTAGCTGAAATTCAGCTGGATAATTAGTTGGGCACAACGTAATCCTGTGTATCGCGTGTTATCGTAACGCCACGAACTTAAGCGACCGTGTTGAGAAGAGCGAAATGTTTTCATGTCTGTAAATATGTTATCCGTAATAGTGTTGCATTTCCGTTCTCTTCCGTTCCGTTCTTAATTCGACGAACGCCATGAATATGTCGTCGTCTGTCTTCGAGGGTACCCTCTTTAGCATGCCGGCTGATCCAGGTTCTGACTGTGTTCCGACTTATTCTTAGCTGTTTGTTCTGCCAAATTGGCCATTATACGATTTGTTTGTAGATATTGACTTAGGTTTTTATACAATTTCAGACTTACTAGGTATACTTGACATTTGACACACAACGTTTTTTTATTTTTAAAATTATAATACATTTTTCTTCGTAGTGAAAAGAGTTTGGATTATGGACTAATTTTAAATTTATATTAAGACTAGTTTATCTAAAACATGTCTAGTGCAGTGATAATAAAGGTTAAACTTGCATAGATTTCTGACCCGTTATGACGCATTTTTATTCATATTTAAAACGTACTATGTGCAACATGCATGACAGCGAAGAAAACCTTACTACATTTATGAATGCAAAGGAATAATCGGCAAAGTCGGTCATGATTCAATTTGCTCGACTGTACTTGCGCGCGTTAATAGCCTACTCTCGAGCGCACCGACGGCGGTGCGTAAAACAGTAGGCTGCCAACATCCGACAGGCGCGCGCGTACGCACTGTTGAATTATTTGTGTTACGGTCGTTTCGTTTTTATGCAAACTAATTAAGTAATATGATTTATACATCTGGTATTTACTGTACAAATGCAACAAGCATAATATGTCCTGAATTAGTCTCAGATTTAAATAAAATTCTGGACTTATCAGAGTCTCGAATGTTTGAACTTTTTAAATCTTTTAATAAGTCATCCTAATTTTACGGCAGACTGAAAGTTCCTACAGATGCTTTTTATAACTATGTAAACTAATCTTACATGTTTGTAACTTTTTTATCGTGTTGATTAAGAAATAAAAAGTCAATTTAGTGTTTCAAACCCATTTTTATTTAATGAAAAAGTAACTTCAAACGCCTAAAAAAACTAAACTATAAGTGCTTAACTTTAACATATTTCTTAATTTCTTTCTTTGAGTCTTTAAAATGACGGTTATTGAATTTTAATGTCGCGTGTATATACGCAGCCTGATAAAGGCTTACTTTGTTGCTTCAGTTTTAATGTAGGCGACACTGAGTCGATATTTTTCTTCACGTCGATGTACTTAACATACTACATTTAAAAATGAGCACTTTTTAAAATGAGTAAATAAAAGCTACGGCTCCTAGACTAGCACACGTTCGTCCTTTTTTCTCTAGGGTAGATAAGTAGGTACTTCATATTTTGAAAATAATTAAGTAACAATAACATTTCATTTAAACAGTTCAGTTAACTTCATGTGTTTGGCTCTTGGTCTAACTAACAACAAACGAAACTGTAAACTAAATAGCTATCAGAAAGTCTTTAAATTTAATAAATTCTAGATAAATGAAATCAAAATTTCAAATCTGTAGGATGTAAGGTAAATAGGTACACATTTCTCTATTTTGGTAGGTACCTACTTTGCCAGCAAGGGCAAAAATAGTCAATCGTCAGTCTCAAACGTCAGATATCCCTTTAACTTTAATAAATTAATGAAAGAATTATACTAGGTAAGGTAGTCAAGTAATTTTCTTAAACTTTGTTCACATTATTAAACCATGCACCAATCACAATTTCATAATAAACCACTTTTAAAGTATCTAGGACCTTATCTCTCAGTGTCCGCAGGCAGCGTAAAAAAAAAATTTTGGATCCAAATCAACATTTAAACAATTAAACACTGCACAGTATTTTCTTGCACGTTTTCTTTTTCTCTCCATTTCGGTAAAAATGGTGAAAACCGGGCGCGTACTTCACTTCTCGCTTGCGAAACGCAAACTGTTTTAGCCTCGCTGCCGGCTAGCGACACCCAACTTCTTTAGTCCCTTACGTAGGTGCGCCCGCGCGTAGGTACGTTTTTGCTACTTACGCGGGAAGATACACAGGCCTGCCTAAAGTGCTGCCAACTGTACCTAGGTACTGAAAATGTAGTAAATAAGTGATGATGGCGTAAACACGCTTTCTGATAATTATTTTTATAACTTAAGCAATTATTTTTCAAGTTTTTACGAAATAAATCAAATTTCGCTCATAAAAATTAATACACTGTGTCATCCGATAGGACATGACACAGTGTATTAATTTTTGTGAGCGAAAGGACTTGTCCTCTTTTTGTATGGAGGCTGGTTTTTTATTCTAACATATCACCAACCACTAATAAACCTAAATTTATCTTTAAGCTACAAAAATATGAAACACATAACCATAGAAATCAGAATTTTAAACGGCTCCATTTTTGAGAAAAAATATGTTTTGTAACAGGCATCATCCATTGTTCACTTACTTGTATTTCCTGGCTGTATGGCTATGTACCATTGCCTTTCCGCTGGTGGATAAATACTACTAGGTACTACCACAGGTTATATAATAGGTACTACTGTCAATGGTATGTCAATTTTGCTGTCAATTTTTTTTTCATGCGTTTCATGCGTTAATTGATATAGGCGAAGGTGCGGTTTCTGTACAGACAAAGAGAAAAATTAATTTCAATTTTTCTCTAAATCGGAAGCCTTAAAAATTATATTAATTGTGCAGAAAGGCTAGTTTTTGTGAATTCTTTAATATAATATTAAGTTTATTCTGGTTAGAAATATTGACAAATAAAAAACCACAAATGGACAAGTCCTTTCGTAATAATATAATATAATATTAATATATAATATAATATTTCGTAAAAACTAGAATTATTTACTATCTGGCTACATTTTCAGTACCTAGATACAGTTGGCAGCACTTCAGGTTACCCATGTGAACTACGGAAACAGCTTTAATTATGTAGGGAATAGACGCCTCAAGGTTAAAGTCGGGGGAGTCGTGACGTGCGTGTGTACTCTCACAATCCAGACTGTTCATCATGACTGCTCAAAGTGGATACTGACTTCTCCGGGCTACGACTCACTTTTAATTGAGGTCGGGCTGTCAAATGTGACCGATGGACGCACGGCGGGTTAATCACAAACAATTAGTTTCAAACAACATCGATTATCTTTGTGCTGTCGAAAAAAAGTATTCCGGGAAACAACTACGCTGTTTGATGCGCCACATTTCTTTTATGTTTTCTGTGAAATATTTTTGTAACCTTATGAATAAGTAAAGCTTCTGAATATCCATAAGCAATACAGACTTTTAAAGAATGCCTTTTTACAGACTTTTGACGAACAAATGCCATTGTACTATTTTTTCTGGCGCGCATTTATTTGGCTACTGAACCCACGTATTGGGTGATCCGATATAAATCAATATTCTTGCCAATGTTAGTACAAATTTAGTGTGCAATAAGTAGTAGAATCAAAATACAGTGTACAGTATTCTTTAATTTCACAGTGTACAGTATTATTTAATTTCATGCTTCGCCTCGCCAGATCGATAAAAACAGCAAATCAAGTGCTAAAACACTTGTAATTTTAGTTAGATCAGACTGTTGTGTTAATAGTGTACCGTACTGTTTTCAGTATCTCAAACTATAAGCTTTACTTACTTCGCTGGCTCAGTGACCCGAAGTGGATCTTGGCCTCCGACATTAAAGTGCGCCATTCTTCCCTATTCTGTGCCAAATCTGACCAGTCGGGCACTAAACTATAAGCTTTAACTGTCCTTATTTGTTTTAATACCTACCTAAGGATCAACCTCCTAGTGGTCACCCAGGGCAACGACATCACTAACTTCAGATTGTGATGACGGCTGAACGATCCTATCAGCGGCGGTAGGCCCCGTTAGGTGCCGCCTGGTAGCTAACACCCTCCCACCAGAGCCCGGCGCCAAGCAGCTTGCTTGTTGTGTTCTGTCGGTGAGTGGGAGGGCAAGAACCTTCTAGGTGAGCTCGCTCTACCGTCGACTCTGTCTATGCCACGTCTGTCTTAATCTAGGGTCAAGAGCAAACGCATTTCAAATTGAAAAAATACCAGCCTTTGGTTTAATTGTTACTCATTGATCGTTATATTATTAGATACTTTTAGACGTCGAGCCTTCAAACCTCGTTCAATCTTATCTTAAAGATTATATTGTAATTAATTTCCATATACTGAAGGTTTTTGGAGAAAACTTAGTAAAATCGATCGGCGATGCCAGGTGTTCCGTCGCTTCGATATTGAAGCCGTAATTGCCATCGATTTTCTATTTTAGTGTAGGTACAGTGAACGACAAATGTGTTGTCCTTTCTACAGATGTTGGGTTATCGCTTAAGACTGTTTTTGAAAAGGTAAAGCAGATCCCGGCGACTTTGCCCGCACAAGTTTAGGACTTACCATTTTATATTTGTATCCCAAATTTCACCCACTTTCATTCATATCAGCCTATTGCAGTCCACTGCTGGACAATGGCCTCTCCAAGACTGCGCCAACTTTCACGGTCCTCCGCTTCTCGCATCCAGCCACCACCGACCACCTTCCTCATTCCACCACCCACTTAAAGTTTTGTTATTTAAAAAAAAAATCCACAATAACATCTACCTTTCATCAAAATCGGTTCAGCGGTTTAGGCGTGAAGTGGTTACAAACAAACAAACATAATTTACTAGCTTCCGCCCGTGGCTTAGTCCTCATACCCCGTTATTCCAAAAACTTAGTACCGGGTTTAAGGCAGGACTGAGCTATTAGCTAGCCAATTAGAAAAGCGCTTCTCTATTATGTTATGTCACGAATGTGTCATTCATTCCTCTGTTGTCGGCTAATATTAAGACCCATTTAAAACTAATTTATTTGTAATAACACCGTTAGAGATCAATCTGCCACTTATAAACCTTATAAAAATCAAATAATACAACAAACCACATCTATGCACACAAACACCAAATACCACATCAGATTTGGAACCTACTATCAGTCAGTGTTTCCAAAGGAACACAACCCAAAAACCTTCAAAGTCAGAGTGAACAGGCTTCTTCTGGGTGAGTTCACTCCACCGTCATCATCGTTGACGCCACGTATGGTTTAGTCTAGAGTCAAGAGCGAACCCGTTACAATAAAAACACACTACAACACTACCATTGACTCAATTGATTTCAAATTGCAATTGTTGTAGCCATAATACGAGTAGCTTTCTGATTACTTCTGGCAAAGAATAATTGCTTTTAAAATACGGGAAAAAATGATAATTCAAATACTTTCGAAATGTAGTGGTTATAGCGATAGCTTTCAGGTTAGATGGTAAGCCTGACATAAATGTAAGCTTGTAAGATAATAGTACAAGTCGAAGTCAACGAGCACACGGGACACACGTCAGACCACCCTCCCTGACCTTGATACCGCCTCTATTCCCTACGTAATAAAATCTGTTTTTGTAGTTCGAATGGTTAAGCTGACGAGCTGCTGACTGTACTAGTGATTTAACCTTAAAGTTTATGAATAATGTCTATTCTACGTTTAAAATGTGAAAGATTATGAATCTCGAAGTAGAATCCAATAAAAAAATATATCGAAAGGCCACAGAATGGTATTAGCGAAAAACTTTTAATATTTTTATGTGCAATGAACTTTCTTTTGAACATTTAGAAAACTTTTTATTAATTTCCATCTCTTAATGGGTTTTTTTAAATTACTGGCTAAATCAGTAGTCCTTAGTTGGTCTTGGACTTGTAATGGTAATAAATTATTTTGAGTACTTGAATTAACTTTAATACCGTAACAATCCAGAATTTTCTAATATTATGTCAAAGTTAAGTGACCTACCGCGGACTTCTGATACACATGCTACGGACCCCCTAGGGGTCTGTAGACTCCACTTTAAGAAACCCTGGTCTAAGGTGCTACAAGAAACCCGATTAACTAACTAAAGGGTGTGAAATAAACTCTATAACGGAGATCTCTGTTAATTTCTTACAATAGTAGCATTGATTACTTTTGAATAAATTGATCGAATGAAGGATTTTTGGAACAGTTTGTGTATAAATAAATAAATAAATTGTTTCAACAAACACACCAATTACCTAGCCCCAAACTAAGCGTAAGCTTGTGCTATGGTGACTAAGATAACGGATAGACATACTTATACACATTTATAAACATCCATGACTTAGGTACAAATGCTCGTGCTCATCACACAAACATTTGCCCCTTGCGGGATTCGAACCCGCAACCGCCTGGTTTAAAAGTCCGTGGCGCGAACCACTACACCAAGACGGTCGTCAAACTTATATATCTTTGTATATAGGCAATGGCCGCTTATTGTGTCGTAGCAAGAGTCACTTTTTATATTTTAATGATTTTGCAAAGTGATTCTTTTGGACTTTTACTGTTAGTACAACCTACAGGGTGTCTCAATTTGTTTAAATTAATTCCCTCGATATTTAAATTCAATGCTACAGTTGTGAGAAATTAACAAGTCTCCTTGAAGGAGTTTATTTAACTTAACACCTTTTAGTTATAACGGGTTTTTAGTACAACTTTAGATAGATAGATAGATAGATATGAGCAAGCATTTTATAAAGCGTATTATAACTAAAGCGCTCTCGTTTTTTATCTTCACAAAATTCAGTTCGGAATGCTATGAAAACATTTGAATTGATAGAGCTATTACTGTAGGCAACCTGAATGAATGTAGATGGATTATGGGCTATCAAATTTGACGATCAGCTGCAAAATAGGTTTATCTGCTTTGCTTTATATACTGAAAAGTACACAGTATTTGCACGTGACGTGCAAAATATCAAATGAGTTGAGAGGTATAAAATTGTTACTATACAATATGTTGAAAACTAATAACTCCTAATAAAGGAATTCCATCTCACTGAATCCTGTTATAAAATCGCTAACCTTTGTATTAAAATGCCAGGCAACTTTCATTACAGTTCTGTGAACTGCATAAGCACAGATTATATAATAGTTACTACGTAAGCCCTGGCATAAGCCCGGATTATAGCTGCAAAAACTAGCTTTATGCAGGTTCGACCCGCCCCCGGCGCATAATATAGGGACAAACCAGTTCATGTGAATTGCAGGTTAATCATAGTTATTATTCTATTATTTATCAAATAAAAAGTTAATAATGTTACTTTCCGTAAACCAATGGGGCTTGTAATGTCGTGTTAGTCTACGACGTCGTCAGTTTATCTAGAAAGTTCTTAACTTAATTTTAAATTAGGTCTGACATAAGGAATAGTACGCAAGTCCGGCCTTAATCTATACTAATCTATAGATACTAATAATAGGTATTTATTAATCAAATTTGCCGTTCTTCAGTACTGGTTATTTCAAATAGAAAAAAAGTTTAGAATGGCTTTGTATTCTAAATTCAAATAAATTTTGTTTTAAAAACATGACATTCTTTTTACAAACCTAGCCTTTTGTTTATTGATAGCGTTGTATTTTCATTACATTTGAAAATTTTACGTCATAATGGATACTTCAAAAAATCGTGTAATTATGGAATATGAGCTCCGTCGTGTCACCAACGCGACATAAGCGCACTTAACATTAAAAACAACAGAAAAAAAAAAGTTTAAAAATATAAGTACTTTCACTTATTCCATAGAAAATGGCAATTTCATAAGTAAAGACCTAATATTATAAAGAGGAAAGATTTGATTGTTTGTTTGTTTGTATTGAATATAAAAGTTTGTCGCGATATAAAATCAGCAGGGGGGGTGAAATGGAGGATGAAAATTAGAAATGGAAAATCCGACTTTTGGCGCGGGCGAAGTTGCGGGGAACTGCTAGTGCATTTATAAGTCGAGGCACCAGGTAAGCAGTTGTTTGCTTGCCTACCGATTTCTAGGTCTGTGGGAGGATTAGGAGGATCAGCTGTACGAGCTACGTTTGCGACCGTAAGTTTCAGTCTCTCATGTTATTAACCAAAACTACTTACGATCCAATTTTGTCATAAACGATTCTATTCCATTAGATCATATAGGCCAAATGACTTTAAACCAGTTATATATATTCAGTATAAGGTCTTAATCATGGTT
Organism: Pyrausta nigrata; assembly: GCA_949316185.1. Taxonomy (NCBI): domain Eukaryota; kingdom Metazoa; phylum Arthropoda; class Insecta; order Lepidoptera; family Crambidae; genus Pyrausta; species Pyrausta nigrata. Next base: position 17,601,376 of record OX438947.1, on the reverse strand, counting down.
AGGGTATATTAAGTCGACGACCGTCTTGGTGTAGTCGTTCGCGCACCGGACTTCTAAACCAGGCGGTTGCGGGTTCGAATCCCGCAAGGGGCAAATGTTTGTGTGATGAGCACGAGCATTTGTACTCAGTCATGGATGGATGGATTTGTATTTAAGTATTTCTATCCGTTATCCTAGTCACCATAGCACAAGCTAACGCTTAGTTTGGGGCTAGGTAATTGGTGTGTTTGTTGAAACAATTTATTATTATTATTATTAAGTTGGTGTATTCGGTTTTATTCAGATACGGTTTACCTCAGACATCGTTTACAGTAAAAATAATTAAGATAATTACTAACCCGTTATATTTAATGTTCATGAGTGGCATGTAAATGGCAAGTGAAATAATAAGCACAGCATTCGTCGTTCTTTTCTTAAAGAAACTAAGTTGGATGTCCTTTAAGGTGACAATTACTTATACATGTGCTTCATTCATTCTCGATTCAAATGTCTGGCGATTACCTAAAATCCTGAGTTTGTTATCATTGGATCATAATTCCACGATATATCTTTTCGCCTCAACGATATATTAATATTTATTATCAAATATTTTCGACAGAATTCCCAACAATATTTTCACTCCCAAATTCTTTTCACGAAAAATTCTAAAAGAGTATTAACCGCGTTAACTTTCTGGGCCGGTTCTCGCCAGTTTTTGCTGGTTTTGACCAGTTTTTTTCAGTTGTTGCTGCTCCGTTGAAACTTTTCACCGAAACGTGAATAATAAGCGAGCGGCTACTCGAATTTTCTTCGGCATTGAGCGCGCGTTATTAATAATATTTTCAAGACAATACGCCAGCGAAATCGTAACTGAAATTAATTTTGTTCAAGCGCGTATTATTTTGCTATGCGGATTTTTGGTTTAAGCTTCGAGGGGAATGAAGTGCTTTGAAAATGTTTGTATTGATTTTAGTAATTTGATTGCTTTTTGAGTTGGTTATGTTTATGTAGGTTTAAAACATTAGGTTTTTTGGTAACAGGTTTTTAAAGGTAATAAGTAGGTTCAAAACGAAATTATATTAATTCATTAATAACGCTTGTTAAGGAGGTTGATATTCGAGTACTTGAAATTGGTTCAGCGGCAGTTCAGCGAGATCAAACACTACTCTGTACCTAGTCCGCTGAAATGTATAGATTGGATTAATTAATAAGGTACGGTCGGCAGTAGCGATGGGCGATTGTTCGAAAAAAAATTATCAAATGAATCGCTAATCGACCACTCGAGCTATCGAATGTCGATTTAGTAATTCGTAAAAAAATAATCGAATAATAATCGACAATCGAATGATAATCTATACTGGGCCCTTCGATGCATTCGATCGAATTGCCGCGACTGTGTGCACAGGACAGGCAGCGACCGAATGATTAATCGACGCGACGAATGACGATTCATTCGTTAGTAGTTAGTAGTACGGCCTGCGCACTGTGCGCTCCGGTATTGCTCGCCGCATAATCGAAGAATAATCGAATGACTGCGGTTGCTTATCGAATACATTTGAATACAGAGACCATTCGAATAATTAGATTAATTAAGTAATAATCGCCCATCGCTAGTCGGCAGCACGTCAGGTTACCCATTTTAACTACAAAAAAGGTTTTATTACGTAGGGAATAGAGGCGGTCTCAAGGTCAAAGTGGCGTAGTCTGACGTGTGTGTACCTATACATAGTTTTATCTTAAACCAACTATCACTGTCCCGAATAAAACTAATTGTATATTATTCTCTCTCTAGCTATATTGGGGTACGTATACACGGAAAAAAAGTATCAACCAAACTAGTTTTGTTAGTTAAAGGTTTCGTTATAGGGAAGTCAATTTTTGTTAAATATAAGCAATCTTCTGGTTTGTTTACTAGTTTACAAAACTAGTTTGTTACTGATAACCAGAAGTTCGCAAGTCACTAGATTACGGCCTACTAGTAGCCAAATTTTGGTAACTGTTAACCAATCATTTTTTTCAGTGTACAGTGTGTACGGCAACTGATCTGATCTGAACTTCCCCCATCTTGAAATGGCAGCCATTTTAAGTATTTAAAAAAAAAGTATTTCTATGGATCTGGAGGTCCTAAAAGTTATGAAAATGATTTATTTAAAAAGTAACGCTATCGCGTATCAAGTGAAATAAAGATCAGTTCAAAATTATTAATTGTCATAGAAAACAAAATAGTTTATAGGAAATCTTGCAAAAAAATTTAAAAAGTCTAATATTTTTTTAAACCTATTACAAAATAAACCCAAAATGTATTTTTTTACATTAGGATTATGTCGCTAACATTTGTTAAGTTAAAGGCCCTTATATTATCACTAGTCAAAACCCGGACACAACTTAAGAAACTTAAGAATTTCTGGATTTTAAAATATACTACTTTGAGCTGACATACTAAAGAATCCGTCTAACCATTTCACACTTAACCCATTCCAACTTAACGAACTCATCAACAAGCTTGTCCCTCACTCTGATTTTTCTCCCAGATTGCGGGTGTTTTCAAAGGCGGTATCAGATCTGCCTTCGCCAGATATTTAATTTGTGCCAAATGACGGCTTCCTATTATCCGGATGCTGTTGCTCAGATCTGTGGGGAAATGCCTTGAGGAGAATTAAATAAACAGAATATTCGTTTGTTTTTATTACATTATTATATGACGACTGTCATGGTGTGGTAGTTCGCACTCCGGACTTCTAAACCAGGCGGTTGCGGGTTCGAATCCAGTTTGTTTGATGGGCACGAGCATTTGTACCTAAGTCATGGATGTTTATAAATGTATATAAGTATGACTGTCCATTATCTTAGTGACTATAGCACAAGCTCACGCTTAGTTTAGGGGTAGGTAATTGGTGTTTGTCGAAAAAAAAATATATTGTATGCTTTTTTTATTGGGTTGGCACATGGACACGAACGAAGAGGCTCTGTTTTGATGTGGGAAATGTTAAAGGTCGTAGTATATCTATTTCCAAAACAGTACTTAGAAGGAAATATGTCATAGTTATTAAGTGATTAATTTTCATTTCGTTTAACCCATAAAGTTAATATTCCTAACGGAATAGAAGAACAAACACGAGCTGTCAAACAAAACCGAAATTGGATGACATTTGTGTGTATAAAATTGTTCATGAATGTGTGTCAGTTTGTCCTGTCCCTTGTTACATTAGTATCGATATCGATAAAGTTTATTAGTAACATTAATAGTAGGTATTAATAAAACTAAAATAGGATGCGATGGGATTTTTCATGGCTGAAAATATGCTTCTGTAGTGAAGTAAAAACATTTAAGAAAAGCTCAGAAGATACGGTTGTTCCAAAAATAATTTGTGAAATGAAAAATGTTGTTGACTAAATCGTTTATTAAAAAAACCTTATAGAGATTACATGACCCTCACATCTGCCAGACTGCATAGCAGTTTGTCAGCAGTAGTTCTCGTCTTATTTTCTAGGCACTGAAATAAGAAAGTAGGAACAACACTCCAAATTATTTCTTATCTATTACATTACCACTTAGTCTATTACTACGACTATATTGTCAGTGCGAAGGAAAACTGCCAAAGTATGAAATCTATTATATATAGATATCATTCGTCATATTGATTTGACAAACCATTTTGATTCACGTGAATGCCTCTGGTCTGGTACAATATCACTGTAAACATAGGACGAAACTGTGGGTCTAGCTTTATCTTGACCTGTGAAAAAGAAATATAGAACATATGATCTAGTCCCAACCCGAACAGTAACTATTATATTATCTGTGCCCGAACTAAGCAAACCATATTATAATATGTAGACACAACCATAAGTAGACATTTTGTGTTGTATTTGCAGATTTCTTTAAATTTTGTTTTATTCCTCGCGTCTTAAAATATTTTTAAAAAATAATAATAATAAATATTTGAATAAAACATGTAACGTTACTACGTTACACTAATTTATAGTTTATAGGAAATCTTGCTAAAAATTTAAAATAGTTACATATTTTTTTAAAGCTATTACAAAATAAACCAAAAAATGTTTTTTTTTTCATTAGTATTATGACTCTAACATTTAAATTAAAGGCCCTAAAATTATCGCTAGTCAAAACCCGGACACAACATAAAAATATTGATGAAGTTACAGTCTATTTCTTAGTATTTTGACGACCGTCTTGGTGTAGTCGTTCGCGCACCGGACTTCTAAACCAGGCGGTTGCGGGTTCGAATTCCGCAAGGGGCAAATGTTTGTGTGATAAGCACGAGCATTTGTACCGAAGTCATGGATGTTTATATGTATTTAAGTATTTCTATCCGTTATCACTAGGATAACGGATAGACCATAGCACAAGCTCACGCTTAGTTTGGGGCTATGTAAGTGGTGTGTTTGTTGAAACAATTTATTTATTTATTTTGTTTATTTCATCGGATCGCACCCCATTTGCTATATTCCTAATTTCACATTTAAAACGGACTTTATTTATCTTCATTTGCTCTGATAATTATTCTGAAGCACCAAATTACCGACATTAAAATAAACACAGCCAAGTTTGAGGCGAAATTAATTTTGCTGTTACTTTAAGAACAATTTGATACATAACTTATTAGTTAAATGATTGTTTTAATGGCATTTTACCATAACGTAATATATGATGTAGTAAGACTACTTATTTCAAAACCGTTTCTAAGATTGACTTGACTGATTGAATACTCGTATACCCACAAAAAATGCAATTCACTTCTATCTAAATAAATATTTAGATAGAAGTGAATTGCATTTTTTGTTTTGAATTGCAAATCAAATCAAATTAAATAATTTGATTTGATTTGACTGCCTCGTTGGTCTAGTGGTCAGCACGCTGGGTACTGTACACGAGGTCCTGGGTTCCAATCCCGGGTCGGGCCGAGAGTGTTTAGTTTTTCTGTCTTGAAATAACACAGACACAGCTCCGGAGTCAGGAAGTTGGTGGTGTTAACACCCCTGTGCCTGGGAAAGCACGTTAAGCCGTTGCTCCTGCGCAGCTGCGCCTGATCTCTTTACGGTCATGTCGGACTACCGTCTCACCGAATTATGAGAGTGAGGAAACAGAGAATGTAGGTACCTGTGTATTGCGTACACACTTGTGCACTATAATATCTCCCGCGCAGTTGGCTAATATCTGTTAAGATAGGCCGCTGTAGTCGAAATACGGCTAGGAGGACAGTATAAACATTTGATATGGAAGCCTTAACTTTGAGATTCTTTAACACTCACAGTGCTATTTTTTATTTGCTTCTGAAAGAAACACGTTTTCGTATAGTCATTTTGTTACCGATTACATATGATACTTACACAAACCATCTTAAAAATATTAATCATCAACAGCCCAGTGTTCTACCACCGCTTACCTTAAAGTACAAGTTCAGAAAACACACAAATATTTTCTTACTGAAATTTTCGGCTACTAGAGATCGACCAGGTACGCAGATGTTATAGTGCACAAGTGTGTGAGCAATACACAGGTGCACACTCTATTCCCATACATTGATAATTCAGTGAGACGGCAATCGAATGTAACCGGAGCCGCACGACTAACGGCTTCATGTGCCTTCCGAGGCCCAGGGGTGTTAACATTACTAACTACTCGACCCCAAACTGTTTCTAAGTAATTTCAAGACTGAAAAACCTAGAAAAACATCGACTTACGTTTTCCGGGGCACGGACGTTAACACTACCAACTACTCGATTCCAAACTGTTTCTGAGTTATTTCAAGACGGAAAAACCTAGAAACAAATTTAGGCTCGACCCGGGATTCGAATCGGGGACTTTGTGGATAGAAGAAAGGATGCCAGGCACTAGACCAACAAGACAGACTTATTGTTTTACTCGAGGTTTCTGCTTGGCAGACAAGGAATCATGGATATACTAGGGAACACCAGACGGAACCATAATATATCGGCTGCTTTCGCTCCTTACAATTTTAAGTAGCTTGAAGGCTGCCACCCCCATTGGCTGAGCTGTCAATATTTGCCTTCTATCAATGGCGTCGGATACTTGGTTGGTACACTTCACCCTAAATGAGTTTTGTACTAATCTGTAGTGACTGGTTGAATTAACGGTTGGAAGACTACAAAACTAATAATGAAAACTTCATGTAGGCGGTGAATTTTCTCGCATTTGTTAAAAACCGCTGTGATATTTTTCTTTTCATATTTTTATTGTTGTCAAAGCAAGAACTTCCTGTAGTGAGTTTTGTTGGCACGGATATTACATTTCAGCTCGTTCAGGGCGTTTGCGAAACAATTTCATAATATCTTTTTCACCGGAAAATTTTATTTCAAGGCACGCTGTTTGTGAATTTATATTTTTTGTTGAAAATATCTTCACTATTAACTACACTAACTATTATTCTGTCATGTTGCTAATTTAGTGTTTTTAGAATTCCGTATCTAAAGGGTATAAAAAGGGACCCTATAGTTGTCCGTCTGTCTGTCACCGGGCTGTATCTCATGAACCGTGATAGCTAGACAGTCGACATTTTCACAGATGATGTACGTATTTCAGTTGCCGTTATAACAACAAATACTAAAAATAGAATACAATAAATATTAAAGTGGAGCTCCCATACAATAACGTGATTTTGGGCCGTTTTTTGCTGGATATTAATAACGGCTACACGTAGACGCTTGAAATATTCACAGAATATTTAGTTGTATTTTGGCGCAACTGTGTTATGAAGGCAAAGGGGAGCGCTTCCTACCGACCGGTTGTTATGGTCGGGGACCAAGGTCCAATGGTCACCGTCTTGGTTTAGCTATATGTAGTCAAGCTCGTGCTAAATCTTACATATCGCGGTTTGTGTTGTATGGAGCGGGCTAATAGCGCCATCTAGCCTGTAGGAGCCGAGTCAGGGCGTCGCGTCTGGAAGTTGCTTGCTAATGTGGGCGACAGTGGTAAGATGTCGCTACAGTATAATCACTGTAAAAATAAACACTTAATATAATATAATTTAAAAATTATAAGGGGACTCCAAAAGTAATGTTTAATGTATGGTGTCTAATTTTGTATAAATATTGGTACTCCGACTAGCACTTAGCCGGTTTTTATTTAGGAATTACACATATAGTTAAGTCAGCCTATTAGATCCCACTGCTGGGAAAAGGCCTCACCTCAACTATGAGGAGGAACGAGCCATACTCCACCACGCGGGCTCAGTGTGGATTGGTGGAGGGGTGTCTGTAAGGCAAGTGACAAACCTTACTGTCAGATGTTATCAAGCCGCCCTAGGGCCTCTGACTAGGGTTAACGACTAATACCAAGAGATCTTAGCCGGGACCAACTGCTTAACGTGCCTTCCGAAGCACGGAGATGCTTGTCATGGTCGTCACTTTAATGGTCGGAATGGTCACCCATCCAATCACGACCGCGCCGTGGTTGCTTAACTTTTGGTATCACTACCAAAGCGCTGCCGCCACTGCGCCACAAGCACCTCCGTTACACATATATTACACATATACAACTTATTAATAAAAATTAAGATAAATTACTTAATACAACACAAAAACAAAAATTATAAAAAGGGTCCTTGTGGTAAGGTTCCTAGGATGCTGGCAGCATTACCGCGCTGGATAGCGATGCTTATACGCTGAGCAAGGTCTCACGCCAGCTCTTAGGTCACCACTGATGTCAACTAGCCTCTTGGAAATCTCTTTGAAAAAAGAGATAGCGTTGGGACCCCACGAACCCAGTGTTTCGACTCCAAACGGTACAAAGTGGTACCGGGAGTCGATCTGCCTGTACTTGTTCACATATTATATCATTTATATTATCGCTCTTTACCTAAGGCGCATTTACGAAATTAGTTTTGCATAACATCCAGCTTCGCAAAAAGAAAAGTTTCTCCTACGAGCGGAACGTGTAGGCTCATGTATTTTACTGTAACATAATTATCGAACCCCACACTTTAATGGACCCAAAATAAGGTTAAAACTTTTTTATTGAAACTTGTCTCTACAAATTGAATAAGAACGAATGTGGCGTAAATTAATAACGCATGTAAAACCTTATCATCGGTAAACATGAGAGTACATAATATACGAGAAAGTTATCAGTTTTTGCCTTTTCTCAAAGCATAATTTTAATTTCCAAGCCATTATTCTAACGCATATGCCCAATAATCTTGAAAAATAGTATCTAAGGTTGGTCGGCTATTACAGACTGTGGACACCATAGATAAGTACATGATGTTTCTGTATATTCTACTATGGAGAAGATTTTTTTACTTAAATGCTCCAACTAAATAATAAAAAGGTTCCGTACTATTATCTATACGCATTAGGCACTTTATTATAACCTTTATTTTGTAGCTTTAAGAACGGAAATTAAACCCGTTTATTGGGAACACCGCTTATATTTACTTACTGACTATACTATATTTTTTAAGGTTTCGTACCCAAAGGGTAAAAACGGGACCCTATTACTAAACCTCCGCTGTCTGTCTGTCTGTTGTATTCTGTTGTAACTATTTTGTTGTTAAAGCGTCTTTCATTTGGTGCAAAAAGTGTCTTGGCTTGAGTCTCTCTTTACAATATTTAAATAGTCACTCTAGTGTTTAGTTCTACTTGAAAAGTTCACTGTAACCAAAGAAAAATAAATCGGTACGATCCACAGAACACTAACGTAAATAGTTGTTTGTTGTAGTTAAGTTCTTGTCTAGATTGATGTGCTGGACATTGCACACATTAATAAAATAAGAGTAATACTCAAATAGACTGTTTTCCTTTTGTGGTGAATTTCAAACAGTTCATCTTTCATCTCTTAGATAATTTGCCGGTTCTCTATACGGTCATGTTAGACTGCCGTCTCATCGAATTATAAGAGTGAAGGAACAGAGAGTGCACCTGTGTATTGCGCACACGCTTGTGCACTATAATATCTCCCGCGCATTCGGCTAATCTCTGTTGAGATTGGTCACTGTAGTCGAAATTCGGCTAGGAAGACATTATTATTATAACTCGTCCAAATTGAAGAAAATTTTGTTTTAACCATCGAATAAAATCTCAACGTTTAATCTGCGTTATTCAAGTTTAGTCCCCTCTATTCGCCTCTGCATTATATTCCTTTGAAGAAAACGTGAGAAAAGGTAGTTTGTTACCATTTAGGGTTCGGCAAGTCGTTCCGTTGTCAGCTCGAAGTGTTCCCGAGTAAAAGTAAAAAAAAGAAACTATCTCGAGTTTCCTCTTAACGAAACTGATAGTAACTTTTCCCTGCGGTTGAGTTTCTTTTTATACCTCCGTAGGACTTAAAAGAGATAGTTTGGGCCAGAGTAAAACGGAATTTCTCGGTGTTCGAAATGTTTTACCCGGGAGAAATTTTCTTTATTGCGCCCTGTAGTAAATAATGAAGTACTTTAGTTCTATTTCTTGGCCAGTTTCCAATTTGTAGTAGCTGTCTGATCATTAATCAAAGGTTGTGGCTGTTAACTATTTAGAGTTTGAGGTAAAATAATTTGCTTGCGAACTGTCTTTATTATATTGAAAAACTTTAAAAAGTAAAGGACTTGTCCTCTTTTTGTATGGAGGCTGGGTTTTTATTCCAAGATATCACCAACCACCTATAACCTATATTTATTTTTAAGCTACAAAAATACGAAACACGTTACCATAGAAATCAGAATTTTAAACGCCTCCATTTTTCAGAAAAAATATGTTTTGTAACAGACATCATCCATTGATCACTTACTTGTATTTCCTGGCTGTATGACTATGTACCATTGCCTTTCTATACTACTGTCAATGGAATGTCAATTTTGCTAACAATTTTTTTTTTCATGCGTTAATTGATATAGGCGAAAGTGCGGTTCATGAACAGACAAAGAGAAAAAATAATTTAAAATTTTCTTTAAATCGGAGGCCTTAAAAAATATAATAATTATGATGAAAGGCTAGTTTTTGTGAACTCTTTCATATAATATTTAGTTTATTCTGGTTAGAAATATTGACGAATAAAAAACCATTAATGGACAAGTCCTTTGCTGCTGTAAACTTAATATGTACTCTATGTTCTTTACCTCTATACTCTATGTTCAGGACTGAAACTATAAAAGCCCAAAATAACCAACTCTGGCGAGGTCTCGGCTAGTTAATACAATTATTTAAAAAAATATTAAAGTCTTATTAGAACACATTAAAACGGGGATTAACGCGACGGATAGTAGGTAAAACATTATATACCTTTAATTTTTGCCTGACGTTTCGACCGGGTTGCACCGATCGTGGTCACAGGCAGGCAGAAATTAAAGGTATATAATGTTTTACCTACTATCCGTCGCGTTAATCCCCGTTTTAATGTGTTCTAATAATGAAACGCGAAAGTTTAAGAGTGATTAATATTAAAGTCTGTTTTTCAGGTCGTAGAAAAGATGTCGCCATCCAATTCAATTTTAAGTGTTTTATTTAGGTTTAAAAAGGTCCAAGTAAATTACCCGTCATTCAAAGAATTATTTATGTGTTGTTGTGAGGAAAAGAGGAAACCCACCGTAAATGTTTTTTCGGGAAGTTCTTTCTAACGAATAAATAACATTGAATAATGTATCCTGTTAAGTTATTTTTAAAGAATAAATAACGATGAATAAGCTATCCTGTTTGTAATCAAATTAAAGACAAATGGAACTTATTGTAAGGTCGAGTCTGAAAATGCTATAAAGATCACTGAAATCGACAATTTTATGTTAAAGATTATGAAAGTTAAAAAAACGTTTAAGGTTTTTACTGGCTTACGTATACACGGCCGCACATCAGACTACCCCACTGTGACTATGAGACCGCCTCTATTCCTTACGTAATAAAAGCTGTTTTCGTGGTTCAAATGTCAGCATCAAGATGGCGGGATCACGCTTCCGATCCAAAACGTTTCATATCAGGCTATAAGTGCATTAATTGTACCATTTGTACCCTGTACCGTTACCATGACGTCAAAAATGTGTATAGAAAATTTTAGTTCTCCAAGTAACCGCTAGAGGCGCTGTGCAATTTTCCATACACTTTTTTTATGTCGTCGCTAGCGAGTAAAACCACCGTAAACTCTTGGTAACGGTACTGACGTGCTTCCGACTGTACTAGTATTTGCTATTAAATGCTAAAACAAAGACCTAAGTCACCCAAGAATGCGAGATCTGTTCGCATAACCGCAATCTACATGGAGATACGGCGAGTTGCGTCAACGTCACCTATGATCCTACAAGATGTATCGCGGACTGTGCCGGTAGGGTGGATATGGTTTCGACGTTATGGTGTGACGTTACTAAACGGCACACCCATGACATAATTTGAAAACTATAGCGATCACAATTCTACAGCAATTACATTATGAATTGTTATTTTCTCATTATTTCGATACCTATTAAAACTTGACAGATATCAATTTGAAAGCTTTTTTTGCGAAAGCTGTTAGGTATTGTTTTTTTGAAAGCAATCAAGTTAGGCTGTAGGTTACGGGATTGCCTCTTAGCATATCTAGACCCCCTCAACTCAACTCAATACTTTATCTTATTATATTTTTATAACTTAAGCAATTATTTTGCAAGTTTTTACGAAATTAAATCAAATTTTACTTACAAAAATTAATCGACTGTGTCATCCGGTGGGACACACTTATCGCACTTTATTGCTTCGTAGGAATGTGCAGGTACATAATGGGTGTTACAATATAGGATCAATCACAGTTTCGTAATTTGAACTCTATTGTAAGCAGATTGCAAAAACAATTGTACAATATAGAACTTTAGTGCAGGAAAATCCATGAGATTTAAAATACTTGGTAACTCTTGTAACATATAGTTTCAATTCTTTTGAAGAAACCTTTCACTCGGTTTCTCACATCGGTCGTGTTTTTGAGATTCAACAAACAATAATTATATTTGTTTACTTGACTGTCTTGAATGCTTCTTTTACTGCAAAAGGAGTAAAAGGAGCTGCTTTGTCTGCAAAAGGAGTTTTATTGTGTTTATTCTTAGATTAATAACACTTGGATACACAACGGCCTCCCTAACCAATACCTAAACATGACACAATTATTAACTGACTGTAACCATTTACTATTTAGGTAAGCAATAGATATTAATTAATAACGTTGAAGTTGTAGTGATTAAGTATACGCCTACTTACTTGAACGGAAGTTTTTATATATAAATTTGGAATGGGTTCGCTCTTGACTCTGGACTAAACCAGACGTGGCGTGGACAGAGTCGACAGTGGAGCAAGCTTACCCAGAAGATTCTGACACTCCCACTCACCGACGAAATACAGCAACTGCTTGGCGTCAGGCTCCGGTAGGAGGGTGCGTGGTAGCTACCAGGCGAAACCTTGTTAGGTTAGGAGCCTACCACCGCTGTTAGGATCGTTCAGTCGTTGCCCGGTGTAGATTATATTATTAGGAGGTAGATTCTTCACCACCCACAATGTGGTGAAAGGGGGCACATGAAAATATCCCGCGGCTTTGGTTGATCTGTAGATATGGATAAACACTTATGTTTATTTGATTTTGCAAAGCCAAATGTTCGAATGTTTATTTTGCATACAAAAAAGTAACAAGCCTCAATCGAATGACGTAACATTTATTCCAACTTTACTTGATGACATTGAAACTACATGTTTCAAAATTTGACGAATTTCTATTCATTAAACAAATATGATAACCTTTCTCTATTCTAACTAAATTAGACGCCTTATAATTATTCTATGAAGTAGGTTCAGTCGGCAGCACGTCAGGTTACCCATATGAACGACGAAAACAGCTTTTACGTAGTAATTACGTAGGAAATAGAGGCCTCAAGATCAAAGTGGGATAGTCTGACACGCGGCCGTGTGATAAATGTTAATTGAGGCGCTCACAATTATTTGTGATGTGTTGTGGTGGTACGAAGATACATGATATTTGCTTAGTTAGGCACGAAGTATTTGTGCTAACTGACACCAAAACACAGTGCTTACACGTGCATAGAAACAAGACCTTATTAAAACTGTTTTGAAATAAATATATAAAATAAATAAATTGTTTCAACAAACACACAAATTACCTAGCCCCAAACTAAGCGTGGGCTTCTGCTATGGTGACTAGGATAACAGATAGAAATACTTAAATACATATAAACATCCATGACTTAGGTACAAATGCTCGTGCTCATCACACAAACATTTGCCCCCTGCGGGATTCGAACCCGCAACCGCCTGGTTTAGAAGTCCGGTGCGCGACTACACCAAGACGGTCGTCGTGAAAATGGAACTGCCTACTCAAAATATTTTCCGTCTTGGTGTAGTGGTTCGCGCCATGGACTTCTAAACCAGGCGGTTGCGGGTTCGAATCCCGCAAGGGGCAAATGTTTGTGTGATGAGCACGAGCATTTGTACCTAAGTCATGGATGTTTATAAAAGTATTTAATTATGTCTATCCGTTATCCTAGTCACCATAGCACAAGCTCACGCTTAGTATGAGGCTAGGTAATTGGTGTGTTTGTTGGAACAATTTATTTATTATTATTTATTATTGAAAAGTTTAATTTGTTCGTAGTAGTTAGGTAATCATTGAAATAACTTACACAAGAATATACTGAATATAAAGGCTTTGGTATGACAGGCTGTGACCTTTGACCACGGCATTTCCCTTAAAGGGTAATCCGTGAAGCTACAGAAATGTCAAGTGGATTGATAATACTTATCATTAATGCATTGCAATATACAGCCTACACACAGATATAAAGCCCGCCTATTTTTTTTTTGTGCACCGATGAATAAACTTCGCATAATATTGATATTGTAAATAAAACCTTTCAAAAATATCTACGGTTAGTTATAATAACTGATTTACGCTGCTTTTATTATAAAACAAGTAGTTATCCCCGCGATTTCGCCTACGCCAAAAGATTTTCCGTACAAACTTTCATCTTCCAGTCTTTATATCGCAACAAAGAGTAGCCTATGTCCTTTCCAGAGTTTTAAACTATCTCTGTACCAAATTTCATTTGAATCGGTTCAGTAGTTTAGGCGTGATTGTGTAACCCACAGACAGAGTTACTTTTGCATTTATAATATTAGTTAGTATAAATGTAATATACATAATATTACTGACTGACTGAGCCTTTCTTCATATTACCGTTACCATATTTTGTCCTAAAAATAATATGAACATAATGAATTCAGATATAATAAGAACAATAAATTATTTTAACAAACACACTAAATTACATACTAAGCGTGAGCTTGTGCTATGGCGACTAGGATTACGGATAGACATACTTACATACGTTTATACATCCATGTCTTAGGTACAAATGCTCGTGCTCATCACACAAACATTTGCCCCATGGGGGATTCGAACCCGCAACCTCTGGTTTTGTAGTCTGGAGCGCGAACAACTACACCAAGACGGTCGTTATTATATTTTCTATGGGTACTGTATGACATAGAAATTAGGCACCTTATCTTGATTTTGAGATTTCATTATAATACTTCTTTTGACCTCTTCAACAGATATGTACGGGTATGTGATTTTGTAGCTTTATAAGATACCTACCTTTTTATTCTATGTGTATGTGACTTATATATAACACTACACGTAGGTACCTATTATTTTTGGAATCAGCTGGCACTAACTGAAATGATATTTTTGTAGAATTCTTTTATCCGTTTTGGCTCAACTTTCTCGCAAACTGAGATAAGTGATCTCAAACATACAGCCCCGATTTCGCCAGGCAGCCATTTTCTTTTATACTTGTTATTCTGCATAATCCTATTTCAAGATATTCTATAGTTTTGTTTCTTGATTCTCTGTTATCGTTACATTCGGTTTTAGTATAAGAAACGCTTTATCTTTTGATGAGATTTCGGAATATGAATAAAAATATTAGCTATCTAAATAATTTTTCGAAAAATTTGAAATAGAGATTGGTGAGTAGAATAATCCCCTAAGGATAAAGCCAATTGATTCAAAACTCATAATAATGGAAACGGAACTTGAATGAACTCACTCAAGAAATATATCATCATCATCAAATTTAAGAGCTAGGCTCTTGTCGGTGGAGTTTTTTTTATTTCTCTCTGCTTTCCGCCCTTCTCTTAACCTCTTGATACGACCCGACATTTATCTTTCCTTTTATTTGCTGCATGTAGCTTATTCTTGGTCTTCCTCGCTTCCTTTTTCCTTCTATTCTTCCTTCTATTATCGTTTTAATAAAATTGTCGTGTCGAATCAGGTGGCCTAACATTCGTCCCCTCCTACACTCTATTGTTTCCATCAATCTCCTTTTTTCCCTAACCATAGACAAAACTTCTTCATTTGTTTTCTTCTTCGTCCAACTTATACGCTCCATTCTCCTCCAGCACCACATCTCGAAGGCTTCCAGTCTCTCTTTGTCCCTCTTTGTCAATGTCCACGCTTCATATCCATAGAGTGCTATACTCCAAATGTACACTTTAACAAGTTTTTTGCGAACTTTGCTTGATATTCTGGCCTTGAGCAGGTGCTTTTTTGCATTATAAGCTTGTCTCGCCATCGCTATCCTTGCTTTTATATCTGGTGTACATCTGGAGTCACTAGTTATCAAGCTACCTAGATATTTGAAGGTTTTAACCTTTTCTATTTTTGTGTTATTTATTGAGATAGGGCTATATTTTTCCTTTTTAGAAGCAATTAGTGTTTTTGTTTTATTTATGTTAATTTTGAGACCAAATTCTTTAAAAATAGTATCCATTTCTGTAACCAGTTCTTCCAACTCCAATCTGTTTTCTGCAATGGCTGAAATATATATTTTTTCATATTGGACAGCATCACACACATTGCTCATGGACAAGCTACCGACACATATTACAAATTGAAAAACTACTTATATTAAATTGCGTTAAAATGTAATTTAACGTTTTACGCATTTTGATACCTTTCTAGGATTTTTAATTAATTAAAAACTTGTTTATATATTTTTTTCTATGTACTCATATTAAATTTCGACGAAACAGAAATCCGGGATAATAAGAGTGCGACGAACAAGAATTCGACGAAAGAGGAATACGACGAATCAGAAACAAATCACGAAATAATCATAATGTTGTAACCAAAATGTAAATTGGCAATCATACGCATATGTGCGTCTCCCAATGCAAGCCGCCTGTCTACCAAGTCAGCAATCTGAGTGGACCAATTAATTTAGCTAACCATTTTGTACTTCAATATGAATTTATGAAACGCAACAATTAATGTAACTAGATACAGTTTTGATAATTTTAACTCTGAGTTAAAAAATACAGAAGTACATATAGTTGCTAGAGTAGCAGCTTTTTATTCTAAACATCTACATTATTATTAGGACGAAGCCCAACAATTTTTAATGTATGGTATATCACGTTAGGATATTATTAGCCATTAGTTTTCAGTTTACTTACAAAATCATAGTTTTACTTAAGGCTCACAAGTGAGTGGGAACTAACATTCGGCTATTTTCAGGGGGGGGGAGTACTAGTCGTATAACCTCATGTCTGTGTGTAGGTGTCACACACACTACAAGTTTTTGTCAATTTATAATGGAGCGGTTTGTCGTTGCAATGGAGTATTTCACACACCAGCCAATACCGAACCACTATGTGTAGGTTTCCTCACGATGTTTTTCTTCACATAAGCATCGGTATCTTAGAAAAGGTAAGGTTTTGTACAAAATTAGTGGAACAGGCCGGGTATTAAACTCTAGACCTCACAGGTGAATGGTAAAGTTTTCTCCCCTTGCCTATCGTGCCTTTACTATTCACCTATAATAGTGGGATCCAATTAGCACTTACAGAGACATCCGTTTTACGTCCCACATAGAAACAGAATTCGAAAATAATACCATATTCTATGAAACATCGTCAATGCTAAACTACGTTGGAACTCTGAAATGTTTGGCATGGATATTCGAAGTTACCGTGCCATGTGTTTTCGAGGCCAGTGATAACTTACTAAATCTATACAGTCGGCAACACATTCAGACCGTACATTCGTTGCAAAATCGACTCAATTACAAATACAAAAGATGCCGTGTTTGGTTAGCTGTGCTATCGTCAGTCGAGAATAGAGGCTTCTCCCGATATTCGTAGAACGAAGTATCAATAGAGTTTCGATTCAGTTTCTTGACCAAATGTTTGTGCTGGGCTTGCAATGATTGGACAAGCACGAGAGAATGTATGCTTGTATGCCCAAACCCTGTAAGTACAATGTGGTATTTTTTAATAATTTACCTGAGGGATTCTGATTTACCTAAGTTGAAAGCCCACTTGCGCCATTCCGTGGATCTTCCGATTAGCTGATCCAGACTTATGCAAGTGGGGCTTTTAATTCAGATTGAACAAGTCCGGAATAATAGCTAATCCGACTGTGGGCAAGTGGGCCTAAATGTCTACACCAAAGTTTATACATTTCAGTGAGCGTCTTTATAAAATAATTTGTACTTTACAAGATATTTGTTGATTATATTATATTATATTGGGTTCTAATCCCGCAAGGGGCAAATGTTTGTGTAAAAATGAGCACGAGCATTTGTACCTAAGTCATGGATGTTTACAAATGTATAAAAGTATGTCTATCCGTTATCCTAGTCACCTTAGCACAAGCCTTCATGCTTAGTTTGGGGCTAGGTAATTGGTGTGTCTTCTTGAAACAATTTATTATTATTATTATATTATTGTACATTTAGGATTGTAGTTTTTGTCGACTTAACAAGGACTGTCCATTCGTCGGGCACGTGCCGAATAACATAAACTAAGTTAGATATTAAGTACCTAATGAAGGTAGATATTAAGTTTCATTGTTACTAACCTTTTTAACTCTTTTATTATTATTATTTGCGATGGATGTTAGTTGTCTTAGCATATCTATTTTTCGTTATTTATTAAATCCAAATCTTAACAATAAATTCGATTATTATTGTAAATATTTATTTAGCGTTTGTCTGCATTAATATCGAAGACGAATAAAGTCCTCGCTTATAACCTAGACTTTCATTAATGACATTCATTTATCATGTCGTTCGTTAATCGCAGGTGCCTCCAGAGTCACGCAATGTTTATATCAAGCGACCATTGGCGCCTTTCCACGCCGTAAAAAGTGATATAACCTTTTTTCGTAGTCAAGAGGTGCTACTTTTTAAATCCTCTCCGTAGTTTCGATCCTTAAAGTAAAACGAAGCCTAGTACCATTCTGTATTCAAAGGGTAAAACCGGGACATAAATAAGACTAAGACTCCACTGTCTATTTCTCACCAGGCTCTATCTCATAAACCGTGATAGCTAGTTGAAATTTTCACAGACAACAAAATACTAAAGTCAAAATTAAAAAAGTAAGTGGGGCTCCGATACAACAAGCATGTTTTTTTCCGATTTTACAATCAAAAGGAGGTTATACTTATAGTGCTTAACGTTGAATAGATAATGGTACCCGTCGTTCGCGAGTCTAACTCGCACTTGGCCGGTCTTTTTATGACTTTTGGAAATATTCATTAGTTGCTTCTTGCCGTTATCGTAATGCCAGGGTAACTAAAATACCCAGTTATTTTTGGTGAACGTGCTTGCAACGTGGACTTGATAGTTAGTTTATATCGCAGATCCGAGTTTATGTAATGAATTTCAACTTGATACCTTTACGCAATAATAACTATCATTGCCTTAACGAAACGAACACGCTAAACAATTCGATATAGGGTTTTTACTCTGATGCACATTTTTGTATCAGCTGAACCCTGTGGTACCCTAATAATGTCGATCGCTTCTTACAGAGTCGATCCCATGTCTAGCGTCATTTTAAGGGACAATTTTATGCTATCATTTGGCAGGTTGAAAAGGTCAGAGTCGTATAAGCTGAATTGGTAATACGTGTTGCTTGAACATTTTGCTGAAAATAAAAGGTATTGGTAGCAGGCGTTATTGCATATTCTATGCACTCATAAAAATGGAACTTATATACTTTTACATCTCTAGTGCATTAATATCTGAGGAGTCTTAATCTGACTTTGGAGAAATATGAAGATTAATGTCATCTCAATACTCAATTTGCATGTAATACTGTCAGAATTTTGTAATAAATTTCAAAAACTACGTGTATTTTTAACTAGCTTAAGTAAATTATGGTTATGGGTGTACTCGTAGTCATGTGTCTAGTACAACGTTCTACTTTGAATTATACTTTATAATTCAAAGTGTTCGCATAAATGGAAGACACCAGTGTGCACAAGACTGAAAGAGAGACTCGTAAATGGTTTAATTAGGCAATTGTCTCAATGCCGACGAGTAAGAAACTATCGACAATTTTCTCGCCCAAGAAACGTAAAACAGATATACATTCTGTGTTAACATAAGAGATACATACAATAATAGTTAATAATTGATGGTTGTTTTACCTGCGAGAAGTCGCGGGGCTATCAAAGATAAACTCGCTCGGCGATGCTCGTTCGGTGATCAATTAGCGGTCAAATTCTATTCCATATTCAAATCGTCGGTCGCCCAAGAACACTTTATAGCCCAGGGACAACTCGCCAACTCGTTTTTGGTTTTTGGCTCCACTGGTTTTTTGCTCATCGTTGCCGGTCGGACTTGCCTTAAGCTGTTAAATTGCCTTAAAGAGTAATTTATGACTTTTTTCGCCTAAAACCAAGAAAGAAGACGAAAAAAGTTAATTTTTTGGCGGTTGTATTCGCCTTGTGTCTCGGCCTTTGCAGTGTTAGGTTAAAATAGAGCAGTTCTTAATTGAAACGTGTTCAATGACTAAGCAAACGAAATGCTGTCCGAACGAGTGCCTCGATTTCTTTCACTGTTTTTCTTCTTGCTTCATTTTTAATCAAGTAGGTAAATTGAATTTGGATTTTTAAACGAACGATTTAAGTTTTTTAATTTTCTGGCTTGGCTGCCATTGTGATTTAAATCCTACTACTTAGATTCTAAAATATCTAAGCTTTTTTTAAGTAGGAATTAACTTAGGCGTATAAGGTTGCTTTTTCGCCGGGGTGAGCTAAGCTGCAAGGTAAGGAATTTTCTCTAAATATAATTTTGACTTTTTCCCAAAATTCGTAAATTTATGATGACGCATTGTTTTTAAGATAAAATTAGCTTAAAACTTTTTAAGATTACAGTGCGTTTCTTTTTCTTACTAAAAGTAAGTTTCTTATGGACTTTGTAGTTACAATATAATATTATTATACTTATTTAATCCCTACTTAATATGGAAAATTCTACGGGTTTTACAAAATACCAACTTATTTGTTTTTAGCCAACTTCAGAAAACAAAGAGCTCAATTTTACGGTAATTTTTTAAAAGATTTACTTGCTTTGAAGTTCCTGAAGTCTAACAAAAACTTAACAATTTTTTAAGAAAATTTAACATAATAGAAAGTATTATTTAGTCAAACTTATCTTAATTAGCCTGGCTATTCTTACCATTGTGATATGATCCTCTTGTTACCGAGGTAAAACCAGACCACTACGGCGCTATTATTTAATAGGTGAATTTCGTGTGCCTAAATTCTAATGTAACGTACTACCCGTCCAAGCCAGCTAGACAAATGTCAAACGACTTTCGATGGCGAATACAACGAAAATATTAATGGAAATCAAAAAGCAATGGTGTTATGACAAATTTAGGCATTTAATCTAAATAGTGACAATATTTCTTTTTAAGTGCCTTCGGTATTTTCATTGTATTCGTCGTAGTTAGTCGTTTGACACGAGAGTAGTAGTAGTAGAGTGGACATCCCCAAAAAAACAATCCATACTAATAATATAAATGCGAAAGTGTGTCTGTCGGTCTGTCTGTTACCTCTTGATGCTTAAACCACTAAACCAATTGAGATAAAATTTGGTATGGAGGCAGTTCGACCCTGGAAAGGACATAGGCTACATTTTGTCGCGATATAAAAATATTAAGGGGTTGAAATGGGGGATGAAAGTTTATATGGAAAATCCAACTCTTGCGGGCGAAGTCGCGGAGAACCACTAGTTCAGAATAAAATGATGATAGAGGGAACTAAGACAATAAATCGCGATATAATGAAAATCAACAAAAACTAGGAATGAACACTTTAATTTATTAAAATTAAATCTATATTTTCATTACTTATTAGGCCCTTAACTAACAATTTACTTATTGCTAGTGTTAATAACATCAAGTTACATGCGCATGGTAAAATTGGTTTGATTTATCAATGTCAAGTTTACAAAATCAGACTACAATAAATAAACTCACGGTCTAATAGTGACAGAACACGCTAGTGGAATCATTAATGACTAATGTCTGTTCCTGTGACTGGGCGATAGAATAAAAAAAATATAAATAAATAAATTGTTTCAACAAACACACTAATTACCTAGCCTCAAACTAAGCGTGAGCTTGTGCTATGGTGACTAAGATAACGGATAGAAATACTTAAATACATATAAACATCCATGACTTAGGTACAAATGCTCGTGCTCATCACACAAACATTTGCCCCATGCGGGATTCGAACCCGCAACCGCCTGGTTTAGAAGTCCGGTGCGCGAACGACTACACCAAGACGATCGTCAAGAATATTTGTTGATTGATGCAATCTGGGCATGTCGTGATTTCGTTCTGTTTTTGCTTCAATCTTATGGCTCTTGTTCACAATGGAACACAATGGCCATCAAGTGATCGTCTATCATCGCCGGCATGATCGGGCTACTCTCCACACAATCGTTAACATTCATTGACTGACTGTCTCTACTGTTATGACGTCTATCGAAGATTTCAATTTATTTTGACTGACTTAAAAAAATAGGTTCTCAGTAGGTTGTATATTTGTCCGCTATTATCTTGCTTTTGGCTGAACCGACTTTGATGTGATTTTTATAAAAGTACGCTTTTTTCCTATCACTGAAAATGGTAAAATGATTTTTGGTACAAAAAACAATAGTCTAAAAAATCGTCCTTGCAACAATTATAACCGATGATTGACAGGTGGATGAAGCTGCATGCCAGTTCATCACCTTTTTTAAAAATAGGAAGATCAAAATGAATTGAATAAATTTTAATTTAATAATACTAACTTAGTTAATAAGGAAAATTGTTGCTAACACAATATGGATCCGAAATAAATGATTTTTAATTTAATTTTATTATTTGTAGATCCAGAAATAATACGTCTGAACTATACTCGAGTCTAGTACGTACTAAGTGTTCGGAGATTGTGGGAACGCGCACGCAGTCATGGGCCATCATTCCTTTGATGTGCCGACACAACATCGATTGCGCACGATAATACCCGATGATGACTGATAACAAAGATTTATGTTTACACAATCCTGCATGCCTATACTTGCCCATCATGGGCCATTGTGAAGAGGAGTATTTAGGTCCACGGTTAAAAAAGATTGTTTCACATAGGACAGTATTTTTTATTAATGTTACTTCAGGGATCATCTTCCAAGTTTGCAGTAGATAACGGAACAGAATCACCCGCCCGCGTGGTTCTGAAACATTACCATTCATTGTTACAAGCTGGAATTCAATTTGGAACTTTGCTCCGGTCATTATTCAAAAGTTCCCGCGAAGTGCCCAGGCATGGGACTGAAGAAATTTTATCGATACTCTATTCTATTCGATATTTTGGTTGTGAAAGAATGGTCATATTATCATCCAAGAACACTGTTGCTTAGAGCTCCTGTTGTTTACCCTTGCTATAGTTATTATTGCAATAAGTTAACTTCGGGTATAGACAAATAATTTGCTTAGCACAGTAAACATATAATGATTAAAGTGCATATAAACAGCATCTCCTCAGTCAAGACTTTCAACGAGTTTTTAAGTTCCAATATTGAGCTATTTACCTAAAACAATTTTGACTGACTTATATTGTTATTGGAATATTACTGAGAGACGTCCGGTACGGTGAGGAAAAACAACGTGAGTAAACCTGCACATTCAGGCGACTGAATGTGTAACCATGATCCAAACTGGTCAAGTTCCCCTGTTGACAGGATCACGGAAGTCCGATGGCAGTCACTCCATTGCTATTACCTAATCTGCCATATATCCTGGATCATTATCCAAAGCGGACCCTGGGCGTACGTTTGCACAACCGGGATAGCGCTAGGATGATACTTCCACAAGTCCGATGACAAATATTACGTCTAGTATTCACTAAAATTTAATGCTAGATGGGCCGATGACTGGTGGCCGGTGGTGGCTGGATGCGAGAAGCGGAGGACCGTGAAAGTTGGCGCAGTTTTGGAGAGGCCTATGTCCAGCAATGGACTGCAACAGGCTGATATGATGAAAATTTTATAATCCTTAAGAGTCTTGATATTTGTTGCAAATTAGTATTTTTTTTTTAATTGTTTCAACAAACACACCAATTACCTAGCCCCAAACTAAGCGTGAGCTTTTGCTATAGTGACTAGGATAACGGATAGAAATACTTAAATACATATAAACATCCATGACTTAGGTACAAATGCTTGTGCTCATCATACAAACATTTGCCCCTTGCGGGATTCGAACCCGCTACCGCCTGGTTTAGAAGTCCGGTGCGCGAACGACTACACCAAGACGGTCGTCAAAATACTCATTTAAAACTGTTGATCTAAAATATTATGTAGGATTTCTTGACTAGACATTTATAGCACAAAGCAAAATGTTTGGGTAGTAGATAAAAATAAAGTAAATATTCAGTTGAATGTGTATCATCTCCCAATCGGCTCTACGTGACAGCTCTACTACCTGAACTAGTGCTACTAAGACACAAATGACTAAAAAAACTTAAACGTTTTCGATATCGCGTTTCTCCTCCCTAGCAGATAAGTTTCAGTTCCTGCTCCAGAGCCATTACCTGTTCATTCAGAGTAATGAATCGGAACAGGAGGGCCGTAACTGTCACCTGGTTTTTACGAAGACTTGTTGTTTGAATTCAATACACTTTGTTCATTTGATTTGTAGTAGGTAATTTGGCTCACCAATGTTTTACGGCTTTTGAGCAAAGTAAAGTTAGCCTATATCGATCCTACTGCTGTGCTAAGGACTCACTTAAATTATGAGGACGTACGAGCCATACTCCACCACGCGGACTCAGTGCGTATTAGTGAAGGGGTGTCTGTAAGGCAAGTGACCTACCATACTGTCAGATGTTATCCTCTGACTAAGCTTAACGATTAATATCAACAGATATTAGCCGGGACCAACTGCTTGACGTGCCTTCCGAAACACGGAGATGCTTGTCTTGGACGTCACTTATATGGTCGGAATGGTCACCCATCCAATGACGACCGCGCCTTGGGTTGCTTAACTTTGGTACCACTACCAAAGCGCTGCCACTACTGCGCACCAAGCACCTCCGTTGAGCAAAGTGGGTATCTCGAAAGATCGAATTTAAGTTTATTAAGGATCAAATAAGGTAGGTACGACTTAATTCGAACCAGGAAGAATGATCTGAAAGACCCTCCAACAAAGGGTTCTGCACAGATCGTCTACGAGTAAGATAGACAGATGCTGTCAGGCGGGAAACCTTCAGCAAGTTTTTGATTCTTTCCGTAGCATTGACATAATATAAGTTGTCTTTTTTTATTGGTTGATAGCTATTACAGCTTTCATGACATTTGTTTGAATAATATCATCGTATTTCTGCAGGCCTTCCGCATAATTCGATTGCTTTTTATTGCAATATTTGTCGCTTTCAAATTTCAGTAAAACAACAATAGTTTTCAAACTGATGTCTTGAAAACAATGATAGCTTTAAAATGGTGTAATGATAAAAAAATAACCTTTATCCAGAAGCTGTACTAGAAAAAACGGTTTTTTGGCCAGTACATCGAGTCCATAGCCCAAACTGCAGCTAGAAAGCTTGGAGTTCTCTCTAAGGTCAGGCGGTATTTTACATCGAAGCAGCTTCTACAACTATACCAAGCTCAAGTTAGATCTTGTATGGAGTACTGATGCCACCTTTGAAAATACATTAAAGAAAAAATACATTTATTAATAAATGGACATCACATAACACACGAAAAAGTTATAAAACAAGAAACACAAAAAAATTACAATATATGTGGGTAAGCCAGTCGGACTGTGCAGTTGTGCGTCTGTGATGTCCATATTAAAAGGGCCCCACTCAGCTTAAGTCGTGACCCGCTAGGGGCCCCGATGCTGGTTTTCAGTCCAGTTCCAGTGGTTGGGATGAATCTGCCAAATACCAATTGGCTGCATTAGACTCAATGGGAAAAAGAGCAATACGAATTATTGGAGACACTGAACTTTGTGAAACTAAGCTGCAAAGCCTCGAACATAGGCGTAAGGTGGCGTGCCTTGCAGTGTTCTACAGGCTACATTTCGGCGAGTGTGCGAAGGAATTGCACGAATTGATTCCACCAGCCCCTTTCTACTATCGGGACATAAGACCCAGGCGGGGGTTCCACCCTTATGTCGTTGACATACCACTAATACGCACCAAACGTTTTAAATCTTCGTTCCTCTTGCGTACGGCTAGAGAGTGGAATTCGTTGCCAGCTGAAGTGTTCCCTAAACACTACGATTTGGATTCCTTTAAGAAAAGAGTGAATAGGCTGCTTCTAGACAGACATGTCCCATCATCGGCCGCATCGTCGCTTACCATTTGGAGATTGCGGCCAAATGTCAAAAATAAATTTTAAAAAAAATAACGGTCCTACCCCTTTTGTTCAATCTGAATGTAAATTATTGCTTTGTTGATAAACAGATTATCTTGAGTGCTTTTGTTATAAAAAATATTGTATTTCATTCAAAATGATGAGTTCATTCCAAAAATAATTTGATTCTATCTTGATGAGCCTTTAAATTAAAACAATCCCAAAAATATTGTTATTGGAATTGGACTCTCACAAATATGATTTATACGATTCTGGGATTAAGTCTTTGTTTCATTCTATTTATACTCGGATTATCTGAAAATGTAAAAATAGAAGAACAACAAATAAACACCGAAAACATTTTGATAATAAATATATAAATATATTTTTGTTTGCTTGTTAGATATGCAGGGGACCCTGCATTAACTTACCCTTTTTTAACTCTATGTTATCAACATAAGGTTTAAATATGGTTGCGCAAATTGGACAGATCAGGGTAGTTTTATGTAGGGCCGTGTGCACTCTAGAAGAGAAAGCGTTAAGAATAGTGTCCAGGTACTGGGAAGCCTCCGGTACATCGGCCGCCGAAAGGCTTCGGTACGGGAACAGACAGAGGCTGAGAGAACTATTTGGACTACTATAAAATTTTGGACTTTAAAAAATCACTAATTGTTTATGTCCAATACATAAACAATTAGTGATTTTTTATTTACACCTACATAACCATTAATACAACTTACAGACACTTCTAAGAGTAGGAGGTAAGTTACTATTTTTAAAGTTATATCAGACATTTATATTATCGGTCATTTAAATTGAAATCAGTCATAATCTATGTTAGAGATAGCTGCTATTTAGTTAGGGTTAAGATTCAGGGATGCTAAATAACTCTATAAGGCTTCTCTTGGGCAAACTCGAAAACCTAATCTTTGTTCTAAGATGAATAGTTAGCTCATTACTTATAAAAATGCGAAATACTCTGTTTCTACACAATTTTTTTTACAAAAAAGATACTTCTCACCGTGTCACGTACTAAAATTTATTCTGTGGGTGTCACCATGGACGTATATATTATAGTGACTGCCTCGTTGGTCTAGTGGTCAGCACGCTGAGTACTATCCACGAGGTCCCGGGTTCGAATCCCGGGTCGGGCCGAAGGTGTTTGGGTTTTTCTGTCTTGAAATTACTCAGACACAGCTCCGGAGTCAGGAAGTTGGTGGTGTTAACACCCGTGCCTCGGAAAGCACGTTAAGCCGTTGGTCCTGCGCCTGATCTCTCTACGGTCATGTCGGACTGCCGTCCCACCGAATTATGAGAGTGAAGGAACAGAGAGTGCACCTGTGTATTGCGCACACACTTGTGCACTATAATATGTCCCGCGCAGTTGGCTAATCTCTGTTGAGATAGGCCGCCGTAGTCGAAATCGGCTAGGAGGACATCATCATATCAGTGTCACTTACTTCACTTTGGTTATAGTTGTTTTGTTGGGAAAACTTAAGTATGAAACTTTGAAAGGTGTTTTTGTGGATAAAAACTGAGAAATAGTTAGCTATAGAAACGGTATTTTTCAATTTATTTAAAACTAGTGGTTCCTCGCGACTTCGCCCGCAAGAGTTGGATTCCCAGATAAACTTTCATCCCCCATTTCACCCTCTTAATGTTTTTATATCGCGACAAAATGTAGCCTTTGTCCTTTCCAGGGTCTTGAACTGTCTTTATACCAAAGTTCATTATAATCGGTTCAGTGGTTTAAGCGTCAAGAGAGACTAACAGACAGACCCACTTTTGCATTTGTAATATAAAGTATGGATATAAACAGTTTTACCGATTATATCAAGATATATTCGTTTTTCTAAAAGAATTTTTACAACAAACCCCTCGCTTCTACGTAAAGCACATCCTTATGCTTATTACAAATTATTACTCATTTTCTTATTACAATATTGCTTAGCCATCGTTATTATGACCACGGAAGTCCATTTTATGGAAAACGCACACGCACAAGACTAATTTCGTAATAGTTGTATTTATTTAACCATTTCAGTCATTCTTAATGCGAATTAGTTCACTGTCCCTTTCTCATAGTTAAGGAGAATGGAGAAAGCTGCTTAATAATTCACAGTAGCTACTTGCCTGTCCGATAACGTTGATTTGGGTCAAGGTAATGTACCCACGAATAGTGGACAAAGCCGAAGTAGATAAGAACTGTCCTGAACATTAGCACAAAATACTAAGAGTACAGATAAAAATCTACATACGAAGTGCGCTTGTGCAACGCACATAAGGACACGGCTCATCATATCATATCAGCCTATTGCAGTCCATTGCTGGACGTAGGCCTCTCCAAGACGTGGAGACGGGGTCTCCACTCGAGAACTTTTTTACTACAACGCCCGTCGATTCTGCGACAGACATGACCAGCCCACTGCCACTTCAGCTCACTGCACCTCTGAACGATATCTATCACTTTGGTCTTTTGGCGGATGATCTCGTTCCAGATTCTATTCCTTAGCGAGATCCTTAGCATAGACTGTTTCTTAGCTCGCTGAGCCAGCTTGACTGTCAAGTTTCACGTCTCGGCCACGGCTCACGGACACGATATCTCGGAACGGTTCGGAACAGTACAAGCGCGAGTGTCATCCGCTTAAGACACGCGTCTGGGAATTTGGTGTGCAAAAACTACTTGAACTGTGAAATTCTACAAAATATTTTAAATGAGGTACATACTCTTACTTTTCCAATTCCTTGCAAGTGTTACATTAAGCACCACTAGCTTATATTAAAAGCAATTGTACATAAGAATGCGAATTTATTTGCTAAAATCTTAGTGTGGCATCTTAGAACGCAGCAATGTTAATTGTTTGTGTTCTTTTTTAAAGATTCGTGTGTATTTAGATGTTATCTGGCGCATATTCTGTTATTGTTATATCATTTGCCGCCCGCTGCTCTCAAATACGTATCCGGAACTTTCGGAAAATTCCCACTTTGCCCAAAACGTGCGCAGTCTTGTCACGTAAGCTGGTTCAATGGGACACGAGTTGTTCCGATCTCTTGTAAATGTCCCGGTAATTTCGCAATGTATTGTGTGGAATTCACTTGGCGAGACAAAATGGAATGGACTTTGAAAGCTTTTATTTCTCGGATTTTATAAAATGGATCGGCGTTGTATTTTGTAAAATGGAACACAAGCCCGTTGCTTAGTTTTACGATATTTAGTGTTAGCATTTGAACACTTTTAAAAGTTCCTGATATCTTGCATACTTGACAGAAAAATGGATGTATCCTTACAAAATAGATAAAATTATCCGATAACTAACAGGAACTCTTAGGCCCACTTGTGCACATCTGGATTAGCCAATCTGGACATGTTCAAGGCCTGTAATGTGAGTTAAAAACCCACTTGCGCCAGTCTGGATTAGCTAATTCGGACAGTCCACTTGCACCAGACTGGCAATCCAGACTGGCGAACAAACAACAATTAACATTGGTTGATTAACCAATGTTAATCCGGACTGTCGCTAGGCCTATGATTTAAATTTAAAGCACATTTGTGCAAACCCGGAATAGCTAATCCGGACTAGCGCAAGTTAGTCTAAAGGAAGTATTGAAGTTCTTACTTATTAATTAAAATAATGTAACAACGTTATCAATTGGTATGTCGTAACACTTATGTAAGAACTTGCGAAGAAACTGGTCTCAACCTAACTGATAATTAAACATTTGCAACAATATTTCCGTCGGATACTTGTACTCACAACTTTTCACAAAGTATTGATGGATGGAAACGCCGACTCACTACCGTAACAACCTCGTCCCAACCAAGATACAGTTAGGAACTTGGGATAGCATTCGGCCGAATAGCGAATGGTCGTGGGTTCGAGTCACATCTAAAGAGGGTCGATGAAATTTATAAGTTTAAATAAGAAACCAAAAATTTACATAAGGGCAGGATTTGAACTCACTATTTTTGGCTAACTGTTCCAACGCTCTTTCCTTACTGAGTTAACCTGCCGGCCACGAAAAATCTTACAGTTCAGCTAAACTGACCGAACTCACCGAACACCGTTCTAGCTAAAATCACCAAACATTTCCGTAACTAAGGGTTACCGAAATGTTTGGTGATTTTAGCCAATTTCACGGTTCAAGTTCTCACTCATGCTTAGCGAAACTAAAGCCTCCGTCCACATCAGTAGGTCCGGATTAAAATAGAGGATCGGGAATATCGGGTTCGAACCATCCGATGTATTGAGTCGCGGATTTTTTCGGGCATTTGCGCTTTTAATCCTAGTTGTCAACCCGGGCTTCGAGGGTCATTGGATAGGATGAACAACCAATATGGGAAAAATATATATGAAAAAGAAGAATTTAATATGTACTTAACTGACTACTCGTATCAATCAATCATCATTTGATCAAGTCCTGTTTATGAGACCCATGTCTATTTTCACAACTCACCTCGACTCGAATACCTCGTTGGTCTAGTGGTCAGCACACTGGATACTATCCATAAGAATCCGGGTTGGACTCCTGGGTCTCTTCTCTACGGTCATACGAGGGTCAAACTGAAAGTTCTTAGAAAATCAAAAACTGATTACATTAGCCAGTTATTAGTTTTATTATATCTTTTCAAAATATTGTCCATTGACGTCAATACACCGCTGCATGCGATGGAACCACTGGGAAAAGCACTTTGCCCACTCGTCCTTAGGGGTCTCTTCAATGGCATCGCGATACGCAGCCACCGCTTCTTCAGCATTCATAAACCGCTTTCCTTTAAGTTTTTCTTTAATTTTTGGAAATAAATAAAAATCACAAGGCGCGAGGTCGGGGCTATACGGCGGGTGACCCAGTAATTCAACGTTTGATGTCGCCAAATAGTCGATCGTTCGCTTGGCGGTGTGCGACGAGGCGTTGTCGTGGTGAAGGAGGATCCTACTGCGAGGTCGTTTCTCTTGAACTTTTTCCAAGACAAGTGGCAAACAATTGGTAGTGTACCATTTTGCAGAAACTGTTTTTTGATCCTCTAACACAATTGTTGCGAAATGACCTATCCTTCCAAAGAACGAGGCCACCATTTTTTTTCCCGCACTTCGATCTCTCTTCACTTTAGTTGGAAACTCCTCGAAAGGAAACACCCACTGAGCAGATTGTCTTTTGGTTTCAGGATCATAACAGTAAATCCAGCTTTCGTCACCTGTTAGTATGTCGAACACAGCATTTGAGTCACCTCCGTTAAATCTTTCAATCATTTTACGGCACCAATCCACACGATGGAGTTTTTGAGCCTTAGTCAAATTATGAGGTATCCACCGGGCGCAAAGCTTCCTGACCGCTAAATGTTCGTGGAGGATTTTGTGCACTTGACTCATACCGATGCCTAAGCTTGTCCGAATCTGCTGATAGGTCACTCTTTTGTCAGTCTCTATCATACGCCGCACAACACAGATGTTATTTTCAGTCGTCGCCGTAGAAGGCCGTCTCTCACGTACATCATCAGTGAGATTAGTGCGACCACGTTTAAACTCATTAAACCAGTTGTAAACAGTCGCACGAGATGGGGCTTCATCGTGAAAGGCCAATCGTAGTCTATCATAACTTTCTTGTTGACTTAAATGACATCGAAAGTCATAAAAAATCATTGCACGAAAATTTTCTCGTGTTAAATTCATTTTGACGTGACACAGACAATTTTCAATTTGCCGCCAAGTCGTAAAACAAATGACAAATGAATGAAATATATACTCAGTAATATTGGCAAAGAGTTCTATTTTCAAATTTTAGAATATTTTTTTTATTATATTGTTTATAAGTGGCCAGTTCTAAGAACTTTCAGTTTGACCCTCGTATCGGACTGCTCGTCTCACCGAATTATGTGAGCGGAGGAACAGAGAGTGCGCCTGTGTATTGCGCACATACGCACATAGTTGTGCACTATAATATGTCCCGCGCAGTTGGTTGATCTTTGTTGAGATTGGCCGTTGTAGTTAAATTCTACTAAAGGAGGACGTTATTACATTACCAGCCGTTTTTGTTTTGTTCCAAAAAATTAATATTCAATTCCTTAAAAATGGGATGGTTATTTATTTTCAGATAGTGCCCCGTTTAAATATTAGATTTTTTTAAACTTCTGTCTAAAGTGAACCCCATGCGAGGCAACACACGTCGCGCGCAGAAAACGCTTCTGAATAACAATAAAATTGGAGTTTAATCTGCTGTAAGTTCGACGGTAGCACGCAAACCGAGATTGCTGTACAAATGCAGATAGATTGGTTGTGTAATCATTGCAGATTTTTTTTGGGTATTTTAGCAGAAATCAACTGTTGGCTTGGAGAGCTAAGTATATTTTATTATTATTATTGCAAATTTTGGGCCAAGTAGTGGTCTATTGTGGCAGCCCTTTTGATTATAACTCACTACTTATGCCCGTTGGATCCAGGAATCGCCAGATTTTTCGGGGAGTGAGTTTGTTATCTCTTCCAGATGTATTAGGTATATGCGGCCCTATATGGATATTTTTTTGCTCATAAGCGGTCCGCATGAGCAGTATGTACATAGCAGTTTCTTCTGTTAAGTGGCAGAATCGGCTCATTGCGTCCTTGGTCAACTTAATAGTTGCCATGTGTTTGTTGAGTTTGCAGTGACCCGTCAATATTCAAGTCAAGCACACATGTTTTAAATCATTTGAGCTTTAGCAGTTCTTTAGAAACTTTGTTGTTATACCCTTGTATGAGCGCTTTAGAGTGTTCTTGTCCTGGTGTGGACTTCCACGTCTCAATAGCCTCTTGTTTACAAATAGTTGAGTAAGGCTCCGCGCAGATGGGACACCGACGACCACCACCGGTGGCTATAGCTCGTCAAGCCCTTTGGTCCCCCGCAAACGAAGGTGGTCGGTGGCCGCTACAATTTGGCATTCACCTGTTGTACAGTCTACAGGTCCTTTGACAGATATTTTGTCAAAATTGCAGGTGGCTGCCACCGGTGGCGTGTCGCGAACACTGAGTCGCGATCGGACGCTACTTGCTTGACGTGTGCGGCGACTCCATAGAAAACATATTAAAAATGTTATAAACGACTTTTTGCTAGCCACGGGTGGCTGTGGTCGGCCTATCTGCGCGGAGCCTTTGGACACTATTAAAAAGACATTAAAAGTTATTTTTGGAAAAAATACAACCCCTTTTTAAGTCATCATCATAGTATTTGATAATGGTAGTTGGATATTACATAGTTCGTACAATCTGTTAAAATTGTCCATATCAGATGGATTGAAATAATATGGTTATGACTTATATTGACTAGACCTATATCAAAGCTGTCATTAAGTCACAAAAATTAAGAAATTACAAAATATTCGACGGTAACCTTCCGACACCGGGTGGTCATCATCATCATCATCCTAGCATTATCCCGGTTGAGCACTCACAAGCGAAGGCCCAGAGTCTGCTGAACATGATCCAGGATGTGGCAGATCAGGTAATTACAGTAGAGCGACTGCCATCTGATCTCCGTGACCCTCTTAAGGGAAAGCTGACCAGTTTTGGTTTAGGTTTCCTCATAATGTTTTCCCTCACCGTAAGAGCATCAGTTAGTGAAACAACTAATGTACATAACTCAGAAAAAGTCATTGGTACATATATGGCGACCCATGGGTTCGAACCCGACTCCTCCCGCATGAGAGGCAACCCGCTAGCCATTGCGCCACTGACGCTTCCGACACCGGGTAAAAATAGAAACATTTTCTCTCACTTTCCTATTGAAAAATTTGCGCATGTCCATAAATAGCCCATTTAATTTATCGTCGACACAACTCAATTGTAGAGGACGAGTAAGAATAGTGTTCGTTGCGCATTTTGTTCCGCCATCAAGTTATTGCGTTTTATAGTTCTTCTATATTCAGATCTGCAGTAGCTCTAGTAGAACCGCATTCACATTTGGAAATTGGTGTATGTGGGACTGAATAAAATAAGGTCTAACTTTACCACAGATAATTTAATAGTTACTACTTTTACTAATTACCTATATTCCTTTTAGGAAGTGATTGATTTTGCTGCTCTAATACCACAACTTTACTTTTATTATGGGATCAACATCGAAATCTCAACAAAAACATGATGATTTTTGCATAAAAATCAGTGGTCCAGAATAAAGATACACCATTTTAGCGATTTTGTGTTAGGGGGTTAGCGTGTACAACATCTTTTATTACGCGTTCAGCGTTGAAATACTTATAATTTACCTACAAAACCTGTGAAGTAGTGATCAGCAGCAACAAGGAAGCTCAATCAATCGAGTCAGTAGACCTGCTGTATTAACTGTTTTATTTGTGCCATGTCTCAAGCCGCAGTAGGTACACATGTGTATTTGCGCAGTTGCATACAAATTCCGCTGACTCGGCGAGCAACACTCTCGGTAAATAATCACTCAAGTCATTTCGTAATGGATTTGAAAGGATTTGCGCTAATATTGAAGATTTACTGAGGCTTTTACGACAACCGTATAAAATTAATTTATATTTTTGGCAGTTCTGGCTTTTGCCCACTCGCTGTCCAGCGGGGCGACGCGCGGATAACACGAGCTACTATCACTGGGTCTTTGACATTTTGACAAACGCCTGCCGATTGCATTTCTCGGCTTCTGCTCTCGCCCTATACCTCCGCGGCCCGCCACACCTTCAAAGGAAGATTTAATTAAGCGGTTTACCTATAGTAAAAAACCAATTGCCATTATCTGTAGGTACGCTGTGCCGATCAAATACTGATTTGGTAGAGTTATCACGTCTTATGCCGACTAGCCTACTCTGTTGTAGCTTCATAAGATTTGACAGAACCAAGTTGAGTCTACTTTAAAAACTTCTTAAAAAAGGTGCTATCAAAAACTAGTCTTACAAGGTTATAATTACCTACAAAAATCTGAAAACTTCGATTTTTTTATTTTTGTCAAAATTGCGTTCGGCTCTCGAGGTCACAAACTTAGATTATTCACTGAGCCAACATCATAACCAAAGTCTGCAAAAATCAGAACAACCGGATTTAATGCAAGCTTATGTAATATGTTACTGGATTATTATATAGCTATCCAATAGTTTTAATAACAAAACTCATGTTAACAATGCGAAGTTCGACCTAAGCTCCGTTGAGAGTTATTAAAACTTCAATCACGTAACTTAAGTTCTATTCGATCTTACTTATATCCATCGCTTAGCCTTAACAGTGGATTAGATAATGGTATTAATTTAACACAGCAGGGCTACCACAGAAGTAGGCTCGAACTATTCCAATTAACATAAGTTTATGTGATACCGGTCAGATCCTCAGACAAGGTTGAAAGATTACGTAATTGTTTGATACTGTTACTCACACATTATCTAACTAAGTAAATCGATCTGATTGCATAACGATGTTATCAAGATTAAGGACCTTTGATAAATTACATTAAGATATGTTACGCCTTACAAAATCTACACCTAAACATGGCACGACTTGCAACTGACACTTCAAGTGACAGTTATCCATTACTGGTTAAAAATGGATGATAATAATTTATATTATTAAAGTTTTATCGACAATGGATATGATTCCAATGTGTCCTGTCTAATATTAAATTTAAGTTCAGTCTGTTTCTTTTTCTGCTACACAAAAGAGAAGAGACAGACACTAATTTAGAAACGTCAAATTTAAAAAACCTCATGCGTGTTTTCGTCATCATTAAATGACATACCTACTAAATTGTCTATGGAATCTCTAATTTCCTTAGCAACGGACAGGTGTTTAGTTTGACGTTTTTTAATTATTATAGTCTGTCTCTTTTTGTTTGTTTGGCTAAGAAAGAGAGAGATTTAACTTATGTTAATCTTAGACAGGGCACATTGGAATCAAGCCCTTTTTTTTCAAAAGCGTATGTATGTCCACTTTTTTGGCACGTTCGACATTACTCGATAACCCAAACAGCTGGATGGATTTTGACATGTTAGGTCTCGTTGAATTTGTCAGAATTGTGGTAGGCTACATACAATTTGAAAATGGCAAGAATAACAATATGGATATCATAAAAGCTAGTTACAAGACCATTTCAAAAATAGAATAAACTAGCAGTTCCCTACGACTTCGCCCGCGCCAATATTCGGATTTTCCATACAAACTTTCATCCCCTATTTCACCCTCCTAATTATTTTATATCACGACAAAAAGTAGCCTTTGTCCTTTCCAGGGTCTGAAAATATCTCTGTACTTTTCATCTGATTCGGTCTAGTAGTTTCGGCGCCTATTCAATACAAACAAACAAGCAATCAAATCTTTCCTCTTTATAATATTAGTGTAGATAGTGTAGATTTTGAAGACGGGTATTTTGTTTTTTAAATAATACATTATTTATTTGTTTCTTACGTTTACGCGAATTGTTGAACTCATTAATACACAATTTTACGGATTACTTCGCAATTTATTTACATTTTATTTCAAACCTGACGTTTCGAACACTTTACAGCAATCGTGGTCACAGGGAGATGATGTGTGCATGTATTGGCCGTAGTTTAAATGGGTACACTAAACATAGAAATATACAGCTGCACTTATGAATTTCCTGGTCAGAAGCTCGCATAACGCTAAGTTGGAAGTTTCCATACATGTCTTGTCTAACTTGTACCTACCTCAGAATTTCTGGGAGATGTACTTACTTGTACCACAGATTAAGTACTTGTACTTCGTACAGAAGTATGACTTAGCAATTGTATTCAAAGAAATGTCTTCTCAATGTCGTCAACAATATGGCGTAATTTAGTTCGCTTCAGAGTCAAGCACATTTTCGTGTAGACACCTACAGCAATCCATTGCAAGATAATTTCATACTTATTGCTCTGGAATATGATTCATAATACACTAAAACTATTCAGTGACGTAATTTCACGCGACGCGATAGGGTTGACTGCTACGAGAAGCTTCTAATGCCATCTAGCGCTTCTTTCTAGTACTTTATTCATTTTCGTCCAGCCAGCAACGTAGCCGCGCGGTCGCCGGTGAATAAAACGCGCGAGCGTATTGCTGGCCGGTAGCGACACGCAACTTGTTTAGCCCCTAAGTAAGGGTCGCCACGCGTAGGTACTTTTTTGCTACCTACGCGGGGAGATACACAGGCCTGCTTGTACTTAGCACTTGAGCATCGATAGAAATTAAGTCAGAAAGCTTAATATTGGCGGTCGAGTTAGCCAAAAAAATTAAGTGATGTTAGAATTTGGCGAATTTTACAAAAAATAATACTTAATCGTAAGTTTTAAATTGAAAAGTAAATTGTACTCGAATAAAAACCGATTAACTAATTATCCAAAAGTCAAAATCTTTTTTCAAATTTTGTCAGAAGATGTCACTTAATATATGAATTAAGCTAGATTATGTCGTCTTATTTGGACCCTACTAGCGTTTGAGTCAAGATACAGACAATCTGGCAAGTGCTGAGAAAAAACGCTGAAACAACTTTGGTTATTATTAGCTTCAATAGAAAATATAATTCACTGTAGTATACTTTATCCCTTTTGATACTGCATACAATAAAAAAGGTTGCAAACAATTTATATTTCAACTAGTGGTTCCCCGCGACTTCGCCCGCAAGAGTTGTATTTTCCATATAAAACTACATCCCCCATTTTACCCCCTTAATGTTTTTATATCGCGACAAAATGTAGCCTATGCCCTTTCCAGGGTCTCGAACTGTCTCCATACCAAATTTCATCTCAATCGGTTTAGTGGTTTAAGCGTCAAGAGGTAACAGACAGACAGACAGACACACTTTCGCATTTATAATATTAAGTATGGATTTCAGCCACCTGCTTAATCTTACATTGTAATAGTTAGTTTATCGTTTACACTTCCAACTTTGAAGACAAGCCTAAACTCTTGCAGGCGTCTGTTTTAAACTACTGAAGTCAAAACTTCCAAGACCTGCACTTCATTTGCAACACACTGCAATTTCCGGTTGCACCATTCGACAAGATTGAGTTCAGGAAGGTTAGGTAACTATACAATCTACTTACACACTGGTCGGTCATTGGTTTTTTATAGCCATTAAGAGATGTTCTGTTATGTGACTGCCTCGTTGGTCCCGGGTTCGAATCCCAGGTCGGGCCGAGAGTGTTTGGGTTTTTCTGTTTTTAAATAACTCAGACACAGCTCCGGAGTCAGGAAGTTGGTGGTGTTAACACCCCCGTGCCTCGGAAAGCACGTTAAGCCGTTGGTCCTGCACCTGATCACTCTACGGTCATGTCGGACTGCCGCCTCACCGAATTATGAGAGTGAAGGAACAGAGAGTGCACCTGTGTATTGCGCAAACACTTGTGCACTATAATATCTCCCGCGCAGTTGGCTAGACTGTTGAGACAGGCCGCTGTAGGCGAAATTCGGCTAGGAGGACATTATTATTATTAACAGATGTTCATCTGCAACATAAATAACATGCATTTCGAAATCAAACAAAATAAATCACCTTTCCAAAAATATCTTTACAGCTGATCTATAAAAGTATGGGATGATAAAAAGTACTAGGGGTTTTTGGCGTTTAGTTTAAAAGCAAATAGCTTGGTATAGCTTTTAGGAAATTAATAATATAATTTCCTAAAAACTATACCAAACTATTTGTTAGGTGGTGGGCCTGCTGTATAGAAAGTTGTTGCAATTATGATTCTTTATCATTGATATAGGCACCGAAATCGGTAACTCAATTAGTCACTGTATAAAATCTCATTTGAAAATCATTTTTATCCTCAAATCCTACGGTTTCTGCAGCTGAAACCCTGATTTCCTCATTCAGTTGGCTAGCCCAGTCTTTGAAGTAAGAGTACTCAGCTCATTCTCCTTAAAAACGACGCTACAAATGGGTCTTAAATGATGTGTAAGTCATGGAATATAATAAAATATCCACACAACTTTTCTCTCACATTTAGTAACTATTTTGCCATGAGCTTTCATTCACAAACAGCGAATGCAAAATATCGTACAGTAATACTAAGTATAATCAAGTGTCCAACAATACATATTCACAACGATAGATTTTCTATTTACGAGTTATCAAAATATCGGAGACTCGTTAAAAACTAGCTACACGGTCCATTATCGGTATGATTTTCTAAACCACACACCTTGTCTACACGCCATCCATCAATATTCTTGTCGTCAACCAAACTACTTACGGAAACCAAAGTGTCTAGAAGACGCTTTATTTCGGAGCCGCAAGGCCGTGGTGTATCGATCGCTTAACCACAGATTGGGTTTGATCACGCAACCTTATCTGTGGTGAACGACGGATTTATTGGCACTGGAGTCGTGGCCTTAATGGGTTCATTTGGTACGATGAGCGTTTAATTTAACACTTTGGAGGTGACAGTTAAACTGGTAGATTAAATTTAATATATTTTTGCTAAAGCATGCAAATAAAGGGGTCTGGGCTCCGAATATAATTTTGACCCATTCGGTGTCGACCCTTGGTCCGTGGAGTCCTAGCGCTATAAAGATTTTTAAGGAAATAGCAAAAAGGTTAGTCGACATCACAGAAGACCGAAGAGCTGGCAGCTAGCTACCTCGGACGAAGAATTAGTCTAAGTATTCAAAGGGGGAACGCTGCCAATATCTTCGGAACCTAGCCTAAGGGGACTCCTTTTAATATTTTATTTTAGTTATTATATTATATTTTTTAAGGTTTCTCCCTAATTAGGCTTATAGACCCAACATGGGGCATTTATGCACGTTCACATATTATACCTACTACTACAGCTTCGGGACAATTCTGGGTCAATGCTGAGAAGAAGCAGCGCAAGAAATTTAGTCAATGTCATAGGCTCGTTTCAAAGTTTAAATAATATTGAAACTAAGGTTTTCAAAGGCATTTTTTTGTGTAGTTATCTCTCTTGTCAACTATTTAGAACATTCCAAAACATCAAAAATA
Source organism: Pyrausta nigrata (assembly GCA_949316185.1). NCBI lineage: Eukaryota > Metazoa > Arthropoda > Insecta > Lepidoptera > Crambidae > Pyrausta > Pyrausta nigrata. The sequence goes on along the minus strand of OX438947.1, from coordinate 17,561,857 downwards.
AAATCTCTAACTAACAAAAATGGGTAGACAAAACATTTTGGTGAAAATAGAAGAGTCGAAAGACTCTTGTTTAATTGAAAGGAATTACGTAATTTTCGTCACGATTGGTTGAAATGGGTAAAGTATAGAGTTAGATTTTAAGAATAAGCTTTTGCGAAGCGCAACAATGGCTGTGACCATCATCCCTGCGCATAAGTTTGTACCGAGCATAAACGTCATTTATTTATGTATGTAGGCCCACAGGGGGCACTTGTACACGTCCCAATATATGTGATTTTAGCCCTACCACTGTTTCGGAACGAATTGTGGGCTAGTGCTGAAAAAAGCAGCGCAAGAAACTCTGTGCCATGAGCCTACTGAGAAACGTAACTCCGTCTTAGGATCAAGCTTATTCGAGTCCAATATTTCCTGAGGCATATTTACGCTGGCTGTGTCCTCTTTTTATTAAATCACATTTCTGCGGCGCGTCATTTCATAAATAAATAAAATGTGCTGTTATTATAGCTCTACTCCTGACACATTTTCGCCGACAGCGAATTGAATTATTTTTCCGAGACAGGTGCTTTTGTGGAGAAAAGGCAGATGTCTTTGTTACGCAGGTTAAATGGCTAAATAAGTATTTTTAGACTGATGAGGCTGAGCCCAGTGACTGTCTTATCACCATACAAAATTACATTCACCCGGATTCTAGCAAATGGAGTTCAGTCAAATGAAAGTTATAGTAGGCTTTTTAAAAAAATAAACAGTTTCCAATAGTGTACATGTATATTCACATGACCAGATCAAATGGTGAAAAAAAAATACATTTGCGATCAGCACAGGTGCGGCTGAGAAAAAAAACAATATAACCAATTCCAAACGAGGATTTGGATCTTGATATTTTCGCCATGCTTTATTTTTTAGGGCATATTATGATCACTAAGATAGGTTTTTTGAAATTCGCCTCATAAGGGGGTATAACAGACCGGGTAAATTTGTATAACGCCGTCATTTTGAAGACGAATCGATATAAATTGGTATTTAGCTGCTTATTTGATTAGAAATTAGGAATGGGTTTAAATGATGGGTAAAATTAGGTATGAGGTAGGTATTTCAGGACTTGAAAATTAAACCTCTGTGTTTAAAAAGTGGGTGGAAGTTTGCATAGGAAATTCGACATGCACGGACGTTGTCGCGGGGATCAACAACCAATATAGCAGCTGTAAAACAGGACAATGTGTTCGCTCCCGGGTTTGTTTGCCCTCGCCTGTCAATATTTACGAAAGGATCGCGGGGTGAAATGAATATGCAGGCTATACTTATTTTAAAGCAGATTAATATTCTATTTGTATGTTATTTAAAATATAAATAAATAATTTATTAAAACAAACACACGAATTACCTAGCCCCAAATTAAGCGTGAGCTTGTGCTATGGCGACTAGGATAACGAATAGACATACTTATATACGTTTATACATACATGACATAGGTACAAATGCTCGTGCTCATTACACAAACATTTGTCCCTTGCAGGATTCGAACCCGCAACCTCTGGTTTTGTAGTCCGGAGCGCACTACACCAAGACGGTCGTCAAGTATATCGTATAAGTGTTTAATGGTGAATCCACACAGCCCGGCGGCACTGCCGGCGGCTAGGCCGGGGGCTGTGCCGCCGCGCCGGCCCATGTCGCCGGGCTGTATGGATCCACCATAAGGTCCACTTGTTCAAGGCCTTTCATCAGAGTTGAAAGCCCATTTGCGCATGTCTGGATTAGCTAGTCCGGCAGGTCCACTTGCGCCATTTCGGATAAGCGAGCCCAAATTAGCGCAAGGCCTCCAGGATTAGGCACAATTGTACAAATCCGAATTTTCTAATCCTGACATGCGCAAATGGTCTTTTAACTCAGATCATAGGCTTTGCACTAGTCCGGATTAGCTGATACGGACTTGCGCAAGTGGACCTTCTAAACTAAGTTGAAGATTCTATTTAATGCAACTTTCTTATAAGCTGAAATAAAATTATTTCTGAAATAAAATTCAACAAGGAAGGTTTAATTTTATGAACTCACGAGGTCCTGGATCCTTTACCAACAATCATCGAAAATCACTCTCCTAAACCAAGTAACACGTTTTTCTTGGTTATTTTTAGCCTCTATCGTCTCAGCAATTTACTGTAACCAATTCTACTACAGTTAGCTGCAGTAATATTTCAATAGATTTTTACGAGGTTATTGCTATGTAGCTGGATTTAAGTTTAAATAAGAGAGAATAAGAGAGATTCTCTTAACTAGAAACTTAGTTTTTGTAATGTCATGTTTTAATGGTTTCTCTTACATTCTCTTGTTGACAAATGTTACAATAATATTGAAATAAATGAAATTGGTAGTATACCTACTAATTACTTACAACCTTTTCGTAGTAGAAAAATAAAGAGTAAGAGTAAAAGTAAAAGTTGTTTCTTTTATAAAAGGTTCTCATTATGACCGCCTTATATTAAAGAGAAACCTGTAAAAATCTGCTAGCTAGTATCTAATTGCTGACAGTAATTGAAAAGTTTAATAAAATCACCCCAGTATAATGTACATTTCATTCTACTCGTACATAATGATCCCGACGCCCATCAAACTGACGAACTTCTTGGTGTAGTGGTTCGCGCTCCGGACAACAAAACCAGGATTGCGGGTTCGAATCCCACACGAGACTTAATAATGTAAATGTAATAAGCACGAGCCTACCTAAGTCATGGATGTTTATCAGCGTATAGTATATAAGTATGCCTATTCGTTAGAACACCATATAAAAAGCTTAGTTTGTGGCAAAGTAATTGGTGTGTTTGTTAAAACAATTTATTATTGTTATCAAAGGGTAAGGTAGAAAGAAAAAAATGTTTTTCAACTCGAAGCTGACTGTACAAACGCTTTCTCGTAATGTAATGAAGCAAATAGTTACTTTTATACCGGATCGACGATCAAACACGAGCCCGTGCCGGCCAACAAATAAATACCAGGTACAAAGGATTGGGCTCGATTTAAGGGAAAAACGTGTGGATTTTGTATCATTGCTTGATAAAAATAGCCTGTTGGTTGGTGGCAGCGCTTTGGTGAACGAAAGTGCGAAAGAAGCAACAAACGGTGTGGTTGATGTGATTCGATGGGCTACCATCTGCGCCATATTATAGTGATATCTAAGAATGAAGAGGTGCTTGTGGCGCAGTGGCGGCAGCGCTTTGGTAGTGATACCAAAAGTTAAGCAACCCACGGCGCGGTCGTGATTGGATGGGTGACCATTCCGACCATTTAAGTGACGTCCATGACAAGCATCTCCGTGCTTCGGAAGGCACGTTAAGCAGTTGGTCCCGGCTAATATCTGTGGTATTAGTCGTTAAGCCTAGTCAGAGGCCCTAGGGCGGCTTGATAACTTCTGACAGTAAGGTTTGTCACTTGCCTTACATACACCCCTCCACCAATCCGCACTGAGCCCGCGTGGTGAAGTATGGCTCGTTCCTCCTCATAGTTGAGGTGAGGCCTTTTCCCAGCAGTGGGATCTAATAGGCTGACTTATATCTAAGAATGTAAGCCCGGAAAATATCTATCAGTAAGGCTTAAAATTGCACACGCCCGACTTTTTGCAAATGGAAACCTAGTTAGATGGAAAGAAGCTCCACTGCGTATTTCTCAAAAACAACACATTGAAATAGGTGTTTAAAGTCTTCCCTGTAGACAAGATGTTCTAGTCATTGACAGTGTGGTTCTAGTAATATCGTTTATTTAATCTACCAGGGACATAATTTAACCAATATAAATAGAAGTAGGAAAAAATACAACATAGTAAAAATAAAAACGTAAAGTAGAGAAAAGAACTTCAATTTTACAGATGACCTGTTATTACAGTCCCTACGACTATTACTATTTAGCTTCTGCGGTAGACGCGGGTAGAAATCGCGCCGTGAATTCTTAGCATAAAGTTGATCCCTTGCCTACACACCTCTCCACTAATCCGCACTAAGCTCGCGGTGAACGGCTCAAACCACCTCATGATTAAGATCTATTTCTAGCTGTGGAACGTTCAGCATATTACTAAGGAATTACTGTTTTATAGTAAGGAAAAACCGTCGAGTAAAATATAATTACGGCTAACTTAAAAACGGCACTACCAAAAATACTTATTACTATCAGACCTACTTTTAAACCATTCGGATACAACGCTCATGCTTACCGGTGCGAAGTTAGCGACCACATTCTGCGTCGAACAATGCGAAATAAAACGCACGAAAACTCGAAATCACGCGTTTTTACAAACCAATAAGACTAATCTAGATCGATTTTATCCCCAGTTTTAAAACCAACGACACATTGAAATAATGTGTTTGTTTATTAAATTCATATTGAATAGTATAAATTAAATAACATACTTTAATTAATTTTTTTTATAGAAAAAACTCCCCTAGAAAAATCGGTCCATACTTCACTAACATAGGCAGAGCATTCACCTTGTAGCACAAATTGCACACAAATCCGTTATCACACTAGCAAGTGTGTGGAGAAATCAAGATATATGTATATATATTTTTGCACGTGATCTTGGAACAGCGCCAGGCTTTCAAGTGACAACATAATTCAGGAAAGTATTGCAGACATATTCAGAGGCGTGTCCCAATGTACTTGTCATATTTCATGACGTTTTTTCGTTATATTTACAACATACCTCAATCTTGACATTTTTTTTTGTTGAAGACAATACTTATTTTATTTAAATTGGTATGTACACTACAAAATTTCAGGTTAGTATATTCATGGGTATATTAGAACTAGTTTGACAACCAAATTGTATACACAATTCATGGCTAAATACTGAGTGTTTTACAGGTAAACTAAATAATTAATAAGATTTTATCAAGTCTAGTCGGAATAAAGATTAACTCACATTCCAAGGCCCACTTTGATGTATAGGTGAATAATATGGATCCGAATATCCCATTCCTGCTTTATTTTGAAATGGGTTTGCTCTTGACTCTAGTCCTAACCAGACGTGGCGTAGACAGAGTCGACGGTGGAGCAAGCTTACCCAATTTAATTGTACATACCTCATGACCAGAAGTCGTGATCATTGTGTGGAATATACACTCACAACGACTTTCTTGACAGTTTTTTTAATGGAGTGGTTTGCCATTGCCTTCTTCATATTATACACCGGCCAACTAGAGTGCAGGTTTCCTCACGATGATATTCTTTACCGATAAGCAGCGATATCTCTGAAAAAGGCTAGAGCATCGATGGCGTAGTGGCTAGCGGGTTGCCTCACCGGGTTCGATCCCACGTGCCGCCATGTTCCAACTACTTTTTCTGAGTTATGTACATTAGTTGTTTTACTAACCGATGCCCTTACGGTGAGCGAAAACATGGTGAAAAAACCTGCACATTCAGGAGACTGGATGTGTAATCATCAACCAAACTGGTCAGGTTCCCTTGTTAACAGGGTCACGGAGGTCAGATGGCAGTCACTCTACTGTAGATATCTGATATGCCATATCCTAAATCATAGTCCAAAGCGGACCCTGGGTCCCATGGCACAACCGGGATAACGTTGGATTAGGAGGAGCATCTTTGAAAAAGACTGTACTTAAGTATTTATACAAACTCAGTGGTATAATTGGGAAGTCAATCACAATAAAGGGATAATAAAAAAAAATTACAGAGTGAAAAACATACTTAAAATTAAGTACTAACACAATACATTTATCGTTTAGCACCGCCTACATTCTATTTTTAAACTACCGATAGATCTACGTTATTAGTTCGCCGTCTGTTTGCCGCTACGGATTGTTGGACGAACAAATATTTATCGCGCGAACGTGTGTTCCCGTTAAGGCACTGTGTTTGATTTTAGTTATATTTATCGTTTAATAAAATAGGGGCCATTCGTAAAGGTAATATTGAAAAAAAAAACACTATTTGGATGTCTGAGAATAGTAGTAAAAGAAAACTATGAAGATCCGTCACCAACGACCCATTTTAATTATGGACGGATTGTATATGGAGGTACAGTCACGAACAACGCTAATTATACAAACATGATCTTATGTCATTGTTATAAAGTCTCAAAACTTGCTTAAGAATGTGACTGTACTTATATTCGTAGCATGCCATCGTAGCGCATTTGTATAAAATCATAACAGGGGCCCCATTCACGCGCCTTTGATATTATATCTCATACGATATTTGTCGAAAAAACATGGTGGATATCACAAAATGTGATAAATATCCGACATTTTCATACTTCGAGAATAAGAAAAATCTAAATTTTGAGATATCCGTCATGTTTTTAGATAAATATCGTATTTGATATAATATCGAAGGCGCGAGAATTGGGGCCCAGGTTCGTAGCATTGCCCCTACGCCGCATAGTATGTGCTACAAGTCTGCTGCGATAGTAATAATATCTTTAGTAATATCTTTAACAGTCATATACAGGTTGTCCGGGTTTTAACTAGCGATAATTTAAGAGCGTTTTATTTATTACATTTTAAAGATATAATCCTAATGAAAAATATTTTTTTTCTGCAAATTAAGTTAGTTAAATTTATTAATTAGGAGTGGCGCAGTGGCGGCAGCGCTTTGGTAGTGATACCAAAGTTAAGCAACCCACGGCGCGGTCGTGATTGGATAGGTGACCATTCCGACCATTTAAGTGACGTCCATGACAAGCATCTCCGTGCTTCGGAAGGCACGTTAAGCAGTTAGTCCCGGCTAATATTTGTTGGTATTAGTCGTTAGGCCTAGTCAGAGGCCCTAGGACGGCTTGATAACATCTGACAGTAAGGTTTGTCACTTGCCTTACAGACACCCCTCCACCAATCCGCACTGAGCCCGCGTGGTGGAGTATGGCTCGTACCTCCTCATAATTAAGGTGAGGCCTTTTCCCAGCAGTGGGATGTTTTTGCATTGAAATAGGTTTAAAAAACTATTCAACTGCTTCAAATTTTTGGTAATATTTATATAAAAAAATGTTTAAAAAATTTTAATTGATCTTTATTTCACTTGATAGGCCATAGCGTTACCTTCCAAAATAATCATATTTATAACTTTTAGGACCTCCAGATCCATAGAAATAGCATTTAAAAAATATATATAAGGCTGACTTTTCAAGAGGGGTGGGGGGGGAGTTCTGTTTATAACATTTGGCCCTTGGTTAAATATTTACTTTTTTATCTTGTACAAACAGCGAATACAAAAATGTTTCTGAGACGTTAAAATATTTGTAAATATAGGCGACATTATCCAAAACTGAAGATTTTGTGAATGTAATGAACTAAATTGGTATGTACAGGAATTCACGTACTTACAAAATTATATCCCATATTTGTACGATATCTACACTAATAATTATAAAGAGGAATGATTTGATTGTTTGTTTGTACTGAATAGGCTCCGAAACTACTGGATCGATTCAAATATACAAATTTGGTGCAGAGATAGTTTGATACCCTGGAAAGGACATAGGCTACTTTTTATCGCGATATAAAATCATCAGGGAGGTGAAATGGAGGATGAAAGTTTGTATGGAAAACCCGACTATTGGCGCGGATTATTTATTTTGTGTCGCGGGAACTTATTTTTTTTTTATTTGGGACAAAAAACAATTGTACAATACTCTTAATAAATTATCTTAATAAAAATTTGTAACATTATTGCTTGAAACAATATAAAACTGAAAAGTTGTTTTAACTTCACAGTACAAATATACGAGTACTATTATCCTTTGAACAATCCACGTACCGTGCATGCTGAGTGCAGCAAAGCAAAACAGTTGCACCAAAGCTTGTTTGCTTGTACAGTCGACAGCACGTCAGGTTACCCATGTGGACTACGAAAACAGCTTTTATAACGTAGGGAATAGAGGCGGTCTCAAGTCCAAAGTGGGTTAGTCTGACGTTACGGTAATGTGTACAATTCACTGTATCCCGAAATTCGACGACTTTACAATTGGGGTTCTACCCTGTAATACGATTTTAAGCGAGTCTAGCTACCCTACTAACTTATAATATTAGGCCTAATTCCAGAGAGGCCTTTCTAAGAGCAATTTTTAGGTCATGCCATCTCTTTCTCTAAAGAAAAAACGAAAAGAGACAGCAATAATTTTGAAACGTCAAGCGATGATGACTGAAGTCAGATAAAAGCATGCGAGAATTTGTAAAAACACGTGCCAATCGGATTACTTAATTTGATGTTTTAAAATCATTGTAAGTCGGTCCCTTTTCGTTGAAGTTTCGCGCTGTTTTAAGTACAATAAGGATTAGACATACCGCGACCGGTGCAGTTTAGCCCAAACGTCGAGCAGTGAGTATTAAATACTCATAATTTAAATTCGTGTTCATACCCGTTTTGGCGCAACTGGGTTAGGAAGGCAAAGGGAAGCGCTTCCTACCGACCGGTTGTTATGGTCGGGGACCAAGGTCCAATGGTCACCGTCTTGGTTTATCTATATGTAGTCAAGCTCGTGCTAAATCTTACATATCGCGGTTTGTGTTGTATGGAGCGGGCTTATGGCTATCGTAAAGGTCTTTGCCCACTACACCGTACCATACCCTGACCGTGCTAGGACCGTATAAAAAGTATACATTTGATCTTCAACCCTAAACAGAAGAGTTAAAGTTCAAAGTGTATAACCGCGGTGTTCGTTTTGACAGTTCCAAAACGGTGCAACGACGAACATCGAGCTTAAACATTTTGAACTATAACGTTTCATACTAAGGTCGAAAATGAAATATGTACGTCTTATCCGGTCCTAGCACGGTCATGGTATGGTACGGTGTAGTGGGCAAAGACCTTAAAGCTTAAAGTAGGACCCCTAGGGCAAACGAAGGAGTTGCACACAATGTTGTGTTTTAGATTTTGAACTTTTCTGTTTATCTGCTGCTTTGCTCGAAATTGCTCGTCTTGTAACGGTCTGCAATACTGTCGTTGCGAACATCTGAGCAAAATTTATTGCGTTTATCGATATCTATACTAATATTATAAAGAGGAAAGATTTGCTTGTTTGTTTGTTTGTATTGAATAGGCTCCGAAAGTACTGGACCGATTCAAATGAAATGACAGTTTGATACCTTGCGAAGGACATAGGCTACTTTTGGTCACGGTATAAAATCATCTGGGCGATGAAAAGGGATAAAAGTTCGTATAGAAAAAAAAACGAATTTTGGCGCGGGCAAAGTCGCGGGGAACAGCTAGTACATTTAGCAAAACGTCAATCACCTTTTTAGAGTGGTCTTTACAACACAAACTAGTTTACGAAACGACAGATGTCTCTTCTGATTAAGGCTTGGTAACCCTAAGCTTAAAATGCCTTTAGAAGCAATTGTGTTTTTAAAAGACACTCAGTTTAAACAATTGTTGCCCTAATCAATGATCATTACAAGGTCTTCATATTTTTTTTTACTCTATTCGTTGAGAGCGGCTTCATGGCTTACATGATAAAAGCTGTTTTCGTAGTCCAAATGGGTAACCTGACGTGCTGCAGTCCTTTTGACGTACGGTACAGTTAGTTATACGTGCACTGTTCGCAAATATCTGATGCATTAACATTAAAAAAAACCTGTAACACAGTTTATTTACTAAATCTTGACAGAAGAAAAAGTTTTTTTTAGTAATTAGTTAGGTTAAATACATAAATATGTACATAAACTGTGAGTGTTAAAATATTTTAAAAAACTAATGTAATTACTATGTTTAATTTATTGCAAAACGAGTTTCTGATATTTGTACATGTACGAGTACATTTTACAAAGCGTACAAGTCTTGTCATACGAGTGTGTAACCATAAGAACACCAATTTTTACTTAAGGTTACTAGGTGTTACCGTGGCTTGTTTTACAAGACTTGTACGCTTTCTGAAACATGGCCACATAAATTAAGGTAAATCCCCTTAATGTGCATAAATTGATGTAAATATATTATATGAGCTACCTTCATCCACTTGCCACTAGATAAAGCACTCAAGCCATACAGGTTAAGTAATCAAGTCACACATCCTGAAATTTGATTTATTACATCCACCCTGTCAGTTATAAATATAATCTGAGGCTTCACGTCGCGCGGTTTTGCAATTTCCGGTCTGTTTCCCGCCTAATCGTGTCACCCGGATGCGGGCGCCATTTTAAGACTTCCACTCTAGTGGTGTCATCAGTCGATAATAAAATTATCGATATTCATGGCAAAAGACTAATTGAATAAGCCTTTTGAATTGTTGTAGTAAAACTGACTTCATTATTTTGTTAGATTTCTAACATCAATAACAGTGCAATCTATATATTTTACTAGTTTTTCATCACATTAGTTACTAAACAAAAACTAGTATGAATAATATAAAAACTTCTTCAGTTCAAAAACTAATATACTTTTAGATAGATAGATATTCTTTATTGCACACCACACAACGTAGACATTTACATATATCTCTAATCATTCCACATATTTTGTTCCACACGTGTTGTTATCTCTTTCCTTGTTTGGCGTTAAGATTGGATGGGAAAGTGTTTTTTCTGCAAGAAGCTGAATTTTAACGAAAAAATTGCATGCACGGTCAGCTTAGGTAGTCAGGAAGGTCAGTTGGTAAGAGCGTTGGCCCGGTTAGCCAAAGGTCGGGTCGGGTTCAAATCCTACTGGTGTGCGAATTTTTGGTTTCTTATTTAAACTTATAAAAATAATAAAGTGTTTAAAAATATCTCAAAAACTATAGAAAAAAAATTGTTAATAAAAGTTATAAAGGCATTCTGACTGAAAAATGTGTTACCATTAAAAAACCTTTGAATTTTTGCAACAATCTCAGAAACTATCGATAGTTACCGAGTGTATACTACTCCACTCATGTCGTATGGTAATGGAGATAAGACTTGACGTGTTCTGTGGTTCTGACATGTTTATTAGGGGTGGTCCGCAGTGACTGGATCACGTCGTTGAATCTGAAGTGAAGGAGCGCGAAGGACTCATAGATATTCTTATTTGTTGAATATACTTAATAGCAATTCTTGGACCTTTTTTATAGAGTCAACATTGGTATTGCAAAGGAAACTGAATCTTGCTATTTTTTGTGATGTGAAACACGTTTATTTGATGTCGGAATTTTGATTTGTTTTTTTTTAGGAAAATCAACAAAGGCTAAATCAACGACTGGCTGATATTTTTTAAAGAATGGCAAAAAGTACTAAGTAGATCGAACTGATAGAAATAATTCAACCCGAGTTCACTTATTTTTAAACAGCCGGTAAATACAGTTAACTATTTATTAGACAGAATTCATATTCAAAATACGTCAAATAAACAATGATAGTAAATTTACGTAACGCATACATAATTTGCTCATTTATTTTACGTATTTAATAAATCGCGACAAAGTAGTCCAGAACTTAAGTTTTGCGAATCGGTAACACAATAACTATAATTTACTCATGATTACAATCAACGGGTTTCAAGTGATGGAGACTTTGTACAATAGAACCTATGAAATATTTTTTTTCACATTTTATTCTATTTAAAACTTTTAAGTACTTACGTATTTTATCCAAATTTCACTTGTAATGTATCAAAAGCTCTAAACTACGTTACGTATTCATTAAAACACAATTTCACGGAGTACTTCGCGATTTATTTAAATTTTAAACGCAACCGTCGAGAGTCTATGTCAAGATTTAAAATTACAACTGTCCCAACTAGATTTTGAAGAATGCATTCAGGACCCGAACTATCAGCAAAATAACTATCCTTCGAATTGCTAACAACCCGATAAACATCCTGCTTTAGGATAGCTAAAACTCTTACCATGAGCTCTCATGAAAAGGCCTCACGGTGATAGGATAAAAGAGCGAGATGGGGCTATACATTTACATATGTCTATTTCGTTTGATTGTTAAGATGTCAAACGTAGAGACACAGATAATAATTATTTATGAGATGTTGGTAAGTAAGGAGACTAAGGAGGTCTAAAATATATATTTTTGGACATAAGAATAAATAAGTAATAAAAATAGGGAATGTTTTTTTACGTCATGAGGTATGGGGTTTTTATCATGGGTAGCCATCGTGTGGGGTATCGTTGAGTATGTCTTTTAAAATGATTTAGGGGTTCCTACAATTTGTTTTAATTTATTGCTCTATTTACGAAATATTAAACTTTTAAGTGCAATTTTTTGGTCCAGTAGTAGTAGTCCTCCCTCTTTAAAACTTAACTGCTGGCCTAAAAAATCTAAAAAAAACATGATGATAGTGCATTTCATAAATTTTAAAAGAAAACTATAGCGGTTAAGATAACCTTGTTAGTTTAGTAGTAATATTGGTAGAACTTGGGTGTTGGATAATTTTGTACCAATTACAAAATTCTTAAAGTGACTAAGATGAAGTAGATAATGGTACGGAACTCTTCGTGCGCGAGTCCGACTCGCACTTGGCCGGTTTTTACTAGGGCTATTGTACAAAGTAAAGTTAAACTAAATTAGACGTGGCTGTGTATTCTTGATTTCTTTGCCGACTTAAAAGGAGGATAAAATAAAAAAATAGGAGGGAGAAAAACGTATATCTATCTCATGCGGAACGTATGTTTAAGAGGGATAAATAAAAAAGACTGACTGAATTGTGCAACAACAAACTATATTATTCAATTATGAAAATAGACATTATTATTACAGAATCTACCGGAGCTCTCACAGGCAGAACTCAAGATCTTCACACGTTTCTGTATCTCTCTGGAAAATATTTAGTTGTGTTATTATGTGTTTTCTTTAGTCCCATAAATGTTTTCTTATCCTGTGAAAATATACAACAATTTGTTAGATACTTTGTTACTTTACCTACCTACTGATTACCTAGCAAAAACTAGGTAGGCAGGTGTTTCTTGTTAATTTTTAAGCCTTCCTCCAATAAAAACTTTTTTGACATATTCAACGTAGGTAAGTAATTTTCAATTGTGCAACCAATACATTCTACTTGGAAATAGTATATGCTTTGCTGGTTTTTTATGCGACTAAATAGTTCTATAGCATTAGGAAGAAAGGGAAAAAGAATTTATAACTTGGTACATTAGGTAGATAAAATCCTACATTAAAGTCGTAAGAAGAATTGAATACATGACATCATAATGAAGTACCTAAATATGTGTATGTAGGTAGGTTAGCTAATACTAGTTTGAAGAAATAATATCACTCTTTTTCCGATACTGATTTTATTCAATTGCAATAACTGAATTACACTTTTCAGAAATAGGTTTATTTACATTAGTTATAACCGACTGACGGAGTCTCCACTTAGCATCCGCCTACTTTGAACACTGTCGAGCCACTGACTGCGCTGTGCGGCGCTCTCACGATACCATTGCGCCACACTCCCCGCCAGTTCTTTATGACGTCACATCACCTGATCAACTGAACAGTGTTGCAACTTGAAATAATTGAATTGTTTGTTTAAAATGGCTTATCTTTTATACAAACTAAACATAAAATCACGACATTCGGCCATCCGACCTAGTGCAACCTCCCGGTGCACAACCACGCCTTACGTCAGTGGCTCGCCATTGTTGTTAATTAACTTACGAATTAACACATCGTCATTAATGTAAGCAAAAATTATCAATTAATGTAAACAATCAGATTTTATTCATTACATAGGTAACCTATGTTATTAATAACATAAATCATATTTGCAAATAAAGGTAAAATTTTGTTCAATTATGACAAATTTGAAATTAGTACCTATAGCACATGAAAAAAAAACCATTACATACATACACACATAGTAATCACGACATTCAAAAAAAATTGTAAACACCTAAAATTAATTTAATTTCATACATTTTTACGTTGTCGGAGTTCAGATAGAGGCAGGTCATCATCACTATCACTGGGACTAGAACTTTCCGAAGACTTCTCTGAATCCGGAAGATTAATGTTTACCCAAGGCCTTATTCTATCTGACGCGACAACACTTTCAAATTTTCTTTTATTATTTCCAAAACCAGGAATATTTGCAATTTGATACCTGTCGTTACCTAGTACCTTAATAATCTTAAACGGGCCTATAAATTTCGACAGTAATTTTGAACTATTGCCTTTATTGTAATAATTAGTTCTACTAATTTTGACGAGTTCTCCTTCATTAAAGACTGCAGCGGGAGCTCTTCCAGCATCGTAACGAAGTTTTTGTTTCTCTTGCATGACCTTAATGTTTGAATCTACTTGATCTCTAATATTCTGTAAGTTTGTTGAAGCGCTATCTGTACCGATATCAAGCTTATTAGAAAGTGCGTCTCGCAGTTTCATACCAAAAAGAGCTTCCGATGCTGTCATTTGAGTGGTAGCGTTGACGGTGTTATTAATACCCCATTGTATTTTTCCCAAATTGCTATCCCAATCATATTCTTCCTGTCCTATATTATGCTTAGTTAATGAATTTAAAACAGTTTGATTAAAGCGTTCCGCTTGGCCGTTTGCTCGCGGACATGCAACAGCATTTAGTATATGCTTGATTCCGTAAAGATTACAAAAATTTTTAAATGCGCCAGAAGTAAAAGAAGTACCCCGGTCGGATATAATCCGAGAGGGCAGACCAAAGTCATAAAATATTTGCTCGAGGACTTTAACAGTGCTTTTGGTTTTGGTATTCTTTACGGGTTTCACAAATAAATACTTAGTAAATCCGTCAACAATTGTAAGAATGTAAGTATTGCCGTTTCTGCTTTTTACGAAGGGTCCTAGATGGTCAATGTGAATGGTATGAAAAGGAATATTTATTTTATCAATAGTATGCAAGTGACCCGATTTCTTTTTATTCGCGTTATCTTTGTTATAAGCGCATTCTATACAGGACTCTACGTATTTTCGCACAAAACGGCGCAACTTAGGGAACCAGAATTGACTTTGAATCTTCTCAATTGTTTTAGTTAAGCCTAAATGCCCGATATCATCATGATTTGACCTACACACCTGAAACCTTGCTCCTTTTGGAACAACAAGGCATAATCTATCGTCCACCTTCCTGTAAACCTTATGATCTTTTATGACAAAATTCTTTTTAATGTCTTTTGACTCTTCATCATTTTCTGGCCTGAGTATTTTGGCTATACGAGATATGTCCGGGTCAGTCAACTGCAAAGCAAAAAGCCAATGGTCTTTCTCTATGTTATGAATAGAGAAAACATGCTCGGGGTCCAAATCAGATAACTTAGTATTGCGACTTAACGCGTCTACATGACTCATTTGAGTGCCCGGTCTGAATTCTATATTAAATGTGAACTCACTGATCTGAAGCCACCATCTTGCTATACGTGGCACAAGGTCTCTCTTGGTAAGAGTAGTCCGCAAAGCGTTACAGTCCGTCACCACCTTAAACTCGATGCCTAACAAGTAGACTCTAAATTTTTTTAATGAACAGACAATGGCTAATGTTTCGAGTTCATAAGAATGTAGGTGACGCTCTTCAGGCGTGGTCTGCCTACTGAAGTAAGCCACAGGTTTTAAGACTCGCGGGCTATTTTGCCACTGTAAAAGTATGCCACCAATCCCTAAAGAACTCGCGTCTGTGTGTAGTTCAGTTTCCAATTTGGGGTCGTATAAAGCTAAAATGGGACGCTCAACTAATTTTTCTTTAAGACAAGTGAATGCTTGAGATTCTGAATCAGACCACTTAAAAGGAAAATCTTTCTTGAGCAGTTGAGTAAGCGGCCTTGCAATCTCACCAAAATTACGAATAAACCTTCTAAAGTAACTTGCAAGGCCGAGGAATTGTCGAACCTCATGCACGTTTTTAGGGGTAGGAAACTCTTTGACTGCTAAAATCTTCTGTTCATTTGGTCTAATACCCTGCTCAGATACTTCGAACCCTAAGTAGTTTATAGTTGTGTCAAAAAATCTACACTTAGATAATTTCAGTGTTAGCCCATTTTCACGTAACAGTTCAAGGACTTCCTCAAGTCTTTTGAAGCCTTGATTCAAGTCCTCCGATGGCACAAGAATGTCATCCAAATAAGCTAAGGCAGATTCAAAACGTTTGGCTCCTAGCATTTGGTTAATGAGTTTTTGAAAAACTGCAGGAGCATTTGCAAGTCCAAATGGCATCCTTTTAAACTCATAATGACCATCAGGAGTTACGAAACCAGTGTAGCGTTGACTTTCTTCTGCCATGGGGACCTGGTAATACCCTGATGCGAGATCGAGGGTAGTAAAGTATTTATTTCCGCTTAGATTAGTAAGTTGATCGTCTATTAAAGGTAGCGGAAAGCAATCCTTTTTAGTCTTATTATTGAGGGCACGGAAATCTACACAAAGTCGCATCTCGCCAGACTTTTTTTTTACCATTAGGATCGGGCTGGCAAAATCTGAATTTGATTCTCTAATTATGTCATTTTTAATAAGCTCATCTATCGCTCCTCGAACTTGCTCCCTTTCTGAGTGGGACAGTCTGTAAGGGCGGTAGACCACTGGTCGTTCGTCAGTCAACTCAATGGTCATTTCCGCATTCTTAGCGCACCCTATTTCCCCTATATCTAAAGCGAAACAATCCCGGTACGATTGCAAGAGGTCGTATAATTTATCTAACGACTCTCCATTTATTTGACTGCCTACCTTGATATCTGATTTCTGTAGCGGTTTGACAGAGGAAATGTCTTTAATTAGTCTGTTCACCCGCTTAACCTTCTTTGTTGCAATGTATTTTGCTCTAGCCAGGATAGTACTAGAGTCTAGTAAAAACGGGCGGTCAGCCAAATTACTGACAACCAGATGACACTTTCCTTTCGTTAGCGTATAAACACCTTGATGCAAATGATACTCTTTCCCTATTTCACCACAACTGTATCCCTCAACAAATATGTCCCCGCATAAAGATTCATCGTTTGCACTAACTTCTACCAAATCGATTTGGTTTAGTTCAATAGGGGCGGAAACCATTAACTTGAAAGTGGTGTCTTGCTTAGAATCTACATTGACCGAACTTTTGTAAAATAGTAACTTGTTGCTGTCTTTCATTACCGCAACGCATGGCTGCTCAGTAAAATCCTGGCCAATAAGTAATGGGCTTTGCAAAAACTCGTCTTTAACAACAAGAATTTCGATTGGAGACTCGACTTCATCAATTTTTACAAAAGCGTTAGTCTTATAATTCGGCACTACAACAGAGTTGCCGAATCCCTTTAATACAGGTAAATCAGAAAAGTCCTTAGAGAGATTAAGTTTCTGAGCGTCCGAATCCCGCATCAAGCTACATTCGCTGCCAAAATCTATATAGGAAACAAAGCTTTGGTTTGAAATTGTTGCCTTCTTGAAAAATTTGTCATTTACATTACCAGAGGAAATAAGTAGTGTACTACGCTCTGCTGTCATAGAAGTGGGCCTATTTTCTATGCGGGCACTGATAGGAGCTAATTTACAATCAGCTTGATCGTGACCGACCCTTCGACATTTTTGACACTTTATAAGGGGCTTTGGACATTTATAAAAAGTATGACCTTTAGACCGGCAATTAAAACAAGTCACCTCACCCGATGTAGTGGAAGTAGACGAAGGGCGATTACTACTGGGCGGAAAAGGTTTTTTGAAAAACGGAATGTCAATCGATTTTTGAGAATTGAGAAAATTCAATAAGTCCTCTGGTTCTTCACAGTTTAACGCTTGGGCACTATTCCTGATAGATTTATCAACTATACCATGTATGACGCAATCTACAGCGTTTTTACCCTTAATATTACACCTGTTTATCAAAGTAAGTTTATCATAGAAATAATCGCACAAATTTTCGTTCCTGCGAGTAACACGAGCTAACATGTCTTCGAGAAGCTGACCATAGTTGTGTTCATTAGGAAAAGCTTTCTTTAATTTGACTTGCCATTCCTCCCAGGTATAAACGACAGTTTGTAAGGACTCAAACCATTTTTTTGATAAACCGGTTAATTTCTGCAATGCGAAATGTATGGTCTGCTTCTCGTTCCATTCATAGATACTACTGCACTCGTTGACCTTTCTCAACCAAGTATCAATGCTCTGGGCTTTATTATGGGGATCAAATTCTGGTATGACATTATTTAATTGGTTGCTGAAACTATTAGGCTTTGGCTTATCTCCTTGAATTGTAGTTAAAAGTCTTAGTACATCATCGCTGCTCAACCCATTCGGTTGGATATTAGAAGGTTCCGGCTCTGGTGTAATAGGACTAGTGTGACTGACCTCTTCGATGACCCATCCTGATGTAGACGTTTCTGATCCTTGCGTAGAGGCTAGACGAGGACGCTTCGGTATGGATGAACGCTCCGGAGTTAGCAGTCGCTTCGAAGCCAGGTGAGGGCGCTCCGGCATGGGCAAACGCTCCGGAGTTCGCAGTCGCTTCCGTCGTCTCGACGAATCCACCTCCATGGCCTCGAAAATGAATAAAACACTGTATTAGGCACTTAGTCACGCCTAAAAACAATTATCCAAGCTAAATCGGGTTGTATTAACCTTACTCTTCATTACTATAAACAGTTCTATGCGCATAATTTAATGTAAATTATCTGTAGACATAAGTAGCTTGCCCTTGTTAACAAATTTTATCTTATCCTTAAATTTTATCAGGCCGTAGGGTACAAACATTAGGGACGCACTTGACACGAGCACGGGACTCATCTAGCCATTGTGCTTGTTGTCTACTAAAATTATGGACACACATGGCCCAAGCGACTCACTTGGCCGCTATACTTACCTACTATATCGAAGGACACACTTGGCCCAAGCGACTCACATGGCCGCTATAACTGCTATCTACTAAACTGAGGACACACCTGGCCCAAGCGACTCGCTGGGCCGCAATAACTGCTATCTACTAATATTAAGGACACACTTGGCCCAAGCGACTCACTTGGCCGCTATACCTACTTACTATATCGAAGGACACACTTGGCCCAAGCGACTCACTTGGCCGCTTAATCTGCAATCTACTGCACCTCTATTTATATTCGTAATAATTCCTATTTCCTGTACAAATAAGTAGAATTTTATAAATTTTAAAGTAACATCATGCACCACTATGTTCAGACTGTTTTGATGACAAAGCTTCTACCAAATAAACCCGCAGTAGTAGGAAATAACATATTACAAAAGCTGTTACTACGTGGAAAAGAAAACAATATTATAATTGCTAACTCGTTTTTTTTTTTTTTTGGCTAAGTAGGTATGCATAGTTCGTGCATTGTACTTTCACAAACAATTAGCAAAGGGTAGCCTTGCCCAAATAATTTGTGACAGCTGAGCACGACTATGTCAGATTAGCTTTTAGATATTAGATTAGGTTTTGTTTAGTGTTAACTTTATATGCTACTACTCCTGAGCCTAACACATACCTACTCATGTATTCCGTTACCACTAGTCATTATCAACGTGTAGCTTTGACTAAATGATCAGATTGGTTTTACACAGTTAAAGTAGTCTTAAAGTCTTGCTATAGTTCGATACTACCCACATCTTGATTTTAGGATATAGTTTAAGCTGTTTTTATACGTAGGCAACATTTCAGAAATAAGCATAAGCTAATAATACATTAGGCATCATAAATAAAAAATGGTACATACCTTTTGTGGGCTGCAGATCTATACCGCTTCTGAGTTTTGAAGAAATAATATCACTCTTTTTCCGATACTGATTTTATTCAATTGCAATAACTGAATTACACTTTTCAGAAATAGGTTTATTTACATTAGTTATAACCGACTGACGGAGTCTCCACTTAGCATCCGCCTACTTTGAACACTGTCGAGCCACTGACTGCGCTGTGCGGCGCTCTCACGATACCATTGCGCCACACTCCCCGCCAGTTCTTTATGACGTCACATCACCTGATCAACTGAACAGTGTTGCAACTTGAAATAATTGAATTGTTTGTTTAAAATGGCTTATCTTTTATACAAACTAAACATAAAATCACGACACTAGATATTTGTGCTTATGCAATAAATAAACTATTACAGTGGAAAGATTGAAAGTTTTATCAGAAATAATTTCTGATGGTTGGGACCTTGGGACAAAGTTCTCGCATAAAGAACCTAGTATTTACTGCCTAGAAAAATAAATATTCACATCTTAGAACCCTAAGCTGCAGGTGTATATAATGGTTTAATTGCAATTTACGTTACCTGAGTTATAATTTTACCTGTAATTACACAATGAAGTCACTTTATCAAAGGGATTTTAAAATAGTCATTATGCTTCTACGGAGAAACCAAGAAATCGGACTTTATAAGATTAATGTTCACATCTTGTAGATATTTCTTCAATTTATTCCGCATCCGAAAATCTCACATTAGTGACTTGTTGGATTTTTAACATTACACATTTCGTAAATGGATCCTATAATTAAATTATCAAACAAGATTATTGTTAAACAATTTTCAAAAAGCTACTCGATGAGTAACTTTTTTATGATAGCTTATCTGACACATAAGGCGGGCAAACTGACACTAGATTGTTATCAGATGGAGTGTCATAGTACGAAAGTTTATACAAGAAAGAAGGTGACAGGATAAACAAGCTTCCTCGCTGCGGGCCTGCTAATTTTCGGGGTCATGGTACGAAATAAGGGAACTATCATGGTTTTGCGATTGCATTGTTTCTGATGGTAAGGCTGCAGATACTTAATAGACGCGAAACATCAAAATATAACGAATGCCAAGCAAACCAAATCAAAAAATATAACAAACTATCATCTCAAAATTTAGTGAAACGAAACGCAAATGTCACTTTACCAACCATAGACAACCGGAACAGTAGGACAGTTGTCAATTTATCAAAAACTTTGGATGAACCTACCGTTGAGATTTTAAGTAAAGGTCTTAATTTTGCTGTAACACCGCATAAAATACCGTATGAGGAGATTATTTGCAGCGTAGAAGATTGCTTAGTAAAGAATAACATAAAGAAAGAGGACGCGGAAGCATTACGACAAGACATATCGTCTGTCCTACGACATTGCAAAGTCCCGAAGTCGAATCTTTCTCGTGAACAATATCTAGCCTTAAAAAACCTAAAATCTAGACCAGATCTAACAATCGTACGCGCAGATAAAGGTAACGCTACGGTCGTAATGGATACATCGGACTATAAACTTAAAATGTCGCAGTTGCTGTCGGACGAATCTACCTACAAACGCGTGAAAGTAGATCAAACAAACAAAATCCTAAAGAAAACCAGCGACTTAGTACGAAAACACAGTGACAGTTTAAGTCTAGATGTTCAACAGTTAGTACCTACGTGTGCAAAACCACCGAAATTGTATGGGTTGCCAAAAATTCATAAGACTAATATCCCGCTACGTCCCATTGTGAGTCAAATTGATACCCCAACCTACAGATTGGCTCAGCATTTAGCTAAAACATTATCAAAGCTAAGGGGAGAAACAACGGCGTATGTGAAGGATTCCTACCATTTCATTAGCGAAATTAAGAACTTACAATTAGCAGATGATGAAACTATGGTTAGTTTTGATGTACAGTCCCTATTCACAAGCTTACCAGTACAGGACTGCATTGAAATTACTAAAAGGAAGCTGGTTCAACTCGACATGCCAATAGAATATGCGGAACTATTGGAACATTGCCTTACATCTGGCTATTTACTGTGGGATAATGAGTTCTATCTGCAAACCGATGGTGTAGCAATGGGCTCTCCGGTATCCCCAGTTGATGCTGATATATTCATGGAGGATTTTGAGGATCGAGCTTTGAGCACATCACCTATATCACCAAGGTTTTATAAGCGGTATGTAGATGACACTTTCACAATTTTACCTACCAATAGTGTTAATTCAATACATCCAAAAATTAAATTTACTATGGAAATTGAGGCAGACAGTAAACTAGCTTTCTTAGATATTTTACTAACTAGGAATTCGGATCATACCCTTAGCCACACAGTCTTTAGAAAAGCCACCCATACCGATAAATATCTCAATGGTGCGTCTCACCATCATCCTTCACAGTTAGCTACCGTGGGCAAAACTTTGTTTCAGAGAGCGAGGGGCATCTGTGACGACCGACACCTGGCTGCTGAGCTTCAGCATGTAAGGAAGGTACTACGGGACAACCAGCTTCCAGTACCACGTCGTTGCAGACCCCGTGCCAAGCCTACGACAGTTGAACGCCAACCTGCAGTACTACCATACATGAAGGGAGTCACTGACAAGATTGGGAATATCTTGAAGCGTGCTTCAATCAAAACTTACTTCAAGCCGCAAAAGAAGATTAACCAATTCCTACCACCTGTCAAGTGCAACATACCTCTTCAAGATGCAGGGGTGTACAAGCTGGAGTGTGACTGTGGCCTCTCCTACATCGGGCAAACAAAGCGAAGTATAGGCGTGCGGATAAAAGAACACATAGCTGACGTAAAACATAGACGGAACACGAAATCTGCAGTGTGTGAACATGCCTTAGACAAACCCAACCACTTCATTCGTTTTGACCAACCTAAAATACTTGCAAAAGAACGGCGTTTTATTCCTCGAATGCTACGTGAAGCCATTGAAATTAGAAAACATCCAAATTTCAATAGAGAAGATGGTTGAAAAGTTCCACCGGCATGGGATCCTATTCTAGCAAAAACCAAAGCAACACCTAGCACTGCAAGATCTCAAGACACGGTTAGCTCTTTCTGCGTAAATAGGAACGTAAATTAATATTATTGAATGGCGGTAGTTAAAATTTTTCAAAACTTTGTAATGACAAATAATACCTTAGTCTCCCTGTGACCACGATCGCTGTAAAGTGTTCGAAACGTCAGGTTTAAAATAAAATGTAAATAAATCGCGAAGTAATCAAAGCAAAGTTCAACAATTTGCGTAAACGTAATAAACAAATACGTTACGTATCTTTTAATTAAAAAATATATATATATATTACTAGTGCATATTTTTTTTAGGGGAGTCTATGACATCTACTGACCAAAAACACAAATTTTAATGTGTCGTCAGTTTAAGGACTTCAACTAGGTATGTTTTGTCATAAATACACGTAGTGGATAGCAATTTTTTATCTAATTAAGTTTGCAATTGCATCAAAATAAATAAAAAACTCACATTATATTATTATGTGCACAGTCTCGCTCAAGCGAGCAGCCTGCCTTGTTATTATTAATATTACCTTCTCTGTACCTTCTCCTGTGCTTTATTGAATTTTCTTATAGATTAATATTATATTGGATGCTGTATAAACTTGTAAGCAGTCACTACACTTATCCCAAGTTATGGAAATGTAATTAACTTTTTTATGTATGTTGACTGTAAGCAGGCCTGTGTATCTCCCCGCGGAAGTAGCAAAAACGTACCTACGCGCGGCGCACCTACGTAGGTGCTAAAACAAGTTGCGTGTCGCTACCGGCCAGAGCCACGCTCGCGCGTTTTATTCACCGGCGGCCGCGCGGCTACGTTGCTGGCTGGACGAGAATAAATAAAGTACTAGAAAGAGGCGGTAGATGGCGATAGAAGCTTCTCGTAGCAGTCAACCCTATTGCGTCGCGTGATATTACGTCACTGAATAGGTTTAGTGTATTATGAATCATATTCCAGAGCAGTAAGTATGAAATTATCTTGCAATGGATTTTTAGGTGTCTACACGAAAATGTGCTTGACTCTGAGGCGAACTAAATTACGCCATATTGTTGACGACATTGAGTAGACATTTCTTTGAATACAATTGCTAAGTCATACTTCTGTACGAAGTACTAGTATTCTGTGCTGTAAGTAAGCCAAATAAATAAATAAAAATTGTGTGTAGGTAATTGAATGTTGTGCGCAGTAGTGATGTTACATAATTACTAACATATTGACTATAAGTGGTAACATGTAAATGGCCTTACTCTTCTTGTGTATTAAATATTTAATTCCTAGCTGTAAGATTCTCGAAAACTGTTAAATAAAATAAAAATCTATTTAGATATTTAAAAAAACATTAGAAATAATTCGTATGGAAATATGACTCATGTAAGACATATTTCATTAACAAAAACTGTTCCTTGTCTACACATCTTAGTATGCGCTATATTCATTAAAAACAATATTGATAGGTTTCAATTCAGGGCCCGAGAACGCCACAAAGATAAATTGGTGATTCTCCTCGAATTTACAGCAACATAATTCTCACGAGACACAAATTAATTTATATATTACAAAACGCTTGCAAACTAGATCTTGTCCAAAAGCGCTTACAAGTTTAGGTACATAATCAATAATAAAACATAAAAAATAACAAAATATGCACTAAACATTAAAAATACAGTGACAATCGAATTTAGCATTAGTTAAAAAATACAAATAAATGTAATTGATATTTTTAAATCTAAATTGCATGAATATTTAATTGCCTAATGTTTTTACTCCATATATGAGTTTTTGACATGTGATCTGTTTACATTGTTATTATCAATTTATTTATTTAACTACAATTATTTTAATTAACTTCCCTCTAATATTATTATACGCCCCAAAGGTAAAATAAGACCTAATTCTTACCCGTGTTCCACAATAAAAATATATGAATAGAAAAAAATATTTTTTCCCACTTTTGTTCATATGAATCTTCAATCTCAGTAAAGGTAAAGATCTTATATTTAGGGTACTATTCTTATCTGACTTCTACTTTGCTTATAACGAAGTAGGAATCTGAGAATCAACCTTTCTCCAATAGCATCCCGTCAGCTTATTAAGTTTCTTTTCTAATTAGTTTACAAGTAAAACTTTACTTTTGATGTTCCTTTGTGCTTGTTAATGAAATGACATTCAAGTGGTTAATTCGATTCGGGTAACTTGAGGAATTTCATACTATCCAATTTGAAGGAAAATAATCTCTCAGCTAACTAAGTAGAGTCCAATTTCTAACAAAGAAAACAAATCAAAGGATATTCGAGGAAGATTTCGAAATCACTCACAAAAAATTGGATTAAGCCTTAAAAAGGGTTCTGATCTTTTTACTTGAACAATAATTTTGGTGCGTAATTGTATTACTTTGTATTTCAAAAATTTTACTAACCAGTCCTTAAAACCCTTTTGGTTACAGCTACAGTTCGAGTTTTTTTTATTAAAGATGTTTGAAAAACACTGCTGAATATTTAAGTTTGATTGTGATGCATGGACTTTTAACTTTTGAGACAAACCTTGTATACAGCTATCTCGTTTGGCAATTAGCTCCAATAATGTAGACTTACTTTTGAATTGAAGCCTTTTGTTACGTGTTATTCAAATCATGCAGGTAGATTAATGATGATAAAGTGTCATACAAAAAATGTTTTTTTTTTCAAGAGATATTCTCAACCTGAGATAATTAAACATATTTATATCGTGCTCAGAAATCACTATACACTTGCATGCTTCTGTGACACTCGTATCTTAAATATGACGAATTAATTTTTCACAAGATTTATTCGTGGGATTCATAAATAAGATCAACGCACGAGTGGAGCACAAAATTATACTCATATTAAGTATAATTTTGTGAATTTTAGCTTATTAAAATTACATAATGAGATAATTTGTAACTCAATTATATGTATAACTAGCAGTTCCCCGCGACTTCGCCCGCGCCATAAGTCGGATTTTCTATACAAATTTTCATCCCCCATTTCACCCCTCTGATGATTTTATATCGTGACAAAAAGTAGCCTATGTCCTTCCCAGTGTCTCAAACTATATTTGTGCCAAATTTCATTTATTTGGTCCAGTAGTTTCGGAGCCTATTCGATGCATATAAACAAACAAACAAACAAATCTTTCCTCTTTATAATATTAGTATAGATATAGATAAACGTTTAAATTCATAACACACACACACACATGTTTTTAGGTCCATGGTCCAAGGAGTAACCGCAATTTTGCCATCCTAGCGTACTCTTGTTATAGGAATAGTGATGGGCAGTGGATAAATATTCAAAGAGTAAATACTCGGATATTTATCCAAAATGGATAAATACTCGTTTTTATCCATTTTTATCGGATATTCACTCGAAATGGCTGATAAAAATAACTAATTGGGTCTGGGCCCTACTTTACCAAGCGCGACAGGTGCGATACCTGTCATTTAAGTTTTTAAATGATTTCAAAAAGGAAGGAAGTTCTATGTTTCACCATAATATGTCATTTTTTTCGTTTTGTTTTATCTACGTTCACAGAGTTCTTCGTTTGTTGTGGACTTATTTTAATAATTTATTGTTTTTTTCATTTAAAGAGCATACTTTTGAGGTTATCTCAGTGTCACCAAGTCAGGATCTAATGCTGAAACCCAGAGAAAATAAATGTTCGCGCTTGCTCCGTTTGCGCCTTTTTAAACATTATAGTGTACTGAGACTGCCTGTTGATTTAGTTTTCAGCACGCTGACTCCTATCCAAGAAGCCCCGGGTTCAAACCCCGGTTTGAGCCGATTTCTGGGTTTTACTGAAACAGCTCGAAGTCAGGAAATTGGTTATCCATCCCATCTCATCGAACTATGAGAGTGAAGGATCAGATAACAGACTGCACTTATGAATTGTGCACACACTTGTATACTATAATATCTCCAGCGCAGTTGGCTAACCTCTGTTGATTGGTCAGAATATAATTATTATTTTTAGTTTTAGTGTACTAACAGGTTTGAAAGGTAGTAACTTTGACAAAAGACAAACCCTTATTAAAAAAACTAGATCTACATCACTCCTGAGCCACCAACTGTTTTGAGGGGTCATCGCGTATAGTCTCATACGTTGTTTTGATGCCTTCCAACCACCTGAGCCAGTTGGCTATCGAAAAGGCTTCAGTACAATAGACCATATCCATAAAAAATATACAGAAGTTTGAGGAGTACAATATGCCTCTGTGGTTAGCGTTTGTAGATTATTAGTAGGCCTTTGATCCGATCGAAACGTGGGCGGTGCTACAGTCTCTTCCGAGGTGTCACATAGACAATAGGTCTATTACAGGTGTTAAGTATCTGTACAGCAATGCCACCACGTCGGTCCGTGAACTGAAGCAGAGCTCGATGGCCATTCCACTGCGTAGAGGTATGAGACAGGGGGACGAATATCTTTGAAACTGTTTACAGCGACATTAGAAGACGCCTTCAAGCTTCCGGAATGGATTTGGATCAACGTCAATGGCGAATATATCACATGCCTCCGGCTTGCCACGCTGGAGGAGCTTGAAACTACGCTAGGAGACCTCAACCAAATCTCCCAACTAGTAGGTCTTACAATAAACATGGACAAGACGAAAGTAATGTCTAGTTCCAGAGTGGTACCCACTCCAGTATCTGTTGAGAAGTCAACTCTCAAAGTTGTTGACAAGTACGTGGTCCAACTAGGTAGTAGTTGGATGTGGTCCAACAAGGTAGTAGTTGGACCATTAGGTAGGTCCAACTTCGAGAAAAGAGGTCTGTCGACGAATCCGATTTGGCTGGGCAGCGTTTGGGAAACTACGCAAGAGCACCTTCTCGTCTCAAGTACCTCAGTGCCTTAAGACGAAAATCTTTAATTAATGTGTGCGCCAGTGATCACATACGGATCTGAAACATGATCTCTACTATGGGCCTCATAAAAAAGCTTAAGTTTGGTGTTTCTCTACAAGATCGAATCAGAAATGAGAAAATATGTAGAAGACCTAAGGTAAAGCGCATAGCCCTGCGAATCAGTAAGCTCAAGTGGCAATGGACAGGGCACATAGCGCGAAGAACTGATAGCCGTTGGGGCAGAAAAGATCTAGATTGGAGATCCTTTGATCAAAGGCGCAGCGTAGGACGGACTTCCTACGGCAAGATGTACAGACGACCTTGTAAAGATTGCAGGATCACAATGCAGGCCGCTTGCAATCGGTCGTTGTGGAAAACCATGGGGTAGTCCTATGTTCAGCAATGGACACCCTACGGTAGCATCAACATGATTCTCAGTCGAAACCGAAATCTTGGTCATTTAATAATTAAGATCGATTATTTTTGGTTATACGAGGGTCAAACTGAAAGTTCTTAGAAAATCAAAAACTGATTACATTAGCCAGTTATTAGTTTTATTATATCTTTTCAAAATATTGTCCATTGACGTCAATACACCGCTGCATGCGATGGAACCACTGGGAAAAGCACTTTGCCCACTCGTCCTTAGGGGTCTCTTCAATGGCATCGCGATACGCAGCCACCGCTTCTTCAGCATTCATAAACCGCTTTCCTTTAAGTTTTTCTTTAATTTTTGGAAATAAATAAAAATCACAAGGCGCGAGGTCGGGGCTATACGGCGGGTGACCCAGTAATTCAACGTTTGATGTCGCCAAATAGTCGATCGTTCGCTTGGCGGTGTGCGACGAGGCGTTGTCGTGGTGAAGGAGGATCCTACTGCGAGGTCGTTTCTCTCGAACTTTTTCCAAGACAAGTGGCAAACAATTGGTAGTGTACCATTCTGCAGAAACTGTTTTTTGATCCTCTAACACAATTGTTGCGAAATGACCTATCCTTCCAAAGAACGAGGCCACCATTTTTTTTCCCGCACTTCGATCTCTCTTCACTTTAGTTGGCAACTCCTCGAAAGGAAACACCCACTGAGCAGATTGTCTTTTGGTTTCAGGATCATAACAGTAAATCCAGCTTTCGTCACCTGTTAGTATGTCGAACACAGCATTTGAGTCACCTCCGTTAAATCTTTCAATCATTTTACGGCACCAATCCACACGATGGAGTTTTTGAGCCTTAGTCAAATTATGAGGTATCCACCGGGCGCAAAGCTTCCTGACCGCTAAATGTTCGTGGAGGATTTTGTGCACTTGACTCATACCGATGCCTAAGCTTGTCCGAATCTGCTGATAGGTCACTCTTTTGTCAGTCTCTATCATACGCCGCACAACACAGATGTTATTTTCAGTCGTCGCCGTAGAAGGCCGTCCCTCACGTACATCATCAGTGAGATTAGTGCGACCACGTTTAAACTCATTAAACCAGTTGTAAACAGTCGCACGAGATGGGGCTTCATCGTGAAAGGCCAATCGTAGTCTATCATAACTTTCTTGTTGACTTAAATGACATCGAAAGTCATAAAAAATCATTGCACGAAAATTTTCTCGTGTTAAATTCATTTTGACGTGACACAGACAATTTTCAATTTGCCGCCAAGTCGTAAAACAAATGACAAATGAATGAAATATATACTCAGTAATATTGGCAAAGAGTTCTATTTTCAAATTTTAGAATATTTTTTTATTATATTGTTTATAAGTGGCCAGTTCTAAGAACTTTCAGTTTGACCCTCGTAGCTAATATGGAACTAGCTGTTGCCCGCGACTTCGTCCGCGTGGACTCGATGATACAAAATATTTTATACTCCCATCGCGCCATCCAGCTATCATGATCTCTTAGTCTACCATGTCGTATGGAGAAGAGAGGAATGAAAAATCGAAGTCAATAGGCACTCTTTTTGGATAGGTTAGGGCTCATTCACACGGGATCCGTCATTGACGATTCGTTAAAATACAGGATAGCGTCATGACGGATGGACGTTCACATTGCGTGAATCGTGTTTTTTCACGATTCGTCAAAATATCCGAATTGAATTAAGGTATAGTATGTAATATTAGATACGCGACCACTTGTCATTGGGTATATGTAACTCAGTGAAAACACAACGATGGCGCGTTTCAAAATACTACTAACGCCATCATTCAATCTTCAACTTTCATCAGAAATTCATCTATTGTCAACATTTAGAACCAAAAGTTATTTAGTTCGTCTTAATTTATACGTTCCATTAGGTAAGTACTGATAGGTTCGAACTAATACATAGTATACATCCTCCATCATCCTTTATTTTATCCCCATGGGGGTTGAATTTATCGAAATCCTATTTAAGCGGACGTCTTCATCATAGTAGCTCCAATCTTTAATTTCAGTTCAATCAGTCGAAAATCTAAGAGAATATGTATACAAACTTTCATTCCCTATTTTATCCTCTTAGGGGAGGAATTTATGAAAAACCTTTCTTAGGGGATGCTTACGTCTAAGAAGCTTTATGCATGCAAAGTCTCAGCCCGATTGGTTTAAAATTGACAAAGTTTCATACAAACTTTCATCCCCTATTTTAACCTCTTGGGGGCAGAATTGATCAAAATCCTTTCTCAGCGGATGTTTACGTCATAACATCTACCTGCAGGCCAAATTTCAGCCCGACCCGTCCAGTGGTTTGGGCTGTGCTAAGTCAGTCAGTTACCTTTGAGTTGTATTTATTATATATTATTTAGATTCAAAAACTTTTTAGCACTTGTTTTGGTTTAAACTACCAATTTTCTATTATAATAATCATAAATTTGCGTGTTATAGCAAAAAACATGTTTATAAAATATTTATCCGTCTTTTTGGATAAATACTCGAGTAAAAATGGATATTTATGAGTATTTATCCATTTTGAGTATTTATCCAGTTAAAAACCCATCACTATATAGGAACAAGAGTACGCTAGGATGGTTGCAAAATTGCTATAATATTTAACATACTATATACTCTTCGTTAGTTGGCAAATTACCACGTGCGTCAAATCAATGACCAATTAGATGTTCGGAACTAAGCAATGGCAAACGGGACAATCGCTTGAACGCCTCAAGTGTAATCAACAACTCTTTAAAATGGCGTAAGTTGTAAGAGCAAGCAGCACTGAGTATTCAGTTATTTTCAGTCAGTATAACTTACTCTAACAATACTGTTAGCGCCGCATGTTGGATAGAGAACTCTTTTGTTTGCTCATCATAAGAATAAGGCTGGGTTGCACCATCTAACTTTAACTATTACAAACGTCAAAAATCTGTCGAACTCTATACGAAAATCACCGTTTGTTGTTATAATTTCTGTATTTTTACGTATTTTATCATTTGGTGTAGAATTGTAGATTACTTAATAAAACACCGAGCACATAACCTATAGAGACGCATTGTTATTAATTTTGTTTGAGAAAAATTCCGTCATAATTCCGTCATAAACTTATATCTTTAAATGTCAATTTATGCTATTTTAATTATAAAATCATAAAGGTTGGTCAATAATTAAAAAAGGTGAATCGTAAAAAGAAATGATAATTTAAATAAGATTTAAAAGGTAAAGGAGAAGATGTAAAGATTGTAGAGGTTATATTTTAACTTTAATGTGTTGTTTAAAAGATTATTATTTATGATCAAAACCAAATATCTCCTATTTCATAATATCGATAAAAAATATCTACGCTTAAATTGTCATTTGCCGTATCAGTACCACGAGAAAAATCCCTCTTACTTTGCCTCTATAGGTTACGTGCTTGATGCGTTAAAATTATAAGTTACTATTAAATTTAAGATGGTGCAACTCGGCCTAAATTTCACAAACATTAACAGTGACGTAAGGTAAACCTTATTTGGTTTGAGGGATACGTTTTCTCGGCAGTCGGATGATACATAATTGGGGTTGATTTAATTATTATGGTTGGGAGTAGGTTGTCCTCCTTTTTAAGTTTCCTAAAACGTCCGAGAATCAATTTATTTGTAGTGATAAGACTCTTTTGTGATAAGAATATATTAAAAAGGGCGTAGATATTATGTCACGAGCGCTCGGAAACTGCTTCCCTCATATAGAGCCAATTGTCTTAATTTTGTATTCTACAAACATGACATTTAGCACGTAAGTAAACACGTAAGCATACATGTGCTTGGCGCTTCAAATGCGAACCCTGCTCAGTAAAAGATGACATATCTTCCTCTTTATTAATACGCTATCATTGAAGTTGAAGCGTATTTTTGTTATTGCACAGATTAAAATAAATGTTATAAGGTAAGTTATTTGATTCGCTCGAATCTTGTCGTTTGGAGCTAAATTCAAAACAGGACAGGAACTAATTGGCTTCTAGTGGTGATTAATTACCAATTAAAATTGCTCAAGATTTCAGAGACAAATTTCGTCTTTGTTAAACAGAAATCAATAACAAATTGTAATACGTCAAAAACTGTCGTGTTTGTAAGAACCGGCAGAACTGGCACCGAAAAACCTGTTTTTTTTACGTGTTTTATTTTTTAAGTGTCGTCGGTTAACGATCTCAAGATAGCCCAATGTGGTACCTTTTGAGGTAGCCGATTGTCGCTTGGCTTTGGCACTATTGTGTACGATTTCCCTAAAAAGCTTTTGGTTTTGTAATGTTGATAATTGGCATCAGTTGGAATTGACATTTTAAACCTTGTACTGCCCGGCGCCTAAAGGATTTTCAGATTCTCAGATTCAGATTTATTGTGAGATTTATTTTATTTATTAGAAGTATATTACTATGTATACTCGTATATGAATTATATTTTATTAGTATTCAGATAAATTACTTAATACAACACAAAAACAAAAATTATAAAAAGGGTCCTTGTGGTAAGGTTCCTAGGATGCTGGCAGCATTACCGCGCTGGACAGCGATGCTTATACGCTGAGCAAGGTAGCTGCCAGCTCTTAGGTCACCACTGATGTCAACTAGCCTCTTGGAAATCTCTTTGAAAAAAGAGATAGTGTTGGGACCCCACGAACCCAGTGTTTCGACTCCAAACGGTACAAAGTGGTACCGGGAGTCGATCTGCCTGTACTTGTTCTTTCTAAAGTTTTCGGCACTTGTCGCAGCCTAACCAGCATCACGGCTTGCCCCGGGCAGATGAGAGGCTGCAAGTGTGTCGACACAGGTAGCGTCCCACACAAGAGCCCGACCCATCCGCTAAGGAACAAGTGACATCCCGTCTGGTCTCTTGCCATCATCACGCGCGATACCGTTCGGCTCGAGTAAAGCCGGCACGTTGATAGAGGCAAGAGACCGACGGATGATGTCGTTGATGCTGGCATGACGCGAAAAGCGGCCTGCACTTTTATTACAGGAGAGTCCGTTATGTCCCAACGAGCCGACATCAGAACCACAAGGACATCTGTGTGGAAGGCAAACCACAGCACCAACACGCAGACCTATCGCTACTCGTAGAGTTTCTGAGTCCAAAAGGGTTCCCACGTTGGCCGAAGGATAGGCCTGAAGCCAGTATCCTGCTTCCTTGGTGGAAACTGCTTTTAGTCGGGCTAGATCCGCGTTGTCAGTACTACTGTCAATAAGACTTTTCAAAAGAGAGTCACAAGAAATTTGGTCCCAACTCCTTTGAATTTTAAGATCTGCAGATTAGTATTCATATTTATTGTTGACTAATTATGTAGGTAATATAGAATATGTACAATGGCATTACTATTTAAATTACATATTATTATATGTAGAGTGCAGTAACAATATTACTACTTTAACGTTTTTTCTTTTTTTATTGCTTTAAATAAATTTAACAATTTTGTTTTTACCTTTGTCGCACCGCCCACGTTTTATTTCTGCTTAGCCCAAAGGTAAGACTGGTAGAGAATCCCACAAGGCATTAAGTCCGCCTTTTGTACGAAGTTTTAGAAGTGCAATACAGCTTAAATTAATAAACCCAAAGACCTTCAAACTCAGAGTGAACAGGCTTCTTCTGGGTGAGCTTGCTCCATCATCGACTCTGTCTGTGCCACGTCTGGCTTAGTCTAGAGTCAAGAGCAAACCCATTTCAAATTTAAAAAAAAAAAAAAAAACTCACTTACTGAGTCACGCATGTTACATATTTTCTACTCGCAATGTAAGTTGAAGCATCGTATTTCAAGTATTTGTCAGAACAATAGTCCGCAAAAATCTGGTTTGAAATCCAGAGTTCATTCAGCGCAAAAAGTTAAACTGATCCTAATAATATCCGGGGAACGGAGACAAATAGCATCTGTGACGGGCCGGGACTGCCCTTAATACGCTCCTGGAAACACGGAAACGCTTTTCAGGAAAAACCGGTTCTGAGTGTCGTCTAGTGATTAATTCCCTTTGTCCGTCCCTGCGTTGTGAGATCATTAATATTGATGCAGTTACTTGAATTCTTGGACTGTTTGATGATTGTTTTTAGATGGAAATAGAAGTAAAAATAGTGTGTCGTCACGTTTTTTTGTATTAGGGATGTGTACTAACCCCTACAGAAGTTTTTTAATCACAAAGTTTTTATTCTTATCTATTAAGTTTTAACATTCTTGCCTATTATTTAGGTAGGTACCTGAAATCTTTGGATTTCTTGAATCTGAGGCTTAGGCCTTAGGGATTTTTTTTATTTAAGCAATTTCTTTGCAAGTTTTTACGGAAGTAAATTTTCCACACGACATTTTTACAACCACCGGAGGGCAGAGATATGAATAGAGCGCCTTAGGGATCATTGTTCAGCGTGATGAGCATTTTCTATTGACTAACACAAATTGAAGGTCTGGAGCAATTGATATGCTACATAACTTTAGACTGATTTATAAACTCCCAAGGTAATCCTACTGTCTCCAAGTAACAATCTGGTGACGGAAACCTAGAGAAATCAAGAGAGACCTTCAGATAATTTTATGGTGCTGACCTTAACGTTAAGTAGTTCGTGGATACTTTCACCACAGACAGTTTGTCGATTTTTTTTAAATTAATGTATTTATTAATTTCATTAATGTAAGATCAAAGTCAATTGGGACTATTTTTTATACTACTTATCACCTACTAACGGAAATTGAACTATAAGAATAGTTAAATCAAATTTCACTTACAAAAATTAATCGACTGTGTCATCCGGTGGGACTCGAACCCACGTCCCTTCGCTATCCGGGCGAGTGCTCTTACCAACTAAGCTACGGAGGACGTTAGTCAGTCGACGAATTTTTTGATTTAAAAATTTGATTTAATTTCGTAAAAACTTGCAAAATAATTGCTTAAGTTATAAAAATATAAAAGGTTAAGCTGATTTCATCTTAACTGATGGTTAAATATTTGTAAAAATATTTCCATTGGATACATGCGGGTACATTCCCCAAGTATTGATGAAATCGAACGCCGGCTCACTGGCGTAGCAAGCACTTGCAAAAATTTGTCGACTGACTAACGTCCTCCGTAGCTTAGTTGGTAAGAGCACTCGCCCGGATAGCGAAGGGACGTGGGTTCGAGTCCCACCGGATGACACAGTCGATTAATTTTTGTAAGTGAAATTTGATTTAATTTCGTAAAAACTTGCAAAATAATTGCTTAAGTTATAAAAATATATAAGAATAGTCTTACTTACTTTACGTAATAGGGGAAAGGGAAGGTAGGCCTTTGCCTCGCAGTGGACACGACAGGCTCCTAATAATAATAACTTTACGATAGTAGTTACTCACAAACCGACTTTGAGTAGGCTAGGGAAACAATAAATAGATGCTAAACCACATTCATCTATTGCGTAGGGAGGTTTGATTGAGTCGGACCTGAACACCTAAAGTTACCAATATTTTTTTACAAAGGAATATAACTGCCTTCAATAAAGTAACCTATAGATTTAAAAAAATACCTTTACACTTTTACTAACAAAAGATATACCACAGAATTTTGTTTTGGTGTCGGTGTCACTGCCATGCGAAATTTTCTTACCAGAGGCGGGTCGTAAGGTGATAGAAACCTATCTAAAAAAAGAGTGCCTATTGACCTTGATTTTTAATTCCTCTCTTTTTAAGACATGGTAGACTACTGATGGGCGATTATTACAAAATTAATCGAATTATTCGAATGGGCTCTGTAATCGAATGTATTCGATAAGCAATCGCAGTCATTCGATTATCCTTCGATTATGCGGCGAGCAATATCGGAGCGTGCGGTGCGCACGAATAAACTACTACTACTACTACTACAACTACTAACGAATGAATCGTCATTCGTCGCGTGACCGCGTCGATTAATCATTCGTTCGCTGCCTGTCCTGTCGCGCTAATTCAAACGAATGCAGCGAAGTGCCGAGTATAGATCATCATTCGTCTGTCGATTATTATTCGATTATTTTTTTTCCGAATTACAAAATCGAAATTCGATAGTTCGAATGGTCGATTGTCGATTCATTCGATTATTTTTTTTCGAACAATCGCCCATCGCTATGGTAGACTAAGAGATCATAGCTGGATGCCGGCGGGAGTATACAATATTTTGTATCAACGAGTCCACACGTACGAAGTCGCGGGCAACACCTAGTGTAAAATATTATAAATGCAATTTAATAGTACTCTAACAGGGCTAACTTAATTGCAGAAGAAAACTAAAATTAATGATTTGTTTACTGTTAATTTAGTTGTCAGATTAATATTAGTCATAATTTTAGTACACATGAGGCTGAGCAAATAATTAAGAACAGTATAAGGTTTAAAAAAATAGAATAAATTAATAATCTAAATATTTATTAGTAAAATAACTATAAGCGAGTTTTTTTTTGGTTTATGGTAGCATTATGTATATATATATATATAATATAATATTTTGGGGGTGTTTTGACTGTATAAACCGGTTGACAGCGGAGCGGCATTGACGCTGTAAGTTCAAAAACTTCCAAAGTATGTCTCAGTAGAAAAATTGTTCCACCCTTCGTAAAATGTGTTGGGCACTTCCAGCATGTCACCAAACATTTTGGTTAATAATTTGGTGATCGATTAGTTCATAACTAAATTCTACTTTCTTTGGATTTTCTCATTCGTTCACCCACGCTTGACATGAAACTTAATCCGTTTTTAGCGTCCAGTTATGAATGTTGACCACTTTTGTTTCAATTAAGTTGCTTTATACGAGTATTATTGATAATATATTTCGGTGGTCGAAAATATTGGTTCGAAATTTAACCGAAAATTATTATAATGATTATGAATACGTTATTTACGTGTGGACTTTTAAGCAATCTTTATGATTTATACTTTCAATAAAACTTACCTTAAAAGTCTCACATTATACCCACGTAAATCAGAATGTTAGATGTTACTTTTATTAATATCAAAAAGGGTTTAAATGTAAAATCAATTTATTTTACCAGAGAAGGGTACGGTAGAGAAAAAACCTTGTCCAATTAATTTATAATTAGAAAACAGATTGAGTTTCATAATTTGTTAAAATATCCGAATTCTCAATTTGGAATTTGTGCAAAAGACTTAATAATAATGTATATTTTATAAGTAAAGTTACCTTGAGGATAATAATTATACACTGTTTCTATTTTTAATATTATAATATTTGCAGTTGGTTTGACTTAATTCAGTTTCATTAATAATCGCGTACGTTATTTCGAATCAAATTTAAGTTCCCTTAGCAGCACTGGAATAAATTAATCGTGATTGTTTTCTCTCCAAACATTGATTAAAACTCCACTTCTCTAAAACACTGGTTCATTCGTCTTAGCAAATTTATCGTCGTTTTCAACTCAAGAAACGGCCGACCACCCCACTTGCATTAATGCCAAATAATTATTATTTCACAACGTCAGCGTTGGAATATTCCATGAGGTTCCCGAGATTGCGATAAATTACACAGATTTTACCCAGATTGACCTTATTTACATCGAACAGAATTCAAATTCATGCCGGCGGTCTGTGAACAAACAAGTTGAAATTGCGGATTTGGAATGACTTACAAAGTTTTCATGGTTTCTCAAACGCTTAGTGGTCGAATACTATTTTTTCTTAGTAACTCCTCACTCTTAGCTTCAGCTTTATTAATTTCTAATTTTCTCTTCAGATGATGTCAAATTGAAATAATACAACTATTAAGAAACGTATCAGGATCTGAGATTATCCAAGATGATACACAGAACATCGTCTTCGCGGCGTCGACGGGCCTCTCGGAGTGCTGCCACTTCACCACAGGCAAGGTCTCCTCGAGCTTCAGCTCAGCCTTCCAGGAGAGCTTCACTAGCCACTACAGAAACTGACGATGAAATCGACCCTCCACCACAACCCACGCGAAGCCCGCGGGCCAGTCTCGCACCAGACGCAGCTTTAGACTTATACCACCGAAGCCCCCGCCACTCCCTAGCCCCAGAAGTCAGATCAGCTAGGAACTCAGTCACACCAGACACAGCAATGAACCCCAGAAACACGTTAGCGCCAAATAGAAACAATTTAGGAGTAGAACTAGCCTATGGGTCTAGGTTAAGTCTGAACCCGCAGGACTTTAACAGGAGTCCCCGAAACAGTATTACGCCAGATACGACGGCAAGGAGTCCTAGAAGAAGCCTAGTCCCAGAAGGGACAAACTGGAATCAGCCTAGAAACTCGTTAGTGCCAGATATCGGGAGGAGTCCGAGACATTCTGTGGCGAGCATACAGATAGATCCTGCTAGGAGTCAGAAAGATTTGGGGCCAAGTCCGAGAACAAGTCCTAGAGGGAGCATAGCTCCTGACGTTCTTTTGAAAAAAGACTTCCCAGAAATGAATAGAAGTCCTCGTGGTTCTTTGATTCCTGATTCTCAAAGGAGCCCTAGAGGCAGTATTGCTCCATCAGAGAGGAGTGCTAGGGGCAGTCTAGTGACGGGAGAAATAGACGTTTCAAAAATTAGTCCGAGAGGGAGTTTGACACTGACATTTCAAGAGCCTTTGGTTTCAAGGGAAAGGCGGGCCAGTGAAGACAGCCAAGCTGCAGGTAATATTTTAAATACTATTATAGTAAAAAATAGAATCTAGGTTTTGGTCTGTGACATTACAGTCAATTTAAAATCGGCATATGAAAGCTCATTCTTTAAAATACAGTAGAGTATGAACTAATTATTTTTGAACCTAACCCTACACTGTGTTTTAATCTATTTATTTTAAAGCAATTTGTTTTCTGTTGCCTAAGTTTAGTATAATAGCTTTTCTCCATTTCAAAAGTTATCGAAAGGTTATTCCAACTTGCTCTGTTCATGTTGAAGTACAGTTATATAACAACAGGGAAATTATTTAACGAATCATAACTTTTGCTATGAATTTCGTTCCGTTGGGAATAGTCAGTGTTTCCGAACTATATTTGAAACTGGCGAAGGATAACATGGGCTGCATTTTACTTTCTGGAAATACAATAACTTTATAGAACACGATACTTGTTTAACGTAAAATGCATTAACTTGGTTTGCAGTATTTTCTTTGTTATTTTGCTTACTTCTTTGCAAAAATATCGTGTATACGTAGATGTACGTGTTTTGTGACAGCACTTTAATGAAATACTAATAATAAATACTGGGTTTAACAGAATTAATGAATGATTGTTGATTTGGCATAGGTACCAGTGGTTTTGTTTAAGACTAACATATATTCGTTTTTGGAATCAAGGCAATATTTTTCTACGCATCCTTTAACCCATCCTCCATAGATTTCTTCTAAAAACTTATTTGTGGAAGAACACAACGTTGGAATAGTACAATCATTATCACATGAAAATTTGATTTAATAGCTTTTTCCTACTTTTACTGTACAAGATTTGACCAAAGCTCCATTCAAAATTGTAACATCTGACAAGATTGCATTGGTGCTCAATGGCTTTGGCAACGATGGTTCTCTGTCAGTGTATTTACACAATATTGCTTCACAGGTACCCGAGGTAGGAGCGTGTCTCCGTACCGGGCATCACTGGGTGGGCGCCAAGGGGCCACCGGAGCGTTATCAGACACTGGGTCCAGGAGAGCTTCCAGTTCCGTAAGTCAGGTAATTATGATTTTAATCTTATTTATCACTAGAAGACTTTGCCTTAGTTAAAAGCCGGAATTTCCATACAAATTTTCATCCCCCATTTCACACCCCTCTTGTTTTTTTTTATCGTGACAAAAAGTAGCCTTTCTCCTGCCCAGAGTCTCAAACTATCTTTGTATCAAATTTCTTTGGAATCGGTTCGTTAGTTTAGGTTTGATTGTGTAACACACAGACAGAAGTTATGATAATTGAGTGACCATAGGCTTTATTTTGTTTTTTTACTGTTTTTGACTTTAATTTCACCTGTGCGATACCACTGGGCGGGTCGCTAGAATATTGTTTAGGCATATTGTGTCACCCACATTAAAGTCGTACGGCTGTTTATGTCAAATTGTCACATAAACTTTTGCTCTAGTGGGTGGGAAAGCTACCCACACGGGACCGTTTTCCAGTTGAGATAACGGTCACTTGACATCGCTTAAAGTTATTTTGAATTGAATTGAATTATTTGTTTGGTTATTAACTTATTTATTTTAGCGGCAAACTAATTTTTAGATTCCTAACTTACATTTTACGAAAACCGTGGCACATTGTATACATCATCATCATCATCGGAGCGTGGTCCCGGTTGCGTTCTTTTGGAGTCCGG
Organism: Pyrausta nigrata; assembly: GCA_949316185.1. Taxonomy (NCBI): domain Eukaryota; kingdom Metazoa; phylum Arthropoda; class Insecta; order Lepidoptera; family Crambidae; genus Pyrausta; species Pyrausta nigrata. The sequence continues at coordinate 17,521,735 of OX438947.1, read as the reverse complement.
GGTCCGTTTTCCTACTCCTATGCCTTCACTTCGGACGGTCTTCTGCATCCTTAATGGTGAGCCCATTAGCACGCATGTCATTCGCAAGAACATAATGAAACCTATAAATATGAACACCACCAAGTCCAAAATTAGCCTCTGGTCACCAAAAACTTTTGTAAAGAAAACTTATAAAGTGAATACCTAGCCCTGCTTGTTACAATCATATCATTAACATCAATAAATAAGTTGATAATGAGCCCATATTTTTTAAAGAACCTTCACTTGTTGAAGTTACTGTAGACGCAGTACAGCTTCAAAGACTATAATTATGTAAAAAAATACCGGAGGGCTGTTCATAAATTATTTGCTTGTTTCCGATCAAAAGACAGTCCTCAAGTCTGTCCTTACACACACGTGTTGTATAACCACAGTCTTTTTTACTTTTTCTTTGATGAACTCGGGAAAAGTTGTATCAAAAACTTAGGCTGCCCTTTTTAAATAGCTTTTTTGGCTTTAGACAGGGTCCATTCCATACAGCCAAGTCTTTATTAGTTAGTAGTATTTTTTTCGTCATCTTTTTTAAAGTATTTTACTTAAGTATACTCACATTAACACTAAATACTCGAACTTACCTATCTTAACTCACGCGAGGTCGGTTCACATTTCATTTAGGTTTAATCGACTATATAAAAAAATATTTTCTGGAAATTAAAATTTAATCAGAAGACATTACGTGTCTTCTGAATCGTAATCACTGATATCTTGTCAATTTACTCCGATGCTGATCGTGATGAACTGTGTGAAAATTTAATTATTGATAACACGAGATAGTTTCTTTACATCAGAAACACCTCTAGGAATCGACGCTTGGTTTGATCGAACCCAAATTGATCCCCCAGAGGAGATATCCTCGGGCCTTCATCCGTCAAGAATAATTTATGACAAGGCAACAATATAACACATTTTGAACCAGTAGACCCGTAAATATCCGTATCGGTTTCTATATGCTGATGATGATAATGAGACCCGTAAATGCTCGTAATATAAGAGAATAAAAAACCGGCCAAGTGCGAGTCGGACTCGCGCGCGAAGGGTTCCGTACCATTAACTAGACAGTATAGGCAAAAAAAGTATATATTTTTATTTTATTTTTAATTTCAAAAATATTCATCACAGGATACCTAAAACAATTTTTAATAAGAGTTTTCACGCCTGTTTCTTAACGTGAGTGATTTGAAGTTCATAGGTCCAAGACTTTAGAAATTACAGGGGGGGGGGGACACCGTGTAAACGACTTTGGCGGGTTATATCGGAAATGGTAAAGCTGATAAAAAAGTGTTGTTTTGAAACCCTACCTTATTTTTATAGTCCTTTTCAACGATATCCCACACAAGGGGATGCATTCAAAAAAAAGTTCACCCCCCTTTACGTCTATGGGGAGGTACCCTTAAAAAGGGGTAATTTTAGTTTTTTTTTGTATTTTTAAAAATGAGATCTATATGTGAAGTATCCTCAAACCAAGCAAATCAGTCCATAAACGTAGAAGATATTCTGCTGTGACAGACTAGGACGGACGGACTGAACGATCTTATAGGGTTCCTTGTCGGACTACGGAACCCTAAAAAAGAGGTATGAAAAGAGGTCTTGGCGTTCACGCTCTGGACCACAAAACCAGTGGTTGCGGGGTCCGAATCCCGTAAGGGGTAATTTTTGTGTGATGAGCACGTGAATTTGTAACCAAGTTATGGATGTTAATAATCGTATAACAGTATGTCTATTCATTATCCTAGTTCCCGTAGCACAAGCTGATCTTTAGCTTAAACCAGGGCCACCAATTCTACTGATACAATAGCAATTAGATGGTAGTTGAATGTTTCAAAATTGTCATTTTTTCAAACTGCCTAAAACGCCATTGAGCGGCCATTCTATTCTATTCCATTCCGTTGTTTTATCTAAGAGAGAGAATTCATTTATTAATGAATGGACATCTATGTGATGTCCATTCATTAATAAATGAATTAAATAAATTAAAAACACACGAAAATAAACAACGTAAAGGGCACGGGTATAAAACAAAAAACACAGTAAAATAACAATTTATGTTTATCTGTTTAACTGTTTATCGTTTGTTATTACAAGCTTTTCTAATGCGTAATAAGTACGGTTTTCCGAGCATGAGTTTACATTCCCATATTTATTATTCATACACAACGTTTAAGAACCACTGTAATCTTATAAAATACCTAACCAAAAATACTCTGCAACAGAGTAACTCTCTGTAAAGCGAAGCGAAGTGGTGTTGGGAAGCGAAACACCACTTCTGTGAAGAATTTTTAATAGGGTAGGGAAACGGGAATATAGCGAACCCGGACTGCTATTTGTCAATTTTCAAAAAAGTTGAGCAACTCTCATTGATTAATGTTCAGTACGTTGACGACCTCCGTCATAGCCGAGTGGTTCACACGCTGATTTCAAGGGGTTCAGTCTCCGGTCGTGTCAATGCAGACAATAGAAATTCATATTTTCTATATTCTTATAACACTGTGATTTTTATAACGCAAGTGCTTATTTACTGACTTTGAGATCAGACCCATGTACCTATGCGATGTTGTCCAATATTAATTTCTTAATATCAATTTAATGAATTATACCGCATTTAAGAAATTGCTCGGGATTCCTCCATTCCTTTTGACGGGCAATAGTTCCTAAAATATCATTTAAACGCACCTATAACTATATTAGTAAATTATATTAGTGAACCCACCGTGCGTTTTTATTTTGTCCATGCCAATCAATAAGGGAGTTTATAACAATACACCTGATATTGTCTTAGGTTATCAATATTGATTCAGGTCGAAGGCTCAATTCCCCCCGTCGTAGGACGTTATAGCAACTATAACTTACGTTTCGGTGTGAAATATCTAGGAGGTAAATTGTGTTCTAACCTGCAATGATTTTCTACACTACAATATAATAATATTATTAGTTTGTATTGAATAGGCTCCGAAACTACTGGACCGATATAGATATTTTTAGACCCTGGAATGGTAGGTCCATTCCAGGGTCTTTTGTACCGATATAAACTCATCAGAGGGGTAAAATGAGGCATGAAAATTTATATGGATAATCCGATTTTTGGCGCGGGCGAAGTCGTTGCAACTAGCAGTAGTTGTAAAATAAATCGTAAAAACTTACACAAAAATTTCTTAAAAAATAAAATAAAACACATTATATCTATTCTACTTAAATTATTTATTTCTACCTAGGTGTCAGGAGACGAGCAGCGGCGGTTATGTGGCGAGCAAGAGAAGTACAGCGAGCGTGTAGGCCTGGGCCTAGGCGTAGGACTCACCACCTACGGCTCCGTGGCCTACCAGCTGAAGGACGCCAATATGGAGGCCTCAGGAACAGTGGACTTCGTCTGCAGGGCGGCCAAGATTATGAATCGGACAAGTAAGTGCTGGAACTATTATTAAACCTTCACGTATCATGTTTCCAGACACAATAGACAATTCATTGTTATCATCCCACCCGCGTGTCTTATGGGGTTTAACGTGTTTAACGCCATAAGGACGCTGCATCTTTGCATCACCGGTCGAAGATCCAGAGGCCGACCCAAAAAAAATGGAGATATATAGTGCTAATCGATATAAGAGAGTGCGGAGTTTCCACCGAAGATGTCGAGGACAGGGCGAAGTGGAGGAGAAAAATAAAGAAAGCTGACCCCACCACCGTGTGGGATATATAGCCAAAAAGAGAGAGTGTCTCATAAGGACGTCCCTACTACATTGATGGCCTATTGTGTCTGAAAGCACGGTTCTTGAAGGATTAGGAAGCTTTACACAATTATAACGATTATATTTTCGCTGTTGATGAAATTTAATAAATGTATCTACGAAATGGCAACGTCGGGATTGCTTATCATATTCATAAAACGCCTGCCATTATTGCAGCTAGCATGCATTCTTCATATGACGGCCGTGCTAGACTGAGTGCCTATTAACATTTAATGTGGCTGCATAATGTGCTGTAATATAATAATAATATCCTCCTAGCCGAAATTCGACTCAAGTGCCCAATCTCAACAGAGATTAGCCGACTGCGCGGAGATGTTATAGTGCACAAGTGTGAGCGCAATACATAGGTTCCCTCTCTGTTCCTTCACTCTCATGATTCGGTGAGACGGCAGTCCGACATGACCGTAGAGAGATCAAGCGCAAGACCAAAGGCTTAACGTGCTTTCCGAAGCACGGGGGTGTTATTACCACCAATTTCCTGACTCCGGAGCTGTGTCTCACAACACTCAACACTCTCGGCCCGACACTGGATTCAAGCCCGATTCAACTGCCTCGTTGGTCTAGTGGTCAGCATGCTGGGTACTATCGACGAGGTCCCGGGCTATAATGTATTGATACTCTGAAACTCTGAAACGACATTTCATAAAATCACAAATCAATATACTAATCAACACTGTAAAGAGATATTTTGTGTATAATAATACTATGTTTTGTATAGCCCTAGACAGTGTTGATGTGTGTAGTTCTTAAACGATAGTAACCACCGCTTACCAACTCTTCAAAAAACATTGTAAAGATACGATGTTTTTTTATTTTTGTTGCAGTTCTGATGACAGTGTTTCTGGCCTGTCTCTCGACGATGCCGGTGATAATGCTAATAATGGGTAAGTGTTCCACTAGATTATTATTATTATTATTAACTGCCTCAGCATATTGTATATTATATTTAATTAGTTAAACTTATATATACTTATATATTTACCACTTTGTACCGTTTCGAGTCGAAACACTGGGTTCGTGGGGTCCCAACGCTATCTCTTTTTTCAAAGAGATTTCCAAGAGGCTAGTTGACATCAGTGGTGACCTAAGAGCTGGCAGCTACCTTGCTCAGCGTATAAGCATCGCTATCCAGCGCGGTAATGCTGCCAGCATCCTAGGAACCTTACCACGAGGACCCTTTTTATAATTTTTGTTTTTGTGTTGTATTAAGTAATTTATCTATATTTTTATTCATAAGTTGCATATATATTAGTTAAATAAGTACGTTTAGTATTGTTCAATTATAAAACAATTTTAATTAAGTCTTCATTTCATCTCTAGAAGTATTAGTTAAAAATACAATTTTAAGTATTAAAACGAAATAATTGAGCCAAACGCAAACCAAAGCACTCTATCCAAATATGTAGTCAAAATAAAATCAAAACCCCCCCTTACATTTCCAACAGCTGAAACACACACTGAATTAGAAGGTAAAACTGAAGTGCGTTAGTGAACAAAATCGACACTAATCTTATAATCTGTGGCACTGTGGCGGGCGGTATAAACTAGTGACTCAATTCTATCGATCTGTTATCGACAACTCAATTTTTTTGCAACGTACAAGAGGTAGCTATGGATTCTAAAGACCTAATAACTATGTGAATTCTTACATAACTTATTTTTAATTTGCCTGTGTAAAACTGTGCCTGAGAAAAATATTTATTATGTGTCTGTCGAAAAAACCACCAGTCGTGCATTTTTATTTATTTTGGACAATAAAACATTGAAATAAAACGCAAGCTGATGGACTGATAGCTTGATAGGTCTTATTATCATTATTGTTTACCATCCATATCGATTATCGACCTATAACCTCCTCTCTAAGTCTCACTTGAGGTTACACAATTTAGACGCTTTCGAAATTGGGACGAGAAGTTGAGGTAATACAGCTAATTCAATTCTCCCACCAATATTGGCAGGTGAATTGGTTGAAAACAAATGTTTTGTGGGCTCAGAATAATAAATAGCCTAGTCATAGTCATAGTCATAGTCATACGTTTATTTGCTTCATGTTGGTACATATATAGATCACATACATTAGGTAAGACCAGTAAACATGGCTCTGTAAGAGCATTGCAAATTACAAATTATAGTATGTAGGTACCTAGACTAGGTACTCGTACTATAAGGTATACATGTAATTGTGATAACTTAATAGCTAATTAACAATCAGTGATAGACTTAAACTAACTGAGATCTTAGAATAATACTGAGATCATATATTTATTATTAATATTATTAAATTATAATTTAATACTTATCTTGCGAGCGAAGAATATTGGTGTTATTTCAAACTGATGAAACTTTTCTGGTGCGAAATATTTTTCTCGTGTGGATTCTATTCTATTAAATTATTTTCCTTAAGCCTAGCCTTTAAAAATAAAAACCGGCCAAGTGCGAGTTGGACTCGCGCACGGTTGGTTCGGTGTCATTATTTATTACGACATTAGATAATATATCATAAATGTGGGATAGGACTTCCCTTTCCGGCGTTTCCCTTTCCTCAAGCCCCGAGTCCTACATAACCTTTTCATTTTAAATCACGGCAAAAAATCACGTGAGTTGTATGGGAGCCCCACTTAAATATTGTATTATTTTGTTTTAGGATTCGTTATTTAGCGGCAAGAGAAATACATCACCTGTGAAAATTTCAACTCTTCAGTTATCACGGATCATGAGATACAGCCTGGTGACAGACAGACAGAGCGCACAGCGTAGTCTTAGTAATAGGGTCCCGTTTTTACCCTACTCTAAAAACGACATACGCACATCCTTAAACATTTATACATTCTCCTAGATCTTCATGGTCATCCTAATCGGTGTTCTTTGCTACGTGTGTTTTGAAAAATAATGGGTCTCCATTATTTTATTCTGACTTATTCGCTTTGTAAAAAAATAGCCTAATTACGTGCCACAAAACTGATATATTTTTATTTATTTAAAATGGTTTATTTTAATTTAATTTGGAAAACAATACAGGTAACATTCAAAACAATTACAAAAAACCTTGAAAGCGAATGAATAATCTAACTAGCACTAACATGATTTGCATGCAGTAGATAGATAGATAGATAACTCTTTATTGCACACCATAAAAGTAACAACAATACAATTTACATAGAAAGATGTACAAATTAGGCGGTCTTATCGCTAAGAGCGATCTCTTCCAGTACCTTTGGGTATAGGAAATACTTAATCACAGGAAGGGGGTGATTGGTGCAAAAGACATATTATAAAATAATAGGTACGAAACAGACATACATACACATATTATATACTATCAATATAATATACTACACATACTATATATACATAAAAAATATCAATATACCTACATATAAATCATACATAATATACGTATTATTATACCAATATGACAAGTACTCAACCAACGGCAGTGTAATTAATTTACAGTGAAAGAAAATGTTCCTTAAGCAGTAGTATTTTCAGTAATAAATATGAGAGACAATAAATATGTGAGACAATTACACCTTAAATATGAGACTGCTCTTACAATTTTAAAATTAAATATTAAGTAAAACTGTGAAACAATACAATAATAAAAGTAATTTCAGTCCAGTGTAGCTTTAGTGAGAATATCTTTAACATGCTTTCGAAACAGTGGTACCCTGTGCTCGAAGACCTCCAGCAGACAATGGTTACTTTTTGTGCATGTGTTATATAGTCTACACATCCTGAGCAGTGGCTGATGAAACAAAATATTATTGCGTTTGAGAGGAATGTCAAAGGATTTCGGCCTGCGCGCATTTTGCCTAATGTTTAGGTTAAGTTCACCAAGAAGACTAGGGGAGTAAATATGCGAGTGGAGTAGTTGAGTGGTTTGCTCTTGACTGTAGACTACGCCTGACGTGGCGTAGCGTAGATTGAGTCTGCGGTGGAGCAAGCTTATCCGGTTCTGGCACTCCCACTCACCAACGTAATAGAGCAAGCAGCTTGGCGCCGTGCTTCGGTGGGAGGGTGGTAGCTACCTGGCGGCACCTAACGGAGCTTACCCAGATATTTCACCGAATGGCAACAATTTCCACTCTCTAGCCGTACGCAAGAGGAACGAAGATTTAATAACAATCATGCATGCTGTATTGCCCGCTTGCAACGGTCAATGTTGAATATGAAGGAAAGAAAGCCTATTTTCAGCAAATTTGCAACTAAGTACACATGGTCGCAATTCTGATTACACGTGTTGACCTTGAGACCGCCTCTGTTCTATACGTAACAAAGGCTGGTTTCGTAGTTCAAATGACTTTTCGTAAAACTTGACGTGCTGCCGACTGTACCTATGATGCAATTTAGATATTTTGTCACTTTGAAGTCTCTTTCGAGTTTGCTTTTACGACGGCCAATATCAACAACTATCCATTGTTCAGTTACTGTTTGAAACTTGTTGAAATTGACAACTACTAAGGTTGCAATGACTACGCAGCATTTTAAAAACGGTTGAGCACAGACGGTCACTCTATTTTTAACTTAATTTAAACTCAATTTCTTTTCGCAAGCCATGATTAAATTACTAAAATATTACAATTTGGGAGCAAACGCTGAATTTGCACGAAATGGGGACAGTAACAAAAGGTTGGCAGGATGAGATATGAAATTCTAAAGGGGCCTCGATGTGGCGTATTATGTATCAGGACAAAACATACGGCATGATTATACATATTGTTACTCTGAGTTTATGTAGAATACTGAGATAATACACGGCGTGTGACTACTGTTCACATCACATATACGAGTATGTATGATCGGAGACTGTATATGCTTCTTCTCCGCATCAGCCCACAATTTATCCCGAGTCAGAAGTAAGTAGGCTTTATCTGGGGACGTAAATGAGTACCCTCAGTGAGTTTACACGCATAAAGGTGTCATCTATGACTTAGTGACTTTTATGCTGTAAAATAAGTCCTATCAAACCTTGGTTATCAAATTTTGATAATTATAATCATCTATCTGATTTTTATCTTATTTACCAACACTGATTTTGGAAAAACTTTATTGTAGAGTTGAGATGGTTCTTAATTTGGCCTGATGTAAAGATTTGATCATCTCACATAATTGAGAGATCGATGTCCAAGATGTTTTTTTGAGCCATGTATATAGTTTTTGTTTTTTCATCATACAAAATTAATAACCGCCAAGAACACATAAATTCAACGTAAACTAAGTAACAAAATTTTGATTAAATTTTTGTCTTGATTACGCTGCCTGTTAATCTCTTCCCTAAAGATAACGAACTGGGTTTTTTAGGTTTTTACTAGCCAATCCAAGCCAATCTAGACCGTGCCTACACCTCTCGAATCAATCATATGTTATTAGCAACTTCGGTCATATACCAGCTTAGAATAAGAATAAAAAAACTTTAGTTTAAAATCTTTAACTGATTCTTTAGTATAATCCTTATGCTGCATGCTGCATCAGTACTATCCACGAGGTCCGGGGTTCAAATCCCAGTTCGGGCCGTAAGTGTTTGGTTTTTTGTCTTGAAATAACTGAGACACAACTCCGGAGTCAGGAAGTTGGTGGTGTTCACGCCCCCGTGCCTCAGAAAGCACTTTAAGTCGTTGGTCCTGCGCCGCTGCGCGTGATCTCTTTACGGTCATGTCGGACTGCCGTCACACCGAATTATGTGAGTGAAGGAACAGAGAGTGCACCTGTGTATTGCGCACACACTTGTGCACTATTATATCTCCCGCGCAGTCGGCTAATCTCGGTTGAAATTGGTCACTGTAGTGAAAATTCGGCTAGGAGGACATTATGATCCTCATCTAGTTATTAATGATTCCCAGTCTAACACAGAAACATGATGTTCTGAAAGCCGACCAGATTATCAGCACTGCGCCTGGGGCATTATTAATTTGTTTAATTAATATTTAGCTGATTGCATTCGTGTATAAGCTGTGGTCAGCTGGATAAATACTAACTTCAATATGTTTGATTTCAACTAGCAATGTGACTGACTATATTCGAGTTTAAATTTTACAATGGATTGATAAAGGACATAAGTTGTTTCATTATTTATTTATACTGTTTGATCATTATGTATGCAAAAACTTAAGTTTTACTTGAGCGTCGGTGCCGTAGTGGCTGGCGAGTTGCCTTTCATGCTAACCGGGTTCGATCCCACGTGTCGCCATGTACCATCAACTTTTCTGGGATATGTACCATTGTTTCGTGAACCGATGCTCTTAAGGTGGGGAAAACATTTATTTATTTATTTAAACTTTATTGCACCAAAAAAGAAAGTACAATTAGCGGACTTAATGCCTTAAGGCATTCTCTACCAGTCAACCGCGTGGGAATGCAGAAAGATAATCAGTGGCGGGACATTCAGTATTGATACAGTTTTAAGGAAAAATTAACAAAATACTGTAAAAATAAACGTACATACTAGATACAAACATACAAATATACTCATATATACGTGAAATAATACATATACATAAATATTAATATAATAACATACGATACAATTTATACAAATATATATATATATATATATAATACAAACATCGTGAGGAAACCTGCACATTCTGGCGACTGAATGTGTAACCATGATCCAAACTGGTCAGGTTCCCCTGTTAACAGGGTCACGGAGGTAAGATGGCAGTCGCTCCACTGTAATTACCTGATCATTTACATCCTGGGTCATGGTCCAAATCAGAGCCTGGGACCTAAGAAGATGATGATGACTTAAGTTGTACTTGTTGACTGCACTAATACGGTGCGATAGTCAAGGAGCATACTTTTCAGGCCCTCATTTGAGAGGTGACTCGTCGTCACGAGCACGTCAACATTTCCTCATCATCATCATTTCCATCATTAACTGTACGAGTATGTACAGCTTGATCTAACTTAAATTTGACTATGCGCCTGCAAATTATAAATACAGCAGCTCAATGATAGAGCTTTTAAAAAAAGTTTAGTCATTAGCGCGAATAAATTGCTTGCAATTTTCTTAAGTTTGCATTCATATTTAGTACACAAAATGACATTTGACACTTAAAAAAATGTACGCTCGGCGCATCGAATTCGAGTAGTCGTATTCGCATAGTAGGAGATGACTAGTCTAGTTATTTTCTAAATACACTCTCATTGCAGTAGCTCTACAAATCTACAGCGGCACCTTGGACCTCTTTTCTCTTATTTTACCACAGTGAACATTTGTGTTTTCATTTCAAATAAAGGTTTATTTTTCTAAAATCAAATATTTTAGGATACATCATCATAAATAATAGTTAATAAATTGTTTCAACAAACACACCAATTACCTGGCCCCAGACTAAGCGTAAGCTTGTGCTGTATGGTGACTAGGATAACGGATAGACATACTTATATCTATTACTTGGGTACAAATGCTCGTGCACATCACAAACATTTGCCTCTTGCCGGATTCAAACCCGCAACTGCCTACTTTAGAAGTCCAGGGCGCGAACCACTACACCAAGACGGTCGTCATTGCAGAGTTGGGCAAAATGTAATTAATTAAAAATTAACAATTACAATTACAAAATGTAATTGGCGAGTTAAATTATAAATTACTTGAAATTGATAAAAAGTAATTAAATTACAATTACAAATTGTAATTGGTAATTGAAATTACTCAATTACTTTTTCATTTAAAATATGGTATTAATCTAAATAAAACGATAAGGTAAAGATAAATCAAATATTTAATTTTAAAAAATAACAAAAAAGAACTATTTCAAATTAGATTTTAATGCTACTCTTTGTTCAAACATCTGATCAGAAAGTTTGTGAGATTTTGGTAAATTAATCATGGTAGCATATGAAAATAATCTCTCGACGGGACCTGACAAAGGCATTAAAGTATTATATTTAATAAACACCTGTTTAATTTCTGGATGTCAATTTAGCATTGAAGTATCTTTATCCGAACCTGAAAGGACATAATAATTTCAGGTCTTGTAGAACGGAGTGATTCAGTATATTCACCTTCAGGTGAATCAGTGTCAAAAACAAAATACGAATCATCGTCTTTGTTTGTGTATGTGATTGGAGATTCTCTTGCATTTTTAACCGACTTCAAAAAAGGAGGAGGTTATCAATTCGACTGTATGTTTTTTTTGTGGCTATGTTACTTACCGCATATCTCAGTCAGTTGTGGACCGATTTGAAAGAAAAATATGTTTACCTAGAGGCTATACCTTCTAGTTGGTCCCATTTTGGCCAAGTCGAGATCTGATGATAGGATCTTGGTGTAATCGAGGGAAACCCTCAAATTTTGAAGGCACGTATAGTGTTTTCGTACTAGTATCTTAATGGTGACATGTTGTTACGTCCGATAATCATTATGTGGAGCTGAGCTGATGGCGGAACTCCTTAAAAATTAGGAGTTTAGTAATTTTTAATTAATAATTTAATAATTTAGTAACACCAGATGTTTTGTCAGGTACTGTATAGGATGCTGACAAAACAAAGTCAAAGGCGCAGCTCCCTCCTCTTTCACTGGCACCGACTCCAAAAAATAACAGATAATAAATTGGAAATAGGTTTCTTGTATAATTTCGTAGAACAGTTAGGTAATTAAAATATTATTTTGTACTTTTCAGTTTAGGACGCCTTGTCTTAGTGACAATTGCGTAAGAAGAATGTCTTTTGAGTCGCTTATGCGTTTTTGAGTAGCTCACGTATTCATTAAATGTCACTTCGCCATGTTTTTGTTTTAATGAGTGACAAAATTCCAAGTTATTATAAGTATTACGTGATCCACTAATTTTAACTTCTTTTGGTGCGCATAACGTGCACCGTGCTACTCTTTTTTTATCTGAAGATTCACTGGGTAAATAGGTAAAAAACTTGCCATCAAAAATACAGGGCAACACCTCCTCGGTTGTTGGGTCGTCTTCATCTTGTTCAGTATTAGACGCCATTTCAGTAGGTACTTGTAAAATAAAAATACGCCAAAAGAGATACGCGAGCGATCTTACTTGTCAAAACCAATGCCAACGACTATGTGACGCCGCTTGTTTCCGGAGAGAAGTACAAGCGGGGTGGGTGATTGTAAGCCCCCCGCGCCCCTCTGGCTCATTCTATGGCCTATCCGCCGCGTGCGCAGTTACAGTCGCATTTAGCAGTGCACCCACAAGATCATAGAAAACTTTATACTACGCATGATGTTTGTGTTGCGTTGCGAACGAGAATAGTCCGTTTTTCTTTGCTAGTCGAACAATGTAAACAATCTTTTTATAACTTTTAAAATAATATCAATGAATAAAATTAATAAACTATTTAATTGAAAAGATATCGGTCTTCAACGATGACTTTACCAATGTAGATTGTGAGTTTTGTGTTTATCTTATTTTAAAACGAAACGAAACTTTCGTAAAAAAAGAAATCCAAGATTGTTTACAATATTGCACAAGCAGAAAAACAGACTTTATCCACTTAATTTTATAAAAGTAATTGAGTAATTTGAATTATAATTAATGTAATTAAAATTACCAATTACTTTTGTAATTGAATTAAAATAGTTCCAATTACATGTAATTTAAATTACAGTAGTTCAATTACTTATCATGAAATTAGTAATTCAATTACACATATTAATTAATTACGCCCAACACTGCGTCATTGTATATCATTTTTGATGAGAAGCGAAATATCGCTTTAGAGTTTGATGTTTTACAAATCCTAGTATATTAAATGTTGTTGAGAATCAAAGGAAAATTTAATTTTGTTGTCCTTTTAGGTTAAGGAATGAGAGCTCTGATATGGCTAATTAATATTCACTCAATTACCTCCAGCCGGCTGTATCGTCGATGGAAATTAAATGATTTGTACGACTGCCTGAGGCAATAAGGCTGATCTATGTAGTTCGAGTAATTAAACAAGATAGGGGCATGATTTAATTAATTGTGGAGCAATTCAATTTTGTTAATTGGTCTATATGAAGTGTGAAAATTTGTTCGTCATATAGCTGTGTAATTTTAAAAGCAATCGACTCATGAGCGATGAATCGGCATGGCAACTATATCTTAGATTATAAATAACGACAAACGACTAAGGATGCTTTTCAGTAAAAGTTTCTATAAACAAGTAAACATAATTTTCGAAAAAAATAAAACACCCGACTGCAAATTTTTTTATATTTTTGAAATGGACTTTTTACTGGCTCTCATTTGATAGCTATATTGCTATTACCATAGGGTAAGGAAAAAAAATTAATTTCCATTAGCGGGCGCCATTTTTAAATTTATATAGCCTATGTCACTCTCACAATTTTGACAAATTCAGCGACACCTCATGTGTTAAAAACCGGCCAAGTGCGAGTCGGACTAGCGCGCGAAGGGTTCCGTACCATTAACTTAAAACATTAGACAGTATAGGCAAAAAAGTATATATTTTTATTTTATTTATAATTTCAAAAGTATACCCGATACATCACAGGATACCGGAAACAATTTTAAATAAGAGTTTCCGCGTCTATTTCTTTATGTAAGTGATTTGAAGCTTATAGGTCCAAGACTTTAGAAATTACAGGGGGGGGGACACCGTGTAAACGACTTTGGCGGGCTATATCTCGCCAATGGTAAAGCTGATAAAAAGTGTTGTATGGAAACCCTACCTTATTTTCATATTTCTTTTCAACGATACCCCACACAAGGGGGTGCACTCAAAAAATATATATTCACCCCCCCTTTACATGTATGGGGAGTTTCCCTTAAAAAGGGGTAATTAAATTTTTTGTATTTTAAAAAATGAGATCTATATGTGAAGTATCCTCGAACCAAGTTACACGCAAATCAGTCCATAAACGTAGAAGATATTCTGCTGTGACAGACTAGGACGGACGGAACGGACGGACTGAACGATCTTATAAGGGTTCCTTGTCGGACTACAGAACCCTAAAAAGTGTCCAGCCGTTTGGGCTGTAGGGCGTGCCAAACAATTATACATACATACTCTCGAAAAACATAACCCTCCTTCCGCAGTCAGGTAAATAGAAGTTAGGTACTCTACTGGCTCTTAAAATACTCTAGCTAGGATCATTCTTACTACGCTTTATACCAAATCAAAACCAAAACATAGCACATATTTCAATTCTGACACTTCATGTGACTCCAGTTGTTAGTTATCCATTATTGGTCAACAATCTACACTAATTATATTTTTATAACTTAGGCAATTATTTTACAAGTTTTTACGAAATTAAATCAAATTTCACTCACAAAAATTAATCGACTGTGTCATCCGGTGGGACTCGAACCCACGTCGCACTTGCAAAAATTCGTCGACCGTCTAACGTCCTCCGTAGCTTAGTTGGTAAGAGCACTCGCCCGGATAGCGAAGGGACGTGGGTTCGAGTCCCACCGGATGACACAGTCGATTAATTTTTGTAAGTGAAATTTGATTTAATCTACACTAATATTAAAGAGCTTAGAAGATTTGATTGTTTGTTTGTTTGTATTGAATAGGTTTCGAAACTACTAGACTGGAATGAAATAGTGTAAACAACGAAGATCTGTTCAGACTTCAAAAAAAGTGTATTAGAATTTTAGCCCAAATCGAAAGCACCCAAAGTTGCAGACCGTACTTTATTAAATTTAACCTTTTAACACTCGCATCCCTGTACATATATGACTTGTGCATATTTGTCTTCAAAAATACGCATTTATTTAAACAAAATAAAGATACCCATAGTGTCAACACAAGAAACAAAGAAAAATTGTGGCTACCCTACTCTAGGATTAAAATGCTCAACTGCAGTCCACTTTACATGGCAATAAAAATATTTAATAACATGCCTAACAATATTAAAAAAGAAACTAAGTTACAGCACTTTTCCAAAAAAATGAAGCAGTATTTAATATCAAAATGTTTTTACACTCTTGAAGAGTATTTTTCCAATAAGTCATAAAAACACAAAAAGTTACCTAATAATAATAAGTACAAAAAATTTCATGCTTATAGTTAGGACTCCAGACGGATACTCCTTAAGTAGAATGTATTTTTTCCTTTTTTTTATATATTTTTTATATTTTAAGATAACATAAAATAAGTGTATTAGGTTAAGTATTTATTAATATTATTGGGAGCGTTTCCGTTTAAAAAAACTGGAAATGATTTATTTAAGTATTCTCTATGTAAAATTGCAATACCCTAAAAGGATCATTATGTAAGTTCAAATTTTATTTGTAAGACCTATGTACACTCATAATGGCAATAAACTAATTTGAATTTGAGCCTCAGGGTATTGATAACATACTCAAATAACGAGAGGCTAGGAGTAAAATAAACATTTTGAACATAACATTTGGCTTAACTTCAGATAAATAACGTGTTTTAACTTTGTTTGAACCTCTATATTTAAGGCTTAATAAAATATGACTACATTTACTTATAGGCCGCCATTTGTCTCTTGTATTATACAAAAAACAGATTTTCTTGAAACAAACAAGTGAAATTCGTTGTCAGTAAA
Source organism: Pyrausta nigrata (assembly GCA_949316185.1). Lineage (NCBI taxonomy): Eukaryota > Metazoa > Arthropoda > Insecta > Lepidoptera > Crambidae > Pyrausta > Pyrausta nigrata. The sequence continues at coordinate 17,505,463 of OX438947.1, read as the reverse complement.
TCCATTTTCAGAATGCTTTGTCGTCAGAAATAAAACGGAATAATTTATCACAACAAAGCAAGGATTAAGTGAAGCTCAATCTCGTGTTTTAAATCAAGCGCTTCAGAGTACACGTTAAATAGACTAAGATTTTATCAACTTGTCGAATTGGGTCAGTCTAGTGCTTTTGACAAAGACGATAAAAGGCGTCGTTCAAACAATCGCAAATAAAGTAAAAGCACAGTAAAAGGTACGATAGGTAAAGAAAGACGTAATTTTAAATACCAGTACCAACTTTGAGCTGACATTGACGGACTGTTTTTAAGTTTAAGTGATTGGAGAAACGTAAAAATGAGGGCTGGGTTTTAATACGTAGATAGAAAAGATCTTTATAAGATATATTTTGAGATACAATGAGATCAAAGAAGAACGTTTTTCTTTATTTACAATAACAAATATGCAGGCTATATTTTAAAATGTTTAGTGGTTTTTACCACACTCATTCACTAAGCTTTCCATTTTTTACTTGATATTATCTGGAACACAATTCTAATGCAGTGGAAAAAAGTTCATAATTGTTAAATTGTGTATGCTTTTTTACGAGTGAGATTTTATTTCCAATGCATGAGAATCGCGAACGCCGAACGGTCTGTCATATTTTCACTGGCCATTATATTAATTCTGGTAATTCATATGTACAATATTGGAAATAACAGGAAATGTCATAAAGTGATTAGATTCACATACAGTACAGCAGATTAGAAATCAAAATGTTATGTATACACTGTGGTAAACTCCCTTCACATGGTTATGCGGATTTGAACTACAAAACTAGGTATCAATCTCTCTCTTCTATCATATCAGTGTGAGTGAGACAGATAAAGCTAAACACATCAATATTGTAAACCCCGGATCAAGTTGTGTAATTATCGTGTTTGCTGATTTGTGTAGCATAATATTTAGTGTGCCGAGGATTTCCGTGTATATCGTTAGTACGTTAGGGGTTATAAGGGGTTACCGTAAATATATCTTACATTTTCAATTAGGTATTCAACCAGAGTTATGTAATAAATTAACCCGCCGATTAAATTGAAAGTATTTTTAACTAGCCCATTTAGCCAGAAGCTGTCCTGGTTATCTACACTAATATTATAAATTGGAAATATTTAACATTTTGTTTGTATTGAATAGGCTCCCAAACTACTAAACCGATTCAAATGAAATTTAGTGTAGAGAGAGTTTGAGACCCTGAGAAGGACATAGGCTACGTTTTGTCGCGATATAAAATCATCAGGGGGGTGAAATGAGGAATGAAAGTTTGTATGGAAAATTCGACTTCTGGCGCGGGCGAACTCGCGGGTAACTGCTTTTGTACAATAAAATGGTATTTGGCACTTATTAAATAACAAAAATAAACCCTCGCTTTAAGATTGTAGGGTTTTACATGATTACGTAACTGAAATCTATTTCATAAAAAAAAGTCTTTCAGGCCACCAATAACTTCTCGAAAGCTTTCTTTTGAAATGATTTTCAAAATAGATTTCTGGCGTCTCATAGTCCTCATAATAAATCATTTTATAAAATAGCAATAAACGCATCAAACTTTGTATATAAAACTTGTAGATTTTTTCTTGAAGAATTTGAACCCGCCAGCAAGTGCTCTAGTACTCCAAGTCCTTAGTGCTAACAAAAAAATCAAAATGGCTGTCCATTAAACCTTCTCTTTGTCCCAGGTGTCCAGTACATCAGAGACTGCCCAGCCGAGCCACGCATCCCCGTTTACATGGTAATAGGGGGCGCCACGGGAGGCGCTGGCATCTGCTGGCTGCTGTGGGCACAGCTAGCCAGTAGGAGCTCGAATACTTGCGCCAGTATACCAGAGAAAGTGCTCGCGTACTTGCTCACCACATTCTGGATATCTTGGTAAGTGATAATAATGATTTTTTGACAAATTTTCAGCTATGGCGGCCAATCTCAACAGAGATCAAACAGGTATGCAGAGATATAGTGCACAAGTGTGTGCACAATACACAGGTAATGCTGAGCGGATGCCTTTTTGGCACTCACCATTGTAGTACTAGTCCTGTAATTTTTGTTTGTAAACTTTCTGTGTGTGGATAACAGAATAAATGTATTTTCTTTCTTTCTTTCTTTCTTAGCTGCACTCTTTATTCCTTAACACTAATAGTTTGGAGGGATGGCAATTCGTCATGACCGGAGAGAGATCAGGTGCAGGACCAACGGCTAACCGTGCTTTCCGAGGCAAGGAAGTGTTAACTAACACCACCAACTTCCTTGACTAGTCTTGACCCACCAGAGCTTAAATATTATGATCTGCCGCACAATTCATGAACGCAGTAAGTACCACTTACTGCGTTTATGGTTGTATTAGATATTTCAGATGCTGACGTTACAATCTATAAGAATCAAAGACCCGTAAGATGTAGTCTAGATATTATTATAGGGTGTGTTTGATCTCGACAGAAACAGTACACTTAGAGATACAGGGTGATTTCCCTTCACCATACGACATAGGTAATACAAATAAGGAATAATCACGATTACTGTCCATTTTGTAATATCAAACAGGTGAAGTCGCGAGTAACCACTAGTATTTAATAAACCTAATACTTAAAATGTCACCCCTATTATTTCCTAGACACACCGAAATAACTAAACTATCATTGTCACCCAATACTGCTGTCATATCAAACGTTGCTTCACTTATTATATTGCTATTGCTCTCTAAGAAAAATGTGGTATATTTTTTGGAACTATTTTTTCACTCCATAGCTGAGAAAGAAATACATAATTCATAATTTACAACACAACAAGGCACTGCAATGGGTACCATATGGAATGGAGATACAATTAGCATAACACAACTCGTTGTTAATTAGAAGACCTTGAAAATGACATTATTTTGAGCAGTATATTCACAAAATCGTAATTCTTAGCAAAAATTAATTAGGGATAGGTCGGATGAAGTGGGGTCACGATCCTCGTAGAAGGCGGATTATAAGTAGTCGTTGGGACATTACCCAATTAACTTGGCACTTGTAACAAGGGTTACCTCCTTCATTTTATATTAGCGAATTCCTTATTTCCCAATATACTCTCATAGGAATGATTCTAATAATAACTCCAATATTGTACAGCTCTGGTGATAAATAATATTTGTGTGGAAGATATTTTGCGTATTCTCCTGTGTATACCCTTGCCGTCAAATAGGACAGTAAACGTAAGGTAGGAATAACTGAGCGAGTGTGCTTTGTTTTTGACTTGTTCCTACTAAGGCCTGGCTCACACCGCAGTTTAGGCAGCACTGTGTAATTTCGACAATTTAAAAACGCACCGAAACGCGGCGACCAACGAGTGTCAGTTCGCGTGTCGCGAGCGAGCAACGAGACGCCCGCGCGTTTTTTTCACCGGCGGCTAATGGCACTACTTGCGACTATGTTACTGGCTGGACGAGCATGAATAAAGTGCTAGAAAGGTGCGCTAGATTGCGTTAGGAGCTTGTTGTAGCAGTTATCCCTATCGCGTCGCATGATAGTACATCACTGAATAGGTTTAGTGTATTATGGTTCATATTCTAGAGTTTTAAAAATGAAATTATCTTGCAATGGATTTCTGTAGGTGACTAAACATGAATGTGCTTGACTCTGAGGCGAACTAAATTACACCATATCGTTGACGACATTGAGTAGATATTTATTTTAATTTCATTGCAAAGTCAACTGTACGGAGTACTAGTACTTATTCTATGGTTTAGGTATAAAGCTACAAATACATGCGCGGATTCGACCGGTCGTCGGTCGAATTTAGTAGGGCTGCCACGCGCGGGCTGGATCTCGCGTTAGCTCGACAATCGATACTCACTCACTCGTCGCGTTTCGCTTCACGTCGTTCGGCCCTTGTGAGGTCAGATGAGATAAAGTTACGCGATAGAAAGAGAGACAAAAAATTAAGGCAAATATAAGGGTCGCTGAATCATGTTCTGGCTCAATATTTAAATAAATTTTGACATTCAAGTAAAATTTTCTCTCCCAAATGATTTTTTGTCTACACAGTTTTGCTTCCGGCAACATATGGACTCTGGGCATCATGTGGCCAGACTATGCCCCAACGCTCTTCGAGCCTAACAAGTGGTGTCATCGAACTCTCTACGTGTTTGCACTCACGCAACTGGGCGTGGTGTGGGGAGTTCTAGCGTTGCTACTATTACTACTACTTGCTTTAGTAGTATGTCAAGTAAGTATTTCTATTATGTATGGCGTTTTTGTGATAAGGTATGCGGTCAGCCTGACACTTGCCTATCTATATTGATTTTTTGCAGATATTACGGAATGGTCACTGGCCTTACAGACACCCCTCTACCAATCCGCACTGAGCCCGAGTTCTTTATTGTATGGCTCATACCTTGTCATAATTGAGGTGACGCCTTTGCCCAGCAGTGGGATCTTTATAGGCTACTTTACTTATACGGCATGCACTAATGCTGGGAATCGAGAATCAAATAGATAAAATTCACAAGTGCCTTAGTAATTTTTTTCGGGGTTAGAGTAATAATTATAATTAAACTGCTGTGTTCCGTCGGTGAGTGGTAGTGCCAGAACCTTCTGCGTGAGATCGCTCCACCGTCGACTCTGTCTGCGCCACGTCTGGTTTAGTCTAGAGTCAAGAGCAAACATATTTCAAATACATAAAAAAAAGATAATGACGATGATCTCTTTTCCTCCTCGCAGGTATTCGGCTGCGGCTGGCTAGGCCCGCCTCGCTTCAAGTAGCAGCGGCGCAGCGTCGTGCTGGAACTGTGGCACAGGAACATCAACAACACGATGGACGTCGCCGGCGCGCTGCTCCCGTTCACGCAAGTAGTCCGGCCCGAGCTTGACGTGCACGTACAGGAGGTGCTCTCCCAGGCTCAGCGGGAGAAGATCCCGGAGATACGCGAGCCGGGGGACGAAGGGGGCAGGGGCGCCTGATGGTTGCTGCTCGTTGTGCCACGGGGCAAGCGCGTGCGTTTCCAGTCACAAGATAGGGTGTATTATTTCTGACTAGATGGTAGAACTGGTATAAGTTATGCTGTTAAAGTTTTCAGTAAATTTTGTCTGGTACTCTCTTTCGGTATTTATGATGCGCACAGCAGAGATGTGGAACTCACTACCCTCGTCTGTGTCCAACGGGTTTCAACGCGTAAAACCTTTAAAGGCAGAGTGAGTGAGCTTGCTCCAGTCGACTTTGTCTACGTCATGTCTGGCTTAGTACAAAACTATAGAGAAGAGCAAACCCATATATAAAAGTAGCTCTATGCCCGCAGGCCTCAAAATAGTTAATTTTTATACTAAAACATAAAACCTTTCTAAAGCGTAACCTGATCCATAGGTTTATAAAGCCGCAGCATCCACATGTATTTATGCTAAAGAAAAATTTGTTTGCGTCAAAATATCTTAGAGGGAGTAAGGTGACGGTAAAATCTTGAACTAAGTCCTGATTAGTCCTACGGATCAGTTCAGCAAGTTAAAATTAATTCTGTCGCTTTGAATTGGTGAAAGTTTCAAAGAGTGGAGTGTCTGATGAAATTTTCTAAACGCGGAATAGTGCAAACTTTGTCCAACGGATTCTTCAGGCAACTAACTTGATTCGAAGTGTTTCAAAGATTCTCTTGTACTAATCCTTCAGGGAATCAAGTTGGGCACCTTTTCAAGGGTTTTGAATGTCACGCTGCCAGAAACAATAGGTACCAAGCTAGTTCCAGGTTTTATAGTCCGACAACTTGCGCGACCCTCAAGCTCCCCAGACAGATGGGCGGGGGACGAGGAAGCGCCAATCCCCTACTCCGCATCTATTTGGTCATTTATACTCAGTATGTGGATATTGTGTGTGTAAGAAAAAAATATTTAAAAAAGGTTTAACGCTCCAAGTGAAGGCTACATCAAATTTTTTTGTAACGTTCCATTGGTAATAAATTTATTTGGTTTACGTTTAAAAGTCGCTTCTAGAAGAAATTTTTCAAAACGTCAAATGTGACGATTTTGTTCTTGAATATATTGTTTTTCAGGTTCGGGATCAAAGAATAAAAAAAATCGCATGATCTAGAAAATACGTAGTTTTCGGCTTTCTCACAATAAAAAGTATATAGATAGATAGAAAGATATTCTTTATTGCAACCAGAAAAACACTTTACAAACATATAGTAAAAGAAAAACCATGTTGGTAGGTACAATGTAGGCGGTCTTATCGCTGGGAGATTATTATATATAAATGCTTTAAAAAAGTAGGTAGTACCGTCTTGTCTTTTTTCTTACGGTAGTGCCAGACGTAGAGACCAGATAGGGCAAAATCATAATGGTGGTATATTATATAAAATATATGTTTGTTAATTGTCAAAAGACGTATCCTGGCAATTTTATATCGTCTTCTATGCCATGTCAGTTTCGATATTTTTTTTTAAATTGGCCATCTGATACCTACTTCATTTGCTCTTTTAACCTTTAAATTGTAAATAACAACGAGCATTACGTGTGTCTGCTTATAGGCTGCAACACAGAACTTCTTTACATTCCTTCTTCTTCTATTTTTTATAAGTGTAAAGTTTAATTATTAATTAACTATACCGATTCTAGCTAAATAAGTAAGTATTATTGAAAATAATCTGTGTGAATTACTTTATTAAGATATTTTTATAGAATTTAAAGTATGATTCACTGAAGGATAGGGTGCTGAGTTTCATAAAATATTACAAGCTCAAAATGTTTTTGTTTTGGTTTTTATGACGGTGAAAAACTAGATTTATTTTATTTATTAAATTGTTTATAAGTACTAGCCAAAATATGAATAATATGTACTATATGTACATCATTACGAAAATAATTACCTAAGTCATGGATGTTTATATGTATTTAAGTATTTCTATCCGTTATCCGTTAGGTTTATTTGACGACCGTCTTGGTGTAGTCGTTCGCGCACTGGACTTCTAAACCAGGCGGTTGCGTGTTCGAATCCCGCAAGGGGCAAATGTTTGTGTGATGAGCACGAGCATTTGTACCTAAGTCATGGATGTTTATATGTATTTAAGTATTTCTATCCGTTATCCTAGTCACCATAGCACAAGATCACGCTTAGTTTGGGGCTAGGTAATTGGTGTGTTTGTTAAAACAATTTATTTATTTAATTTAAAAGGTCATTCCTGATAGGTTTTAATTTACAACATGCTTTTGAATTTATGATGAACAAAACAAAATTTACGAATCATCATTATAGGTACATATATAATTTGTTTCTTATTAATATTGGCGGGCAATGACCTATTGTCCTAATTTTAATTTTCGTGAGATTTAAGAAATAAGATGTAACTAAGGAAGCGAAAGATTTGGTTCACTATAAGATTGTGCACAACGAATATTAAATAGTATTAAGTAGGTACATAAATGTGTGCGGAAATTAAAAATATATCATGTAAATACATATCTGAACGTGTAATTAAAGTTTGTACTACCTGACCAAGACAACTAGTCGAATGTCAAACGACAAACGTAATATTAAACTACTTGACCGTCACTGGAAGCTTTATATTGAGAAAGCATATCCGTATCCGTCGATTTCTACCAGTTCTAGTACCTTTTTACCCCTTCCCTTGTTTCCGGGACAGTGGCGACACCTGGCGGTCGCGCGACATTTTTAGTTTCCTTAAGTGTGTAGCGCCATTTTGTTCATTGACGTTTTGTATTCCGTCGAAGCAACTTGTGCGCAGCAGGCTCTGCCTCTGCGACACTGTAATTGCCTAAAAATAATTTTAAGTGAAGTAAATATAATCAAAGTGAGTGAGTATAAAACCACGTTAGTAGAAAAAAATTCTACCTTACGAATTGTTGTTTACAGTGAAAATACCACGCAGTCATGACACATGAACTGTTTTTCCGTTCGGAACTCGTGGTAAGTTTTTTTTAAAGAATTGCCAGTTCGTACATATTTATAGATTTTCACTTGCTAAATCAAATAAAATAAGTACCTACCTACCTAGTTTTTTTTGTAATGCATGAAAACTGAAGTAACATCGCATCGAGCAGAACGCGACGAGGACGCAAACGTGCTCTGAGTTGTTCTAATGATAGCAGTTCAATATCAAGCTTGATTTGTCTCTGGCTCGTGTTTACTGGACCGGCCATATGTTTTATTATTTGTGGGACCGGCAAAGACAGGCAGTCACGCCGCCGCTGTCAGCCCTGTAAGAGAAGTAAGCACACCTGCCATTCCGAAAACCTAGGAAATGGGGGAGTTCCGCATGTTTCTAATCATATTTGTCCTACTGATAATTGAAATAGTGTTGAATATATGGTTTTTATAAATTAAGCAATTTCTTTACAAGTTTGTAGGTGTTGATATAGATTATCAATACGGGGTTCGGTTTGTTGAGAGTTTAGTGATAAACAACGTCACTGACGACTGTCATGGCGACGAACGACATATCTTTACTTACGATATTGAAAATGTTGCTACCCAACGCTTGGGTTGTTTCTCTTGGTCAGAAGTTAGATTTATGCTGTTACATAGAAAAATTACAACCACACTAGTCATAAAATTAGAAACAAACAAGAAGGTAAAAACATTTATGACACCTTTCGCTACCAGGCATAATATGTTGATAGGTCTTATCCTGCTTTATTCATTCAATGCTTTTGCTTTCAGTATATTCTGCACGGTAGCCACTACGCGGAACCAATTACGTTTTAAATTGCTTTTTGTAACAATTCCTCTACATTTTACCTAAGTTATCGAAATTTGTGTCTGTAACTTTAGCCTGCATGCACCTTTTACAACCGTTTTAGAAAAGGGTAATGTAATGTAAGTAAAAATCAAAACAAAATATCATTTATTTGTAAAAAGTTTTACAAAGCATTCTTTCCATTAAAGTCGGGTTACAATCTAAATCTAGTGTTACTAATGGCCGCCCTTCGCGGGGAATAACGTCCTAAAACCAGCAGTTCCATCGTGTGGAACTCATAATATTTTTCATGAACCGAACCTGACTTCATATGCACATGCATTCATAGTCATAATATAACAACCCACCCTCGCGGTGTGGATTTAACCAAGGTAAGTTTTTGCATATGGGTCAGCACTTAAATGCTTAATATAGCCGCTCTTCGTGGGGGCATGGCTTGCGAAAACCAGCAGTTCTATCGAGTGGAACTCATAATATTTTTCATGAACCAAACCTTACTTCCTATGCACATGCATTCTTATTCATATAACAACCCACCCTTGCGGGGTGGATCCAACCAAGGTAAGTTTTTGCATATGGGTCAGCGCTCAATATAGCCGCCCTTCGTGGGGGCATGGCTTGCCAAAACCAGCAGTTCTATCGAGTGGAACTCATAATATTTTTCATGAACCAAACCTTACTTTCTATGCACATGCATTCTTATTCATATAACAACCCACCCTCTCGAGGTGGATCCAACCAAGGTAAGTTTTTGCATATGAGTCAGCACTTAAATGCTCAATATAGCCGCCCTTCGCGGGGGAATGGCTTGTGAAAACCAGCAGTTACATCGCGTGTAACTTATAATAAAATCATGAACCAAACCTTACTTCCTATGCACATGCATTCTTATTCATATAACAACTCGCCCTCGCGGGGTGGATTCAACCATGGTAAGTATCTTGATATGGGTCAACACTTAAATGCTCAAGATAGCCATTAGCCACCCTTCGCAGGGGCATGACCTGCGAAGACTAGCAGTTCCATTGCGTGGAACTCATAACATTTTTCATGAACCAAATTTAATTCCTATGCACAGGAATTGTTAGTCAAAATATAACAACCCTCACTTACGGGCTGGATTTAACCAAGGTAAGAATCCGCATATGGGTCAGCACTTAAATGCTTAATATAGCTGCCCTTCGCAGTGGCATGGGAAAATCAGCAGTTCCACCGATTGTGTGGAACACATAATATTTTATTCATGAACCAAACCTTACTGCCTATGTTCTTGCATTCTTATCATATAGCAACCTACCCTCGCGGGATGGATTAAAGCAAAGTAGCTCCCCGCACTTAAATGCTCAACACGAAAGTCAGAATTCTAGTGGAAAAGGTTCATTTGACAACAGAGGCTTTCGGCCCGATCGCGAAGGCATCCTAGGACGCTCCAAGTGGCTCTAGTGTAAGCTGAAAAATTTAGACAATGACTCGTTTCAAGCAGGTAATTTACGTACTATCACTGACAGTGGAGGAAAATGGGAGCACTAGGAATTGTATCAAAGCTGAATATTACATTTCCAAAGACCATTTCACCCCTATTTCAGTCCTATTGCCATTTGAAAGTGTGTGCGTGTCTTGCCCACACACACAGGCGCTCTGATGTACAATAAAAAGTTGTTGGAACTGACGTGCCTGCTATTCGGCTTTAGCACGGTTCCAGAGACCGTTTACACTATCACGAATTGACTAGCTTAAATACTGCGTGACAAATGGAATGTAAAAATAATTGTTTATGAGTCTTTTTAACAACTTTTTATAGCCCAAACACACATGCTTCGCTAGTGGGTTTGACTGAAAGTTCACAGGTTCTTGGATGAAAGATAAAGATTGAAATCTGTCTTATATCCGCAAAGCATAACTTATTTAGAAATAATTTGGAGGCCTTGGAACTATCTAAATTTCTTGCCGAAAATAAAGTCGGTTGCAAAAATACAGCTATCAATAAATCTAAGGACTACCGATTATAATTAATTGAGCTTCTGAATTTTGCCAGCTTTGTTGTCTCTCGAAGTTGGCTAAATCATCATCAGTTTTTAACGTTACCAAATCTTCGAAGATCTACGAACTAAATTGCTACCAATTTAGTTACTCAGAACTTCATTAACCTCCTCCAAACGATCTAGCTCTCATGGGTCACAAGGAGAAGGGGTGTTGCGCTGAAAACAAAAATAGATGCTATCTTTACTGTATGCTCTTCAGAGCCAAGCCCAAGAACTGCATCACAGTTCAGTCCTCATATCTCTTGGTCCAATGCGACATCAAGACAGCACGAAAGTGTCTCATGCACGAAAAAGGGGAGGCACTCCTGATCGATCACTTTTCGCATCGTCGCCTTTCTCTGGACTAGAATGGCATCTACTGCTGGCCTGTGCAAAAATTGTATTTGAATACTAAATCCCTTTTCCTCTCAAGACCGCGCAATTGTTTACAATTTATGTGTCATGATGTAAGACCGCCAAGCTCTTTTTCATGACGCGTTCAGCAGTGTTCTATGGAACGCATCGCATGGGTGTTTCTGCCACCATTTCATATATCCAGAGTCTTGGGTCATCAAATCAAATCAGTCAACGTCTTTCACCACGGTGGAAGAAGGTATTGGCTGAAATAGACCTCAAAAACCGAACCTAGGGTTCGGCAGCACTGCAAAAACTCTATCGATCCGACGACGGGCCTCATACCATCGCGGGTCGAAGACGAAACTCTCGGGTATACAAATGTGGGGTTTGGTCCAGGCAATAAAAACATTGAACCCTGAATAGTTGACCTTACTAAGATGTTCTTGGCGGAACCCATAAAACAAATAAGGTGGCCTGGAAACGATAGAACTTTTAGTGCAAAAACGTTAACATAATAGTTTTTAATATTTTTTACACTCAGTGTTATTTTCTTATTTATATAAGTTTCTTATTTAAACTCATATAAATATGTTATAAACTAAATAACCTTATGGTTCGCAATCAGCAATGTTTGTGTCAAATCTACATCTAGTGCACAATTACTTGTCAAATAATACAACTTTTACAAAAGTCTTACACGTTACAACACTGAAGCATCTGGTAATTTAAGCTCACAGAGTTGACGTTACAAATGATTTTCAAATATTGCTATTTAATTACTTTTTGCACATGTACGTAAAATTATTTATGACTTGATCTTACTGACAATAGATTCTAGTCACTGTATTAGATATTAAGTGTATATTTTTCCTTTTTAAGGCAGTCTGTAAAATGATTTCAACACAAACACTTATTTCAAACTTAATCCCTATGCTGTGGCTTGACAAAACAATTGATCCGCTAAAATATAATAACGTGACGTGAATATAATGACGTGACTCGGCTAAGTCATTAAATTTATTTATTACACAAGTAATGTGTCTTCACGTAAAATAAGCCAGCTGGATAAAAAATATTTTCAAGGGTTATACCGAATCCTGGAAGAGTTAGATCAGCAGTAGCCGTAGCCTCTAACTCGGAAATCATTCCCTAGACGAAATCTTAGCCCGCGGAAATTGGCGAACATATACGTTCCAAAATGCTGCAGACGAGAAAATAGTACCTTGTATACTATCACACAATTTGTTTGAATCAATAAGCTAGCCTTATATTATATAAAATTTATGGCAATTATATACCATAGTTTAAACTATAAAGTTCTATAATCACATTGGCGTAACTGTATCCTGTTAGATACAAGTGGCGACACCAGGCGATAACAAACAGGTCTCAATATAAAGCTTCCAGTGACGGTCAAGTAGTTTAATAGCAGCGTTTTACCTGAAATAAAACGCATATTAAAATACTTTTACCTCACTGGAAGCTTTCACTTAGTTTCTGCCTGGTGTAAATGAGCCAATGAACAAAAATGGCGCTACACACTCAAGGAAACTAAAAATGTTGCGCGGCCGCCAGGTGTCGCCACTGTCCCGGAAACAAGGGAAGGGGTAAAAAGGTACTAGAACTGGTAGAAATCGACGGATACGGATATGCTTTCTCAATATAAAGCTTCCAGTGAGGTAAGTATTTTAATATGCGTTTTATTTCAGGTAAAACGCTGCTATTATTACAATTAAGATGAAATGCCCAAGTTTTTTTTGACGTCATTGGTTTTTAATTTCCTTAGGTATTTTTGTTGTATTCGTCGTCGTAAATCGTGTCCGTCTAGCTGGCTTGGTCGGGTAGTAGGTATATTAATCATCTTATGAAATATTGTCTTTGTCCATAAAATATATTATACTTACAATGAATATGTGTTATTTAATTGATTTGCTTGACTTATTCAAGACTAATTTATAACATGTTATTTAAGAAAAAATAAAACACATAATATGTTTGACATTTTATAATTTTTTATTGGTAATTATAGCATTTACAATGCATAAATATTTAATATTTTCATGTTTGAGATAAAGATTATGTCATAGGGTCTGTATTTAAATAAATTAATATATTCTTTCTATTTTAAGTTTTACAAAAATTATTTTAATATGTATTTCTTTAAGCTGATTTATTAAGCGCACGGAATATTTAATGGCTTATTAGATGACCCCTAGAAAGTAGTAGTTTATTATCACGAGTTTCAAATGAACCGCAAAAAAACTGCATGGCACAGGCTTTAATAGGAATTTTTGGAGTAATGGTATTTTTGTATAATACAATATATTTAGTCATATATTTGATGTGCATTTAGAAAAAAGGCACTAAGACCATGAACCCACGAAAAAATATTTGTATTGTAGTAACAATAGTATCTAGTCAAACATTTATTATAATATTTTTTGCATGTTTTTAAATTTTCAATTGTATTTTTTGGGACAAAAGATTTTTGAAATATTTAAAATACAAAGGCATCTTTTTATATTTAGATTTATTCTTTAGTTTCAACCTTCAGAACATTATATCGGTATACAACATATTCTAATTTTTTATTTATTTCGTTTATTATATACAAACAAACATACTTTATGTATAAATCAAATAATATTCGTCCTAAATCTGAAAATCGTCCTGTCACTTGACCAATTTTGGAAGAAGCTTTTAAAGATATATTTTGTCGCCTCCATGTCAATCATCACTGCACCAGAACCAATCAAATCAGGGATAACATAGCTTATAGAAGGTGCTGCTCTTTCTATAATTTATATAAATGTTTAAAAAATAAAATACATAGTAATGCAAATAGAATTGAATATCTACCCGTAGGATAAAATTGTAGATAATGATATATGTAATATCAAAATTACATTCATCCTAAGCGAATAAATAAAAAAATAAAAATTATTTTAAATATGCCAAAAATACAGAATGTGACTAAAATGATTAGGTATAAGTTGGAATGGTAAAAAAAACTGTTTTTTATTCAAAAGCTAAAAACAATTTCTTTTTTTAAATAGTTTTTTTATAGCTGGCATATTTTTAGCTTCATAAGCGGCAACTGGACTTGGGAACATAGATATCCTGTAGTTATTTTTATAATAGATGTTTCATAATAAAAGTGTAGTATAAAATATATCATAGATTGTAAATGCGTATTTATTTAGTTATATTTTTGCAATGCATGCATATCTTCTAGTTGTACATGGACCTATCAAAGTCTTAAATAATTTTAGTTTTAAGTAGCAATTTTAGATACCATTTTTAAAGTAGGTAGTTATAGAAGAAATATCCATATATATTAATCTGTTCAATCAAAACTCGTGTCGTACACTACCCCTTTCCCCGTACAATCACAGTAGCATTCTTTCATTTATTTGCAGTACAAAGTCATGAAAAGATTCAGTACTTTTTTGTACTATTAGCCTTAATATTTGTACCCTTATAGTTTACATGTTCCAGCATTATTGTTTTAGTTCACGAACTTTTGGAGTGTTTTAAGACATTTAAATCGAATATTTGGGTACAAATTGTACAAAATAAATGAACTCTGATAATCCAAAGAAATCATTATAATTTTTACTACTGTCTATTCACAGAGTATTAATAATACAGCCACTTAATATTTTTTTACTATGTTGAAACGGTTTAACGCAAATTAACAAAAAATGCTACCTTGGTCGTACAATATAGGTAGTAGTAGTAAGTCACCAAAACTAATTTCGAAAAACTAAAAGGGTTCTTTGTAATTATACAAGCACATATTATACTCTATGTGCCAGTAGTTTTTTGTTGACTACGGAACCCTAAACATTATCAAATGTTTCGAAAACTATGTAAAGTTTCATAATACTAAGTATCGATATATGTAAAATGTTCCTTTTATATTTTCTTTACTTAGAATAATCCTAATTATGTAGTAGGTTTACAAATATTATAGTATATAATTAGTGCCTAAGCAAATGCGTTAAAACGCAGCTTTTCGACCATGGGATAAATATATTTTTTAAACATACGTCAACCTCTCAGAAAACGTCAAACTTTTCTGTAACAATTTTCATCTCTACACCTAACACAAAAAGTACAATATCCACTGAAAAATAAGACGTTTTGTGATAGGATGAAGTGTCAATCTAAATTAGTTTGACATACTAGACCCAAGATAAACTATGTCCAATTTTAAGATCCCTACGATTGTAGATAAATCTTATAAATGTATTTAACAAAACACAATTATATAAAAAGACTATTTAAATCACTAGTGGGATAAAGTCATATTATGACATTGTATTGCGTGTCTTTATTGTGATGAAATGAGTAATAAATGTTTTTTTAATATGGTGCATTTTTATTCATTCGTAATTCTACACAGATATAGATTGCTTACTTAATTTCTCTAAATTACTTAGTTGACCATTTCTCATACCTTTTTATGTAAAACTAGCTGTTTACTACAATATTTTGATTTGTTTGTGTACCCTATTGATACTGCGCCGCGCGCACTCGCACGCGTACTTGCCTAGTTTTTATTTGTTTAAAACGTACCGTGAAAACCCCGGAGCCCCTAGTTGCCACCGAGACGTTACCTATGACACATGTACTAGACTGACCAGAGTGCTTTCGCCGCGTGTGTATCCTGTGAAGTTCCTTACAGACATTTCGAGTGATTGTGGCCTGTGAAGTGAACCCCTGATGTGGCAAGTACCTAGCTAAGACATGACGAATTTTCCACCTATCATTGTCGCCTTCCACGTGTAATCCACTGCCTAAACTCTCAAACATTTTGGTAGCAGAGCGTAGTTTCTTATTAGGACCCCTTATTAGTAACGTTATTTGTTTAATTGAGAGTTATTTATTTGCTACCTTCCTTTGTAATTTGAAGAAAACGTCTCGTCATATACTTAAACTATTTACAGTAAATTCCTTAATAACATTCGAGTACAACCCCTTTTACATAAGTGTCGATTAAATCGATTAGCGCGTTAATTACCTACAAGTGAGGTGCGCGAGCGCTTTGTTTCCCTATTGATCACGCCATTACCGCGTGACCGCGTGCAAGTTGTTTACGAGTTACGTTTGCGATACCCGGTGCATCTGTGCCGTCCCTTACTGTTTGTTCCTTTACGCATCGTATTGAAATCTTTTGTGAGTTTAATTTACCTACCTTGTTTCTTGCGATTTAAAGTAAATAAAATGTCGGATACCGAAACCGGCAACGAGACCGTAAGGGCCGTACTTTACACGGATACAGCTGAATACCGTGAAGCTATTGGTGAACTCCGTTATATTAGTGACTGGGTTGATGATTCCCACCGAGTTCTTGAGACCTTTTCCTCCAATCGTATGCGAGCGCGTCTTTCCGACCTGCCACTTATGTGCGACAAGTTTTCCGCCGCTTGTTCCAAGCTGTTAGGTAATCTCGATCCTGCTATTTATGAACAAGAATATGTGCAAGTTAAGAACGAGATACGCGTAGTAAGGGACAAAGTAGACGACTTAAAAATTAAGTTAGACGAAATACGACCTCACCAATTTGAGACGTCCCGACGTACGTCCCGCACCCCCTTCAAGGAGAATAAATCCCTGGCTATTGATAGCCCAGCTAGTAAATTACCTGACCTACCTATACCTAAGTTTGATGGCCGTCCCGATAGTTGGATCAGTTTATAGACCAGTTTGATAGCGTAGTGGACAACCAGCCTACCCTTACCCCGACTTTGAAGCTACACTATTTAGTAGGAGCCTTATCGGATGAACCTCGTCGATTGATACAACACCTCAAGATTGAGGCGGGCAATTACACCGTGGCCCGTGACCTCCTAAAACGTAGGTACCATAACCTTCGTGTTTTAGCGGATACCCACATAGCTCAAATAATGATGCTCCCTATTATAACGCCTAAACTTTCCGGGTTACGTGTGTCGTTCCTGAACACCCTGCTTTCGACATATCGATGCTTAGAAAGATTGGAACTTCCTGTTAAACATTGGTCGTACCTATTAGTTCACTTATGCCTTGCTAAACTGCCTTCAGAGTTAAAATCGAGATTTGAACGGCGTTATGGCGATAATCCTAATCACCTCCCTACTTTTGATCATCTTATTACCTTTCTTGAGGATGAATGTAGGCACCACGACAATGTAGGTAGTGCTTCTGTCGTTGACACTACTACCCCCCCTACTGTGAGCTCCCCTCGTTTGCCTAAATCTAACGCGCGTTCCCCACCTCCTGCGAGAGCCTTTGTTACCTTTGCGACGACATCTAAATGTCACCTTTGTAATAGTACTTCGCATTACTTACGCGAGTGTCCCGATTTTATTCGCCTTCCTACACGTCAACGTGTTACCTTTGTAAAAGAAGCCCGACTGTGCTATCGATGCCTGGATAGACACTCCATATCCCAATGCACGCGAGATTATCGCTGTCGCACGTGCCGTCGTTCCAGTCATCACACGTTACTGTGTTATGGTGACTCCTCTCCTGTGAATTACGATCGCTAGCGCTCATACCGAGACGTCCCGGCCTTAGCTTCCAACCAACCGCGGCAATCCCCACAAAGTCACTTAACGGACCGTGTGTCACCCCCACGTACTGAGTGGCACCGTGTTCGTGCCCCGCCCCCTCGTGATTCCCGTAGAGCATCACCTCCCCGTTCGGGCGGGCGATCCCCACCTGCACCCATCGGTAACCGTACTTATAATGCCCCTCTAGGTCAAAGAACCCAGGATGAACGTGCATTTCATCATAAGTACAATGAGGCCCCACAATTCTGACTAGATAGCAGCCCCCCTTCCATACCCGCTTTTACATCTTTACCTCGCAATTCTCTCGTTCTTTTACCTACGGCCTTAATTCATGTTAAAACCTCGTCTGGATATTATGTGGAAGCGCGAGCCTTATGTGACACTGGTGCTCAGGGCTGCCTTCTTACTACTGAGCTTGTTGTTGACCACATGAACTTACCTATCATTCCTTCTCCAGTTCCTGTTCGTGGAATAGGTAATGTTCAAGCGATTCCCCCGGGCATTGTATCCCTTTCATTTAAGCCAGTTCTGCCTTTCCAGAAATCTCCACCAGTGCAATAGTTGTTGATGTGATTGCTGGTACCCTCCCAGAGGTAGACCTACCTAAAAGTGTAATTACCTGTACTAAGCACCTCCCTCTTGCTGACCCTTTATTTTACAAACCTGGTACTATAAGTGTACTTCTTGGAGCTGACGTCATTGGTCGCCTTTTAAGGTCCGAGTTGTTTGTGTCCCCTGATGGCCTTACTGCTGTCTCGACGATATTTGGATATGTCCTGTGTGGTCCTGTTTATGGAGGATTTACTGATTTGGAACCCCCCATGACTAGAGTCTCGCTGTCCCAAATGGTTGAAAAATTCTGGAAAATCGAAGAGGCCCCCCAATCTCCAGTTGCGAACCCCTTGGATATAGAGTGTGAAACCTTTTTTAAAGCAACTACCACTCGTGAAAGCGATGGTCGATTTATGGTTGGACTCCCTTTTCTTCATGATCGTCCACCTCTCGGTGATTCTAAAACCAATGCCTTACGGCGATTCCATAATCTTGAGAAGCGTTTGCAAGCCAATCCTAATTTTCGAGAGAAATATATTTCCTTTATGCGTGAGTACCTTGACCTAAACCATATGTCCCTTTCATCATATGACCCGACCCGGGAACATTATTTTATCCCTCATCATGGATTTTTTAAGTCCGGATAGTAAAATCGTGTTTTGTTGGTTAAAAACCACTCCACACCTCCTTCAGACTTTTAAGGCTAATCGTGTCTCCCAGATTAATAATAGTCCTACATCTAGTGAATGGAGGCACGTCCCAGGCTACATGAACCCTAGTGACTGTGCATCGAGAGGTATGTCAGTCACCCGACTGATCGACCACTCCCTTTGGTTTTCAGCTTTGTGGTTGACGCAGTCTCCTGACAACTGGCCCGGTATTTCGGAACCTAGCCCAAGTAGTGATCTCCCTGGACTTCGTTGTTTAGTAGTCTCTGCCGATGTTCCTACCCCGGATCACTCATTCTTATTAGAGCGGTATAGTTCTTTGAACAAGCTGATAAACGTGACTTGTTACCTAAGGCGGTTTTTATTTCCTAAATCTTACTCGTCCTACCTGAGCCCTGAGGAACGGAGAGATTCCCTCTTGTTTTTAGTGAAAATTGTTCAATTTACCTCCTTTCTGATGAACTTGATCGCTTACGGCGAGGCGATCCTATCACTAACTCCCTTAGAAAGTTGAATTTATTTCGAGATGACAGAGGCCTGATTCGAGTTGGAGGTCGATTACGAAACTCCGATCTATCCTTTGATGCGCGCCATCCCCTTCTTCTGCCTAAGAATGGTAATTTTGTGAACAGCCTTATTTCACATTACCATCGCGAGAATGCTCATGCTGGTGTTAATGCAATTCTTGCCATGTTAAATAGAGAGTTTTGGATCTTGTCGGCACGCAGAGCTATTCAGCATGTGATTTTTAAATGCCTTCCCTGTTATCGTCTCAAAGCGGCTGTATCTCAACCCTTCATGGGTGACCTACCTAAAGACCGCGTCACGGCTGCTAGACCGTTTGACGGTGTAGGTACCGATTTTGCAGGACCCTTTTTTACCAAAGTCCAGGCCTATAGGAACAAAAGGTTAGTGAAAAGTTACCTGTGTGTATTTGTCTGCCTTTCTACTAAAGCCGTTCACCTTGAGGTTGTGTAGGACCTAACTACTGAAGCCTTTATTGCGGCCTTTTCCCAATTCGTGTCGCGTCGTGGTGTACCTCGCCTAATCCGATCCGATTGCGGTCGAAATTACATCGGTGCCAACAATTACCTTAAAGAGTTAGAGTGTTTACTGTCTCAAAACCAGGCGGCTATTGGTTCTGAGCTTTCAAAGCGGAACATATCCTGGGTTTTCGATCCTCCTGTTTGCCCTCATTGGGGCGGTCTTTTTGAAGCTGCGGTTAAATCGGCGAAATCGCACCTAAAACGAGTAGTAGGCGATACCCCCCTTACGTTTGAAGAGCTAACCACTGTTTTTGCTAAAATTGAAGCAGTTTTAAATTCACGCCCATTGTGCCCACTTTCTCCGGACCCTAATGATTTCGAAGTGTTAACTCCCGGCCATTTCTTAATTGAACAACCCTTAACTGCACTTCCGGAGTACCCTTATAAAGACGTAAAATTGCATCGCCTTACACGGTTTCAGCTAATCCAACAAATTACCCAGCACTTTTGGTCTCGCTGGCATTTAGAATACCTAAATACATTACAAATTAGAAATAAATGGACCTCTCTTTGTGATCCTCCTAAAGTGGGTGAGCTAGTACTCATAAAAGATGACAACCTTCCCCCTTTGCAGTGGCGTCGTGGACGCATTATTAATTTATACCCTGGCCAAGACCAAGTTGTTCGTGTGGTAGATGTTAAAACTCCTACCGGTAGCCTAAAGAGATCTTTGACGAAATTAGTTTGTCTTCCTGTCCAGTGAACTTCTTTTCCTTAGCTTCCTAACCTTCTCGTAAACACTTGACGTGTTTAGGGCGGGCGATATGTTTACTTGCCGCGTACTTGCCTAGTTTTTATTTGTTTAAAACGTACCGTGAGAACCCCGGAGCCCCTAGTTGCCACCGAGACGTTACCTATGACACATGTACTAGACTGACCAGAGTGCTTTCGCCGCGTGTGTATCCTGTGAAGTTCCTTACAGACATTTCGAGTGATTGTGGCCTGTGAAGTGAACCCCTGATGTGGCAAGTACCTAGCTAAGACATGACGAATTTTCCACCTATCATTGTCGCCTTCCACGTGTAATCCACTGCCTAAACTCTCAAACACTAGCAGTTCCCCGCGACTTTGCTCGCGCCAAAAGTCGGATTCCATACAAATTTTCATCCCCCATTTCACCCCCTGATGATTTTATATCGCGACAAAAAGTAGCCTTTGTCCTTTTTAGTGTCTCAAACTATCTCTGTGCCAAATTTCATTTAATTCGGTCCAGTAGTTTCGAAGCCTATTCGATGCAAATAAACAAACAAACAAATCTTTCCTCTTTATAATATTATATATAGTATAGAAAATATTTCTTTAAATAAAAAAATAAAGATATGGCTGGTAGATAGAGCCACATGCTGTTGAGTCCACCCTTTGTATCAACCGGAGTACCAAAGGATTGTTTGGGCGCACAATTTCTTCATTCAGAAGGTTCTAGAAAATTATCTTTATTATAACTTACATTGCGGAATTTAAAGATATTTGACGGCACTAAAATATTCATGTAGGTACTTAAGTATAAAATCTTAAAAGCACATGAAATTATCAAGGTTCAAAATAGCTGATCATGATGATTGCATCTCAGTCTTAGGCACAATAAAACAACCATACTTTTCTGTAGTGCAATGCCCGGGAACGGTCATAAAAAAGGCCGCATTCTGAATTTCGAATAAAATTCAAAAATCGAACAGCGCTGCGGCGTCGCTCGTTCCAATTGCTTTTCATTTGTTTGTGATTGGAAAAAGATGGCCAGTGTAATATTATAAAATAGTTATTTTCGGGTGTTTCAATAACATTTTGTAGGTACTTTGTTTTGTGATAGGTTATTTGCTTGTTCGTAATTTCGAAGCGCGTAAAGGATGCACTTATGCTTATGTGGTTCGGTTCTAAAGACTGTTTTTCTCAAATGTGTCGATTTAGAGAGCAGTTTTCAATCAGAGTGTGTAGTTTTATGACAAAAGTGCGCATGAGTTGACAGCACCATAGACTCGTTTGTTTATCATACTCGTATTTGTCATGTGTTTTCCTCAAGTTTTTGACTGGTGATCGATCTTTTGATGCGGCGAATTGATAAGGTTAGTGTTGCCTGTTTTGTGTTTTACCACTTTTAGTACCAATTTTTGAAGGTAAAGTCAGCGTTTGAAGGCATCTTTGCTTACTTTTGCACTTCGTGACTCGTCTTGACTTGGGATCGCACCATTTTGGTTCTGTCTAGTATGTGCAATACTACTAGTAGTTTTTACTTAACAAGGACAAGAAGGTAAAACGGTGTAAGATGTTTTTAATCCCAACACTTACATAGATCAAACTTTCGCGTTTCGAAGAAACGCGTCGAGGTTTTTTGCACGTTGGTGTTGGTAACTAACAACTGCATTAGCTGTAGTGCATGCGTATTGAGGGAGGGAGGGCGGTGCATTCTGCATTTGCCTGAACTGGTACTCAAAGCGGTTGCGGTTGGTGTGGTTTTGTTGCCTGTGCTAGCGTCTCTTAGCGGAAATTTAAAGCAAAATAATTGTATTTTATTTTTCCCATATTTTTTTATTACATTGATCAAACATTCCATAGTAACTTGCCAAATCATATCTTGCGTAGATTGTTACAATCATATAGTAACAGAAGCCTTAAATATGAGCTTTTGTGCTCGTAAAATAGAAAATATTTTTGTTTTATCGTTCAATCATCACGCAATAGCTTTTTAAGTGTAACATTTCAAAAAACATCGTTTTGAAGCCGATAATACGGTACTCACGCTAACAATGTAATATGTACCTAAAACCGATTGGTAAATATTTTTTAGAAATGTTTTTGTAAGTATTCTTATTTTTGCACGAAAAAAAAGAGATTTTTGTTAAATGTTTTGTAAATGATCTGTGGAAGGAAAATTAATTGTGTAACAACACGTATGGTTACTTCGTTATTTCGTTAATATTACCACTGAGTTGTCTTTGGCGCTGTCGGATGCCAAGGACCACCTTCAGACTTTAATGATAAAATCGCGATCATTGACATAGCATTATTTAAAAAGCTAAACTTTCGCCGAGTTGTCTTTGGCACTATGAGTGCCATAGACAACTTGGTACCGGTGGGGGTCGGTCGGCCATCATTCGAGAACGAGCCGTTGTGTTAAAAGGTACGTAAGTTAGACTTTAAATTTATTCGTGATGGATATTGTATTTTTGAAATCGATCAAATAAAAGGGTAATGTTGCATAATAGTTGTTTGAATTGATGCCGTCTTCTGAGGTGTTTTACAATTGTCATTCTTATTTTTAATAATGAAGTACGTTTACATAGCCTAGCACCGCAGACCACCTTCAACATTTTCGATGCAATATCGCCCCTATTACAACTGCATAAGAAGCTGCAGTGCTTATATTGATGTGCTATCGTCCATACTTAGCGCCCGTAACGAACAAATTATTTGTCGAACTACGTGTTTGTCCAACTTTTTTGACGCATTTTTTAAGTATTATTTGTATGAAAACGTAAAGCTTGACAAGCAAATTTAATCATTGCCAAAGCGCATAATACCTGTCGAGAGCATATCAGGTTACCCATTTGAACTACGTAATAAACGTAGGGAATACGGTCCGATTAAATATCAAAGTGGGTCAACCCGTCTTGCGGCCTGGTGTAAAAGGTTGATCCGTTCGGGAGCTACGATGCCACAGACAGACTCGTCAATTTATAAGTCGTTTTGCGTCGGGGGTTAAGAAGAAAAAAAACTAAAAAACTGCCGAGGCTGATTCTGAACAGTGATTAAACAATCACATAAAACTCCACTATTATTTCTCACTGACAGCATAAAATTTATTTTATTATTATGACCCAACAAGAGGCACTTATACACATCCCATTATTGACCCAACTACTTTGGGACAGTTGAAAACTAGTGCTGAGAAGAAAGAGCGACAAAAGCTAGATAAAGATGATAAATAAAACCGTTGTAGAATATACATATAATAATTATAAAACGATTTGAGACAATTGTCGCGCCTGACGCATTGGTAAATTGGGCCCAGGTGAGATTGTGGTCAAATGTCTGCCTATGAATAAAAAAACTTAATGATTATATAGGGTTTTTATAATAGTAAATCGCGCCAGATTGTTTCACGCGTCGCGTAATGTAAAATATTTACCGCTGTTTTACTTGTGAAACAGGATATGTGAAAATGAATTTTATGCTGTCAGTGAAAAATAATAGTGGAGTTTTATCATTATGACCCAACAAGAGGCACTTATACACGTCCCACTATTGACCCTGCCACTACTTTGGGACAGTTGAAAACTAGTGCTAAGAAGAAAGCGCGAAAAAAGTTGGGTAAAGATGATCGAACTGAAAACCATTCAAAAGCAAAAACTCAGCATTCATCTTGCTAGAGCCGGCCTAATCGGACCCGCTTTACAGAGCGAAGCACTCAGTGCGATTGTGTGGAAAATTGTCCTTCCGAGACCTACTTGGTGTTGCTCCAATTTAACAGAATACAGTAGCCTTAGTGGAAATACCAATGAAAGTGCATTTAAAAAGAGGTAGATGGGTCATAAGCTCGCGAAAATTAATTGCCTCAAATTGATTAATTTGCACAATTTTGCATTCAAATATGACTTTAATTGACTCGTAAAAGAACGTGTGGTCGGAGCATCAAATTCGAACCGCCACGCAGTACGAGATGACATGTCTACCTCTATGTGAGAAATACTATAATAATGTTGTCCAGTGTCCCAAAAAGGCTAGGATGATGTAACCAAGTAACCAATCCGTAGCCAGTAAGAGAATGACGTATTTTCATACCAAATTCGCTTCGACTATACAAAATGCGTGCAACAAATCGTTAGCGCGAGTCAAGTGAGCACAGCGCCATCTAGTGAGTAAAACTTCAAACTTAAGAGCGAGAAACTTAACTAGTGTAAATAAGCAATTACTAAAATACAAATTAGTCAAATGACCTCCTAGCCGAAATTTCGACTACAGCTGCCAATTCCAACAGAAATTATAGCCAACTACGCTGGAGATATAATAGTGCACAAGTGTGTGCGCATTACACAGATGTACTCTCTGTTCCTTCACTCTCATAATTCGGTGAGACGGCAGTCTGACATGACTGTAGAGAGATCAGGCGCAGGAGGTGTTAACACCACCAACTTCCTGACTCCGAAACTGTGTCCGAGTTATTTCAAGACAGAAAACCTTAACACATTCGGCCCGACCCGGGATTCGAACGACCTCGTGGATACTACCCAGCGTACTGACCACTAGACCAACGAGGCAGTCAACTAGCAGAAATACTATAGTTAGTAGGTAGCTCGAGGGGATCGTTTGTTAGTGACGTGACTACCTCAAGGTGGTCCACCTCGGGAAACGACATTGTGATGGCAGCTGATCGATTATAATAGCGGTGATCGGCTCCGTGGTAGCTACCACTCTGCCACCACGGAGCCCGGCGACAAGCAGCTTGCAGTGTTCCGTCGGTGAGTGGGAGTGCCAAACATTCTGGGTGAGCTCGCTCCACGGTCGATTCTGTTTACGCCACGTCTGGTTTAGTCTAGAGTTAAGAGAAACCTTTTCCAAAAAATGCTTTTATAAATGAAAGAAAAGAAAATAAAAAAAATTTTTATTTATTTATAACAGTAAGGTATTTTATACATTGTGCTTTAAGTCCTCTATAAGCATGTCAGACTTACTTCGAAATCCTTTAAAAATATCTACGCTTTTATAAATTCGTAGATATTAGAACTTCGTAACCATATCACGTTGTTTAAAGTTTGTTAAAAAGATAAAAGTATTACTTACTGCTTTTCTATCCTGTGCCACAAGTAAAACGGCCGTAAATATTTTACATTACGCGACGCGTGAAACAATTTAGCGCGATTTACTATAGTAAAAAACATACCTAGATAATCATTAGGTATTTTTTTTATTTATATGTAGACATTTGACCACAATCTGACCTGATGGTAAGTGACGATACAGCCGACATGTCTGTGTACAAGCAGCCTATTCACTCTTTTCTTAAAGGAATCCAAATCCCGTATCCAAAACCCGTATGTTAAGACGTTACCTCCAAACTACCTCGACTCAAACTCAACTGAGGAATCCTCAAGGAAAGTTTCGAGGATACCTCGAAATCGGTATTCTTAGTCAGTAACGAACGACCATTTTGAGGCTCCTCCAGTGAGGTTGAGTGGAGAAAGAGTCGAGGAAAAATGATACAGATTATGTCAAAACTATGTGTTTTTTTTTAGTTTTTTTTTCAAAAGTAACAAAACATATCTTTTGACAATATTCTGCCAAACTGGTTAACAGTTTGTCGGCAGTGTAACAGTTTGTCGGCAGTAGACTAAACTTTGTAGTCTATGGTCGATCGTGTTCCTCGGTCGAGGTTTAAAAAAAATAGTCACAGATAACGAGTTCCGTTTTACGTTCTTGGAATAATTACTAACACGTAAGTATAGTCAAAAAAGATAATAATCAATTTTTATAACACACTAGAGATGGTTTGTAGCACTGGAGAATACAAAATAGAATATGAAACTAAATATTCCCTCAAGGTTGGTCACGAGGTACCTTGAGTTTGACACTTGCTTACTCAAATCTTCCTCACCTCGACAGAGCCAAATATTTGGAGTGGAGGATTTTTTAGCCCTTTATGCATACAAATTAGACGAGTTAAGGTAGAGGTAAGCATGAGTGGAGTCGAGAAAACGTCTTAACATACGGGTGTTAGTGTTTAGGAAACACTTCAGCAAGCAACGAATTCCACTCTCCACGCAAGAGGAACGTAGCTTTAAAACGATTGGTGCGTACTGTACCTATTAGTAAAGTGTTAAATTTTATTGAAAATTTAAATAAGACAAGTTTGGATTAAGAGCATATTAAAGGTACAGAGGCCATCAAACCACAAAGTTTAGTTAAGTACGTAATAATTGGCTCGATTACAATGTGCTCTATCAAATATAAAATTTAAGTTCAGTCTCTCTCTATCTATGCTAAACAAACGGAAAGAGACAGTCTATAATAATTTGGACACGTCAGACGAAACAGCTCTCCGTTGCTAATTGAATCGTCGGACGTCATTCGATGACGACTCAAGTTAATAGAAAACACGTAAAAGACTGAAGAAATTGCATCACTTAATTTGACGTTTCTTGATTATTGTTGTTTATCTCTTTTCGATTGTTTAGCAGAGAAAGAGAAAGAGACTGATTTTGGTCCCAAACAACATATCAAATTGACATTTCTGATAATTATTTGATTATTTTTTATTCATACAAATTGATTGAGCACGAAATGTATATTATTAAGTACATATAAACATGACGGCATATCATGACATTTCAATATAGGCCAAAAATCAAGTTGGATGCAATACATTGCTGCTTGGTCGTACTTTAAAACATACTATCTCTTTATTAATTTAACTGAATTGCCGCCTTATATGATTAATACGGTCGGTAATTACTTATATCTATATTAAATTAACCCTTATAAAATTAACACGCGATATACCTACAAGGTTGATCTAAGGTTCAGACCTTTTAAATAGTATTTTTGATTTCCACGATTTAAATACACGATCTAAAGATGCACTGCAGTTAAATTTAGCTCGCTAAAGGCACCTTCGTCAACCTTTAAGGTCAGTTTACACATTTTTCAATCGACTAACGGGGCTTGCAACGCAACGGCCGGATACTGCGTCGTAACAAGCTTATTTATTGACGCCCTCTTTCTTTATAAAATACCCTGATAAATTGTCTCTTCATGTGCTTGGAGTTTAGTTGAAGAAAGGTATTTTTTAATTGAAAATTTAAACTGATTTTTGATGGCAGATGGCAGTCGCTCCACTGTAATTACCTGGGCCCTATTTCACCAAACCGACATAATAATATGTCAGTGACATATGTCGGCTAAAATTGTAAACATAGCATTTATGTGACAATTGTCAGTATCAGTACAGTTGTGAAACAGGAATATTTTTTACAACTCCACATATTTGTAGAATTTTCGGGAATTCTTGACATGAGGCTGGAGCTGTGTCTGTTTTGCGTGACAGTTGTAGTATTTTCACCGTGCAAACAAAAGGCACGGCTGTGATAGCGATTTGGAGAATGGATAAACATTTTAATAAAAATCAGTAACTTTGTATTTAAAGAAAAATATAGAATAAGTAAAACTATTGTAAAATATAAAACTTAAAAAAAAATGATTTGACAACTTTTGTGACAACTGTCGCGCCTGTCACGATTGGTGAAATAGGGCCCTGATCTGCCATATTATGATATACCAAAGCGGACCCTGGGCCCTCGCGTGCGAGTGCACAATGTCGTTAACTTACTTTTGCTAGGGTGCATAACTCCCCGTGCTAATTGAAGTGATCAAAAACACCCCATAAAACCAACATTGAATTATATAAAAATATAATACTTTTAAAGTCAATATGACTGGAGTTATGGACTTCTTACGTAGACAATGGCTGCTTTAACTTTTATACTGTTACCATTTAAATAATAATACATAACGAGACACCTAAGTTTAATAAATACGTTCATAATAATGTTCTTAGTCGCTGAAATTAATTTGAAACCTAAATTAGATTTACAGATTCTTATTACCCGCATAACGTGGTAGATCGTTGTCCCTTGCCCGTATTTATACGAAAAGTTATTAGTTTTGGGCCTTAATAAGCGCCACTTGAATCATGACAAATGGTTATCTTATTAATATTAGATGTGAATGTTGGTAAGTTCGAAATAGTGATGTCAAAGACACTTTTTAAGATAGCGATATTCTAGGCAGCAAAATAACAACAAAAACTTTAAAAAAGATTTTGAACCTACCATCAATTGTCACCTTTCTTGATTTAAAATTTGTCTTACAAATAGAAAAAAGCAAAGTTATATTTAATATCCAGTATCACAGGCTTTTTACTTGAAAAAAATGTGTTCTAGGATGCGTTATAACATGTGTGTGTGATCTTGATAAGTAGCGTGCAAAATATAATTTTTTCTTGTAGGTGGTTGTTTGATGTAAATTTTAAGTTACTAAGCATACAAAAAACTGAGAAAATAAACCAAATTGTATGTTATAAGCATTATTTATATAAAATAATAGATTAAATTATTTTTTATAGTTATTTCTTGCTACTATCCACATCAACACACGTACACACTACATTGAATTAGCCATTTAAATTCATCGATATTTTAGCACAAGTTAACATCACCACCCCGAATGCCAACATTGATTTACGTTGTTTAGTTAGTGAATCAGTACAATGCGCAGATCTAATAAACTGGCGTCAACATCAACATTAACGCGAAGTCATAACGAAGTTATCCAAACTGGATGCGGCCTCTGGGGTCTCAAGTTATGGTTTACAAAAACAGAACTAAATTCAAGTTATTCTAGTTCACGCAGACGCCCGTCAGACTACCTATTTTGAATTGAAACCGCCTTTATTCCCTAGTTATCAAAGCTGTTTTTGTAGTTCAAGTGTGTAACCTGGTATGCCTGTATAAACAGCCTTGCTTTCTTGAAAATGTTTGTTTGAAACAAACCCCAGATTTCGTCTTATTTATGTTGCTGTGTAACCTTTAAGTTGTTCATTCTGTCAATTCCGTTCTTGCAATGAAATTAGTATTAGATGGTGGTATGTTAAAAACTTTGCGCTTTGGTTATAAGCCATTTGAATTTCAAAGGCATCGAATAGTAAAGTACATGCGTAAAACTAGAAAAACTCAACCAAATCTAAATTTCAAGAACTAAGTTGGTTGTTCATAAATTGTTATTTGGTTGTTTATAATGATAGCCCATACGATACTTCTATCATCCCACCAAATAGCTCACGCGTTATCCATAGTTTTTTGGGACACCTCTCTATATATTTTACAACAGGTAGACAAAAGTTTCGTAAAACTTATAACTGTGTTTTTTTAAATTGTGAATACTTTCATTTTCAGACCTCTAAAAAACCCGACTGTAAGGGTTTTGGTTTCTCAAAAAAATAAACTCAATAAAATTACCAAGTGATCGTTCTTTCAAAATTTAAGTAAGTTGAAGAAAACTTCTTCGAGTATTCCCGGGCGTTCTGCAAGAATGGCCAACAAAAACTGTCGAAGCACTTCATAGTTCCCAAGGGCGAGGAATATTTATCCCGGCTCACGGTCACGACAAAATAGTTCCTATGGGAGAGACAGTTTTAACTTGCGACAGTTTTATAGAGGCCGGGTACAAACATCATATGAATAAAAACACGTTGTAACTTATGCTGTTGTTATAAGAGCGATTATGCAATAAAAATGTGTAATTTGGTAGCTGGCTACTGTACAAGAAAGATAAGGTAAGACCGTTTTTTCGGGTATGTGAAGTTGGGAACAAGAATATTCGATGTCATTTGAAACAGTGTGATGAAAGTTATAGTTTTTGTAGGCCGGTGGAATAAGTATGGCTTAGTTTAAGGTAGGAGGTAGCTACGTAGTAGATTGCATGTGTAGTATCAGGGGGCTAATTACGTAACTCTGTTGCAAACAATTTAGGATTGTAATCGCTTGGAAATGTCACATTTGACAACTTCATTTACTCTGTTAAGCTGGCCATTCACGGTCAGTTTAAAAATGACTCCACTCACTAATATAAAAGTAATCTGAAAACTGACTTTCATTCAGTGCTGCTAGAACGTGGGAAATTCCCCACGCAAAGGGGACTTTTAGTTTTTTTAATTTAGTGGGTAAAATGGGCGAGAAGGTCTTAGAACCGGTAAAATATGGGCAATTGTGGAAAAAAAAACGTAAAGTTTTTTTTTTTTTTTCGTAATGCATGTGGGGTGGATGACGAGGTTTTTAGCCTTCTCGATATCATTTACTTAGAAACGAGAGATTCGTTTAAAAAATAAGTGAAAAGGCTGTTACCGTGCCATATCCTCGGCAGCGGTCCTCGCGTATCATCAGGTTCGGTATATTGCGGTCAAAGATCTGCCCATTTTTTTTAAATGGTGTGTTCTAACCTTAACTTTTCACCGTATCAAGTTGCAAAGCTTTTCTCGAACGTCTCCTTCTATTCACTAGACATGATACGTAACACCTTTTCAGAAAGTTCGAGGCTTCATTGTCAGCTTTTGTGATTTTCTCTATTTGCCGCCAAAGGGACTGTGCAAGGCAAGGGGCAGCTGTCAAACTCATAGTGTTGTGACAATGTCGATATATTATGATAAATATAAGTAAAGATTGGTCCACTTTTTGTGTGGAGGTTGGCTTTTTATTGCAAGATATAGCTAACCACCATAAAACAATATTTATTTATAAGCTACAAAAATATGTAACACGACACCATATAAGTTTAATTTTAAACGCCTCCACTTTTGAGAAAAAAAAATGATTTGTAATTTGTAGGTCTAGAAGCATATTGTATAAATTAAAAATAAAATCCATCTTGGTTAGCCAAACGGAAAATAAAAGTTACCTATCTGTCACAATATTATCTGTGTAAAATAACTTTCAAGCAAAGCGTGCAAGCCTAAGAAAAAACTTTCACGACCACTGTCAATGTCAATTTTGTTGACAAATTACCTTTTTTTCATGCGTTTCTATAGCCGAACTTAGCTAGTTAATTATATACCTAAATCAGAGAACTTAAAAATATTATTTATACAGAAGGGCGAGTTTTTTGGAACTCTTTCACAAACATTAAATTTATTGTGGTTAGAAATATTGACGAAAAAAAAAACCACTTTAGGACAACTCCTTTAAATAATTAATATTGTACATAGTTATACATATTTCGATAAACAATACTATATAGAGCAAAACTGTGGTGTTTTTCAAAGGGTAGGTTATTAGAATGCGCATGCGCATAATACGAATTGCATGCTAACAGCGATCTTTCGTCGTTCCGCAAGCGAACTGAGAAACCACGCGGAGGTTTTAGTGGGTATACTTGGCCACTCGCCAAGGAGTCACACATAAA
Organism: Pyrausta nigrata; assembly: GCA_949316185.1. NCBI lineage: Eukaryota > Metazoa > Arthropoda > Insecta > Lepidoptera > Crambidae > Pyrausta > Pyrausta nigrata. Next base: position 17,473,609 of record OX438947.1, on the reverse strand, counting down.
CTGCTGCCATCCCTAGGGCATCAGGTATGCGTAACGCATTTCAATAATGTTTGACAATATTGAGTTCCAATTAATAGAGCAAGTCAACGCTGTGTATCTTCAAAACATTTATCGATATATTTATCAGCTTTTCCCATCAATATGCGAACCCCAAAGTACAAACCCCAACAGCGGTAAAGCGATCGTGAAGCGCGATGATATGTCCGATTCTCGTAAGACGTCTCCATAAAGGTCACGGCCAAACGCTTACGGAGCGGAGGTGCGTTTATACCCTACAATTTTTCATGTTTTTAATGTTCTGGATTTTTCTAGAAGAAATTAGACGTTTTAGTAGGAGAAAAGTATTGAGGTCTGTGTAATCCTAGGTGTATTATGTGTATCTACTGTGTTATTCTAGGTATATAATTTTTTCGCTTGCCATAATTTTTATTGTTTCTGCTATTTAAAAGAAGTCAATTCTTACTGAGAAGTTATGAACAATCGACCCAGCTCGTATATTTCATACAAATTTAGCTCACAAACATTTATAAACCATCTTCTGGTGGTGGCACCCACAAGACCCATCGCTATCCAGGCGATTGCTCTTCCTAATGAGATGCAGAGGACTTTGGTCACTCAGGGATTTTTTTATGTGCTTGCTACGGCTACGGCATGAGCTGGCGTTTGATTTCATCATTATCATTAGTAGGACTTTGCATCTTGACAGAAGATTCAGGCGTAAGAGTGCGAGGGGCAACGCCGCACGAAAAGTTCAAGAGGAAAGGCAATGACATAAGATATACAGCGAAAATCTTATTATATACCCATAAGACACGCGGGAGGGTTGATAACAATTAATTTTCAATGGAAACATAATACGTGAAGCTTTGAAACAGGCTCTCTGCGGCACAAAAATTGAAGTACCAACCGGAGAAAAGTTAACAGTCAACCTTCAACGAGAAATAGTCAAGCCAAATACAGTAAAGTGGTTCCCGTGATACGGGCTGCCCTTTCCAAAGGAACCCACTCGGAACCCACAGGAAGGTGACCTACTGATTTAAAAGATTAATACAACTAGTTTTCTCTTTTTAAATGGTAATTTAGGTGTCGACTTAAGTTCAGTAATGTTATCAGGTTACGTACAAAATATGGAGTTTTAAATGGCATCTTCCCTAAACAGAAACGAAAATATTATATTATTTTGTATGTAGGTGGCTACAAAAATAAAGCAACTGAGTTTTGAGCAAGCTTTCAAGTTATAAAATCTCTTGCTTAAAATGAATTTGTATTTTTTTGGTTGTATTTTTTACAGAGAAGTAACAAGCCAGGTTACAAAAATACAGTCTAGAATTACTTACATTAACTTTACTTTCTACTAGTGAATAAATCCATATCAGTTCAATAGTTGCGAACTTTACTCCTTTAGTGTCCTCCTAATCAAATTTTGACTACAGCGGTCATTATCAACAGAGATTAGACAACTGCGCGGGAGATATAATAATATACAAGTGTGTGCGCAATACACAAGTGCACTCCCGTTCCTTCACTCTCATAGTTTATAGTAGAAAGGTGCAAGACCAAACGTGCGTTCCGAGGCACGAGGGTGTGGTAACATCACCATCTTTCTGACTGTGGCTGAGTTATTTGAAGACAAAAAACCCAGAAACTTTCGGCCCGACCCAGAATTTAAATCTGTCACCTCGTGTATGTACTATTCACGAGGTTACAGATTTAAATTCTAGCGTGTTGACCAATAGATCAATGAGGCAGTCTCTAGGTCACCTCTTTATAATATTATAAAGAGGAAGACGACGTTTTGCTTTTTCTAGAATTCACCAACATGTTTAGTTTTTAATCAGCCGGTTTAGGACTATTTGACATATTTTGTATGGGAATACTGTCAAATTAACCGTCCATTAAGGTTTACCAGCTGTTCAATAACAGGCGAACTCGGGCCTTATGCGATGGTTGTTAGTAGCAAAATATAAGCTTTGATGACGGTCAACTCATCTTATAACGACAAAATTGTAACAAGTTAATATCGGCCAAAGAACAAGGCGGCTTAAAGGACGATTTATACTGTACGATTTAACTATCTTACAATCGTCATTAAGACCACTTTACACTACAAAGACGAACTTCCATAAGTTAAAATAGTACTGTCTCTTTCACAAGTTATAATCTTTCGCTACCAGCGATAAGACCGCCTACATTGTACCTACGAACATGGTTTTTCTTTTATTATATGCTTGTAAAGTGTTTTTTGGTTACAATAAAGAGTATAATTATTTTTATAATTTAAGCAATTATTTTGCAAGTTTTTACGAAATCAAATTGAAATTCGCTCACCAAAATTAATCGACTGTGTCATCCGGTGGGACTCGAACCCACGTGCCTTCGCTATCCGGGCGAGTGCTCTTACCAACTAAGCTACGGAGGACGTTAGTCAGCCGACGAATTTTTGTAAGTGCTTGCTACGCCAGTGAGCCGGCGTTCGATTTCATCAATACTTGAAAGTTAATCGAATATTTGTAAAAATATTTCCATTAGATACATGCGGGTACATTCCCCAAGTATTGATGAAATCGAACGCCGGCTCACTGGCGTAGCAAGCACTTACAAAAATTCGTCGGCTGACTAACGTCCTCCGTAGCTTAGTTGGTAAGAGCACTCGCCCGGATAGCGAAGGGACGTGGGTTCGAGTCCCACCGGATGACACAGTCGATTAATTTTTGTGAGCGAAATTCAATTTGATTACAATAAAGAGTATCTATCTATCTATAATCTAGGCTAACAATATTTAATTAAATAGTATCATGAACTAAAAAATATTCTAACAGTAAAACGTAGGCATTAAAATATTTCATGGTATTATAATCTATTTATTTTATTACCTAGTAAAAGTTATATTGGTATTTATATTTATTGTTGACTATATATGTAGGTATTCTATATGTACGATAGTATAACTATTTAAATTACATATTATATGCAGAGTGCAGTAACAATATTATTACTATAGTTTTTTTTTGCTTTAAATAAATTTAATAATTTTGTTTTTACCTTTGTCGCACCCCCACTTTTCATTTCCGCTTAGCCCAAAGGTATGACTGGTAGAAAATGCCACTATGCATTTAGTCCGCCTTTTGTACAAAGTTTTAGTTGTGCAATAAAGCTTAAATAAATCAAACTAATATTATAAATGCGAAAGTTTGTGAGTGTGTGAGTGTGTATGTTTGTTACTTCTTCACGCAAAAACTACTGAACAGATATGGATGAAATTTGGCACAGAGATAAATTATAGTCTGAAATAACATATAGGCTACTTTTTTATCCCGGAAAAAAACACAGTTCCTGTAGGATACATAAATAGTAGTTTACGCGGGCGAAGTCGCGGGCAACAGCTAGTAAATAAATAATTCTGAAGTCTCTAGATTATTATTGTGTCATTCAAATTGTCTAAAAAACCGGCAAAAAAATAATAAAATACTGTACTGTAAACGAGTGGCATAAATAAAAAACACACAATACAAAGAATAATGATTATAGTTACTCAAACTGGCAGAGTTTCAGCTTACTCAGTGGCTGCTGTGTACAAGTCTGCTAGACTGAGCTGTCCGTCGCTTATAAAGGCTTTCCCCCTCCAGTATAGGCACATTGGCGGTGGGGAAGGGTGGCAAGCGGTGGCTTGGTGTTGGCTGGCTGTGCGGTGGCTATGGCTGGCTTTGGCTGGGCTGGCTGGGCTGGCTTTGGCTATGATTGGCCGAGCCTTGGCGTTACATTCGGCCGTCCTGAAACAATAATTGCTCCCGCAATGGGGAAAAAGGAAATTAGTTCTGACCGATTAGCTCTTCTATCTTTGATTGCTCGTCTAAGCTGGCAGACATAGGATCAATGCTTGTTTAGGGGCGCAATGAATCAGTAGGTACAAGTCATGTAAATGCTTTATGCCGTCTTATGCTCTTAATGCTCCGTATCCTATATCTGTCATTACAAGCACTGTAGTGATGTTATAAGGACCTGAATAATGATCATAGAGTTTTGTTTTAACTTTGGCTGCACTATCTACCTAGGTCTTCCCTATTAAAGACCCGGCTGGGTTTACGCTTTTTATCAAAATTACGCTTCATCTTGCCTTAACTTTGCACTAGCATTCATACGCCTATGCGTAACTGGCAGTCTCATGGTCATAGGTGGCTACGTCAGCAACGGTGGCTGGAGCTCTTGCTTGGCAGACATCAAATCATATGGCTTGTAGGTTGTAGGTATTAGGCACAATACATCAGGGAAACAGTTAGCCCAATTATTCGCTACTTTGCTAGGGTCAGTGGCAAGCAACGCATTAAGTATATTCAGATTCGTATTCGTAGCCCTAAGGCAAGCAATAGAGGTCGAAATATGCTAATTACTACTTGAAAAGGTCTTCCCATGATCACTTACTACTCTATCTGGATACCCAAACCAAATAACTTTGTGAGAATCTGTTCCACTGAATCGACTGTGCTAGAAGGTTTAGCTATTACAATCTTAGCTAAAGTATCCATTAGGACCAACATAATACTAATAACCTTTTTTTTGTTTAGCAAAAGGGCCTAATTGATCAATATATACCTGCCACACACATTAGCTCTTAAGGTGTTGGGCATCGGAAATAACCGTACTATACCATAAGTATGACGTAAACTAGCTTAAACATATTTACGGATAAAGCGTGTCATGTTGGGGAGCCAAAGTCCAAGCATTTCTGAAGGCCTACATGTCTTATACTGTCTATCATGGTGCATTTGAATAATCTCCCATTGCGTCGAAGAAGGGACAGCTAGGTGATTTCAATGTCATGTTTTGTAATATACCCTATCACGCTTAAGTTATTGGTGATATCCTTAGTAGCACTTCCGGCTTTGAGTTGGCCAATGCACACTAAAGCTTCTCATCCTAATATTGTACAGTAAAATAAAACAATACGTTTATAATACCTACCACAGGATTCCTGCTAAGAACGTCTACTACACGTTTAATGCACTCACCCGGCCTGTACTAAATGCTTATATCGTAGCCTTGGATAGTGGTACCTAGCTAGGTATACGGGGAATAAAATCGCGCTTTGTCAAGGTTTCGCGAACAGCATACACGCATATAATAATCGAGTTTATCAGTTTTATACTCACGGGCACAAGAAGCACTTGTTTGAAAAGTAATCTACAGATTTATATGTGTGATAAACATTTAAAAAAACGACACTCAAATACATACGATTACTGACATAATTATAGAGTCGTGTTGTGATCTTTATTTTAATTGATTAGTTTAATGCATGTGACAAACTTTGTTTTATTACTATTTCAATTTCATTGTTTGCTATATACCCAATTTATTTATAATTGTTTTAAACCTTTGAATGCCATTCATTAACTACTATAAATATTTGCCTACAGATGCGTTGGTAAAACACGCTGAACACTAATTGTTTTATTAGGTACTAGCGGTCCCCCGCGACTTCGTTCGCGTAAATTTAGGATTTCCTGTGGGCATTGTTAGGAGCGGAGTATTTTTTAAAACTGTTTTTTTTTTAAGATAAGAATCAAAACGCGTGTGAATAAAATGAACATATTAATTATAACGGTCTCCCGCGACTTCCTCCGTGCTTTTTGATTTAACTGCTTCCCCGTTGATTTCTAGGTAGGTATCATGCATTTTATAGCTCATACAAAGCGTTCCCCGAGAATTAAGCTATCTAACACAATTTTTTTTTCAAATCGGCTCAGCAGTTCCTGTGATTAGCATGTTTAAACAAAAAAAATAATTCCTCCGTTTTTCCAGTTATATTGTGAGATATGGTGCAACCGACCCTAATCTCTTTATAATATCAGTATAGAAAAAATAGCAGTCCCCGAGGACTTCATGCGCACCTATTGATTTTACTCCATTTCTGAAAGACAACGTGATTTTTTTAAATTACCTATCTTATAGCCTTGCTAGATACGTTGTACCTTACACAAAGGTTTTTTTTTCAAAATCGGACCATTAATAGGTAATTTTGATCTGAGATAAGTGCATTCAAACAATCAATTAGACAAAAGTCAAGAAGAAATCAGCAATATTAAAGTACTAACTTGATCACCACCGCCTTACCACGATGGCCAAAGAAAGAGCATTGCGTCTTGTCGTATTGTGTGTGCAAGCGACAATAGGTAAGTGTAGTTAAGGCAGGCGGCAGAGACCCCTTTGCTTGAACTTCAATTTAACACATTGTACGTCCTATTAATTACCTACTTACTTATTAAGTTATTGGGAAAAACTCAAGCTGACCCGCGAGTTAAATACGTACAGCGCCATCTATATCTACATTATAATGTTTTGTTGCGTCTTTTAATTTCTATTCGACTACATTATCCTGCACCCATTACAATTTTTCTGCATGACTTATATTTCAAATTCAAAATTATTTTATTTCAGATTACGTTGATCCATACATTATAACATTCATTAAATAAATTAAAATTTAAATTACTTGAATTCATTTGAAAAATATTATTATTATTATTATCATTACAACCATTACATAAAAATATTATTTATTTAGACGCCCCTTACCCCAGCAACTACTGGGACATGTCTGTCACAGCAGTGCCGGAGGAAAGAACAGTCCAGCCTATCCCCTATCGCCTTCAGGATGACATTGGAGCTGGCCCGCACGCTGCGCACCATTGACGCGCACCGCTTACGCATAGTCGCGTGGAAGCAGGCAGTGCGCGCCTCCGCAAACATACCCGAGGCACTGCAAAAGCGGGGCAGCCCCAAAATCACCCTGAAGCCATTATTGTAGAGGATACGAAGATCGTTGTAGCTCCGTTTAATATAATCAACCCACAGGCTGGCCCCATAGAGTGATGTACAATAATAATGTTCGCTCTAACGGACAACAATCTCCGTTCCCGCTCGATGTCCGCATTGTCTCTGAGGTCAGGAGTTATTACGTGTCCCAGGTACTTAAAGTGATCGACCACTTTTAACGGGACCTTTTCTCCGGGACCGGGACTTCAATAGTACTGGAGGTAAGTCCCCGGGACACTTGGTACCCGCCTTGAAGACCATGCATTGACTCTTCTTCACATTGTACTTTAGACCGTGTCCACTCGCATTTGCGTATCAGTTTTCTTAAGCCACAGATCGACGCACTCAGTAGAACCATGTCGTCGGCCTAGCTCAGGTTGTTCACACATACGCCATCGACATAGGTATAGGTATGACTGGGGGAGAATACTTTTAGCATTGAGTCCACCTTTTGTACACTGTTCTAAGTGCAATAAAGTTTTTAAATAAAAAAATAAATCTATTCATGATATAGCAAAAGGCCAACTTTGCTGCCGTCCTAACTTCGATACAATATTATATTACTCGTGATAATTTTTTAATGGTATGTCCGATTTGAATAATTCAAAAAGTAATTTACAAGTACTGATATAGCCTTGAATATGACATGATTTATTTGGATAAGGATTAATACCAACATACTGAAACTGTGGCTTTCTTTTTGCCGCCGCAAAAATTTCATATTTTTACCTAAAAAAGGAGTTATTGTGACTTAACTGTTATAGTTAGACATATGTTATCGCAGACTTTATTGTAGATAATGATGTCTTCTACAAAACCGTAGAACATTACTTTGCTCTATTGTCAATAGTTTTCGCAGCGTTCGCAATTTAATGATTTTCCTTTTACACCTTTGGTTTGTAAGGTTTTAATATTTCGCATCAATAATTATTGTGATATTATAAACTAAAAGTAAAATCGTGTAAAGTTTTATTTTTCAAACGGTCGTTTTGACTGGCAACACTGAGCGAAGGGAAAGTGGGGCAGAGGCTTGCTGGCTGGCGGGGACTCACTTTGTTGGCGGACGTTGAACGTATAATACATTACTTCTGTCTGGTCACATCAAAAGTGTATTTCATTTACGGCGGAGATCTTATAGATCAGAAGTGGTATGTACACGCTCATATTATTACACCATTTATCTTGAAGTCTTTTGTTTTCATATCCAGTTACTTATAACGGACATATTTAGTGTTTTTTTTAATCTGGTTGATATTTATTTCGGATTATTGGTACCAAATGAAGGTACCTACATAGTTGCAGGCTATCATTTTATAATCGTAACATGAATTAATCTTTAGGAAGTTGTATCATTACACATTTAAAATAAATTTATTTTTTATTTAAAAAAAAAGAGGGTAGTAGATAGACACAAAAAAATTTCACTATTAATTTGAAACCGAGCTTGATTTAATCGATATCCTTTATCGGCATGCTTGAGTATAAATTAAATGATAAAGTTCAAACTTGAGGTAAATATTTTAGGTCATTTTGACTTATAAGGTCATTTTGAGGTCAAAATTAGATAGTATAATAAGGGCAAGCGATTTCTAAAAGAGGTACGAAAATTTTGTCCTTTTTGTGATAGGATTTACCGTTTTCGAGATACGGCATTTTTAGGGTTGTTTAAATTGTTTTTGCTACTTTAGGGCTTAACAAAAAATAGCTTAAATAAATATATTCAAGGCATTCTTTTCTTTTTTTCCGAGTCTCTGAAGATAGAGCAAGACGGAAAAAGAAAGGATCGTCGCCTACAGACTCCTCAGCGTGAATCACCTGGCGACGGAGCCAGGCGTAGTCGGAGCCGTCTACGAAGCGTGGTGCAGGACTGTGGAAGCCGTACGCGTCGGAGCCGCAGCCCTACCCGACACCACCGGAGCAGCCGCAGCCAAGGAAGGCGAAGCCGCAGTCATAGCAGGCGTTCTCGGAATCAGGAGTTGGCAGCGGAAGGCATCCGCTACCGTGATCGTATGCCAGAATGCGAGCGCGACCGTGATCGTATGCCAGAATGCGAGCGCGACCGTGATCGAAATCAGCGTTTGCGGGAAAGGGAGTTGGTGCTGGAGCGCGAACAAGCCCGCGTTCGAGAGATGGAGCGCGACCTTCAAAAGGAGCAGGAAGAGGGAGATCGGCGTCAGCGCAGCGAGCATCGAGCATCACGAGATGTCAGCACACGTCAGAGCAGCAGACGGCGCCGGCTGAGCAGAGGACACCGAGACTCACCGAGCGCCGAACTTCAGCATAAAAGGTCATGTACTCCTACTTTTTCCTCAAAAGACGTTTTTCAAATTATTCAATCCATTAAAAACGGTTTTACATCTTACCCGTCTAATCAGACGTCACATTCGAGTAAAAACTTTGATTTTAAAAACATCTTACCTGAGTTTAACCCATCAACGAAAACCCAGCGTATGGACGTCTGGCTTAAAAAGGTTAACGAATGTGCGACTGTATACGGATGGGATGAAAAAACGACCATTCATTCGCCATGCAGAAACTGCAGGGACTGGCCAAGACGTGGTACGAGAGCCTTAATACAATTTTGTACAGTTGGGAGGAATGGCAGGTAAAATTATTGGGTGCTTTTCCGTGGGAGCAAAATTATGACCAGTCCCTGGAAGATATGCTTCGGCGTAAAAGCAGGTTTAACGAATCAATCGAAAGCTATTATTATGAAAAACTTGCTTTGATAAACCAATGTGATATTACGGGAAAAAGAGCGGTCGACTGCATCGTACATGGTATCACTGACAAAACGATTAAATCAAGCGCATTAGCTTTAAGGTGCGATGAGCCTAATCAAGTTATTAAATTTTTTATCCAGTAGTAAAATAGAACAATTTTCACAACAACCATTTAAGGATAGAAACAGTTTTTTAAAAGAGGATAGGCAAACTAGTAAACCAAACAATCGGCCATTTAACTCTAATGTTTTCTGCTATAATTGTAAAGAGAAAGGTCATCCATTTATGAAGTGCCCTAAACCGATAGTTAAGTGTGGTCGTTGCAGTAGGGTAGGTGACAAAAGTGAAAATTGTTTCAATCTGCTTGACTCGAGCTCATCTAAAACTAACTCTCTACCAAAGACCATGCGTATCTCTAACTCTAGTTTAAATAATAAATTTATAAAGGATGTAATCGTGAATGGGGTTCTATTAAAAGCTTTGTAGATTTTGGTAGTGAAGTCACACTCATAAGACAAACTGATTTTGCAAAACTAGGTATCCAACATGATAATATACCATCCACTATGAAAGGATTTGGTAATGGGTTAGTTCACTCAATTGGTTGTACTACACTTAACCTTAATATTGACGGAGTTGGGGCAGCAGTCCCATGTCGTATCGTAGAAGACTGCCTTTTAGAAAAACCAATGCTCATCGGTCAAACTTTTTCTAAACAAGCACATATAATAGTTTATAAGGACGCGAACACCTTACAGTTTTATAATTTAGGGGCGGAAGTAAATGAGGCGTGCATTTATGATGAGGAAGAGCGGTTGGTACGGATTAGCATAGACGGGCATACTAAAACTTTTGGCACATTAAGTGTTCGGGCAAAAACCGAAACGTGCTTTACTGGTGACGTAATGATAACCATCAAAGTTGTAGGTAAACCAAACCACCAATTTATAGTGTTAGGCGGTATCTATCATGTTAAGGAGGGCATCGTTTATGTAACGGTTACACCATGTATGGTACCTTGTTTGCTACAAGAAAATTATGTGTTCTCTAGAGCTGAAAAAGTAGACGTTGTACGTAGACTTGTAGCGCCAACTTCCGAAGGCAACCACAAACCCGTGTCCCAGAATAGATTAGATGAAAGCAAAGTTCGTACAGGACCGTCAGTGATAGATCAAGACAAAAACGATTAATGACTTTATTGCGACGCTATGAACATTGTTTCGCTAGTAATTTGAAAGATTTAGGCTGTACAAATGTCACCCAAATGAAAATAGACCTGAATAGTGACCGACCAATAGTCTATAGGCCGTACCGACTTTCCCATCACGAACACGAACAGGTACGCAACATGGTAGATGAGATGCTGCAGGCTGGGGTAGTAAGGGAGTCAGTGTCTAGTTATGCTAGTCCTATCATTTTGGTTCGCAAAAAGGATGGCAATACGCGACTATGTGTTGATTACAGAATGTTAAATTCTGTAACTATTAAAGAAAGGTATTCCATGCCAATAATTGAGGATGAGATAGCAAGGCTGTCTGGCCAGGCATGGTTCATCACGCTGGATCTGATGTCAGGGTATTATCAGGTGCCCATCTCTGAAGAGTGCAAACATCTTACTGCGTTTGTGACGCCGGATGGTACGAATACAATCGCATGCCATTCGGCCTTGCAAACGCACCGGCCGTTTTCCAGCGGATGATGAATCGTGTGCTAGGTCCAGCCCGATTTGATAAAGCCACCGTGTACATTGACGACTTATTGGTCTTCGGCGCTGATCCGACCCAATGTTTGGATAGGTTAGAGGACGTACTGCAGCTCATACAGGAGGCAGACCTAAAATTGAACCTTTCTAAATGCTGTTTTCTGCAGGATACAATTGACTATCTTGGGTATGAAATCAGTTCAGCGGGTGTACAACCAGGACAAGCAAAAATTAAGTGCGTTACAGATTTTCCTTGCCCTCATAACGTCCATGGTGTGCGACAGATCTTAGGTCTCGTTAGTTCTTTTAGGAAGTTCATTCAAGGTTTTGCCCAAGTCGCGTGTCCGCTAACCAAACTCTTAAAAAAGAATGCCATCTGGGAATGGTCTACTGAGCAGGATGAAGCATTTAGGACCCTAAAAGACAAACTTATAAATAGGCCCATTTTAACAATATATATTCCTGCATCGGAAACTGAACTCTACACGGACGCTAGTAGGTTAGGTGTCGGTGGTATCCTCCTCCAACGGCCTTACGCCAGTCTAGACCAATTTCGTCCCGTAGCGTACTACAGTCGACAAACTACACCGGAAAAAAAGAACTTTCACTCATATGAGTTAGAAACACTGGCAGTCGTTTGCGCCCTCAAGAAATTTCGCGTGTATCTGTTGGGTAAGGAATTTAAGATTGTGACAGACTGTAGTGCGCTGCGGTCCACGTTCCAGAAGCGCGATCTTATACCGAGAATTGCTCGTTGGTGGCTTGTTTTACAAGAGTTCGATTGCTCCGTAGATTATAGACCAGGCTCAAAAATGTCACACGTAGACGCATTGTCCAGGAGTCCCATAAAAGATAAGGAAACGCTAAGCCCCGAACAATACCCCACGGTGATGGTTATAACGACTGAGGACTGGATACTAACTCTGCAGTTGGGGGATGAAGAATTGCGGAAAATTCGTGACGTAATTGTTAGTGATTTGGACGCTAAGGGGCTCGAATACATCAAAGATAATTACCTGATTAAAGACAATAAGTTATTTCGATACTTAGATGGGGACAAAGATAAAATAAGATGGGTAGTACCGAAGGGGGCAAGGTGGCAACTGTGCAGGGTGAACCACGATGACATTGGTCACGTAGGTTTCGGTAAAATGCTCGAACGACTAAAAAAGAATTACTGGTTTGCAAAAATGACGCGTTTCGTAAAAAAATACGTCGAAGCGTGCACAGAATGTGCGTATGCAAAAAAGACTTCTTACTCTCGTGAAGGGCTGTTACACCCTATACCTAAAATAGCGACACCTTTTCACACTCTGCACGTTGACCATCTTGGTCCCTTCGTGAAATCAAAAAGGGGACACACTCATATACTAGTCGTAGTGGACTCATTTACCAAATTTGTTTTTATTAAGTCTGTTAGAAATACGAATACACAAAATGTTATAAAAATTCTGGAAGAGATTTTCTTTACCTTCAAAGTCCCCGAACGCCTTGTAAGTGATAGGGGTAGTTGTTTCACATCTCACAATTTTCGTAAATTCTGTCTTGATAAGGGTGTAAGGCATATTCTAAATGCTGTTTCAAGTCCCAGATCTAATGGGCAAGTAGAACGGTACAACCGCACTATCCTTGATGCCCTTACAGCTCAAAACCTCGGGGATTGTGACAAAGATTGGGACAATAAGTTAGGAAGAATTCAATGGGGATTGAATAACACCATACAAAAGACTATAGGAAGGACACCATCGGAAGTTATGTTCGGTATGTCTATGAACAGCGAAATAAATCCCTTCTTAAGTGAGATAACTACCCAAACACAGGAAACTTGTGACCTTTCATCCCTTCGCCAAGAAGTCAAAGGCAAAATCGACAAAGCACAGGAATCTCAGAAGTCTTACTATGACAAAGGGCAACGACCAGCTTGCGTATACGATGTAGGAGATTTGGTAAAGATTACAAAGGTTGCATTCCAGAATGAGGGTAAAAGCACAAAACTTATGCCTTCCTATGAAGGACCTTATAGAGTCGCAAAAGTTTTGGGTAACGACCGCTACAAGATAGCTCCCATACCAGGGTATGAGGGGATGAAAAACAAACGTAAAACCACCGTCGCAGCGGATCGGATGAAGCCATGGATTCACTTGGCAGCGTTAGAAATAGGTAGAGATGCGGATACCATGGATGATGAGTGATTAGGCTTCCATACTAAATACTCTCATAGAGAGACTCGTGTTATTTTCCGGTTGCTATATATCTTTTGATTTGCTTTGATTTTTAGAATATAATGGAAAATGTTTTTCTACATAATGGTTTTATTTTTGTTGCAGGTCAAGCGCGAGAATGGATGGGTTCGTGTCTTGGCCTGCCTCACAGGATAATGAACTGGCTAAATGGATGGTTTTACTATCAACTCGAATTGGATTTCGAGGTGATTTTTCTGGATTGATGGATTTAAATATATTATATATATATATATATATATATATATTCCAATAGATGGATATTATAATGGTTATATTTATTTTGATAGATGATATTAAAAAAAAAATAGTTTAATTGGATGGATACATTGAATTTGTATATATTGGTTTGATATTATAGTGGATATATTTGTTAAGATAGATGGATATAATGTATTAATTTTTCAATAGATTGATATACAAATTTTAGATTTTACATAACTGGACGCATTGATTTTGGATGTATTGGTTTGGATACTATAATCGATGTTTTCTTTATTTAAAGAAATGCACATAAAGATTAGAGTTTATATAGGTTGATTGATATATTAGTTAAATAGCTGGATGTTTAGTTCAAGGAAGTTAAAACAGTTTATTGTAGTAATTTTATTTTTGTTATTTTACAATAAAGTAATTAGAGTAAATTAATAATAAAGCCTTTGTAAAGACCTAACTTAAAATAATAAGACTAGGTATGACAACTATATGTATGCTCATGAACACAGCACCGACTTAAGATTATAAATAAGTTTAAAACTGTATAACTTGTTATTCATGATTTTGAGTTTCTGCCAGCCAAGTGTAAGGTTTCCGCATGGAGCGTGTATGGGGGCATACACGTCATCAGGATGGTCGAGTGTTTTAATATTTCGCATCAATAATTATTGTGATATTATAAACTAAAAGTAAAATCGTGTAAAGTTTTGGTTTTTCAAACGGTCGTTTTGACTGGCAACACTGAGCGAAGGGAAAGTGGGGCAGAGGCTTGCTGGCTGGCGGGGACTCATTTTGGTGGCAGACGTTGAACGTATAATACATTACTTGTGGTCACATCAAAAGTGTATTTCATTTCACGGCGGAGATCTTATAGGTTACATAATCGAAGTTTTCATACGGAACCCTAACTTTTTTGATAATGTAATATAGCCTATGTCCATCGCAGATAATGCAGGATTCTAATGGTGAAATATTTTTTCAAATCGGTTCAGTAGTTTCGGAGCCTATTCGTTGCAAATAAACAAACAAACAAACATACAAACAAACAAACAAACAAATCTTTCCTCTTTATAATATTAGTATAGATGTAACAGTGTTTTGTGCAAATAAACTCATATCACAGCCGTGCAATCGGTCACTACTTACACTCGTTTGCCTACGGTATACTCGTAACCTAGGTAAGCAATGACTCGACAACGCGACACTCTCCCGTAGTCATGATACATACTTACTTTCTTACCAGTAACCCTGCTGAAGTACATGACTAACCGTTATGTATTATCAGTTTGTTTTGTAATTATTTGCCTGCAATACCGGATTTAAATGCGTCCGAATCTACGAGGGTACGTCAGGATCGTATAAGGCCAGGTTTCATGCACAAAAGTTTAAACTCCTCAAAACTATGACACTAGTCACTAATCCACACCCGAAAACCTTTTTCTTAGTTAGATCAAAATAATGAGTTACACGCAATAACTACCTAAATTTTTTTTATAAATTGGCAGAAATACCTACTTAATACCAGAAACCGCTGACTAATGATAAAGGTATCTCGAGGAACTGCCTAACTTCGTGAATGCGGCTGCAAGCAGGAAGCGAAGCTATGACACACACAACTGTCAATTTAGTTAATCCAGGTTGAATACCGTTAAAAGATATTTAGTCTCCTAGGTAGCTTATTTTATTTAGCAAAAACTCGCATTTAGGTACTTATAAAAAGCTTAGATTTTCAGATCGGAGCTTAGAAAAATAATTGTAAATCATCAAGGATAATAATGTAAATCGTCAAGACCTCATAATCGTTCGAGTTATTAAAAGTGTCGGATATAGTTTTCGAACTACCCGAAGAATAATTAGAATAATTCATTTTTAGCAAATATACTCTTTTAATCACCCGCATAAAACAAATCAGCGATACCTAATGGAACGGAAGTGTCGAGGTGTTACAAAGTCAGTTTAATGCGTATCTTTGCAGCTTTTTTAACTAATGATAGCTTTGAGCTAAATCGGGTGTAGTGAAAAGTTTCCTTTCTGCTAAAATCGAGACCTGATCGTCGATGTAAAGAAACGGACCTATCTTTGATGGTGATGGCGTTAAGCGCTCGGTAGTCTGTACAGCCCAATAACCACCATTCATATTATTACGTTTTCGACCGGAGGAGCAAAACTTGACCGATTCCTTGACAACGCCTGCATCTATTATTTCAGAAACTTTGGATGTTATTATTATTTCCTGCTCACTGTGTACACACAAACACGGCAAGGTTGTCTGTATATGGGCTGTGAAGCAGTCAGTTTAATTTTCATGTGTAATATGTTAGTGCAATCTAGCTTTTGAATATTACTTGCAAATCATTCAATCGGATAGTAAACACATTAAAATATCATCTGTCTTATTTTCATTTACCTCTACCCCATATTGTACTTATTCTGGCTAGGCGGGTATGCAATTATATGAAACTACATTTGGCGGGCTTTTGTGACTGTTGGTAAAGGCTTAAGTGGCAGTGGCAAAATGTTACTGGCTTTTGACTGACCTGAACATCGGGTATGGCTGTGGCGTCGCAGCTGTCTGCACCGTTCAGCACCTCCGCTGGCTACCTGATGATATTTCGGGTGCCAGTTTTGACGATCTTGATATATCCTGTAGTGCTGTGCAGTAACGTAGCAGGGATGGAGTAGAAGATGTTCGATAGCTCGTAGTGTTGTTGGGGGTGAAACATCATTGTCATCACTATTTTCTACCGTGTGATCCTTGGCGATGGACTGACCAGGAAGGAGGCATCGTTTGCTAGTGGTAACGACCTTAAATCGAGCGCGTTCCTCGGTCACGTCTAATCGCTTCTTAATGTCGGTATCTCATTGACGGTGACAATGCCGTTGTTGACCTCTTAATTTTTCACTCTTCGGTATCTGGATGAATTCGGGGGTAAGCGATGCCGCGCAGTGTACCTTGGTTTACGTTATTCAGCTTCCACATGGCTTCTAAAGCTCGTCCTATTTCTTTCTTTTTTGAATCTTCCTATCTGGCGGCGTGACTTTTTCGGAATTTGTTTCTAGGTTTTCGCTGTGGGTCGGCGAGGGTGCTATCCACCCGGATGGGCGAATACGGCGACCAACATTAGATACATCGGCGTGATTACGCTTAATGGCGATTTTTTTCTATTTATCCCACTTCTGAGTGTAAACGAGTGGCATAAATAAAAAACGCACAATAGCTTAAGCACACAGATTTAATCGCCGAATAACACACTTATAGTTACTCAAACTGGCAGAGTTTCAGCTTTCCAGGGGCTGCTGTGTACAAGTCTGCTAGACTGAGCTGTCCGTCGCTTATAAAGGCTTTCCCCCTCCACATTGGCGGTGGGGAAGGGTGGCAAGCGGTGGCTTGGTGTTGGCTGGCTGTGCGGTGGCTATGGCTGGCTTTGGCTGGGCTGGCTGGGCTGGCTTTGGCTATGATTGGCCGAGCCTTGGCGTAACAGTACATTAAAATGAAATGAAGTTTTGATCTCATGAAAAGTTAATATTAATTAACATACTCAAAATTCTATAGTAACCGAAAGAGAGCGTAATGTGCCGAAAGAGAGCGTAATTGAATCATACTTTATAATTGGGATTAGCAAAATGTATGTAAAATGTAAACCAGAGATAATTATTCGAAACGTTAGGTGGGTAAATGTTTAATTAAATTTCCTACCGGGTTAAGGCGTTTACGAAGATAGTTAATAAAATTTAGTGCGTACGTAGATGTCGCAGCCATCTGGTTAATCTATGCACGCATATATAGAATAAAAAAAATGACAATATCACATACGTATAATTAATGTAATGGGGGAAAATATAATCAAAGGCTTGTAAACATACTAAGTAATTTTTAAAAGTAAGCGATATGTTTAATATTCAGATAAGATAGAAAAATATATTAGTGGGATGAGAGTCACAAATATTCTGTATAGTATTTCACATTTTCCTTTTGTTCAATACAAGGCACTAAAAGTTGAATTAAAGAGGTTCAGTCATCACACATTACACATTAAGCTAACGAAGCTTAATGTAATGTCTAACCAACAAGTTGAGTTCTTAGTATCCCTTTTTAATTTGACACCTCTGCTCAAAACAAGTAAGTTAAAATAGAATCGAAATTAATTCCCCTGAAAAATATGCAAATTGTAAGGGTCGGGTAACTCCGACACCTGCCACTGAATAATGTGTCTGCGTCGGGTTGAACATCGCGAAACTGATACGTAATTAGTTTTAGATTCAAATGGAGATTTGAAACCTGTAGGGTATATGAGGGGTACTCGTATAGAAATTATAATTACTTTGCTTTTAATTTCTTTAAGAAGCACCAAACCACACCAATGTCCGCGTTATCGTGTAGGTCGGCTTGTGCCTGCGCCGGAGTCTCTTAGCTGAATTTATCTATTGAATAATGGATTTCCGCAAAGCAACGCCTGACTCTATCAATGAAACCTGTACATACTGTACAAGAACTAGACTATATAAATAAATATATAATTAATGTTTTTAATTCTTTTAAATATTACACAAACCAAAAACAATATTTTCTTTTTACTCATAAATTATTATTTGGGCACCTGAAAATAATAAAAACTTCAATCAAAATCAAAAATTTCAAAAAATTTCTTATGAATAGCAAGCTATTATCAGGGCTGACCAGCAGCCAGCAGAGATTTTATAAGGCCTTATATACTTAGATGGATCGAAATCTTAAGAAAAATATATTCCCTTTAAAACAAGAGCCTAAAAAACCATTGAGCCGCTTATTTGGAGGAAAGAGAAAAATCCGGAGGGCAAAGATACAACACGACATCAATTTAAGTGTTGACCGTGATTTTTCATTCAGATTGAGACAATTTGTAACATTCTAATGCTTTGCCTCATGGTAAAAACGAGGAGATGTTCTTTAATTCGTACACTTTTTCAACTAGATAGTGTTTAGCCTGAATTATATAGCACCTCTTTGTAAGGGCCCCTAGTGTTTTTATATTCCTTATTATTGGTAAAATCGACTCTTAGTCGGCTAAGATAATAACGTTTTTATTTTAAGCATACATCAAACTTATGTTCAGTTTTTTTTGTAGTACTCCTTAGACTGGAGTTCACCAACATATGTTTATTTTTTAATCAGCCGGTTTAGCAATATTTGACATATTTTGTATGGGTATTCTGTCAAACCAACCGTCAATCGATGTTCGCCGGCTGTTGAAAAGTTGGTGAACTCGGGTCTTATAATAGTGAAATTAAATCCAGAGAACAATTTAAAGAACATTTCACTTGGAATAAATAAGTTATTAGAGGTAGTTATATGCAGCGCCCCGGAGACGATCATTCGCGATTCGATTATTGATTTATTTTCGTTTTTTGACAGCCGAATATTCGTCTACAGTATTTAGTATGTACAGCATTGAAGCCACTGTCATTTCCAACCACGTGATTCAAGGTAAATAATGAAAATTTTGATTGTATTGATTAAAGTATTATCGATTTACCAATTTTGATTATTATATATTATATTTAATGTTTCCTACATGTATAGGTGATGTAATGTATGACAGGCTTTTTGTTTTGCTCAGTTAAAGATTCGATATTCAAATATTAATATTAATAGAAGGGTTAGAATATCGAATTCGCTTTCATAATATCTGTTCCACAACATGGATACAAACCACATTTTATTAATCTGTAACCATTAGATCGGTAGGCTTCATGAAATAAGCACCGACTGTAGGCAGGCCTGTGTATCTCCCCGCGGAGGTAGCAAAAACGTACCTACGCGCGGCGCACCTACGTAGGTGCTAAAACAAGTTGCGTGTCGCTACCGGTCAGTGACACGCTCGCGCGTTTTATTCACCGGCGGCCGCGCGGCTACGTTGCTGGCTGGACGAGAATGAATAAAGTACTAGAAAGAGGCGCTAGATGGCGTTAGAAGCTTCTCGTAGCAGTCAACCCTATCGCGTCGCGTGATATTACGTCACTGAATAGGTTTAGTGTATTATGAATCATATTCCAGAGCAATAAGTATGAAATTATCTTGCAATGGATTTTTGTAGGTGTCTACACGAAAATGTGCTTGACTCTGAGGCGAACTAAATTACGCCATATTGTTGACGACATTGAGTAGACATTTCTTTGAATACAATTGCTAAGTCATACTTCTGTACGAAGTACTAGTATTCTGTGCTGTAGGCTCGATTCATGGCCCATACTGTAAGTGATCATTTGTTTTAGATTGACATTGAAGAATAGAATAATACAGGGAGTTCCAAAGTACATTCAGGGCTATCCAAACATACCCTTTGTCAGTTCCCCGATTCTTAATAGTTTTCAAGATATATTTTTTTCATATTTTGAGAATTTTTGGTCTAATTAGCTTGAAAAAATAACCTACTTCTCATTATCTTGTCAGTTGACTACTATCCTCGACTCTCTTGACAACCAAATTTACGTTCAAGTTGACGGAACTTAATTGAAAGTTTTATGGAAATGTGGCATTAATTTTGATTTTTTCATGGGGTGTCGGGAGCCATTGACAATGTTTCTTCATGATCACAATCATTATCAGCCACAGAACGTAGGTCTTCCCTTATAAATTTCCAAAGTGGGTTATTCCCAAATTACTCTTCTTCATTTTAATCAAAAATCATTTAAATAAGTACAGTTAGGCTCAAAAGCGAAGCATATACAATATGTATAAAACAGCACAATAAGTATATTTCTTCCCAAAAGACCTTGATTTATAATTTGTAAACTGAATGTTGAGTGACAATGTTATTATGACTATTATAAGAATCGTAGTCTTACATAAAATTTATGGTAAATTTATATTATTGAGATTGGTAGGTAATTCTCGAGCTATTTCAGACTGTTAACCAGTAACACAATTTCACACATCACCAAATCCCTCCCAACAAAACTGTGATTATCGTTCCGTTCGGTCATCGTCTGTTTTTATGATTATGACGTCATAATCTGGGCTCAGCTATAACCGTAAATCGTGAGCATTCGCGAGACGCGTCCTAATGCGGAACAGGAATGTCGGGTGGTCATCATCGACGCCATTTTGTTTGGACCGGGGTAACCTGACTTTGGTAGGGAAGAGGTACAGTGGAAGCTATGATATAATATTCTTTCTATAGCGAGAGAATGCCGAACTACTCCCATTTTAATGCGCACAGCTAAAGAGTGGAATGCCCTGCCTGCGTCTGATTTTCCGAGTACGTTTAACCCGAAACTGTTTAAGGTGCGTGTAAATAGGCTACTCCTGGGCAAGCTCGCTGCATCTTATATCTTATCTTTTCTCTCGGGCTAAAATGAAGATCAAAAGTTAGCCCATTACCTAGTAAAAGCTTAAAAAACTTTGCGTGTCCGTCTTTAAGATCTTGACGCTAAACGCCAGATCCAGAAAACCCGTAAGCACTCTAAGTGGACTCAGTGGACTCTTTACTGTGCTTCTTGCAACAGGACTTTCAAACCTATGCAAGGGCTTAGGCTAACAGGAGCTAAGGGTATCGCCGTGAACTTTATTCATTCAGTTCATTGATACCTATATTAAAAGAGGTATTTTTTTGCGTATAATCATTTTTAAAGGATATGCCTATGTAATTTTCTGGATTATAGAACGACTTAGCCGATTTATTAAATTCTTTTACCGGTTGAAAGCTACGTAATTTGTGATGGGCATAAGCTAAATTTTGTATATAATTTGACTTGTGAGAAGTCGGGGCCGGTCACATGTTTTAAAAAATAATGATTCCCAATAGAAACGAACTTTTTTTATATCTCACAAAAAACGCCTTTAATTTAAAACCACCCTTACTGCATTAAAAAGAAAATTTACCAAATAAATCTCTTAGCATTATCTGGAACAGTCGCTCTAGCGAAAGGGCAGCTGGACACTCAATTTGATTCACTGAGGACCTTGAAATTGAGTCTTGAAGAGGGAACCTTCTCAGATATTTGATGGCGCGATTTCCCTGGACCCTGATCTCCATGATATTCTGTACAACGATTTCGTTTTTTTGTATTTCGATTTGTTTGATTTATTCCTTGAAATTGTGGTCGGTGAAATGTTGTAGGTTTTTGTGATACTGTAAGTAATATCAATCTTTTTTTAAGGTTGCTTTTTCGGAGGGTCTTTAAGGATAGGTTATTTTTTTATGAACATACTCGTACTAAGCTTTGGAAAATTTGAAGTTTTGGTATAAACAAAGCATTTGAGGAGGTTGATTTGTAATCGCAATTTGAAAGAAAATCATCTGTCTGACCATGGTTCTGTCTTTGTATTTTCGTCGTAATTATTTGCATGCGTGTGACTCCGGATAGTTTCGTTTCTTCATATACCCAATTCTGCACAAATTTAGGTAAAAATGTTGCAGTCTTGTGCATAACTCTAGGTACCTACTAAGCATTGATTGAAAACATGCAATCTACCATAATTCGAATTGCAGCAAAACTTACGAAACTACGGAACCTTTGCCATTAGTGAGGCATTCACTTCACCAATAATATATACCTTAATAGAAGCGTGAAATAGAAACTCTTTTTATCAACTTGAATTCTTTAGGAATTTCCAATATTATTAAGCCAAGTATTTTTATTGGGTTCGATTTTATATCGGTTCTGTTTACAGCTTTGATATAATAAGATTTTCGAATTTTAATACGAATTCAGTGTCATATTTAATGGGATTCTAGAAAAATAACAAAATATTTTATGATTGGTAAAGTCTAAATATCGCAGCCATATTCTGGTCGAATTGTAACATTTATTTAACAGGGCTCTGATAAAAAAACGTAGTATATTTTATTGAGAACTTATTGCAAAAGTTGGTAACTTTTAATAGGTTTAACTTTTAATAGGCATTTTAACGTTTTTACGCTCATCTAAAGTTCCACTAGCTAGGCACCTATTATGTATTTAACTCAAATAAAAAATCCAATCTAATTAACTCTAGTCTGGTTGACCGCTAAGAATGCCTCATGGCATTGTAGTGCTTTGTTTGTGCAATGAAAAGGAAATAACTAAGAGTTCACCTACACATGTTTAATTTTTAATCAGTCAATTTAGAATTATTTGACATATTATTTGTGAAAATTCTGTCGAATTAACCGTCAATCGGCGTTTACCGGCTGTTTAAACATTGGTGAACTCGAGTCTTGATCTGACACTCGACTTACAAGGTTATCGCCTTATATTGCTTTCAAATTA
This sequence comes from Pyrausta nigrata, assembly GCA_949316185.1. Classification (NCBI taxonomy): domain Eukaryota; kingdom Metazoa; phylum Arthropoda; class Insecta; order Lepidoptera; family Crambidae; genus Pyrausta; species Pyrausta nigrata. The sequence continues at coordinate 17,450,684 of OX438947.1, read as the reverse complement.
TATTGCAATAAAAGCCTACAAGTTGACATCTGGAAAGCAATGATAGATAACAAACTATATCATATAGCAATATCATTGCTATAGACAAGAAGGTATATTTAGGTGGTTGGCCTGGGTGTGATTTCGTAACGTGCTGACAATATCCAAGATTAATTAATTACAGTTTGCAGAACTGTGCTTGAGAGCAAGCTGTCAAACTACCCACAGCACTAAATTGAACTTCTCAAAGAGCCACTCACTCTGCACTCCTTATCGAGAAAGTACACAACTGTCACACCTCTGATTGATGAAAGAGGATAGGCAACGACACGGGGACGGGACGGCAGCGTGGTAATGAGCAGGTCGGTAATATGTCAAGGTATACATTTAAACGGTGAAGCAGAAAAGTTCCAGATTAGAAACCTTGATTAAAGACGCAGCTTAGGACGTCCACCGTCAAGACGAACAGACGACTTTGTTAAGATCGTAGGGTAACACTGGATGCAGACCGCTTGCGACCGTTCGATGGGGAAATATATATATGGAAATATGTTCAGCAGTGGGCCTGATAATAATGATGATGATAACAGTTCATCCTCCTAGCGTTATCCCGTTATCGTACACTCGCACGCGAGGTCCCAGGGTCCGCTTTAGACCATGATCCAAGATATGGCAGATCAGATAAATAATTACAGTAAGTTACTGCCATCTGACCTCCGTGACTCTGTTAACAGGGGAACCTAACCAGTTTGGATGATGGTTACACATGCAGTTGCCTGAATTTGCAGGTTTCCTCGCGATGTTTTCCTGACACCGGTTAGTTAAACAACTAATGTACATAACTCAGAAAAAGTCTTTGGTACATGGCGGCACGTAGGATCGAACCGGTACCTTCCGGAGCTCCCGCATGGGTCATGTCGGATTGCCGTCTTACCGAATTATGAGAGTGAAGGAACAGAGAGTGCACCTGTGTAATGCGCACACACTTGTGCAATATAATATGTCCCGCGCAGTTGGCTAATCTCTGTTGAGATAGGCCGCCGTAGTCGAAATTCGGCTAGGAGGACATTATTATTATTATTACAAAGGACAAGAATCTGTCGAAATCTTTACGAAAAGCACATTTTTTTTGTCTATTCTTTATCCTTGTCTTATCCCGTTTCAAGTGGGGTCGGCTCTCCTAATTATGTTGCGCCAGGATATTCTATCCTAGATCGTCTGCGGATCTATTTGGGCTGTTCGCAAATCCCTGTTAATGGCTGATTCCCATGTCAGTCGGGGTCTACCACGCTCTCTTGGGCCGGTTTTCATGTTGAGCACTCTTCGCTACGGTTAAATTAAGGTAGTGTAATTCAGTCTTAAAAACGGAGAGACGGCAACTGGACATAATAATTGATACCTCACGTCCACGCCATCTACGTCTCGTTGCCGTCTCGTCGCCGTCACGTCACGTATGTGGCGGGTTCCAAAGTGTCACCCCTGAAGGATTAGTTTCCAATAATGATAAATAGAGAACGCACCGACGAGATATATTGATGCACGGCGATGATGGATAGGGTCGTGCCAACTTGTATCACGTATAACAAATACAATATAATAATATACGCATATATTATTATTATTGCACAGTAGTAGAGAGTTTAGTAACTCAAAAATATAACGTACTTAACGTTATATTTTTGAGTTACTATAGTATTCTTTAGTATCTGATTATAAGAATCATTTTTAATACTACCAAAAATCGTCAAACTACATGTTTAAATTGAATAGTTAAGATATAAGAAAAAGTTACTAAAAAAGTGTTTTTCTAAATGATAAGTATCTTTTATTAATAGTGTATTTGAACAGTGTTCTGAATCTTCAAATAATATATTTTTAAACCGTTAGAGTTACCAACAGCCTCTTATTTTTTATTTCGTTACTCGCGTTGAATTGAAGACCATCGTGTGCTAATAATGTCTGAAACGGTCAAGGAAAAAGGTTTTTTAAGATGCCCATTATCAGGGTACTTTAATTTCTTTTTAAATCTGTTTGAGGGAATAGACCCCCGTTACAACTTGCGAAATCCTTGTAGATACGATCGTTATGTTCATAGTTTTTTCTCATTTAGCTTACACAATTGAAAGTCATGCTAAATATTTTTTACTTTTTCATTTAATTTATCTGCACTTCTAAATATGTAATAAAATGATTTACTAATTTTTATATAAGTTCGCATTCATGAATTCCGTTAAAAACGTTAAGTTCTTAAGTAACTGATTGAAAAATAAGCTTTTAATACCTATTTTGTTGTAAACCAATAAAAGAAAGACTAAAATTATTATTTTTTATATTACCAATTAGACAGACTGGTTGACGTTATAGATCAAAACAAAAAATATTAATAGTTTCTTTAATTTTGTAATAGATAAAAAATATAAACATCAAATACACCAAGAAAACTTAACCTAAAACTCAATCGAATAATAAAAATGTAAAAAAAACGTACTTTACCAACATATGAATAAGCTTATACAAAAGTTCCTGAAAAGTTCATCGTGCACTCCTGTAGATTGCAACAAACCCAAACTGAAAGCCTCTGAAAGAAACTTAAGGGATTCAAACCTAAAGCTTCAGCGAACAGTTTCTTTGCCAGATCTTTCCACATAGGTGAATCGCTGAAACGTGTTCCGTGTAAGCCTCTGAAAACTTCAGCGGGCGACTGAATAAAGGATTATACCGGAAGGAGGCTTGCGTGCGCCGCGGCCGGAAGTCAGGCTAAGCGATCATTGGTGTGGGGTAAATAAAACGACAAGAAAAGTGGTTAAATAGTTTTGAAGAGAGCATTTTAGAAGCCAGTGTTATCTGGGTTAAAAACCCTACAGTATCAGTTTGAATTAATAAGCCTCGTGTTCACACAGTTTTTAACAGCCGGTAAACTTCAATGACGATTAATTTGATAGAATTCCTATAGAAAAATATGTCAAATAAATGCAAATCCGGCTGATTAAAAATTAAACATGAGTTGAAAAACAGGTTTCGTCGCTGATAGTGTTGCTGATCGATACTCGGCTATCGATGATTAATCTATCGATCGGTCTATCGATAGTATCGATACTATCGATATTATCGATACTATAGATAGCTATACTATCGATACTATCGATAGCACAGAACAAGGCAATACTCTTGATACTATCGATAGTATTGTAGTTCCTTAATAACAAAGTATCGATAGTATCGATACTGTCAATTGTATTTGCAACGATTTTACTATCGATAGTTCGGCAACACTAGTCGCTGAGTTGCACTTTGATCTAAGTTTTAAATGGTTATTTTAACGCATCATTATAAGACTCATTATTATCAAAACATAAGGATCATAAGACCGCGGGCGGGCCCATGACAATTGATTTTCTATTGGGTCTGAAGACATGATACCTGAAGGATAGAGACTAGCTATTGCTTGCGACTTCGTCTGCGTAGACTTGACGATATAAATGATTTACACACCAATCGCCGTATAGTAATCATGACCCCTTAGTTGTACTATGTCGCATAATGAAAAGAGGTCACCTTGTAGAACTTCTATATATGGGTACTTATTCTAAGAAATATAGTCCAAGTTGTGCTCCAGACGACACATCCTTTCCAAATGGTGGTCTCATACCACAATCACATCAAAATAAATTCAGTAGATTTTGAGTCTATAGGTTTACCATAATTTTTGTACTCCGCCGACCTAAAGTCAAATTCGGAGTTTTTGGGTGTTCAAATCAATGTACAAAATTCTACTTTACATAGTTTTTTAAAATAACCTATGTCTCTCTGTTAATAAGCATAGATTTTAATTAATAATTCATAACATAGTCATTAAGTACATTTTAACTAACCATAAATGGATCTATGATATCTGAAAATAAATGAATTTATTTATTTATGTATAGGTACTTTAATCTACTTTTCCACTCGCGTAAAACAAAAGCGTACATTGTTTTGTGATAATAATGCGTCTCACTTGAGAACCGTTTTGCCATTTTGCGTATCATTTTATGCACATAAAAAATACTTTCTGAAGTCAAAAAAACACATTTCGTTTTCCGTTGAATTAAAATACAAAAGTTGGCTTATAACAAGCCTTCACTGATATTGTTTGAATATAATTTTCTGAATTACTATAATGATATAATACCCAGCGAAAAACAATACATATAAATAAACAAACGAATTCAGAACCAACACACCGGTTCTGTTTTCGTACGACAGTTTCACCATTTTTAAGGTTTTCATTTTTGGGAGCTTTATTAACATTATAAGTACTAGGAAAATATTTATTTTAGCGTTTGAAATATTAACATGAATAAAAAAAAGGTTTTTTGAAAGTTATTATTTCTAGAAATAGCCACACAAATATGAAATATTTAAATCTCGATAATAGTAATATTTCGCTTTTAAAAAAATGGCAAATAATAGGGCATGACCCACCTATGGTATAACTTTAAATATTTGTGTGGGAATTATTCTGTAGTTGTTGATTGGTTCAACAAGTTTTTGAGTTAGTAAAGAAGTGAAGAAGTGAAGTAAGTCGTACAAGCCACATTATAGAAACAAATCTTCGACATACGACAAGACAAGCTTAGTAAAAAATACCTATTTTGTCTATAACTCGCGATATGAATTTCAATGCTATCAAATAACACGCTTAACTTCAAAAGCGATCTCAAGATCCTTAAGGGATTCTGCCAGACTTACAAAACGAGAGAGCCCTGAAGGAGGCTTGACCGGGGAACCGAACCCTCGAGCGCCACAATAATTATTGTCAGCAGTTTTGATACTTGCGCCTTAATTAGTGGACGGGGACTTTTTGGGAACTTGTATTAGGCAGTTAGAATGTGAATAAAATTGTAGTAATTCACTAACAGGCAAAACGCTATAGTCCAACAGTTCGTACGCGACCCACCCCCGATCAACAGAGGTGCGAGTAAACCACTGGCTTAACGTGCTTTTCAAGGCACGGAGGTGTTAACACCACCAGTTTCCTGACTTCGGAGCTGTGTCTGAGTTATTTCAAGACAAAAAAAATCGGTCAAGTGCGAGTCGGACTCGCGCACGAAGGGTTCCGGACCATTATCCATAACATTAAAAATTATATTATAACCCTCCTTTTAGTTAGCAAAAAAAACACGCTTGTTGTATAGGACCCCTTAAATAAATATATTTATTTAAATTAATAATTTATTTATAATATTCATATACAACTTAATATTCTGTGAATATTTTAAGCGTCTGCATTTTGCCGTTTATGATAATCAAGAAAAAACTGTTAAAAAAACACGTTTTTTTTACCAGCCCCCTTTAAATATTATTATTCTTTAAATATAATAATATAATATTTTTTGAAAATTTTAAGTGTCTACCTGTTGCCGTTATTAATGTAGAGCAAAAACCACCAAAAAATCAGGTTTGTTTTATAGGAGCCCCACTTGAATATTATTTTTATTCTGTTTTTAGTATTTGTTGTTATAACAACAACAGAAATACATCATCTGTGACAATTTCATCTGTCTAGCTATTACGGTTCATGAGATACAGCCTACAGACAGACAGACAGCGGAGGCTTAGTAATAGGGTCCCGTTTTTACCCTTTGGGTACGGAACCCTAAAAAAATGAGCCGGTGGTTTTTATCAATTGTATTCGCAGAAAGTCGCATAGTTGAAGAAGCCTAAAAGTAACATCAAAATACTATAAAGCTTTTGAAACCTTGTTATGTGAGTAATCACAGTATTCTAGATAGAACCACTAAACGCCTGAGGACCATTTAAGAATTTATCGCTCGCATCGCGGCAGTAAAAAGAGAAGTAGCCATTAAGTGTAATTGTTCGACATAACTTTAACTTTGCTGGAACTGCAGTTAGGGATCTAGGCTTTGATGGTAGGATTTTCTTTGTTTATATGTGTACAAACAATACGACATACATCTATTCTTATGGTAAGGGTCAACATAAATATCATGAGAACATGACGAGTGAGAAATCGTGAAGATTCAAGCGAATGAATGTGTAACCATGATCCAAACTGGTTAGATTCCCCTGTTAACAGGGTCACGGAGGTCTGATGGCAGTCGCTCCAATGTAATTACTAATAACCTGTTCTGCCATATCCTTGATCAGAGCCAGAGCGGCCCCTAAACGCCTTGCGTGCGAGTGCACAACCGGGATAACGCTAGGATGATGATGATGATAATGTGTACAAATAATTATAACTATCTAAAAAGGTATGGTGACTAGGTGACTAACTCAGAGATAAGCAAAGAGTTGTTACTCCTGAAATCCTGATTTTGCAGATACGAATAGGTTTTTAAGCGTAAGTAAGCTCTAAGAGAAGGTATTCGAACTTAATTTGATTATTTTCTACATTCACTTGACAGGTAGAGAATGCCTAAAGGCAATTAGTCTGCCAATTGTACTTCCTTTTCTGGTGTTTTTAAGATGGTACAATTAAGGTGGTATTATTGCTAGTATTTTAATGTAGGTATTTAGTTAATATTTACATCATTAATGTCGGTATGGGATATCAAGAAGATTTTTTTGGTTTCTTATTTAAACTTATAAAAATAAAATAACACGTGAGTAGCGTTGGGTTTACTCCCCGGAATATTTCCAACTGTTGGGTTTATTCCCAAATTCGGGGAAAGTATGCGGAATATTTCCAATTCGCCGGGAAAATAGGGAAAATACTAAAAAGTGCATTTAAAGTAATAAAATGCGAGAATTTTGCTATTTTGACAATTGTTTTACGCCTGTAGCACACCTTCACATAAAACCATAACAGCGGGACCACGCTAGTTTTGCCTGTTTGTCAGTTTTATTACACTAAACGTAAACGGCATATTTTAATGCTTAGGTTTATCTGAGTCTCTCTTTCTTTGAGATTCGACGATCCTGTAGTATACTTCCTACTACTGTGTCCACGATGTCGCGAATTGGTACAGAAATGTAGACGTTTGAGAAATCTCGATATAAACAAACCGGGTCTAGTTAAATTTTTACATTAGAAACGGCAGTTTGGCTAACTTAACAGTTAGTAACTTAACAGAAGTTAAGTTTGAATATTTGAGACAAGTGATAATAAAGTTAAATCTTTTTTTTGTGTTTGTATGAATACCTAAGTTATATTTGCGGATGTTGAAATGTGCTATACACACATCAAAAAAAGTTTAAGATCACTAGCATAAACTGATATAGTTCTTTAAATTTAACTTTATCAAGAAAAATGTTCTGTTGTGTGTTTTCTTTAAAAAAGAAAAACCCTTTGAAATTAAGAAAAAAAACTAATTTAATTTTTTTAATAACAAAAATCGAGTAATTAACCATAATGTAATTGTAAGAGAAATTTGATATAAAGGAAAATACTGTTTTACCAAACTTAAAGACCATGTATAAATAAAATGTTTTTATTTAATATAATATAACTCCTCCCCTGGCTCGAACACATGCGGAGATCCTCTTAGGCATGCTGAGGATCAAGTTATCCAGCATTTCTTGGATAGCGGCTTCCCTGAGGTCTGGCACTGTCTGGGGACATGGCTGACGTTTCCAAACAGCTCGCTTAAGAGCATCCCACGCGTGCTCTATTGGGTTTAAGTCGGGCGAGCCGGCAGGTCAGTCTAACCTTGTGATGTCGTATTCTCGGAGAGCAGCATTGACTCGTTGAGCTCGATGTTCGGGCGCATTATCATCAACCAGTACAAATTGATGCCCATGGTTTACTTGGAATGGTCTGACAATTCCATCAATAGCAACTGCTTTATACACGTCTGCTGTCATGAAGCCTCGATACGGGATCAAAGGTGTTCTAACTTCAATCATAATACCACCCTCAAAAAGACACCGATTTCCCACCTCACTGAACTGTTCCTGTGGCAGTTCTTTGCCTTACACGGTCTCCTGGTCTTTTCCAGACACGGACACGTCGGTTATCTGGATGACTACTGATTCGCGATTCGTCAACGAAGAGACAGTTTTGCTAAATGTTTTCTTCTTCATCTTCTTCATTCTGCTGACGCCTAGCCCACTCCAACTTTAACTCCAACACTCTGTCGTTGACGTTGTTGGGAATTCAGAGGCGCTCTCCAAGACCTCTGTGCTCGTAATCCAGCCTGGTGCAAGCAATTCCGAATGGTCTGAGTGCTAACTTCAAGCCCAGAGGCGGCCCTAACTTCTGCTTTTATTTTAGTAGCGTTGATTGTTGGGTCACGGGCTGCCAGCAATCTAATATAGCGCTTTTGGTCAGCAGTCAAAACAGTTGGGCGACCACTTCGGGGTCGGTCAGCTAAATTACCCATCCCGTGGTACCTACCCCGTGGCAACGTGGTCACGACACAGGATTGGGATATAGCAAGTCTGCGTGCTATATCTCTAGTGCTATATCCTTCTTCCCTCAAAGTTACCATTCACGTAAAACTTCTGATAATCCTCTTGTCATTTTTTCAATCACATTTTTTTGCAAAAAAATATTTAAAATCCGTCAAAATTGAGTAAATCAGATTTCTGAGTGAGCGTAAGCTATGACTGAAAGCCTTTTTACATGGAAAAACAATTGAACTGATTTATTGTTTTGTATTCTAATTGTATATTTTTAAATAAAGAATCTTAAAAGAAGATGAAATCATAATATAATCTACCGTAACAAATAAAGATTTCGATTTTTCAATGATCGTAAACTTTTTTTGATGAGTGATTTAAAAACTATACTGAATTTACCAATTTAGTTTTGTTATACAATTTTAAGTAAGATATCTTACCACATTTGAAAGTGTTTTCTTTATCAAAAAATTAGTATTGAGTGATTTGTCCGCAGTTGGAATTAAGTTTTTGAACTTGTCAAATCAGATACTTTGTAATATCGTGTTCACTTTTGGACCTATAGAAAAAAATCAAAATGAATGTGTCTTAAAATAAAACAAGCAGTTTTCGAGTTTACAAGCAAAAAAAATATGAACAAAAGAGGCGCCCTTCTTTTACTATTCCGTTGATAGCTCACTTACCACACTCGGGACTTTAAGTATGTTCACCTAGACACCTCGAAGAAAACAAACCTACACGTTTTGTTTTCTGAATTTCTTGTTTTTAATAACGAAGATTTAACTTTATCATCACTAATCTCAAATATTTAAACTTAACAGAAGCCAAACTGCCGTTTCTAATGTAGCGAATTTACTATGACCCTGTTTCTTTACGTCGAGATTTCTCCAATCCTTCTCAAACGCATATTTCTGCACCCATTCGCGACATCGTGAGCACAGTAATAGAAAGTGTACTACAGGATCATCGAATCTCAAAGAAAAAAAGACTCAGATAAATCTAAGCATTAGAACATGCAGTTTACGTTTGGTGTAATAAAACTGACAAACAGGCAAAACTAGCGTGATCCCGCTGTTATGGTTTTATGTATGGGTGTGCTACAGGCGTAAAACCATTGTTACAGTAACTAAATTCTCGCATTTTATTAATTTAAGTCCACTTCTGAGTATTTTCCCGCCGAATTGGAATATTTCCCAATCTTTCCGTTTTTTCCCATACTTTCCCGTATTTTTCTTTTCCATCCCAATTTTTTCTTTCCCTCGCCCATCGCTACACGTGAGTGCTGAAGAAGAACATGTTGTTTATTCAGTAGCTCTAGTAAGTAAGAGGTTACCACAACCAATTAGGAATTATTTACCAAGCGTACCCTTGAAGTCCATAACCGGCTTGCTTTATTAAACTGGTAACTGCAGTGCAGTAACTGCGTCTGAAATCCACTTAGCGGTAATTGGTCGAACCACGGCTAAGTGGTCCCGCGGTAGTCCACGTTGTTCGTTGGACTAACGTTTACTAATGTTAATTAACGTCGTCTTGTTAAAAAAGCTGTATGATAGCGAATATTTTGTAATTCTGGATTTCAATTTACCCCTTTTTAGGTTCCGTAGTCAATAGATAAAAGCGGGACTCTAATTCTAAGACTCCAAGTCCGTCTGTCTGTCTGTCATCAAACTGTAACTCATGAATCGTGATAGCTAGCTTGTTGAAAATTTCACAGGTGATGTATTTTTGTTACCATCATAACAACAACTAAAAATAGAATACAATTTTTTTTAAGTGGGGCTCTAGTGCAAAAAACATGATTTTTTGCTGTTTAAAAAAGATACAGAACACAAAGGGCGCGAGTCTGACTCGCACTACTTCGTCTTCGTAGTCGTATACCTCATGTAAGACTGAGAGTTATATTCATTATGGGGAATGAAACATACACAACGACTTTCTCGGCAAATTTTAATGGGTTTGCTCTTCTCCATTTCAAACACCAGCTAACTAGTGTGCAGGTTTCCAGACGATGTGTGCCTTCACGCTGAGGTAGCGATATCTTTAAAAAAGACTGTGCTTAAGTTTTAATTAAAACTCAGTGGTACAGGTATGGATCGAACTCACGACCTCACTGATGAGAAGTGCGGTTTTCTCCGCTCGGCTATCGCCCTTTTTTACAACTCGCACATGGCCGGTTTTTAACGTTACCTGTGACCTTAATTTGCCTTTCGAGCCAAAGATCATTGTGATAGACACCACTAATATGGTCGTAATAGTCACCAACCTAATCACGATCGCAACAGGAGGTGCCTTTTGTAGGAAAGCTTCCGCCACGAGTACAAAATAATGATATTTTTCTTTGTCCAACCCTGTTCCCGATAAATGGGGTCGGGTCTCTTCGCTAATTTGCCTCGGGTTTGTCTGTCTGAGTTTGTCACATCTATAGCACAGAATAAAATAAAAAAACATTTATTTGGCACAACACACAAGACAGAGTAAAGAAAAAAATAACAACTAACAAAAATAATAACACAAATTAAACATTAATGAATCTAAGAAAGTGTACCAAAAAGGTCCCCGCTCAGCATAAGTCATGCCAAAATAAGGTTTTGTCACGACCCTGATTTTCAGCGGGAATCTTCGGGCATATCGTAACAAGACACACACACACTCACAAATAAAAACACTAAAATTACAAGAAAACATCTGGTAGTTAGGCTTTCTTGAGGGCCCTCCAGATATTGGTCTACCGCGTCGATGGTAAATTTTACAAAAGAATGAACAGTTTAAATAAAATTGGAATTAACATTTCCCGATCACGACAAATCCTTAACTTCGATTCCTTTGGAAATCGAACTGGGCTAACGAACTCAAGAGGACCACCAAAACCTGAAGAAGGGAAAATTCCGCCAACCGCAATTTGTTTGATATTTGACACAGAAAATTGACTTTCATAAACTGGAATTTGCATCGAAAAAAGATTGGATCATCATATTCCTGGTGTTTGGTAATTTGCATAAGTAATGCTTAAATTTTGCGTAGATGCTTCGCTGGGGTTGTCTTAATTTTGGCAGTAAAACACCTTTTCGAAATTAACTGAATGTAGGGCTGTGCCAAACGGAGGATGCATCCTTCGTTTAATTTAACGAATTTATAGAAAACTAGCACTAGCATTTCCCTGCGACTTTGCCCGCGGAATTTCCATATAAACTTTCACCCCCCCCCCCCCCCCCATTTCACCCTCCTGATGATTTTATATCGAGTCAAAAAGTAGCCTATGTCCTTCACAGGGTCTCAAACTATCTTTGTACCAAATTTTATTTGAATCGGTCTAGTAGCTTCGGAGCTAATTCAATACAAACAAACAAACAATTAAAGAGAGTGTAGAATACGAACGCATATTATGTGCGTAACGTTCGATCAACTGAAAAGTGCAATACAAAATATTATGATGCATGAAAGTTGAATTGTTATTTCTCTATTTAGTTTATTTTCGGTTAAGATGATTGAAAAGAAATGCGATAAAGTTTTTTCATTATATTGTTTCCTAGGCCTTATTTTTAATGATGCCCCCTCTTTGCAATGTAAGTGAAGACATGAACATGAAATTTATTACTCGTAGCATAATATTACAAGTGTCGTTTTCTACTCTCGTGCGGTAACCCTAAATTGCGGTCAAAATATTGAAAGTAATCTTGGGTTTACTCCGATGAAATCTGCAAGTTACTTAATATTCTTTGTTCCCGAGGAGCCGGGTCATTTTGTTCGGGGGCTTAAGAGCCCGGCTAAGTGAGTTGTTAGATTTATCGTTTAATTTTGATGTGTTTAAACTCCCACGCAACGTTATGTATGCTATAAAGTAGAGAGACAAGACTTGAAGATTTATTCGAGCGCTCATAAGAATAAGAAATTGTTATACCCTAGTACCTTACACGAATTACATTAGGTTATAATAATAATGTCCTCCTAGACGAATTTCGACTTCGGCAGCCTATCTCAACAGAGATTAGCCAACTGCGCGGGGCATAATATAGTGCACAAGTGTGTGCGCAATACACAGGTGCACTCTCTGTTCCTTGACTCTCATAATCTGGTGAGACGGCAGTCCGACATACATGACCGTAGAGAGATCAGGCGCAGGACCAACGGCTTAACGTGCTTTCCGAGGCACGGGGGTGTTAACACCACCAATTTCCTGATTCCGGAGCTGTGTCTGAATAATTTTAAGACAGAAAAACCCAAACACTCTCGGCCCGACCCAGGATTCGAACCCGGGACCTCGTGGATAGTACCCAGCGTGCTAACCACTAGACCAACGAGGCAATTTCACATTAGGTTATACTACGCCTTCCAAATTAAAAACCTAACATGGCACCACTTTTGGCAGTTGTCCGACCAACAACGATGGACGAGAAGTGAGTAGAGCGAGAAACTAGAAACGATTTTGCGAATTGTCGCTCAGGTATTAAAGCGAGTGTTCTTGGGCGACCGGCGATTTGAATTTGGAATAGAATAACTGCTAGTTGTTCCATTCGCCAATTCGAGATTCGTCAAGCGAGTTACGGTGATGCTCAGTGATCAATTATTATTGATGTATATATGCACTGACAGTGTATTTATTAAAAAAATAGGTAGGCCTGTTATCTCTTACTACACGGCGATTCAAATTGATGCTCCCAGCAGTTGTTCTTTTACGTGTCAAATGTCGTACTTGAATGCAAAATTGTGCAAATTACAAAATTAGAGGCAACCAATTTCCGCGCGCTAATGACCTATCTACCTCTTTTAAATGCACTACATCTCTTGTGTTTACACGGAATGTATATCTCTTGTATATTTCTTGGGCGCGAAAATCGACGATAGCTACTCGTTTATTCTTTGGCAGTGAGACAACTGCCTTCATCTTACACTTTAAATGACTGTTTTAGCGATAATGTAAACGCATGATATGATTAAAAATCTGCCATATGTTGTCAAAGGACTTGGAAATGTTCCGCGGATCAGTTTTTTTATTACTTAAACTTTTTGCACACAGTTTATTGTACAAATGGCGGACTTTATGCTAAAAACATTCTCTACCAGTCAACCATAGGTTCAAACAGAGAAAAACAAGCAGTGCAAGTTATCGTAAGTTAGGAAAAAGATGGTACCGAGAACACCAATGCAAAAGAAGCATAGCAATGAAGAAAAAGGAACATGATTATTTTAATATTAGTTGTTACGAAGCCTCGCTCTTTTTTTTAGACGAAAGGTCACGTGAAATATATTAGGAAAACATTAAACATGTTTTCACATTACCTACTCGGCAAAGTTCAATTACATATCAAGTAAACCTGACTCAAAGTGAGTCATTGCATCCCTAGGGACGTAATGTTGTATTAAATTTCATTAAGCCCCTAAGGCAAAGTAATTTGAATTTCGAATAAGAGTTCGTAGGCATGATCACACTAGCCCGTCCTGCACCAAAGAGATCATTTTTTGAAATTTGAACCTGGCAGCCAAGAATTTTAGCACGAACGAAATGAAAAAAAAAGCGCGCGCTTCTAAAAAAAGAAAAAGAATAAAAACCAAAATAAGGTTGTTGTAGTAATTTTGTAATTGCCTCGTAGGAAGTGTGAAAAGCACAGTTTTCTCTTCGGGGATAAAGATGTCTTCTTCTTGGGCGAGCTTAAATCCCTCGCTCCACTCAGGATTCTACTTTTAACTCCCTCGCTATGCTCGGGAGTTAACTCTCGAATCCTTCGTTACACTCGAGATTCAAGATGACGCCCGTGGCGTAAGACATCACTTTACCCCCTTGGTGAATAATCTACTATTATCGTTTTACCAACATTAACCGTCGATGTATACCTTTTACATGTGATTTGGTGATCACTCACAATTTGATATAATTTTGGTCTAAAACAATATTTTACTTGAGGTTTTGTGATCAATATTGATCGTTAAAATTGTTTTGTTTTTCTTGGATTATTATTTAGGCAGGTTTTATTACTGTGTTTGTGTTGTATTTAGAGTTCTAGGAAGGCAGCAAGGATATTATAATATACAAATTGAATATGTATTAAGTTCTATTTAAACTTGGAAGTGATATAAAATGTACTAATAATCATATTATCATTATACCGGTTGTGCACTTGCACGCGTGAACCCAGGGTTCGCTTTAGACCATAATCCAGGATACGGCAGATCAGGCAATCATTATAGAACAATGACCCTGTTAACAAGGGAACCTGACCAGCTTAGATCATTGTTTCACATTTAGTCGCCTGAATGTGCAGGTATCCGCACAATGTTTTCCCTCACCGTAAGAGCATTGGTTAGTAAAACAACTAATGTACATAACTCAGAAAAAGTCATCGGTTGGAACCGGTACCTCCCGCATGAGAGGCAACCCGCTAGCCACTTCACTACCGTTGCTCGATAAATACTGCATCCAAATTTTTTACTTATCTGTGGCGAAGCCTTAAAGGAGTTTTCAACTATATTGAATAAAAGATGGATAGACAGAATATATAATAGATTGTAAAAGTTATCATTTGACGACCATCTTGGTGTAGTTTTTCACGCTCCGGACTACAAAACCAGCGGGTTCGAACCACGCAAGGGGCAAATGTTTGTGTAATGAGCACGAGTATTTGTACCTAAGTCATGGATGTTTATAAACATACTATAAGTATGTCTGTCTATCCGTTATCCTAGCCACCATAGCACAAGCTTACGCTTAATTTGGGGCTAGGTAATTGGTGTGATTGTTGGAACAATTACCTAGCCACATTTATTTATTTAAAATCTATTCGTGCTTTTTTACGAGACTTAATATAACATTACACATATAAATTTAACAGCTGCTCAAGTTAAAAGCTATAATGACCACGAAACTTGCCGTAAATGAGCTGAGCTATTAAGACTAAGTTTCCATCCATTAAAACTAGTAGAGTTTGAATGTTCCGGTAAATCTCTATTATATTGCTTAGAGTTGTGTGAAATATCTCTTTAACTAATTTATTAATAGGTAGATAGGTGACCATTCTGAACATTTATATGACGTCTATTCCAAGCATCTCCGTGCTTCGGAAGGCACGTTAAACAATTTGAGATTACCTATATAACAATAACGAAATAACTAAGTTATGTTATTCAGGGAGGAACTTTACTTCTTTATCACTCCATAGTAAGTCACTATTTACTGCTATCTGTAATTTTAATAATATGACTAGATCATTATTTAATGGTCTTAAAATTACTATGTAATTGGGCGTGCAGGATTTGTGGAATAAATCCTGCACACTAAACAAGGCTTTGAGGTCCTTTGGCTTTCTTTCTTTCATCAAACAGTCAGTGAGTCAGTGGTGCAAATTGACAATGGCCAGACCCAGAAAATATAAGTTCGAGCAAACACATTATATAATGATTTTGTGTTGAAATACTATTGCTTTTACGTTACTTTCGCGCGTTATCATAATGATTTGTTGGAAAAAAAGTTTTCTCCAAACGGTGACGTCCAAAAAATTTTTTTGGAATCCTTATATCCAGAGCTATTAAAACTAGCCCTAGATGTAAGGATCCGATTCTTAGCTCTCAGATTTTTTGTAAATGTCGAGATAATATTTTTTAATGCGATTGAAAGTCAACTTAACTTTGCGGTCAAACTAGCCAAAGTTTGTTTTTCAATTTCAATTATACAAAGTTCAAAGTAATTCCTTTTAAAACTTTTTTAATTAAGTTTTGCTTAGTTTGTACGAAAACTGTTGATTTCTCTAATAGGTACTAGCTACTTAATAGGTAGCTAGTTAAATTATTTAAATAAGCATAACGATTGCTAGAAAAAACGTAACATAATGAGAAGAGTTTTTTTTCAGTCGGATTTTAATACAACTCGTACTCGTATCTTCTTAAACCGTCAACGAAGTCATAGCGAAGGCACAGGCCTTCGTTCCTTCTGAAATTACCTCAAGTCGTTGTCAAATGACTACTGCCAAAACCATTAAGAAAGAGTAATAATTAACCCTTTATTTACTTGACCTTTCACTGCTAACTGCCGAGTAAAACAAAATAAGTGGAAATTCCCGTAAGCTCGTAATTTATGTCAAGTGCCGCCTCTCAATTCCGTTCTCACCTCCAACATAAAATTGCATTCCTCGCGAGGCGCGGAAGCACTCAGCTCTGTAGGCTTGTAGCACACCTCCACCCTAAAGCTATGCTAACATTATTAGAGCCCGTTCACACGAGGACGATTCGTGATTTTGACCGATGCGTCTTTTTTCACGATTCGTTTTTTTTTGACGGCGGCAATTCTTTTTGAATGCCCATGTGCACACGGATCACGAATCGTGAAAAATGACGATACGTCTTAAATCTAGTATCGTGTTTTTACAAATCATGAATCGTCATAATAAACAGACAGATTTTTGACCAATTGAAACGATTCCATATGCAATGTGAACGTCCATCTGTCATGACGTATTCTGTATTTTGACGAATTGTCAATTACGGATCCCGTGTGAATGAGCCCTTACATCTCCGCTCTTGAATCGTGATTTTGTGGCGGTGCTGAGCACGCGCAAAGATGTGTGCGTTGTACCATTTTTTGTTCCTCTATGTATTCTCTATCCATACATATCACTTTTGTCATGGGCAATTTCAGAAAACACCAACATGGCAATTTACATAATCATTATTAGTTTTTTTTATAACACTTTATTCAATAAAAGTTAGATATACAACTGCCCCAAGGATCTGCTGAAAACCAGTATCCTGGTATGCTCCCGGGCTGCCACGATTTATCCTGAGCTATATTTATCCTTAGATCTTTTTCTATATGTACGGATTTTATTTTTATCGCCGTACAAATTTTTTTTTTTCTTTCTTTCTTCCTATCCAAGTCTACTAGGATGGTTCTACGGTATGAGTGTGCTACAGCCTTTACAGTCAAGTCTTGGATAACTTTGCGTCATCACCATGGTTCGTAGCCCGGTATTCTTAAACTCAACGGATTACGGAGCAATTTTTTAAAAGCTTGAAAAAAACCGGCCAAGTTTGGCAATGTTTGGCACCATATTATAGCCCTTTGATAGTTTTAAAAACGGTAAAAAACGACGTTATTTGTATGGGAACCCCCTATCTGTTTTTATTATTTGTTGTTGAAGCGGCAACAGAAATATGTACATACATTATCTATGAAAATGTCAACTGTCTAGCTAACACGATCACATTAGATATAGTCTGGTGACAGACAGATAGGCGGATAGCGGAGAATAAGTAATAGAGTCCCGTTTTCTCCCTTTCACACACAAACACATGATAATTTGAAATTAATTGCATAGGAAGATCGACGACGTCAGTCACACTTATATGTTTAGCTTTATAAAATGTAAATCCAGTGTTGGCTGTATGATTAGTATTTAAGAAACATGTAAAACTGTATTTTTGAGAGCTGTGGATTTTGTTGTAATAATAAAATAAAAATAAATTTGGGTTCGGACCCTAAAAATATTTTTAATTTGTTACTTCATTTTGTTTATGTTTAAGTATTAACAAGCAATTTTATATTTACATTTGAGGAAGAACATGATTTAAGGAATAGGAAAAACATAATAATAAAATTATAATACTCATCAGCATTCGACTTAAATTTTATTTACAACCTAAATATCGATCCATCTTAAATAAGTCCCCTACAAAAAGTACTTAAGTGATTTTAATTTCAAATCGCCGTATCCGCTTTGAACGGAATTTCTATAAAATATACAGTTAACGAGAAATCCCTCCCAACTTAAGACATTAGGCGATTTTTATTCCGGCAGAGTACCGCGCTTACTTACCAACTTGATCAAACTAAGTGAGAGTGTTATTAAAAGTTGTCTCCTCAAGATTTTCCTTAATTAAAATTATGGCGGTAACGGGCGATGGTTACGTCTAATGGTGTGTGGTACAAGTGATAAGAAAGCGAATGTTTATCAAAGCTATTTAAACTTAATTTTTTGTATAAAATATTCATAAAAATGAATTATTATCTTCTCTTTGGTTCAAAGTAATTAGCAACGCATCACATGCTTTCCATTTGAATTTGACATTACCTCGACAAAAATTGTACTTGACTATACTATAACTAACTTGCCATTAAGTACTTATAGCCCTTTTTTTGTGCTTACATAAATTTGTATGCCAATATGACTGATCACAGTATGGACTTTTTTCACCTTATCTGTAACAACACCATATTTGTTTCACAAATAAATGACTTGATTTGACCAAGAAACAAGAATAAAAATTGGGCAAGTGCGAGTCGGACTCACGCACTTAGGGTCAAGCAAGCTCAGCCGTAGATAAAATTGGTTTTGCTTCTATCTATCGTCTTAAATTCGTCGTTGTCGATATAATGTTACCGGCGGACCGCAAGCCACATTCTTCAACTCATTTACAAACGCTTCAGCTTGGAACTTGTGCCTAAAATAAAAGTGCACGACGCCAAAGTCACCTAAGATCCTGAACTATGAAAGTCAACGTCATGAACTTTTGTTTCGTCATTAGCAGGGCAGGTCGCCGACTGAAGTTAATAAAACTTTAACGTACTGTTATTTATTCTGTGCTTCAACAAAGTTGAGAAGGTTGTAGATAGATAGATAGATAGATAACTCTTTATTGCACACCATAACAGAAATAACAGTAAGTACAACGATTTACCCAGAAAAATGTACAATGTTGAAGTACAGAGTTGAAGTCATGTCGTGGTTGTTCAAATTTATTTGATTTTCAGGTCAGGTTACCTATTTACACCTCCGAAAATAGATTGTATCTGTACCTTTTTTAACATCTATTCGAAAAGAGTAGAGTGTCGATCTAGTCGAAACATTTGAGCAATATTTTATCCATATCCTACAGTTTTAAGTCTGGCTATCATCTATTTATTTTTTAAACTTAATAAACATAGGACGAAACTTAAAAGTGTGTAACACGTTTTTTATTTGAGTACTTCTGCGAACAAGAAAACATATTTTTGGAAAAACAAACAAGTGACTGCAAAAAATTTTGTATTTTTGAAATGTTTTTTTTACTAGTTTTCTTTGATACCAACATCGCTATGGTAAGGAAAAAATTAATCCCCCGTGCCCCCTTTATTTCCATGTGCGGGCGCCATTTTTAAAAAAGTATATAGCCTATGTCACTCTCACAATTTTGAAAAATTCAACAACACCTCATATGTCAAAATCTGTCCAGCCGTGCGAAACAATTATACATACAAACATACTCTCGAAAAACATAACCCTCCTTCCGCAGTCAGGTAAAAAGATTGGAAATTTAAATATGCATCATTCCCTCATACAATGTGATACAAAACTACCAGAAGAAGTGTTAGAAGTGAATGAAGCTACTCAGAATCAAAAACTAAACATTTTTCTCCTAGAAAAACGGGTCGAAATATGCCTTAAGAATCTCTTATGACTTATGAAATCACGTACGGGTGAAGTAACCGCTTTAGTATGGGAAGTCAAATACTTTTTGTCGTTTTTCGACCTTGGATGATTTACTTGTCTAAGTTTTCGAACAGTTTTGTAACAACTTGTGTACGTAAATTCACATGTGTTACATTTTCGTCGAAATCATGATTTCATATTTATAATAAGTCGATTTATCCTCATTTTCTGATTCCAGTCTGCTGTAAAAGGTTTAATGAGCTGAAATAATTGAATGATTAATCTCCGTTTTAATGTAATCCCATTAGGGCAGAGTATAAATTATCCAGTTATACTGAAAGTTTGGTAAAATGTTTGTGAACAGTTAAAGTAACAATTCGCTGAAATAAACTTAAATAATAATTACTTAATCACTATAAAATTTAACCTGCACGTTGATGAAAAACAATAAATACTAGTGAATAATTTATTCCTAGCCGACTTTCGACTACGGCGTCCCATCTCAACAGAGATTAGCCAACTGCGCGGAACATATTATAGTGCACAAGTGTGTGCACAATACACAGGTGCACGCTCTATTCCTTTCACTCTCATAATTCGGTGAGACGGCAGGCCGACATGACCGTAGAGAGATCAGGCGCAGGACCAACGGCTTAACGTGCTTTCCGAGGCACGCGGGTGTTAACACCACCAACTTCCTAACTCCGGAGCAGTGTTTGAGTTATTTCAATACAGAAAAACCCAACACTCTGGGCCCGACCCGGGATTTGAACCCGGGACCTCGTGGATAGTACCCAGCGTGCTGATCACTAGATCAACGAGGCAGTATTTGAATAATAAAAACAAGACCTACTTTAAAGTTACTAGTACTGCAACTACTACTGTACTAGTACTGCAAAGCATCGCCTGGTGTAAGGGTCTCTTTGTTTAGGTCTTACTGTCAGGTGTTTTACACGTGTCAACTCTGGATCGAATACACAAAGAAGGCGCATAATGGCATAAGAGTAGCCTATAATAATACCTTTAGGCACTTAATGGGGCTGAAAAGTTGGTGCAGCGCATCTGAGATGTTTGCTGAGGCACACGTCAACTCTTTCAACGCCATTCAGCGCAGTCGTGTTTTTTATCTTTTATGTCTAGAGTTGACGCTAGTAAAAACACTATACTCAAGAGCCTTTCCGACAGACTAAGCCAAACAAACACGTATAAGCAATGGATAGCCATTGCTATGTGAGCTTGACGGTTGTGTACGTACTTTTGTTACGTACCTAGATTTTTTTTAGTGTGTTTTTTGTTTTTATTTAGTTTTATATTTACTGTATTTTTTACTGTACTTTTTAACTATGGATCACAAGTCTGAAATAAAGAATTATTATTATTTATAGTGTTTCATTTTTTTTTTACACTCACAGTGTTGTTTTGTGTGGGGCAGAAAGGTTCTTGATTGGAGACCATTTGATCGAAAGCGTAGCGTAGGGCGTCCACCGGAAAGATGGACGACCTAATAAAGTTCGTAGGAACGCAGTGGATGCAGGTCGCTTGTAACAGATCCTACTAATAGAACGGGAAGGCCTTTACCTCCCACAGATGTCCTAAGAGAGCATAGGTTCAGCAGTGGACGTCCCGCGGCTGATAATAATGATGATGAGTTATTTTCAATTATTCGTGACGCAATGACGTATTCAAAAGAGACCAAGAATTTTCACAGGTGGATTAATTACTAGGTAGCACGATTGGTAAGAGCGTTGGCCCGGTTAGCCGGCTATCCGTGTGCGAATTTTTGGTTCCTTATTTTAACTATAATAAAGATTTAACTTCTTAGTTTGTGGCTGCGTTGTTTAGTCTACATCTACAAAAAAGAAAAAAACATTTATTCCTTATTTCTCTGAATCAGTAGGTATTCGTCTTCAACTGTTGAACGAAAACATTCCAATCTTTTTGTTTTTACAAGTATGAATTCTGGCCCTATTTTCTTGACACGACAAGCACATTTTCTCGTCCACATTAGATTGCCATGTAGGTACACACAAAGTATGATAATGAAAATATCAGTGGGCTTGTTAAAGGGTAAATAAATTATAAAGTTTGTAGAACATATATTATGCCTGTGCATGACGTGTTAACTATATCTAACAAAGAGGTTTTATTTGCACTTATAAAAAAGTCAATCATATAACTCGAATCGTGTCTACGCTTGATTGCAACACAAGAGTTACCTTGAGACAATGTTTCGACAAAATATGTTGAAATAACTCGTTATTAATTTCCTAGTTCGTTGATTTAGGGACTTTGATAGTTTGAGTTCGTTGATTTCTGGCCTAGACTTTTGGGATGGTAACGGATTAACCTCCTAGTGGTCTACCCAGGGAAACGACATCACAAACTCCAGTTTGTGATGGCGGCTGCACGATCCTAACAGCAATGATAGGCTCGATTAGGTACCGCCCGATAACTACCACCCACTTCGTCGGAACCCGGCGCTAAGTAGCTTGCTGTGTTCCGTCGGTGAATGGGAGTGCCAGAACCTTCTGGGTAACGATGGGCGATTATTACTAAATTAATCGAATTATTCGAATGGTCCCTGAAATCGAATGTATTTGATAAGCAGCCGCAGTCATTCGATTATGCAGCGAGCAATACCGGAGAGTGCGGTGCGCAGGCCGTACTACTAACAAATGAATCGTCATTCGTCGCGCCGATTAATCATTCGTTCGCTGCCTGTCCTGTCGCAGCAATTCAATCGAATGCATCGAAGGGCCGAGTATAGATTATCATTCGATTGTCGATTATTATTCGATTTTTTATTTCCGAATTACTAAATCGACATTCGATAGTTCGAATGGTCGATTGTCGATTCATTCGATTATTTTGTTTCAAACAATCGCTCATCGCTACTTCTGGGTGAGCTTGCTTCACCGTCGACTCTGTCTACGCCACGTCTGGCATAGTCTAGAGTCAAAAGCAAACCCATTTAAAAACAGACTTAGTAGTACTGTTCGAATCCGAGTTCCGAGTAAAAATTGAAAGAAAGAAAGAAAGAAAATACATTTATTAATGAATGGACATCACATAACACACGAAAATGAACAACGTAACGGGCACGGTTATAAAGCAAGAAACACAACAAAATTACAATTTATGTGGGTAAGCTAGTCGGACTGTGCCGTTGTGCGTCTGTGATGTCCATATTAAAAGGGCTCAGCTTAAGTCGCGACCCGCTAGGGGCCCCGACGCTGGTTTTCAGCTTGAAAATTGCTTCGCTATTTTGTCTCCTGTACCACAGAATAGGTTCTGCGGGTGATCTCTCTCGATGTCCAGTCTTGATGCCGTCTCATCGGATTATAAAAATGATTGAATAGAGAGTACATCTCTATTTTGCGCACACACTTGTGCACTATACCATTCTGGCGTTAGTTAAGCATAAGTGCTTACACCATCCTTTTTGTAGTTTCCTAACTAAGATCCTACTTTTGATCCTAACTAGAAAGCTAGGATTGATAGGCAGGTGCTCTACTCTGATAACGTATTGTCCGTATTTTTACATCTACCCGTCGCTCTCGCTGTGTGAGACAGTGACAGGGACGGCTACAGCCGAAACTACGGATATCGTCTTACAGAGTGGGGCCCTGGGCATTCCTAACTAGGAAGGTACGATCCTAAGTAGTGAATTGCGATTACAACTTCTTATTTCCTAAGTAGGGTGCTACATAAATAGGATAGTGTAATAAGTGCATTAATCTCCTAATTAGCTGGCAGATATTGGGCTCAATTCCAGCGCCCTGTCTAAAATTAAATTTAGGTTCAGTCTGTCTCTTTCTCTGCCAAACAAACGAAAAGAGACAGACTATAATAATTTAGAAACGTCAGACTAAACAGCTGTCCGTTGCTAAGGGAATTAGAGAACCCATAGACAATTTAGTAGGGATGTCATTCGATGACGACTAAAGTTAGACGAAAACACGCAAAAACTTGTACAAATACGTTAGAAATCGCATCACTTAATTTGACGTTTCTAAATTATTGTAGTCTGTCTCTTTTCGTTTGTTTGATGGAGAAAGAGAGAGACTGAACCTAAATTTAATCTTAAACAGGGCGCATTGGGAATTGAGCCCATTATATGCCCATGCAGAACTACCGTACTCATTTCCACTGTACGACTCGATTGCGGCAAGAAAATGTTGAGGACGAGTCTCTAAGGAGCTGACGATACTAACACGTGTTGGGCAAGTGACCTTGGGGTCATACTGCTCATTTGCTATGATGCTGTCATATTACGCCACGAGGATAGTGGCCTATCATATTTCTTCGGTAACAAATTTCGCCTGAATGTGTTCTGAATGCTGATAAACGTTCGTTTACCTTACCTTGTAGTACTAATAGATGATTGGGCTTTTGTATGCATGTAAAAAAGTACCTACTGTGACTGACAATAGTATTTTTTCTTAATTTTGATGAAAAACAAAATCTAAAAATAAAACGAAACGAAAACGAAAATTGTCGTAATTTCTACCTATGAAAACCATCAATTGAACTCCTTATAAAAAAGTTGCATTGTAGTATTTCACCTTAATTAAATTCAGTTTAGGCAAATAATAAAGCCGGCTCGTTCCTCGCTCAAAGGATAAGTATAGATATCCAACGCGGTAACGCAGCAAACTTGCCTTCTTGCCTCAAAGAAACGGGTTTATTTTTAGTTACCCGACTGCAAAAGGAGGGTTGTGTTTTTCGAGAGTATGTATGTATGTTTATATAATTGTTTGGCACGCCCTATAGCCCAAACAGCTGGACAGACATATGAGGTGTAGTTGAATTTGCCAAATTGTGGTAGTGACATAGGTATATGTATATATACCTATGTCACTACCACAATTTGGCAAATTACTCGTATGAGTACATTTAAAACAAGGCGCCCGCAAATGGCAACAAAGGGAAGAGGGGGATTTATGTTTCCTTACCATAGCAATATGAGTATCAAATGAAAGTCAGTAAAAATAAAAATTTTTGGAGTTGGGTATTTTTTTTCAATAATATATATATGTCGTGGATTGTCAAACGTAACGTCAAGTCAGAACGGACTTAGGCGCGTTCACAAACGGAAATGGCAGCATTGTGGTAACTAGAATGACATTTGACTTTGCGCGGTAAAATAACGATGACAGACGTCATTCGGTTTTGACGTTTAAACATCACATCATACGCTTGCGTCAAACTGTGGCTATTTATCGAGTTTAGTCGGAAACGTCAAGTAGTTTACTTGGGCATTGTCGATACGGCGGTGGCAGCACTTGCTTGTGTCATTATGACGTTTCGTTTGTCGGGAACGTGAGAACCCCGTGATGGTTATGGCCGGAGTGCCGACACAAATGGTTGTGTGGTTGTGTCTTGTTGAGTTTTGCGTCGCCGTATTGAACTTGCCGCGTTTCTTGACTGTAATCCGAAGCCATCCTGTTCGCTGTTTGTTATTTTGTGTTAAATTGATTGTGATACTGAAAATAGACGTCTGTAATAACTAACCGGACTAATATTTCGTGTACGCCACCATGTATGAGCCTTCTGATAACGATCCCACTTACGTCTACGTCGTTATATAATAATGCAATAATAATGTTTGCTTGTTTAGTTTACCTATATTTTTATTTCATGCATGTCTTTGTTCTTCTTTTTCTTCATTAAAATAAACCTACTTGAAATCTGACTAGTAAGAGGGACAAAAGTAATATCTAGGGTTCTGTGTCTACAAAATAAAATAAAAGTAGAATATAATGGTTCAGTAGCCCAATGCCTTGATACAAATACGGGCTTACTTATCACAAATAGGGGCAAACGGCACACCAATTGCGGTGGTTGTATGAAAAATACAGTGATGCGGGCTCGGAGGCCTCGCAAGGAAAATCCTATTTCCCCGTATTCCCTAATGGTGGATAAAGTTTGAGTGGGTCGCTGCTCCACTGGCTTATGTATGTAAACTTCGTGTGTATAACAAATGGCGGGATACCTATGTGATGTATGTTCTTATCACTCATACCGGCGGATAAGGCGTTTCATTGGACCAGCGAAAACTTCGAAAAAGAGTTTATGATATATGCATGAGACAATAAAATATTACAGCAATTATTATGATATTTAAATTAGATTACATTAATATGTAATAAAAAAACTTATGTTGTATAAACTTCTAAATAATTAAAACTCTAATTTTGAATTATCATCACATCAGCCGACTGCAGTTCAGTCAGACATAGGCCTCTCCAAGACTGCGTCAACTTTCAATTTAATTTTGAATAATTTATACCAATTAAATTTGTTTTAAAATTCATTATTATTTTACTATAATTATGAACTGGAGGAGGCAATGCCGGATATTAAAATGAACTCCTGATTCGCGCAAACCGATATATGTGGCTAACGGACATGAAACGCGCTGCATGCAATGCATATATTGTAAAAGTAAGTGTTCGTCGCCCGGGAATACAATTACACGACCGCAACACAGATCATGAGGACACAGACAGTCCACTTAATGTTTTAGAGCATTTCTCCAGCAGGGGTTGAGTTCAATTCGATCAAAATCTTTGTTTGCTTTACAAATAATAATAATACGATGAATCGAAAATATATTACTTATGGTTACAAATTATTATACGTGTTATGCAAATATAATTTACTGTATAACTGTCAAGCAAAATCTAGAAAAAAAAGTTGCAACTTCACCGTCATCATTAAGTAGAAGAACGTTTTTAATTCTTAATACTAAAACGACATTTAAAAATTAAAATCGTTAATTCCTTACTATATTATCATCTTAAATCTCAAAAATTATAATTCGTTTACTTAGATCAGAGATCATCAAAATTTTAACAGCCGATAAACATGGATTTATGGTTTATGTGACAGAACTCCTAGACAAAATATGTCACATAACGCTTAATCGGTCGTAAACAGTGTGTTGGTACAATTCAACCCTTAGTATTCTAAGTTCATCATAACATGTTAAATTACAACATCTCTTGTTTACGTCTCACTCAGATATTTAAACCTAACGCTGCTATCTATTTTGACGGATGAGCCGAGTCGTATGTTTTCTATTGTTTGTTGACTTATAATATGCACATGTCGTCCAATTAGGTATCTAGCTGCTTTGCTGCGTTCTGCTAACACCACCATTTTAACTACCGTTAGCTATGTTATAAAGTAGGCATAAAACTGACTTGTCAATGAACCTTCTGCGCATTTACTTTTTAGGAGTAATGCCTCGAGTGCATCTGCGCTTAGCTGCTTTTATTGCACCCTTTGCTGCAGCCTCCAGAGTAATTGGCACTTTGATGGCGTAAGAGGTTAATGTTTTAGGCGAAGAAATCGTTCAATTTACTCTGTTTTTGTAGACAAACAAGTTAGGTAAGTTGAACGCAAAAAAAAAACATGGCAATAAGTCACGTTGTTCTTTTATAATATCAATAAGATATTTTTTTCAGCGTGATTTTTGTACAATTAAAAATGTCAATACTATTGAACTTTGTGTTGTATGTGTGTGCAATGCGCACGAGTACCGAATTCTTAGCATAGTTAGTGGAGACAGATGGGACATATAGTAGGGGCGTGTGGAGGGTGCGGCGCGCGGGGGTGCAGAACGACATGCCCGCAACTAGCTCCTCGCTATCTATACGACCATTTAGGATGTCTGATAATAAGCACATGTCTAAAACGTCACGTCTTTCCTGGAGAGTTAGTAGGTTATGGCGGTTGCAACCTTCGATATAAGAATCTGTAGACACACCTAGTCGATAATTAAGATGTTTTACGAATTTTCTCTGAATTCGCTCAATTCTATCAACATGCACTTTAAAGTGCGGAGACCACACTGAACTTGCATATTCCAAGATGCTACGAACGTATGCAAAGAAAACTGTTTTTACTGTAGTAAAGTCATGGAAGGGCTTACAGATACGCAAAACGAATCTAAGGTTTCTATAAGCCTTGTCAACAATGTGATCATTTGTTTTGATACTAAACTAACAATGGCTACCCAGCGATTGTTAGTTAAGTATCAAAACAAATGCCAAGATCTCGGACCAGATTAACCCGACTAATAATGTTTTTATTAAAGCTGTATTCAAATAGCACAGGATTTAGCTTTCGAGTGAATGTGATACACTGACATTTGTTAATGTTAACAGTAGTTCTATTTCTAGTATAATAATTTGATAAACTATCCAAATCACTTTGCAAAAGTTTACGATCATGTTTATCGTTGATTTTTAGATAAATCTTTTTGTCATCAGCGTACAATAAGTGTTTAGCGATCAATATACTTCCTGAAATATCATAGAGGTACGCATTGTAAAATAAAGGTCCCAAATGTGACCCTTGAGGTACCCCCGTAGCAATATTAAAGAAGTTAGATTTGTGACCTCCCACAACTACAGCCTAAGAGCGATTTCTAAGATAAGACTTGACCCAGCGGAGTAAGTCCCCGTGTATGCCCAATTGCTGAAGTTTGTTTAGAAGTATAATATGATCAACGCGATCGAAGGCTTTTTCAAAGTCCGTATATATAACGTCAACTTGGCTGCTGCCCTGCATACTTTTAAGTACGTAATCTGTGAAACAGGATAAGTTCGTTACTGTAGAACGTCTTTGTAGAAATCCGTGTTGCATATTTGATATGCCCTTATGTATAATTGGGTAAAAGACCATGTAAACATGCTTCTCAAATAATTTAGCCAAAATTATTTAATATAGAAATGCCCCTATTATTTTCTACTTGCAATTTGGAACCTTTTTTGTGAATTGGTAAAATGTGAGCTTGTTTCCATATTGTAGGAAATACTCCTTCAGAGAGAGACCTATTAAATAGAAATGCAATTGGTTCAGCCAGCGACTCCGCGCAACATCTCCAGAATAACTTTGAACAATCAAGACTGGATAAGGATTTAAGCGTAGCTTTGGCGGAAATAGTAAGTGAAGAGATGGAGTCTATACCCGAGTCCGAGGCCTGATGAGGAGTGTTTATCAAGGGCTGCCCAAAAACGCTTTTGAAAAAACTACTAAAGGCTTCACAAATCTGCTGATCATCACTATATGAGGCAGTGCCAAGTGTTACCGACTTAGGGTAGTTCGATCCACCTCGAATAGCTTTTACGTTATGACCAAAACTTTTTAGGATTTGTTTTAATCGTTTTTTCCATGTCAGAAGTATATTTATTAAAGCAAACCTCCTGTACACGTCTTTGTCTGGCCCTTAAGAGAGAGAATTCACCAAAGTCCCTAACATTCATAATTTTTTTCCAACGAGTGTGAGCTTTTTTCTTTTCTTTAATAATATTTATAAGCGCATTAATATACCCTGTCGGGTAGGAACGATTAATAGTAAGACAACAGAATGGGACAAATTGCTCGATCGCTTAATTGATTACATTATAAAATCCTTCTATCGCGTTGTCTACCGTGTTTTAAAATGGCATTCCAATTAGTATCTTTGAAAAATATATTAAACTTTTCATAATCGCCTTTTTTAAAGTTCGGTCGGCGCGGGAAAGATTCCTTCAAAGGTTTAACAGTGAGGTCAAGTATTTCCAAAATAAAGATAGGATGTGAACGATTTTTGTTAACAAGCGGTGATGGGCATTCAACAATTTGTACAGGTAAGTTACAAAAAACTGAATCTAGTGTGTTGTTTGCGTAATTTTTTAAAATGTTGTGTTGTGATAGGCCGAGAAGATTTAGAGAATTGATCAATATCATTCCAGCTTTTTGCACCTCCTTAGCGTCACGTTTCAGATACGTCGGCTCACAATCATTATTCCAACTGATTTGAGGGAGGTTAAAATCCCCCAGCAATATATAATTGTCTTGAGGGTTACGATCGAAAAGATTTTTTTGAGTTACTGAAACGTAATCTATAGAAGCAGGAATACGCCGCAGATCAGGAGGTATATTAGAAACGCTAATATGGAGATTATTAGACGCTGATATGACACGCCCTGGTATTGTCACAGTTACCATCTCGGTAAGCGGTCCCGGGCCGAGTTCGACGCGCACGGCGCTGAGTTCGCAAATAAATGATTGATTTGATTTGTTTAATAGTTTAGTGCCGTAAAAGAAGATAGTAATTTGAAAATTTCGTGATGTTTTTAGATAAACAAAGCTATATATTTATAAAAAACGTAATCATACATAGGTACTGCGCTGAAAGGAAATTTGGAAACAGTTAGGTATTCCCTATAATTTTTGTTATGATATATCTTCTACTTAACATTCGACTTTCAGTCTTAACCCGTGGAGCGATCGGCCTCGGAGTGAGCAAAAGCGCTGCGCGATCGCGCTGTTTCCAAGATGATTTTTTTTAGGACCACGGAGTTCAAAAACAATAAAGAACTTATTTCCCTAGGTAATATCATATATATGATATATATTTTAATAGAGGAATAAACAGGCTACACAACAAAAATATTGTAAGCTAGATTTCGGCTTTCATTAATAAGAAATAGATGTTTTTCTTTAAAATTGTGATGATCCGCGTTACGCACACTTGGTGTGCGCTGGACGCTCAAGGCCATTTTGAGTTACGCACACATGGTGTGCCTAGGACGCTGTAAGGGTTAACAAAGATCGACAAGGTACGCAGGATATGTTATAATAAACTAGTGTGTGCGCAATACACAGGTGCACCAGTACTCTAAATGTAAGACGGCAACCCAACATGACCGGAGAGCGTTCAGGCGCAGGACCAACGGCTTGACGTGCTTTCTAAGTTATTGGGGTTATAGCACCAACAATTTTCAGACTCTTACCTGTTACTGACAAAAACTAATTTCCAGACTCAGGACCTCGTGTTTATAGAAGCCAGCGCGTGCCATCGACTAGATCAATAACGCAGTATAATTATTGAACTGTACGCTTATCTTCAAAATACTTTTTAAAACAGGTAAATAAGCCTTTCTACAAAATCACTTCCTACACACACTGTACGAAGAAACAGGGTTCGAAAATATGAAGCCAGAAGCTTATGGAATTTCACCGAATAAAATAAGATAATGTGAGTACAACATTCATTGTCAATTCACAAAGCTTTACACATTTCTACGGAAGCATACTGACATTGTTATCCTCCGCAAGAAAGAAAAACATGGCGTAGTAAAGCCTCGAGAATTGAAGATTTTATAATTTGATATCTCTGAAAACGTACTCATGTATCCGGTGAAATGTGATTCAAAAATAATTATTTATAAAGCACGAAAAACATATTTACATTGAAACGGGGAATGACGCGACGGATAGCAGGTAAAATGATCTTATTTTAATTTACGCACCAAACGTTTTAAATCTACGTTTCTCTTGCGGCTAGAGAATGGAATTCGTTGCCGGCTGAAGTGTTTTTTGAACACAATGATATGGATTTCTATAAGAAAAGAGTTAGTAGGATATTTTTAATCAGACATGAAACTTCATT
This sequence comes from Pyrausta nigrata, assembly GCA_949316185.1. NCBI lineage: Eukaryota > Metazoa > Arthropoda > Insecta > Lepidoptera > Crambidae > Pyrausta > Pyrausta nigrata. The sequence continues at coordinate 17,419,520 of OX438947.1, read as the reverse complement.
GGTCGCATCGTCGCTTACCATCAAGTAAAATTGCGGTAATATCAGCCTATTAAAAAAAAGTTGCCTGATGTTTTCGACGGCCAGTGCTGTGATCACGATCGGTGCAACTCGCAAATTGGGTAAACGATGTTTTACTTTTATTATTTATTTTGTGGTTTTACCTCTGTCCGTGGACATTTAAATCCTCGTTGTATTGTGTTTTAATAACGCGAAGTGAAAGTTATAGAGTAGTTGTTATGACATTTGCGGATATTATTCCTAAACTAGGAATAAAATCTCTGGCGTAGCTAGTAGCACTTACAAAAATTCGTCGAGTAACTGACTTCCTATTTAGCTCAGCTGGAAGAGCAATCGCCCGCATAGCGAGGGGTCGTGGGTTCAAGTTCCATCAGAGGACGGTTGTGATTTTTAAAAGAAAAATTTGATTATAAAATATGTTTTTAATTAAATGCTTCCAAAGTAGTATTCTCTTTTTACACATATAGCTTTTACGGTCTTAAAAATAATAATAAAAAACAAAAACGTTTGAAAAATACCATTATGCAAGCATACAATTGTTTTTTTGGCAAACAGCATAGCGTTTGATATTACAAGTCTTGCAAAGAAGTAATTCACATCAATTACAAAATTTTCATTTTATCAATTTTTTTTTCTTTATTCACACTCGCATTATCGGTATTAATGAGTAACACCAAGGCACGCCACTATATATTGGCGAGTTATTAGGCAACGATGAGGTAAAAACGAGTTGGCGAGTTGTCGTGTTGTGTTCTTAGGCGACCGGCGATTTGAATTCGGAAAAGAATTTGACCGCTAGTGAAGCCGCCGAATGAGCATCACCGAGCGAGTTTACCTTTGATAATTCTGTTTGCTTTGATATTGAGCTCTGTATAGTATGATTCTTGGGCAAAAAAATTGCCAATAGTTCGTCGGCCGTGACACAACTGGCATGCTGTGCGAGGCATGCCGTTAACTCGGATACCTCGAATAATGCTGAGCAGTACCGTTACCATGAGTTTACAGCGGAAAATTGCACAGCGCCTCTAGCGGTTACTTGGAGAACTAAAATTTTCTATACACTTTATTTACGTCGTCGCTAGCGAGTAAAACCACCGTAAACTCATGGTAACGGTACGGATGCCTTTTCGGCACTCACCATTGCATTGTAATACCTTTAATCTCTGTTTGTAAACTTTCTGTGTGTGGATGCCGAATAAATGTCTTTTCTTTCTTTCTTTCTAACTGCCTTAGAATCATCATTCAGAATTGAATTTGAATAGAAGATGTAAGGTACTATAATGTTGTTTGAAATAACAAAAGTAATGGTAGTATGCGACACAGATAATTCTAACTCTCCACAAAGCCGAAGGTGCGATGTATTCCACCTGGCTGCCATGTAATTCCGTAGCATTCACTGATCGCCACTACCCACGTGCAATTCGCAGCACACACCGCTACAGCGATTCGTAGCTCGTAGTTCGTAGTCCGTAGCACGCCTCGATTAATTGGATTCCGTCTCTTGTTGTCGGTCGTCATGTGGAAGTATTTTGTACCCAATCATAAGAGGCTTGGGCTAGTACTAGTATTTTTACTATTTTAATAACTTGTACCATCGCATGGGAAGAAGTTTGAGTATGTAAGTTATCCTTTCGATCCTACACTAATATTATAAAGAGGAAAGATTTGATTGTTTGTTTGTATTTAATAGGCTCCGAAACTACTGGGCCGATTCAAATGAACTTTGTGAAGGACATATGCTACTTTTTACAGCGATATAAAATAATCAAGGGGGTGAAAAGGGGGATGAAAGCTTGTATAAAAATCTGACATTTGGCGCGGGCGAAGTCGCGGGGAACTGCTTGTAAAAAATTACATAGGTTATGCAAATGCAAACTTTTCGTGAATCTTCAAAAGTAATATTTTACAATACAAAGGTGTTATTCCCGTATTTTTGACATTGAATGAATAGGGAACGACAGAACATTACAATAATTGTAACATCGTAAATACCGAATCTGTATTTTGACTTGGTTTAGTTATGAAAATTTGGCCAATTGGTTGAGTCATACTTTTGTCATATCTCAAACACAACTTTACTTTTAAACTGATACATTTTTCTACATAAAGCTCTCATTTTAATTATAGATTTCAGTGCAATTGCACCAAGTTTGAGTTAGATACTAAATAAGCAACTTCTACTTTTTTTGTTTATTTTAACAAGCCTAATTATATTTATATTACGAAGACCAATGTTTCTAATCTAAAAATAACTAATAACAGTAGCAAAAAACACTTATAGTTCCCCACAAATAAGAAATTGAATATAAAGCACAAACAGGACAAAAAATAAATAAATGAGAACATTGTATAAATCCCTATTACTTACATACTACAAGATATTTAGTAACTGAATAATATCTACTTATGCTTACGCATATTACTACTATAAACTATAAATCATGCTTGAAAAAACGCCCGCCCAGCAGCCGCCTAATTGTCGATATACTTGTACAAAAGAGGTGCTTGTGGCGCAGTGGCGGCAGCGCTTTAGTAGTGACACCAAAAGTTAAGCAACCCACGGCGCGGTCGTGATTGGATAGGTGACCATTCCGACCATTTAAGTGACGTCCATGACAAGCATCTCCGTGTTTCGGAAGGCACGTTAAGCAGTTGGTCCCGGCTAATATCTGTGGTATTAGTCGTTAAGCCTAGTCAGAGGCCCTAGGGCGGCTTGATAACTTCTGACAGTAAGGTTTGTCACTTGCCTCACATACACCCCTCCACCAATTCGCACTGAGCCCGCGTGGTGAAGTATGGCTCGTTCTTTCTCATAGTTGAGGTGAGGCCTTTTCCCAGCAGTAGGATCTAATAGGCTGACATATAGTACAAAAGAGATCGAGATCGAACTCTTTGCACAGTTTGTTAAAATTGTCGCATGACCGCCAGAGATAACTATTTTGCCTATAGTTAGTTAAAGCCTTCGGTAGATGTAAAAGTGGGTTAAATCTATAGGGGCTCTAAAGAAGAGTTTAGCTAGAAGTTGTGGACAGTCTAATATACCAGTGGTAATCTTAAGCAAAAATCTCATATCGGCTATTTCTCGTCGTAACTCAAGTGGAAGTAAGTGGTGTTGGCTACACAGATTTAGATATTCAGAGGACACATATCGATCTTTCAAACGCAAGCAAAGAAATCTGATGAATTTCATCTGAATACTCTCTAAACGAGAAATGTAGACTTGATACCTAGGATTCCATATCTGAGAAGCGTACTCCAGGTGGCTGCGAACAAAGGTACAATACAGTATTTTAAGCGTTTTGGCTTTGGTGAAGTCAACAGAGCTACGCATCACGAAACCGAGAGCCTGGTAGGCCTTTTTTACGATGCTGTTAATGTGGACATCAAATATTAGGTCAGAGTCATGAGTGACGCCAAGGTCTTTAATGTAAGTTTTGCGTTCTAGTTCTATACCCTTGAGCCTGTACGCTGATTGATGAGGGAACCGCTTCCGACTAAAGGTGATTGTGAAGGATTTTGCAGGGTTAAGATCGAGCTGATTGCTATAACAATAGTGTTCTAGTTGTGAAAGGTCTGCCTGCAGTTAATTCACATCTTCGCTAGATGAAATTGCGGAGAATATCTTCATGTCATCAGCAAAATATAAAAGATGGGATGAAGCAAGACAGGAACCAATGACGTTGACGAAAATAACAAATAACAATGGGCCAAGCAGCGAACCTTGAGGGACACCACTCGGAGTTGATATCCAGCCTGAAATATAATTGCTCACTACCACTGCCTGTGATCGGTTTGGTATGTATGATGATAACCATCTAAACAGGTCACCTCTTATGCCTATTTTTTGTAACTTTAAGAGGAGGAGATTGTGATAAATTCTAAAAAAAAAAGTCAAAACATTTGCTATAATCTGTGTAAACATCTACTTGTTTGCCTTCGTCCATGGCTTCAGTTACGAAGTCATTGAGTATCACTAGGTTTGATACCGTGGACCGTCCCTTTAGAAAGCCGTGCTGAAAATCACTAAAAGAATTTTTCAGCGCACAATAAATCTAATCATAGATAATTTTCTCGAATACTTTTAAAACTATGCAAAGTTTTGAGATCGGTCTGTAGTTCAGTACATCTACCTTGAATCCTTTCTTATGTACTGGGGTAATAAAGGCTGTTTTCCAGATTTGGGGTACTGTGCATTCTTTAAGCGATTTCTTAAATAAAAGAGAAATAGGGAACGCCAAAACCTCGGCACAGTTAATTAAGATATGGGTGGGGAGGTTGTCAGGTCCGGCTGATTTTGTGGGGTCTAATTTTAGAAGCAGCTCAAGAACGACAGATTGGTCGATCTCAATAGCATAGATGTCATAAGCTGTATTGCAGGACTCAGGGAAGACGATGTGTCGTGGTTTATGAATGTGGAATGAATGTTTTCAGAGAAGGCATTACATATATTCACCCCAGAATTCACCACTTTACTGTCTTATTTCATGTTACTAGGGATAGAATTGTAGTTTCTCCTTGATTTTAAATAAGACCAGAAACGTTTAGGATTATATCGTATGGAATCTTCAACAGACGAGATATACCTTTTATAGCACAGGGATTCCAGATGTTTAACTCGTCAACGTAGTATATTGTAAGATTCAAGATCAGACCTATTCTTGTATGTTTTGTATTTCCTTTCATACAAACTTATGCTTTTCTTTAATAATTTTTATTAAGACTGGCGAATACCACTTAGGATTAGAATTGTTTTTGACTAGACTATGAGGAATGTATTTGTCCCGAAGATCATACAGTGTAGAATAAAAAAAATACAGAGCATTCAAGTGACTGGTTCAAGAACTCCTTATTCCAATCAATATGTGATAAGTCATCATTTATAGATTCGTATTTACCTTTATCATACCGGTATCGCATAAATGGAGATGGCATAAGAAAACCAAAACCTGGGGAAAACCTGCAGGGGATCTGGAGGTACTAAAGGATCGTTACATTCTGTGACCGTTACCAGATCGTTTGACAAAACTAAGTCCAAAATCCTATTCTGTATACCGTTGTATTGGCTAAGGTTTTTAGTGTTAAGTTCGTCTATTAATATTCGCTCCTCTAGAGTGTTGTAATTTGATGGTGAAAAAGAACCTGTGTCATTAGGTAACCAAACTATATGACTGAGATTGAAGTCGCCCACAATAAGAAAGGTATCCTCCGGTTGGCTTAATATTATGTCACTTGATTGCGTTAAGTAATTAGTCAACTGCTCAGAGAATGAATAGCCTAACTTTTGAGTACACAGGTAAAGTACACACAAGTGAAGTTTAACTACTTCTTTAGCACTAACACCTTTAAGCAATAAAGTAATCCATAAGTCCTCAGCAGAGGAGTGAAACTCGGGCTGAGCAATAACCGATAATTCCTTGCGCGTAGCTATTAACACACCACCTCCGCGCTCCTGTTTCGTAAGGTCATAGTCGCGATCCCGCCTCCAGACCACATACCGATCATCAAATAGCTCTGCGTCGGATATACTTTCGAGAAGCCATGACTCGGTGAGAGTGATTACATTGTACGAGCTAAGCAGCAAATTACGAGAAAAAGTTGTTGTTCTGTTCTGAGTCCACGCACATTTTGATAGTAGATGGATAATTCACGTTCCGTTTTTGAGTTTACACTGCTATTTGCCACAATAACATGTCGGAGATTATGCCTGAGTAGTATCTAGATAGAAACATAACACTAGTATCTAGCAAAACCATTATTGATAGCGGATGAATAACGACAACCTGACGGACAAGCACAATACGTGGAGCTTTGATGTGAATGACGTTTGTAGGTAGAAGAATTATGCAGTTAAGGCGGAAAGTCGTAGTAAAACAGGTTCCTGTACGGCAGGGCAGAAAGCGACAGTATGATTTACCAGCTATAGGCAAAAACGGGATGGACATAGGTATGGCGACATGCAGTCTGTAGAGAATTAACCCGTTGTGTGGTATTAAATAAGCAAACGACAAATAACAAAGAAAAGATGATCGGGCGCAGGTACGGCTACTAGGCGAGGCAGGGTTTGTCAACATTTTTACATGGTGCGATTTTATGTTTACATAGAGGTTACTTGTAAATACGGTTTTAAGCATAGACATTGTTCTAAAATTACGTAAACAAATTACGTGGTGGACTAAGATAACTTGTTTAAATCATTTTCAGTGTTGATAATCTTCACGTGCGGCATGTCATTCTTCCTCACGTGAATTTTCCCGTACTTAACCCAAATATACCGGAAATCCTTAGGCTTGAGGATGGCCTTCGTCTTAGTTAGTAATTTCTTGTATTCGGGAGTTAGGTGATCATTAACGAAGACTCGCCCTGGGCCGGTAAACCCTAAATTTTTAACAGATAAACTCTTCCCAAAATATAGTTATATACACGCATAAACTTAAAAATCAAAACTTAAAACTAAACTATTTATATGCCAGTAAGTCAAGTATTTTAAAAATAGGAAAAAACCTATAGATAAAATACCTGACTTAGGTCGCTGTCCCGCGGGAAGGTGCCCATAAGGCTGGCCACATTACCCCGTTGGATGGCCAGGCTGATCCGCTGGCCGAAGTGTAGGCCAGCCTTCGTATCGCGAGATGTCTCAACTAAACGTTTTGAAATCTCACGATAAACTTTATGGGCGCTTGGTCCCCACGGCCCCAAAGTCTCGACTCCAAACGGTTGAAATATGAAAGACTCACCGAGACCTTCATACTTCCGCCGTTTGAGGTCTTCTGCCCCGTTCTAACGGAAATTGAACTACGAGTATAAGAATAGACTTACTTACGATATAGGAAAAAGGGTAGGGAGACCTTTGCCCTGCAGTGGGACACGACAGGCTCCTTATAATAATAATAACTTTACGATAGTAGCAGCTTACAGTTTTTTTTACCAACGAATTGAACTGCCTTCAATAAAGTAAACTAAAAAGTAAAAAAATAATCCTTTTTACACTTTAGTAACAAAATTTAGTTTTGAAGTCGGTGTCATGTCACTGCCATGCGAAATTTTCTTACCAGAGGAGAATGGCGAGGTGATAGTAACGTATCTGAAAAAAAAAGTGCCTATTGGCCTTGATTTTTCATTTCTCTATTCTCCTTACGACATGGTAGACTAAGAGATCATGATAGCTGGATGGCGACGGGAGTATAAAATATTTTGTATCATCGAGTCCACGCGTACGAAGTCGCGGGCAACCGCTAGTATTAAAATAAGTCAGAGCTAACACGAAAACCGGGCAATAGTCAAGTTTTGTGCCCTGCTTTGCGACTACCGATGACCCAATTGGGGAATAATGATCAAAACTGTGCTACTTACATTATTTCGAACAACTTGAATTTCAAATTATTGTAAAGTAATAAGCATTCACTTATATATTAATACTAAGATTGGTAAGGCAATCGCCCGTTATGCGAGAAACGCGGGTTCAATTCCTGCCTAAAGGTGGTTATTTTTTCAAGTGCCACATCTAAACTTGACATTGTTTTTGGTAGGTAATTTTAATTCGGAATTAAAAATAACAGCTGGCCTACCACCTTAAACGATTAGCCTGCCACCTTAATCTTGCCCGTGTGCGAATGTTTGGTTTCTTATTGAAACTTATTAAAATAAAATAACACTGTGAGTGAAAAAAAATCCTACATCTAACTGAATTGCGAAAACGTCATCCTTCAAGTTAAATTTATTTTGTAATGAATAACTTGGCCCACTGAGCGTCGGTGGCACAGTGGCTAGCGGGTTGCCTCTCATGCGGGAGGCACCGGTTCGATCTCACATGCCGCCATGTACCAATAACTTTTTCTGAGTTTAGACATTAGTTGTTTCACTAACCAATGCTCTCAATTACGGTGAAGGAAAACATCGTGAGGAAACCTGCACATTCAGGCGACTGCATGTGTGAAAATGATCCAAAACTGGTCAGGTTCCCCTGGTAACAGGGTCACGCAGGTCAGATGGCAGTCGCTCCACTGTAATTACCTGACCTGCCACATCCTGGATCATGGTCAGCGGACCCTGGGCCCTCGCGTGCAAGTGCACGATAACGCTAGCAGGATGAGGATGATGAACTACTTGGCCCACTGTTGCAATTCAGCGCGGCTAGATGTCGCTGACGTAACGCAATGACGTATTCAAAAAGAGATCTGGAATATCGCATGGATGGATAGACTGTGGTAAGAGCATTGGCTCATCCGGGCCGGCAGGATTTAAACCCACGACCTATGGCTGGACAGCCATAGGTCGTAGGTTCAAATCCTGCCCATGTGTGAACTTTTTAGTTTCTTTATTCAAATGATTGACGCTTACTCCCCCTTACAGCCCCCCGCATCGCAGCAGATTGTTTGTTTGTGAACCTGTACTAAACAACTATCACTCGAAGCGTCCATTCATACAGTGTGTCCGGGTTCCAACTGGCGATAATTTATGGGCTATTAGATCATCAAATGTTATCGACAAAAACCCCCATGTTGGGTTCTAACTCTTATCACTGTGTATTCACTGAATCACTGTATATTTAGGTTTTATTTAAGACGTTGTATAACAGTCGTGTAATTCTTCAAAAGCCTGCGGCAATAATACTGGATTCACACGAAAACATCGAAATAAGCAGCAAAACAAATTACTTGAACACTCCACAAATGAGTTTTTTGATCAACTTTATTCGCAAAATGGCGTGTGCCTTGTAGCGTATTTGAAGTAATTGGTCGTGATAACGCGGTTAGTCCGCAAGCTATTATATACTACTTCTTTTTCTTTTTGTGTCGACTCTAGCGTTATATTTTTGAGAAGCAATACTCAGCGATTAACAGAGCATTATCAGTAGCGTTGTACGGGTCCTCACGACTGCAGGTGTAGGAGCACGTAGGGCAAAACAGTAGGTATGCCATTGTCTGTCGAGAGACAATTCTTCGCCAAAGAGCGTCGGTGGCGCAGTAGCTTGCGGGTCGCCTCTCATGCGGGAGGAACCGAGTTCGATCCCACGGACCACCATGTACCAAATTTTTTTACAGAGTAATGTACATTAATAAGCGATGCTCTTACGGCAAGGGAAAACATCGTGAAGAAACCTGCACATTTAGGTGACTGAATATGTAACCATGATTCAAAACTGGTCAGGTGCCCCTGTTTACAGGGTCACGGAGGTCAGATGGCAGTCCCTCTACTGTAAAATTGCCTGATCTGCCATATCCTGGATCATAGTCAGCGGACCCTGGGCCCTCGACCGGGATAACGCTAGGATGATGATGATGTCTGTGAAGAGACACCACACAGGAATGCGTCGTCTGCAACATAACCTCACCTGTGCATGTTCTCCTTGCTTCGGCCGACTTGTGTCCGCAGTCTATTTAATGAATTCCAAGTTTGCTAAGGTCCAGGGGGGAGCTGTTCCATCAGAGGTATAGGAGATGTGCTGGGGTATCTCTCCTTCCAGAGGCTTATTCGGACTTAATTAGCTTCGCTGTCTACAAGGCTCTCTTTGACGAAGCTATGCCGGCTCTGACATTCTCCTGAGTAATAAGAATTTAAAGTTAAGATTAAAGATGTAACGTATCAGATCTTTACTCATTCTCATTTTATTAATTTAAAATGGGTTTCCTCTTGACTCTAGACTAAGCCAGACGTGGCGTAGCCCGAGTCGACTGATTAAAACTGTTTAAAAATGTTAGCAAGATTTTTTATAAAATATTGTTTTCCTCTATAACGGTTATTAATTTTGAATTGATCTTTATTTCACTTGATAGGCGAAAGCGTTACCTTTCATATGAATCATTTTCATAACTTTTATGACCTCCAGATTCATAGAAATTGTTTTTTTGAAATAATTAAAATGGCTGCCATTTCAAGAGTTAGAACCCAACATTGTTTTTTTTAAATAAATAGCTCATAAATTATCGCTAGTCCAAACCCGGACACACGTATAAAAATCACACTAGCAAAGAAGTGCCAATAAGGTTCCCGCTCAGCATAAGTGATGATGGCAGCAGCAGTAGACATGCCACAACCACGTCACTGATTTTCACACACACACGGTTTGTTCTTGTTTGTCGAAGTTTACTAAGACAATTTTAGAATATGTATTTACATTATATTGATTCATCTAAGATTATCTGCAGCCTACAAAAAATGATATTTAATTTCGACAAAATATTTTTATACTTAAAGTAAACTAAATTACTACCAAAAAGGATTCTGAAGTAGTGTTTAATGACCAACTTCTTATCTCAATGAAAGCCTGAGATGCGAAGGCGAGATTTTAATAAATAAAATTTCAAGTTTCCCCGCGCCGCTCTTTGTATTATCACGAAGAATTAAACTGATGGTGGAGGTGCTTTCATAGTACTTTATTTAAAGTTTTAGTATTATGAAATCTTCGTTATTGTGAGTGTTTCATTCCACATAATAGACTCGAAACTGCCTATAATGTGTATCTGGGAATGTTGGGTAGCCGTCTTCTCTCATCAGACTATGACAAAGTAAGAAACGGCTTTGTTGATATCTGGTCAATTAAATACCAACAGGATAACCTATCAGTCAGGTGCCAAATACTGAGAATAAGATGGTGTATTTTTTAAATGTACTTATTTTGCAAAATTGAAAAATATTTATGAATAGGATACACACAACACACTTAGGATTAAGTTTGCACAAACCAAATAATTTGTACTTCTTCAGAATCGATAAAGGAATAGTATGAAGACCATGTCGCGATTTTGTGATCATTGTATTTTTTTAATAGAATCTTTAAAATATCCGAAAACAAAGACAATGCAACTTTTCGTGCGCCATAATTAATGCGTATATTTTTTTAAGAACGGGCTATTATAGGTACCTACACGCAAACGAATGCCCGGAGAAGAAGGAAAAATGTGCTTTTTATGCAAGAGAAGTCGAGTGCTAAATTGGAGTTGATTACTAAACACAGTTGGATGCAATAATTGCTTGCGAGCGCTAATTAATATAGATAATATTATTACTGCTCAGCAGGGAACAAAAACATCGTGGAGAAACATGCACACTTAACTAGTGTTTGGATATTAGCTAGTGTGTGAAATGGAACTAATGGCAAATCACTCCACTAAAATTGCCAAGAAAGTAAGTAATTCTATGCGTTTCATTGCACATAATAATAACGACCATCTGTCATGAGCAAAGGACATGAGGTAAACAACTATTGAAGTGAAATAAAATGAAATGAAATTATAGATAAACTAAAAGGTTTACGTACATAATGACGTGGACACTGATTTCCGGATTGGGATTCCTTGTGTTACAAGATTTGTCTCTTTGATCAGATTACAGTACTTATGAAATAAATTTTTAGTTGGTAGTAAATGAAATTTGTATGGTATACTTACCAATCTTGTTACGTAAATATCTTTTTTCAATTTTCTCAACAAAACGTACCAATTCTCACCAAATAATAAACACTCCATTCAGCTTACATCTTTCCGACAAAGAGCGTCAAGATAAAATTATAATTTGATGCGCGCATTCCGCCCAACACAGCAGGGCGGGCGGCGCAGGGGGGCGAAGGGCGGGCGGGAAACGGTTATCGCCGATATAAGGTTATGCTAGGAATGTTTAGAGCGATACGATCCTGATACGATTCGTGCTTGCTTTGGTTATTAATAAGATTCGATTAAATTCTAGACAGACTTATGCTATGTTTCAGCCCTTTTATAATATTTCATATACAACTACCTGGTTGGTTTAGTAGCCAGCATGCTGGTTTCCATCCGAAGAGGTCCCGGGTTCGATTTCCGGAATTATTTACTACCATTCAATCATATGTCGTGTCGTGTGGACTGCTTCTATGCAACCATGCGCAAGCGGTGCGCATCCCTGGTGCGCAGGGTAAGGGCTAGCGGCAATAGCATCCTGAAAGCCTTCGCGGAGCGGTTTGACTGTCAGTACCTGAACCATTGTAATATGGTTCATGTACTGACTGGAATTAACATAAAATTTTAACTAACATAGTTCCTAAGTATCTTTTGTTACTAATATTAATATAAATTATTTAACTATGTTATGGATCTATGTTATCTGCCAATTAACAAATTAAATTAAATATCACTCATTAAAAAAGTAATATTAGTAAGTAGGTACCTGTAATTTTGTGGTAAAATAAAAAATGGGTTGGGAATTCGTAAAGCGTAGTAAATTTCTAGTGCAATGGGGTGGTGAAGGATCGTGTCGAATTATTTTTGACTTTTTTTAAAATATTCGCTTTTGTTTATTGCGTTAGAGGTTTTTGAAATTCGTTTTTTTTTATTTAAAAAAATATTTGTGGATTTTCTGTCTTGAAATAGCACAGAAACAACTCGAAGTTGGAACGTTGTCTTAGGAAGCCGGATCCTGCTCCTGATCTTTTACCGGCCATTTAGAGTTATTTATCATTTCACCGCACATTGATTGTATAGGAACAGTGAGAGCACCTTTGTATGGCACACATTTTTGTGCACTAAAATATCTCCCGTACATTTGACTAACCTAGGTTACGATTCATGGAGCAATCGAAAATGTGACAAAGGGCATTTTATGCAACCTTTGTGGTCTCTTATAGTAAGTAAAATGAAACTGGACTGGAAAGAAATACAAGCGCTTGACTTATACACTATTTAAATACTAGCGAGTCCTCGCGACTTCGTCAGCGCATATGCCTGTAGCCAGAAGGCTGAAATGGTTTGTATAGGAAATCTCCTATACAAACTATTTCAGCCTTCTGGCGGATACCGATATCGGTAATCTCGCTACAGAAAGGTTAATGTGATTTTTTTTGATGATTTTGATGTTATTTTACAATTGTAGGAGAAGACGAATCAAACAAATCAGAGTTCACCAAAATCGATCCAGCCGTTCTCCAGTTATAAGTGTTCGAACAAACCCAACTTTGTTTCCGTTTTTGTTTGTGCTAAAGAAGATATCGGGGTTACTAACCTATTGCACATCACAAAGAAACAAACCCAATATTATTATGCTTTTTATTTTATGTAAAGTATTCAAAGCTAGCTTAGAATGCATAGTTTCCAACAAAGGAACATTGTATACTTATAAAAGTTTGAAAAAATGTCGCAGCATGCAAAAACCTTGTGAGAAGGAAGCCAACTATTTTGCATTCAGACGCTTTTCATGCGGCGCGGCGAGGTTATTCCATTGAATCGCAATGTCTGTTTGTCTTCAAACATATACGTATTATATTTGTCAAACATATTCAGAAACTGTACGTGTACATGTTCTTCAAACATATAATTTTGTGTTGTGTTTCATACGTGTACATGTACTTCAAACATTTATATAATATTGTACTGTATTGTGTTTCACACTGTTTTCTTGACCAATATTTGTTGTTTGACAATTCAATTTTTGCTTTGGTGACTAGTTAGCTGAATTGCGATCACGGCGGCCAATCTCATCGAAAATTAGCCAAGTGTGAGAAATGATATAGTGTACAAGTATGTGAACAATGCACAGGTGCACATCAAGGAGTGCACCTGTGCAATGTTCACACCCAAAGTTTTATACCCAAATTTAGGTGAGACAGCAATCAGTCATGATCAGTGACTGGTCAGGCGCACGACCGCTTGACGTGCTTTCCGAGGCACGGGGGTGTAACATTACCAACTTTCTAACTCCGAGCTCTTTCTAAGTTATTTCAAGACATACAAACCCAGAAAAAAAATCAGTTTGATTCAGGATTCAAACTCGGAACATCTCGGCCTGAAGCCAACGTCCTGATCACTAGACCACCGATACAGTTTTGTGACTTTGTCTAAATGCCAACGTCAAAATATATATACTTATCATTTAAATTTTAGGGCGTATGAAAAAAATTGTGACATTTTGAAGCTTGCAAAAATCTGAATACATTGTAGTTTAAAATAATTAATGTGTCTCACAAAGGAGTTCTAGAGAAAAAATCTGGTGACAGTTAGTTTTCTAGGAAAAAATATTCGGTTCTATAATCATATTAAGTGTGCTTTAATATATTTACTCTTTAAAAGCTTTAAAAGTAATAATATTCATTTATGTTATCATAAAAATTTGTTTCGAATTAGGAATACGGCATCGAATCAAATCTGTCTAGCTGGCAAATATTTCGGAACAAAATTACACCTAGGGATCTACTCTGCAAGACTTAGTTCGTATTTTTATTACCTGACTGCAACAGATGGAGGGTAATGTTTTCGAGCGTATGTATGTATGCCCACTTTTTGCCATGCTCTACAGCCCAAACGGCAGGACGGATTTGGCATGTGAGGTGTCGTTTGTCAGAAATTGTGGTAGTTACATACAGTAATAAAAAGACTATTTCAAAAATATAATACATACTAGTGGTTCCCCGCGACTTCGCCCGCAAGAGTTGGATTTTCCATATAAACTTTCATCCCCCATTTCACCCCCTTAATATTTTTATACCGCGACAAAATGTAGCTTATGTCCTTTAGGGTCTTGAACTGTCTCCATACCAAATTTCATCTCAATCGGTTCAGTGGTTCAAGCGTCAAGAGGTAACAGACAGACAGATAGACACACTTTCGCATTTATAATATTAGTATGGATTGCCGTCAGGTATTTTGTTTTTTAAATAATTAGGCATTACTTAGGTTATCCATCGCGCTCACGACTGCTGCAAGTAAAAGGGACAACTAGACTCGAAAATACGGACGAAGTCCTCCAGAGTTACTCTTTTGGGCCTCGGGTGTAAGTTCTCAAGATGATCCATCGGTCTCAAGTCTCTGTAGAAGCTTGTATCTGTCGCGAATGATGGATCTGCCTCTCGAGATAAGGCCTGAAAATATAACGTGTCTTATCCCTTTGGAATAGCTCATATTTTCACTTGGTTCTTGTTTGCAGATATGAATGTAATTGCGTGGGTGACCTTGAAATTTTACTAACGTTGCTTTCGTGATATGAGAATTTTTTTAGATTTTACGTCCCTTTTTTTGATTCTTAGTCAAGTTTGACATTATACGTAGACGAATTATGAAATTCCTTATAGGTATTTGAGGTCTTGCCTCACAAAATAAAAATAAACATCAAAAATATTTATGTTCTATAAAAACACAAACGTTAAGACGAAAGAATAGCACCATTTCTCCATACAAACGTAGTCCCCTGTTTCCTCCCTGGATATAGACTTAGGTTGAAAACGTTTTTTTCTATAATATCTGCATTTACTACGGCTATGTTCCTATGTTCTATTTTCCTAACTATCAACTATTAAAGCCTCCACATAACTTGTTTAATAGGGAAGGGATTCATAAGTCATGTCAGTCTAGTGTCTCCAAACGATGTGAATAAATGCTTCTTACTACAATTAACTACATACATGATTATGGGCAGGATATCTCAAACTTGACACTCTAAGAAATAATATTACGAACGTGCTTGTACCTCCACATATTTTTTGCGAGCGTTATTTAAGATATTACTAGTCTTGAACTGCGTGCGAACTGCGATTAATCATACCGACTAGCAAAAATGATTATAGGTTAGTTGATAGGAAAAAATAGATTCTGTTATTCTAGTTACATACCTATATCGTTGATAATCTGTTTACTGAATGTTTCATCTATACTGCAAATACTAAATATAACAAATAGTTAGTGCCACTTTCTTGCTGCTTATTATATATTCTTAAACTTCTACTGGCAACGGACAACAATTAATAATTTATTGCCATCGATATAGCCCAGTAAGTGAATAGTAATGTGAGCCTATTAGATCCCACTGCTGAGAAGAGGCCTCACCTCAACTATGAGGAAGAACGAGCCATACTCCACCACGCGGGCTCAGTGCGGATTGGTGGAGGGGTGTCTTTAAGGCAAGTGACAAACCACTGTCAGATGTTATTAAGCCGCCCTAGGGTCTCTGACTAGGCTTAACGACAAATACCAACTGATATTAGCCGGGACCAACTGCTTTCCGTGCCTCCGAAGCACGGAGATGCTTGTCATGGTCGTCACTTGATTGATCGGAATGGTCAGCCATCCAATCACGACCGCGCCGTGGGTTGCTTAACTTTTGGTATCACTACCAAAGCGCTGCCGCCACTGCGCCACAAGCACCTCAGTAAGTAAGTAAGTGAATATTTATTTTATACGTATCAGCTCAACAGATATAAAAGAGCCATACTTCCTGACACAGGAAGTATTAATTTCCATTAGTTTCATAAATTATATTTGCCGTTCGCTCGATACAGTCACTGAAACTACCTCCTAGCATGGCTCATAGTCAGTTTGACCAGTCCGGCAAAGTTGCTGGATCCGGCGTATTATCCATCGCAGCCTTTATTTAACTCCTTCGTCTCTTCCATGCCTCTTTGATCCAGTTCCGTTCTACGTGGCGCTGGATATCGTCCACCCAACAAAGTGATGGGCGGCCTCTACCGCGCGTCTTGGCCCATGGTCACCACCCCATAACCCTTTTGGTCCACCGATTTCTGTTTATTCTGGCTAAATGTCCCGCCCATTTTCATTTCTGTCTGGCAATAGTATGAACAACGTCCCTGACCTTCGATTGTACTAACTTGAAAACGTAGTCCTACAAAAAGTGACTGTGTGGATGCACCTTAACATTTCGTTTTGTTTCCATCCCCAGATATATTTCAAGGAAAGCGTTGGAACTTGATACGTGCATATTTTATCAGGCAGAAAAGTGAGAACCCGTGGCAGGTGAGTGTGACAGTTGACATCAATTCGTTTGTGAGCTGAATACGAAATAAGAGTTTGTTCCAGTCGGCTAGCGGTTTGTTGGGTCGTGTAATGCAACATGAATTATGTTTTTTTATATTGCATAAAGAAATAATACATAATTAAATTGAATTGCGTTTTCCATTGCTTTTCTAGTCGTTTCTAATTGGTTTGATTGGCATACGTAAGTTGACTTTGAAGTTATACTTACAGCTTACAGTATCTTTACGAAGAAAAAAATAGGTACATCTATAAGTATATATATGTAGGCGTACATAGGTACGCCTTTGAAAATGCCAACAAAACGAGCAACACTATTTAACGTTTGACATTTGTCATCGGATGTGATATAAGCGGAATATTAAGCCCATGGTGGTAAACTTAACTTTCTTTATAACGCCATGTTTAGGCATTCTCGGGCATCTTTTTATAAGCAAAAGTAACACTGATTACTCGATTGTGGAAGGAGGGTTATGTTTTTCGAGAGTATGTATGTATAATTGTTTGGCACGCCTTACAGCCCAAACGGCTAGACAGTTTTTGACATGTGAGATGTCGTTAAATTTGCCAAAATTGTGAGAGTAACATAGGCTATATAGGTACATTTGGAAAATGGTGGCCGCAATATAAATAAAAGGGGGAATGGAGGGGAGTTGATTTTTTCCTTGCCATAATATGGGTATCAGATGAAAGCCTGTAAAAATACCATTTCAAAAATATTAAAGTGGTTGCAGTCGGGTGTTTTATTTTTTCAAAAATTATGTTTTATGTTTATGTCTATGTGTCTCTATCCTACTTTGTGACGAATTGAATATAAGGGGCATTATTTAAAAATACTGGAGATTTTATTTCGCAGCATCTTATACTTACAACAATATCCGGATTGAGATCCACCTCTTTTTAGAGTCTATTGAAAACATATATTAATACCATAGTCCTTTAATAATCCGTAAAGGTATTTAAGATGAACTAAATCCTTACACAAGAAATTGCTCCTCAGTTTTTCCTTTAATATTATTTGCTATATTTTCCTCCAGTGAAGGTCTGAAATACCCGTTCATTTTTTGTTCGTTTTTCTTCAAACCCTGTATAAATTCAGGTTGAAGTATTTTTTAAAGAGCCGCTTAGACCACAAAAACGTAGGCCTGAATTCGATGATTAATTGCTTTTAAAACTAGCACATAATAAAACAGTACTATCACCGCAGAATATGTACCTAATAGTATAAAAGTACAGAAGGATCACTCCACAAAGTCACTTTAGGAAAAGCGACTCGTTCTACTACGCAATTAAATACAATTCTGGTTGCGCAGCGCTCATTGGTTTTTAGTTGCTTCTCCTACAATCTTTTGTCATCATCACCATCCTAGCGTTATCCCGGTTGTGCACTCGCACGCGAGCAAGGGTCCACTGTGAATCATGATCCTGGATGTAGCAGATCAGGTAATTACAGTGGAGCGATTGCCATCTGACCTCCGTGACCCTATGAACAGGGGAACCTGACCAGTTTGGATCATGGTTACACATTCAGTTGCCTGAATGTGCAGGTTTCCTAACGGTTTTTTCTCTCACGGTAAGAACATCGGTTAGTGAAACAACTAATGTATATTACTAATAAAAATTCATTGTTCGATGGCGGCACGTGGGATCGAACCAGTACCTCCCGCATAAGAGGCAACCCGCTAGACACTGCGCCTCCAAGCAACACTCTCTCTTTTGTAATACACTGAAAAAAAGGATTAATCAAACTAGTTTTGTAAGTTGAAAGTTTAGTTGTGGGAAACTCAATTATAGTTAAATTAGTGGTTTTCCGCGACTTCGCCCGCAAAAGTTGGATTTTCCTTTCATCTTTCATCTTTTCCATTCAACTTTCATCCCCCATTTTGTTACTGTTAACTGTATTTTTTTTCAGTGTAGTTTTAATTAGCGATAATAAAATGCAACTCGAGAGTTAATTATTTTGAACCTATCCATTTATTGTTTGTAAGATCGCACGGTATTTACTGGACCTTTTGCACCAGATTTATAAAAACATATCGTATATGTATGATAATTAAAATGGTGACTGAGTTTATGTAATGAGCCTTCTCTATTTATGCAACTTTGTATGAACGTGGTTATCTGCACACAGATAGTAGTGTGCCCACTAATGATGTGTCAACCACAATGATCTTTGCCTAGCTTGTAGTAGCTTACAGAAGCTTATAGACCACTTATGTGGCCTTCATTATTCTTACAGTGTTGGCACTTATGTTTTTCTACGGCTCTCTTTTATTTTTGCCCGGACACTATAATATCTCCCGCGCAGTTGTCTAATTGTTATTGAAATAGGCCACTGTAGTCGAAATTCGACTAGGAGGCATTATTATTATCGATAGGCTATTGATATGACGTCAACTATTCATTTATTTGTGTATTATTTTAGTACATCAACAGCAAGCACAAAAACAGCAACAACTTTACAAAACTATCGATAGTTTAACGATAGTTTACTATCGATAGGCACCACTTATATGTATACCTATTGATGTGGGCGTTACCTACGCGAGTAACTGAGGCTATATGTGTAAGTAGAGATTTATAGAACACTTAGGATATCAGATTTTAATTGTTCTTCGAATTAAACTCGATATCCGTTCCTATAAGATTAAGACTCACGCCGCTCATTTGTTGTTAGTTAAGTATTAAAAATAGTGATGCTACTTTTTTCTGACCGATCCTGGTGTATGGCAGTGAGCTTTGGATACTAACCCTCAAGGAAGAAGAAAAGCTTTTAGTGGCAGAGAGGAAGATCATGAGGAAGATTCTGGTTCCAACTCAGAGAGAAGATGGCAGCTGGAGGGTCCGGAAAAACCACGAGATCGAGGAGCTGGTCGCCGAACCCAACATCTTGGGAGAAGCCAAAGCCCAGAGACTCCGTTGGATGGGCCATCTCGAAAGAATGGGGGAGGATCGTAGCGCCAAAGCAGCGTATCTTGGAATACCTCGCGGCCGCCGTCCCGTCGGCCGGCCCAGATACCGCTGGAAGGACGCCGTCATGTCAGATCTGCAGGAACTACAAGTCACGGACTGGCAAGAGGCGGCGCAAGACCGGATCAGATGGCGTTCTCCTGTGTCAGAGGCCAAGACACACTTTGGGTCGCTGCGCCAAAGGAGTAAGTAAGTAAGTAAGTACTTTTTTCTAATACTACTTTGAAAGTTATCCAGTTAGCCTATACTTATAGATCCCACTACTGAGTAAAGGCATCACCTTAACTAAATAAATTAATTTCGCTGATTTTGAGTCCAATTTCCAAAAAAACTTTTAAGTGCACCCCTACACATCATAAGGAACTTATGTGCCAAAGATGGAGTCTCGCGGTTTGGGTTGTGCGTTGATATGTCAGTGGTAAGTTCCACTTATGTTGGGACGTGTATAAGTGCTACTTGCGAGCCTGTGTACAGAAATAAATGAATTTTATTCAGTCATTAAGCCAGTTTTAGTTTTTATAAAGGTATTTAAATTTAAAGACTAGATGAAGTCTTATCTTTTTTGTACGCGAGAATTCAGTAAGGTATCACCACAACACAATACTAATCTCTTCCCCTGACGTTTTGTCATTTGCATCGGCTTCGAGTGCGATCACTCCTGACCTAGATTCGGGGGCTTACTGTGGAAGACTGACTAGTTCTTATCGACTATATTTACGACCGCCATGGTCGAGTGGCTAGCACGCCGGTGACATAGTGTCACCATCTCTGAGGTCCAGGGCCAAGGAACCCACTCGGGTCAATACAGAAAACCATGTTTTCTACATTTTATCTGGTCAGGGTGTTGTGGTACCACCGTTGTATCTGATTTTCATAACACTGTGTGTACATGTAGTGCATTAAATTAGAAAATTGATTTGTCAGAGTCAGATTACTATAGTAATTTAAAAAAAAAAACTGTTTCAACAAACACACAAATAACCTAGCCCCAAACTAAGCGTAAGCTTGTGCTATGCGGTCACTAGGTTAACGGATAGAAATACTTAAGTACATATAAACATCCATGACTTAGGTAAAAATGCTCGTGCTCATCACACATCACTCGAACCCGCAACCGCCTGGTTTAGAAGTTCGGTGCGCGAACGACTACACCAAGACGGTCGTCAATAATTGTGTGTATGTGCTCTGAATATAGTGATTTTGTGTGTGCTCTGACTCTAATCTCAAAGCGATTTCCTAATTTAATGCATTACTTGTACACACAGTGTTATTGAAATCAGATAACGATTGTTAATACACACATAGTGTTAAAAATCAAATAAAACCGATTATGTTATTTGTCAATTAATAATTCGAAGTTAGTTCCAATAATCGAGTCACTCTATAACCATACTTGATAGTAAGAAACTATAAGCAAGTTATATCGGCTTGTATAGTAGTTCCCCCAGCGGTCAAGCCTCCGACCTCAATACTACGTGGTCGGGTTTCATTGAGAGGCTTGTTAACTATTTTTTCGAGTGACATTCGAATATTTTCGAATAAAAAACTTGGATTTTACCTTCCCATTCTGCAATATTGCATAATATGGGTTTTCTTGGTAGATGATTGATTTCATTTTAAAGGTTTCGTACCTTAAAAGGAAAAAATGAACTCCTATCCCTCCTTGTTTTCCGTCTGTGTGTCAATTAATGTCTTTCCTTTATTATCAAGAACTCGTGGAGGTATAAAGTTGAACTTTGAAGTAGGTAATACCTAAGTGTGTCTACAGTTCCTTTTAAATCAAGCTTTTAACTCAACGCAGTGTAAACATACAGGTTTTCTTACATCTCCGCCTTCCCTCTCACATTGAGTGACATTATTTTAATTGAAATCTTTTCTCCGTATTTTGTCGTCAGTTAAATAACTTTCATTGTTTTGGTACTTAATACTGAGTGCTTCATTATATCAAATAGATGTTTAACAAACTATATCGATTTTACGCCAACACTGTAATTACAATTGAGTGTGCTAGACTATATTCTTGAAAAATTAATCAAAGTTCATTAATAGTGCATAATTGAATGGCAACCGCTAATCAATTACCAGACCGAGCTGAGGGACATTTCAAGACCCAAGTTCAGTACAGTGCAACTGGAGAAAACTATCTATCTAAGTATGTGGATGCTGGTAGGCGATACTATGAGTAGAATAGTTTATTATCATTGTGACGTCATACGATTAAATCTACACTAATATTATAAAGAAAAACGATTTTATTGTTTGTATTAAATAAGCTCCGAAACTATATTGGACCGATTCAAATGAAATTTGATACAGAGATACTTTGAGAACCTAAGAAGGACATAGGCTAATTTTTGTCGCGATATAAAATAATCAGGGGGGGGGGGGGTGAAATGGGGGATGAAAGTTTGTATGGAAAATCCAACTTTTGGCGCGGGCGAAGTCGCGGGGAACACCACCTACAGATTTTATATTGGCCGATAGTGTGGTATAAGGTATAAGCTGGATGGAACGGCAAAGAAAGAGGAAGTGTTGGAAATGGTCAAGGAAAAGAGATGCTTAATGCAGATCACCTTAATGCACCAAAAGGTGTCTGAGAGGAATCGCATAGCGATTATATTATGACTTTTTCGTTTACATTTTGGTTCCTGTTATATTTTATACAAGTGTATTGTTGTATACAATTTATCAGTCTAATACAGTGTTTACGGTTATCTATCTAGATTGACGTGACTAACATAAATAAATAAAGTCAGCCTAATCCATACTTAATATTATAAATGCGAAAGTGTGTCTGTCTGTCTGTTTGTCTGTATGTTACCTCTTGACGCTTAAACCACTGAACCGATTGAGATGAAATTTAGTATGGAGACAGTTCGAGACCCTGAAAAGGACATAGGCTACATTTTGTCGTGATATAAAACATTAAGGGGGTTAAATGGGGGATGAAAGTTTATATGGAAAATCCAACTCTTGCGGGCGAAGTCGCGGGGAACCACTAGTAATTATTTAAATATCTCTAATAGCTTATCCTTGGCAAAAAGGAGCCTTCCTTTGACGATTGATTGTATAAAATAAAAACTAAGATAAATTAATAAAACAGAAAAAACACACGTACAATTTAGGCAGCAGTGTTATTGCCAGGAATGATCTCTTCCAGACTACCTATAGGTAAAAGAAAATATCATCTACATACCCATCTTTGACACAGCATATAGGTAGACCACCCCAGCACGGTGCTGACCTACATCCATTGGCCAGTGCGCGACCCAGTGACCTTTGCCGTGGCATCGGCTTTGCGCAACCTGATTAATATATTAGTATTTGTGAAAGAATTAACACAATTTATACAGTGTCCGGGTTTCGACTGGCGTAAAGGATCTTGACCAAAAATCTATAGAAACTCGGCCCACTTTGCGTCAGCATGCGTCTTTACAAAATGTTTGGATAAAATATTTAAATATATGAAAGAATACACCCAAAAATATTTTTGAAAAATAATCAGGGGTTTACGAGGAATTCAATGACAGATTAGGCATTTTGAGGTTATGTTTTGTGATTGCAGAATTAATTATGAGAATAATTTAAGAATTTTGTGATTAAGTGTTACTTTTAAACCCCTATTCGTTAGATTATTACAAAATTACCAGTGCGATTATAATTGATAACAAGACTTTTAAAATATAAACTACAAAGACGCAATCTGGGCCCGGCTTTGATCAACATCCTTTATGGTCTAATAAATCATCAAACGTTATCGACAAAAAACCCCCATGTTGGTGGTCTAACTCCCCCCCTATTGAAATGGCAGCCACTTTAATATTTTTTTAAAATGCTATTTTTATGGATTTGGAGGTCTAAAAAGTTATGAAAATGATTCTTTTGTTAGTTTTTTTTTTAAATTAAATATTGATAAAAATAAAAAAAAAGTTAAATAGTTTATTAAACCTATTACAAAACTAAACCCAAAAATAAAATTTTAGTGATTTTTTGTTCGCAAAAAAATTGACAAAAAAATTTTTCATTAGAAAAATGTCTTTAAAATTTGGTAAATAAAAGGCCCTTTAATTATCGCTAGTCGAAACCCGGACACCCTGTATATATTATGCCTGTTTTTTGCAGTGAAGTCCTGCGACTGATGATGAGAATTCTTTGATTAGAACATTGTAAAAGGAATCATGAGTCGTTTGTATTAATCATACATTTATGTATCAGCTGGCCTGTCAACTATCTTGGAAGTTATGGCGATTACCATTCCAATGGACTCCTGTAGGCCACTTTTTAAACGCCTTAATACAACATTGACATTGCCTTGCATGTACATTTTTGAGGTTCTCGTTTTTGTAAAGATAAAAATGGGTATTTTTGAAATTAAATGTAATACATTGTCTACCCGATATCCAGGGCAACTCGTTCGACCCCAGTCATCTACAACATGTTTTCCGCGAAATAGTTACGTCATGTCGATTAAATTATATAACATGTTGCCGCACATAATAAGAGACTTGCCCTTGAGATCGTTTAAGAACATACTGTACAAAATACTCTCTGAAAACTCCTTTTACACTATGGACAAGTTTGATTGAATTATGTATTATTGTTTTTTTTTTTTTTTTTAAATTTAAAATGAGATTGTTAATTTTAGACGACGGCGTCAAATATTTGCCTACATATTTGATACATCGGTAAAACACGCTGAACCCATATTATTTGTTTTTATCGATCTGTACCGTGTTTTAAGCAAATAAATGCATTTATTCATTCATTCAATTCTAAAGCAATGCCACAACAAATTGTCATTTTCCTTATTTTTAAAACGGGACCCTTTTACTAAGACTCCGCTGTCCGTCTATCTGTCACCAGGCTGTATCTCATCGGTGATAGCCAGTCAGTTAAAATTTTCACAGATGATGTATTTCTGTTGCCGCTATAACAAAAAATACTAAAAACAGAATAAAGAATAATCGTATTAACCTTTGTTTATCCTCATACATGCATCCTAATTAAAAATACCTAGTCCCTTACTAATTATAACGCCTTTTCATTAGGAACCCGTCACATTTTGTCATCAAGGCGGGTAAACATCCATTCTGTTTTGTTAAAACGTAAGTTGAGACCACAATATGTTTAAAGACAGTAGTCTCATTCAGTGGATACAAGAATTTAAATAAATAAATAAAGTGTCTCGATAAACACACCAATTATCTAGCTTCAAATTAAGTGTTTGCTTGTGCTATGGCGATTAGGATAATGTATAGACATACATCATTATCATCTTCCTAGCGTTATCCTAGTTGGGCACTCGCGCACGAGTGCCCAGAGTCCGCTGACCATGATCCAGGATGTAGCAGATCAGGTAATTACAGTGAAGCGACTGCAATCTTTCTTTCTTGACCCTGTTAACAGTGGAACCTGACTAGGTTTAGATCATGGTTACACATTCAGTCGCCTAAATGTGCAGGTTTCCTCACGATGTTTTCCCTCACCGTAAGACCATCGGTTAGTGAAACGACTTATGTAGATAACTCAGAAAAAGTCATTGGTACATGGCGGCACGTGGGATCGAACCGGTACCTCCCGCATGAGAGGCAATCCGTTAGCCACTACGCCACCGACGCTCACGCACTCGGTATTTACGTACTGACATACATAAATACCTTTACAAACATCCATGACTCAGGAACACTTGTACCTGCGAGTACTTGCTCGTGGTCATCAAACATACCTTTGCCCCTTGCCGGATTTGAACCCAGAACTTTTGCAGTTGCCGTTTTACTGAATTGACGACCGTCTTGGCGTAGTGGTCCGCGCTCCGGACTACAAAACCAGAGGTTGCGGATTTCGAATCCCGCAAGGGGCAAATGTTTGTGTGATGAGCACGAGCATTTGTGCCTAAGTCATGGATGTATAAACGTATACGAGTATAAGTATGTCTACCCGTTATCCTAGTCGCCATAGCACAAGCTCACGCTTAGTTTGGGGCTAGGTAATTGGTGTGTTTGTTGAAACAATTTATTTATTTATTATTTAATTATGAGACTGAAGGAACAGAGAGTGCACCTTTTTATTTATTTTTATTTTTAAGATTTATAAGTCAGATCACAAATAAAGTACTACAAACTATAATACGACAAGTTCTTGCGCGACCCTCCTTCTAAGAATCCATCAATCCGATTGGCGAGGAAATGCCAATCGGATACAATTGTCATAGGAAATCTTCTTCTCAGCAACACCATACGGATCCGCTGACATCAATCACGCTCCGTCCCCTCACTTTAAATCCGCAGGAAGGTCACGCACGACCTAATTGGACTATAAATATGAATCATACTTAAGAACTATACAACCCTTAACATTATACTGTTTTAATTTTATATAATTAATTTAATTTAATTTAAACTTTCATGGTCATTATCATTAGAATAGTTATTTACGGGATTGCTACCATGTACCTTTTTATTTTCGAGTTTCCGAAACTCCTTCACCTTCCTTTCCAGGGTGACCTCCCTTCACCATACGACAAAAGACAAATGAGAGACCACGAATACTAGACGTCGATAAAAGCATGTTGTTGCAATTTGTAGCATCGAGGCCACGCAAACGAAGGCGCGCGCAACCACTAGTAATTAACATTTCTTGCGCAGTTAGCTAATCTCTGTTTGAGATTGGCCGCCGTCGCCGATCAGCTTTGGAAGCATCTGAATTCATCTCTCGTATGTTGGAAAGGTCACTCTACATTGTAGGGTCAGCGTAATCATCTACTTTGTATTCAGATTAGTTGGTGTTTACTTCCTACTTAATGTTCCAGTTCATTTGCAACTCGTTTCGTTATAAACACAAGACTTAATTACCTGTGGAGATGGTTTAATTACGGCGAAAGGGTAAGGCTCCGCGCACATGGGCCACCGATCACAGATACCGGTGGCTAGCGACAAGTTGTTTACATTGTTTTAAATACGTTTTACATGGCTCGCGATGAGTCGCGACATGCTACCGGTGAGGCCACAGAACAGAAAAAACAAGTAGAAATCGTAAGTGGCCGTGATCCGCGTATCTCACATGCGATGAGCTTAGCGCATGTGATGTCCCCGCCCCCTTTCACGCGCTTTAGTCGGCGACAGTTGCGACAGGATGCTGCCGCCTTCAAATATTGACGAAAATCTTAAAAAATGCTAAATTGTACAATTTTTGTACGGAAATACAACAGTAAAACAACAAATGTATCAAAAAGAGGAGTAACATACCATAATTAAGTAATTTATCACGTTATTTTGAAAGAAATTGGAAAATTTGCACATCTTAGCAATTGCTAAGATGTGCAAATTTTCCAATTTCTTGATTGAGATTGTAATTTTAATCAATTGATTAAAATTACAATCTAAAACCAATCCACCACAAAGGTGATAAGGTCTAAACTTCATTTGTACCGTTACCTAATTCCGTATTAATTCCACACGCTACTCATTTAGGGATGCGATATTTTAACGAGCGCACGTTAAAATATCGATAAGTTTATTTTAACCGAAATTGAAACTATTTTTTTACTACTCACTACCTTTAACACAATTTACGGATTACTTTACTGCTAGGTACGTCATCAGGTTAAAATGTTTAGTATAAATTATGAAATTAATCCGTAAAACGTTAAATATGATAATTTTAATCCCGTAATGAGAAAAAACTGGCCAAGTGCGAATCGAATTATGGGTTTCGTATCGCCGTTATCTACTTCATCTTAGTCACTTTAGAGAATTTAACGATTTTGTATTTAGTATAAAATTATTCAACAAACAAGTTCTACGAATATTACTGCCAAATTAATAAAGTTATCTTAATCGCTTAATCTTTGTTGCGATGGGGGTTTTCCAAATTTTTTTTTAATCGCCAGAACCGACTTTTTTATATTGCACCTTACTTATCAAGCCCAACAAGCCCTTTCATTTGGAACCAATACTGAAGGAATTGTGAAAAAAATTCAATTTGCCATTTTGTGGTGGCGGCCATTGCGGCTCCTTCGAAAAAAATAATATTCGTATAGTATTTTACTAGACAAGCCTTTTCATTTGATACCCATATTGTGGGAGTTGTAAAAAAATATGTCATTCGCTATTTTGTGATTTTTATCAAACATAGCTAAAGACTTTGTTTTATATAACTTAATAATACGCAAGTAGAACCTACATTTATTACGTATTCCTTTCTCCGCGCATATGTTTCCACATATCCAATCCTAATACAATATATTTTCACCCCGTAAACCTAGTTTTTTTCTTATAATCGGGGCGGAGAATGATCTCACAAATCAAAATCATTGCAAAAGTTTCAGTTTCTTTATAACTCATGTAACGAACATTCTTCGTTTTATAAACATAAAAATAATAATAAGTGGACATACATTTTTTTTGCCGGACAAAATTTGATCTCTAGCTAGATCGATTCACTTTTGTTTTGTTCAGTTTATCGTGTACACCCCATCCTTAATTTTGACAGGAAACTTCTCTAGCTTGTGTCTCCATCTGGCGTTGGGTGGCAAAACTATTTGGTATTTAAAAGCAAGGAAAATGAGCGGCAGCCACAATTATGGACCTTAATGCATCGTAATAGGGAAAAGCATGTCTAAAAAGAGACATCTAGTAGGGAGTAGAATAACAAAATATAAAAGCACATTAGTATCAGGAAAGCACAACTTACGACCTTATTGGCTTAGTTATAAAGATGGG
The DNA here is from genome assembly GCA_949316185.1 of Pyrausta nigrata. Taxonomy (NCBI): domain Eukaryota; kingdom Metazoa; phylum Arthropoda; class Insecta; order Lepidoptera; family Crambidae; genus Pyrausta; species Pyrausta nigrata. The sequence continues at coordinate 17,391,088 of OX438947.1, read as the reverse complement.
ACTCATTTAATCGAATTTGTATTTTAAGCTCTTGCGTCATTGCTAAAAATTACCAATCATAACTTAATATTTTTTGTGTGGATCATAATGCGATATTCTTACAACTGTGTTAGTTTGGTTACACTGGTTTTCATACTAATAGGCGAGGATGCTATTTCTACTCGTTTTTTTCTGTTCTGTGGGTCAGGCGGCCACTTGCGACTCGCCATTTTGACAAAACGTCTGTCAAACGATATTTGTGATAGACAGCAACCAGCAACCACTGGGCCCGATTTCACGAAACTGATTAGACTAATAATATGTATGAGTCCATGAACTAATATTTTTACAAGTTTACTAGTGTGCATTTCTCGAAGCTACGGTAGTTAAATATTACTTACTAGTTACCAGCTAATAAAATTAGCAAAAATTACTAGAGTAAATTTAATTTGGTTTCTCGAAAAAAAAGTTTTTAAATACTCTTGTAAATAACACTAATAAAGCTATTAGTCTCAGAAGGCTTGTAAATATATTAGCTCTTCAATTGAGACTTAGACTTCAATTTACTAGTGTATTTTTATAAAATATTGTCTTTTTAACCAGAAGCACTTAAATATATTATTGCACTTGAAAAAATGACCGCCAGAGGCGGGAATCGAACCCGCGTTCCTCGCATGCCGGGCGATTGCCTAACCTCTTGGCATGCAATCAATGCAATCGCCCGGCATGCGAGGAACGCGCGTTCGATTCCCGCCCCTGGCGGTCATTTTTTCAAGTGCAATAATATATTTAGATTGCAAAGTGAATGCTTATCACTTAAAAACAATAATTAAGAAGCACTTATAAAATATATCAATTATTAATTTACTTTAAATCTCATTGAATAAAACATTTCGCATTGTACCAAACAAAAAATTATAAAACACAGCAAGAATGAAGGTCAACATAAGTATAGGAAAAAAAAAACTAAATTTTGAGGTTATAATCGTAAAAAAAAAAACATATGTTGCAGTTATGCAAGATTACTGCAATTGTGCGCGAGCCCAATTCGCACTTGCCTGGTTTTTATAATCATAGATGGAGAATATATGTATAAACGTCGAAGCCAGACTAATATTTTCTATTAGCCTGCTACTATTAGTTATAAGTCTAGTACCTGTTTTTGAGAAACAGAAAATATTAGGACTAGTAATTTTTACAATAGTAACTAATAGCTAATATACTAGAAAAGTAATATTTTCGTGAAATAGGGCCCAGTCACGGCCACCCACCTCCTTCGTTTGCGCGGGACTGAACAACGACACGCGCGACCACAGAATACTAGTACTTCGTACAGAAGTATGACTTAGCAATTGTATTCAAAGAAATGCCTGCTCAATGTCGTCAACAATATGGCGTAATTTAGTTCGCCTCAGAGTCAAGCACATTTTCGTGTAGACACCTACAAAAATCCATTGCAAGATAATTTTATACTTATTGCTCTGGAATATGATTCATAATACACTAAACCTATTCAGTGACGTAATATCACGCGACGCGATAGGGTTGACTGCTAAGAAAAGCTTCTAACGCCATCTAGCGCCTCTTTCTAGAACTTTATTCATTCTCGTCCAGCCAGCAACGTAGCCGCACGGCCGCCGGTAAATAAAACGCGCGAGCGTGTCACTGACCGGTAGCGACACGCAACTTGTTTTAGCCCCTAAGTAGGGGCGCCGCGCGTAGGTACGGTTTTGCTACTTACGCGGGGAGATACACAGGCCTGGCGCGACAGCCTGATGGGCCACTGAGAACGGCCACCGGTGGCTAGCGACAAGCTGTTTACATTGTTTAATACGTTTTGCATGAAGTCGCCGTATACGTGCAGCGAAAGCGAGTGACGTCTACTGGCGACTCAGTGTTCGCGACGGCCACTCGCCTTTTTGAGAAAACGTCTATCAAATTATCTAGCGGATGAGTGTCTATTGTAGCGGCCACCGAGCAACTTCGTTTGGGGACCAATGGGCGTGGCGCACGACAGCCACCGGTGGCGGTGGTCTTTGGCCCATCTGCTTTTTTTATATTCGAAATGGGTTTGCTCTTGACTCTAGACTAAGCCAGACGTGGCGCAGACAGAGTCGATGATGGAGCGAGCTCACCCAGAAGAAGCCTGTTCACTCTTAGTTTGAAGGTCTTTGGGTTGTAATTCGTGGAAACACTGAAGCGGGTAGTGAGTTCCACAACTTACTGTGAGCATTAATAATGTTGATAAGAAGCGCTTAGTTCGTATCGTTGGAATATCAACGCGATATGGGTGGTATCCCGCGGTGCGTCTCAAAGTGCGGTGGTAGAACGGAGCCGGTGGAATGAGTTCATGGAGCTCTTGGATGGATGGAGCTCTGCGCAGAACCTTAGACTTCGCCTTAAGTATGTGACAATAAATGAAATAGTTAAAATTGTAGCAGTCTAATCAAATACTTTACTAATGATAAGTTCTTAATTATATGATGATACGATTGAGGTGCTTGTGGCGCAGTGGCGGCAGCGCTTTGGTAGTGATACCAAAAGTTAAGCAACCCACGGCGCGGTCGTGATTGGATGGGTGACCATTCCGACCATTTAAGTGACGTCCATGACAAGCATCTCCGTGCTTCGGAAGGCACGTTAAGCAGTTGGTCCCGGCTAATATCTGTGGTATTAGTCGTTAAGCCTAGTCAGAGGCCCTAGGGCGGCTTGATAACTTCTGACAGTAAGGTTTGTCACTTGCCTTACATACACTCCTCCACCAATCCGCACTGAGCCCGCGTGGTGAAGTATGGCTCGTTCCTCCTCATAGTTGAGGTGAGGCCTTTTCCCAGCAGTGGGATCTAATAGGCTGACTTATTATTATACGATACTATACTGGGACCGTCAACGTAATATTACTTATTGGTTATTTCTAGTAGTGATGGTTGTAAGAAAATTAATGAAAAAGATAAATGAAGGATAGTGGGCATAAATGTTGGACAACATCACATAGACAGATCCCAAAGTAAGTCGCTAAAGAACTGGTGTTATGAAAATCTGAAACAACAGTGGTGCCACAACACCCACACTCGAGTCAATATTAGAAATATTAATTTTTATATTGATCCGACCGGGAATCGAACCCGGATCCTCAGAGATGGCGACACCTTGAAATAAGGTGTGCTAGCCACTCAGCTACGAAGCCTGTCTGTGGTTATATATTCCTCTTGTCATACAAAACTTTTTCAAACCATATAATGACCATAATATGTACACAGAAACCATACCACTTGTGGACTATACCAACTTTTTTTATCCTCTAGAAAAATGAGTTTACGCATACCACATATATTTTTACAAGTCAACCCATTTTTTCATAAATCATAAACTTAATTAACTAATCGATCAATCTCTTTTCCTCCCAAAAACGGGTAAACATTTGCCCTTTCCCACCCTTTCACCGTATTTGGGCTACATAAAGTACATTATGGGTATGTGGTGTTTGTCGCATACATCATCGCTGACACCTCGATCGAAACGTTGATTGATGCGAGAATGTCTTCCAACCACTTCATTTTGTGGGCGTCCTTTATAAAGTACGTACTAAATATAGGTTTTAGGTAATTACTAATAAATTACTGTTGACGTGACAAATTTAATCAGCATATTGACAGCAAGACAATATTTACTGCCTATTTATTAATGTATCTTGTGTTGTATATGATATGGTATAAATATTTTTTTAAAATTACAGCAGACGACCACACTCTTCTTGCATCCCAACTACAAGGTACTCAAACTGTTCAGCATCTTACAGAATAGTGCTCTCGCTTTTCTGCTAAACGTTAAGACCATATTATCGCCTCTCAAATGCATAATCCTTGTAGGAGATTATTGTAATCAAATTGTAGGAGAGCTCAAAAGCTTTGAAGGAGAAAAAATAATAATTAGTTACATCATGGTGCGTGGTCCTAAAAATAAGTTAAGTAATGCCTGTATGGTACAGATTATAAATGTAGTGGTCCTTTTTTTTAAGTACAATATTTAATCTTTAGATTGCAAAGTGAATGCTTATAACTTGTAACAATAATTTATAAAATACGTATGTAAAATATGGAGGTGCTTGTGGCGCAGTGGCGGTAGCGCTTTGGTAGTGATACCAAAAGTTAAGCAACCCACGGCGCGGTCGTGATTGGATGGGTGACCATTCCGACCATTTAAGTGACGTCCATGACAAGCATCGTTAAGCAGTTGGTCCCGGCTAATATCTGTGGTATTAGTCGTTAAGCCTAGTCAGAGGCCCTAGGGCGGCTTGATAACTTCTGACAGTAAGGTTTGTCACTTGCCTTACATACACCTCTCCACCAACCCGCACTGAGCCCGCGTGGTGAAGTATGGCTCGTTCCTCCTCATAGTTGAGGTGAGGCCTTTTCCCAGCAGTGGGATCTAATAGGCTGACTTATTATGTAAAATATACCTACTTAAATTTAAAAATAGTTTTTTTATGTTGCTTGGCTTAACTAATCTGCTCATGAATTAGTTACAGAAGCGTAGCGTGCTTTTGCGGGGCCCTGTATATAAAATTGTTTAGGGGCCCTTAGGAAGGGTAAAGATTTCTCACAAAAGAAAAAAAAATTTGCATGAAATTGAAATAAATATATACTTTTTCAAAAAATTTACAAGCAATTCAAATTGCTTGTAAATTTTTTACAAAATATACACTCTCCTTGCCTTTTTTTCGGCAAACTGATTTATTAAATCATTTATAGCTGATGATGACTTTAGTTTTTCTAAAGTTTCTGCCTCTATGGACAATAGTGACAGTTCATAGGTAATTTTTTATCAGTTTTAATTTTGAAAAACTTCTTTCAGCAGTTGCGGTTGTAACTGGAAGTGTCAAGAATAAAAAGCATGCTGTTATTACCCCCGGAAAACTGGATGCAAAGACTATTGAATTTTATAAGCAATAATTCAATTAAATCCTTAATGGAATGATTTTTTTCAATATCAGATTTTAAATATGTTTTTAGAGCCTTTAATTGGTCATAAAGATTAACTGAGATGTCTTTACAGTATTTAGCCGACAGTTTTCCGGAAGCGTTTAATATCTCTTCGTTTGAAGAAGACAGGAGTTTCTTAGGTTGTAATATTTCGATACTACTCAAGTCGCAAAGGCTCTGAAAATTTTTTTTCAGTTTGAGAAATTAATATATCTTAACAGCAATAGTAGACATTGACTGAAATAGGATTCCGGGTCTGAAATTCTCTCATCTTGTGATAACTCATCAAAAAACGCTTTCGCCTTTTGTTTTTAAAAACAGTTGTTCCCCTCCATTTTTTTGCTAAATTTTTGGACTCTAGCAAACTATTGAATGAATTTTAATTTCTTAATTCGCATAGTCTAAGTCCAAAGATTACTTAATAAAATAGTAGTTTTCTGTTAGTCATTATTTTCATGCTGTAAAGCTTTATCACCAATCATCAAGCATCAATAAATCGTTCTCCATGGTTTATCATATCGTATGTACATCGATTATTGTGGGATTCCCCCGTTGAAGTACATGACTTAAACGAGGAAATCCCGCTGGAAAAAAAGAAATCGCTTTTTGTGACTTTTGTCACTTCTGAAAAAAAAATTGGGTAAAAGTTTTTAATAATTTTTGCTTACGCACGTTGGAGGCCCCCGTGACGCGGGGGGCCCGTATAATTGATACGGCAGATTTGGCGGTAGCTATGCCCCTGACTAGTTAGTAATATGAATGTGTATTTCTATTCCTGACATTAGCTAAATTGCTCAATCAACGCTCCCGAGTCTCAAGTTTCCCCGTAATAAGATAATACCGTGACACACCTGCTCGAACTTTATACACGAGTTAGGAGAATTATTCTGGAATTCGCTTCAGTAGGAACCATCTTATTCATAAATCACTATTGAAGTTACCACAAATAACAGTAGATGGCGCTGGTAGGAGCTACTAAGATGTCGTATATAGCTCGACCACCAACTTGAGTTCACCCCTGTATCCCGCAGACGAGGACTGATTTAAGCGATCGGACTATAGACAAAACCATAATTATATACGCTTCCACTAGTTACTTATCTTACCACAATCGCCAACTCGAAATATGTGCCGATTTACGCGATGTTACTATATTTACTTACAATATGTAAGAAGATATACGCAATAACGCGCTAACGAGGAGAAAATCTGTTTTGAAGACGTTTTGATTACACACCTGGCTATGTGCAATTGTCAGACCTGTTAGGAATATTGTCTATTAGGTAAGCTGCGCTGCTATAATGTACTTTTCACACTACCTACTCGGCAATGTTCAACACATCAAGTAAACCTGACTCAAAGTAAGTTATTGCATCCCTAGGGACGTAATATTGTATGAAATTTCATTACTCATTACTCATTTTATTGCCTCGTAGGAAATGTGAAAAGTAGAGTATTCTCCTCGGGGATAAAGAATCCCTCGCTGCACTCGGGAGTTAACTCTCGAATCTTTCGTTACGCTCGAGATTCAAGATGGCGCCCGTGACGTAAGACATCACTTTATCCCCTTGGTGAATAATTTACTATTACGTTGCATTTTTCCCCTCGAATGAACTTGAACTACTTTATGAATTTATATTAATTTTTAAATTTTACTACATAAACAGCTTTTATTACGCAGGGAATAGAGGCGGTCTCAAGGTCAAAGCGGGTTAGTCTGACGTGCGGCCCGTGTTGTGTGTACATCCAAAGAAACAGGGTGACATCATTTTCACCGTATAAATGATTTAACGAAACACTTTAGGGTACAAAATATCATAAAATACATCAATACCATAATAGTATAATAACACAACTAATAAATACTAAGTTGGTATTAGTCGTTAGGCCTAGTCAGAGGCCCTAAGGCGGCTTGATAACATCTGACTGTAAGGTTTGTCACTTGTCTTACAGACACCCCTCCACCGATTCGCAATGAGCCCGCGTGGTGGAGTATGGCTCGTGAGCATGGCACCTTAACTATGGGAAGGTATTTAAATGGTGAGACTCGCGTCACCACTACCACTACCACGAATCTGACGATTGGACTCGTAATTTGTCAAAATAAGTTTAGCAGTACTAGGAAACAAAGGTAGGTAGATAGATTTTTTTGGTTTTAGTTTCATGTATGGGAGCCCCCCCCCATAAATATCATTATTTTTTATTTTTTGTATGAGTTTCGTTAAGCGTTCAACAGGATACATCTATCTTACAAGTTTCAATTGTGTGATGCTAATAGTTTCGAAATAAAGTGGCTGTGACTTACGAACGGACGGACAGACAGACAGACATGACGAATCTATAACGGTTCCGTTTTTTGCCATTCGGCTACGGAACCCTAAAAAATCTCTACAGGTATGTTTAATAAATTTATCAATTCTTCAATACAATTAAAGGACAGGTGAAAGCAAAATTTCGAAAATTTTTAAGAAGGATACTGCTTATTTCTCTTTTATGCTAATAGACACTACACCTTATACTCATCATAGCGTAGGAGGTAATGGGGAAATCTAAGACAGAAATGATTGCAAGAAAATCTTCTATTAGTAGAAGACGCATCTGATTTCGAAGAGTAATAACAATAAAAGCACATGTAATAGTACACTGGGTGTGCAGTAATAAACGCATAAACCAGATTACAGATTATTCACAGCATGCTTTATGCCAAAAAACTAATAATTATTTTTTTTAGGGACAAATAGTTCTACAAATTAATTATTGAAAATATGTTTCATTGTATTACTCTTAAATGTTGCACACACAAAAAACAATACTATTATGTTTCTGGCAATTTATTAAATATTAAGATACACATTATAAAAACATTTTTCGAGGTTAATGATAGATTGACATGGAGCTTATACAATTTGTGTATGTATTGGTTGCGAATTCTTCTCTGTGTTCCTGTATTTTTTAAAGATATACTTATGCTTGAATACAAATAGGACTATGATGGACTATGATCCAGGATCAGATTACAGTGGAGCGACTACCATATAAAGTCATGGAGGAGGAGGTCGCTCCACAGAGGTCCGTGACCCTGTTTACAGGGAAACCTGACTTGTTTGGATCATGGTTACATATTCAGTCGCCTGAATGTGCAGGTTCCCTAAAGATTATGAAACGCAAATATTCCTTTTACCTATTCTAAATAGCTATTCTAAAATATTGAAAGTACGCAGGTTTGCATAATAAACAAACAGTCAGCCTTTATTTTACCAGCCTAATTTCTCCGTGACAAGTGGTAAGCGATGTGAGCTAAAGTTGGAATAAACATTCTGAAAGATAATTGTTAGGACAATAGGATTTTGTTAAAAGTGCTTTAACCATTTGAATGCCAAACCGTTTCAAGCATTTGCTCTATTTTTGTTGTAATATAATACCATCGAGGACACATGTATAATACTCATTAAAACACAATTTTACGGATAACTTCGCGATTTATTTAATTTTATTTAAAACCTGACGTTTCAAACACTTTACAGCGTTCGCGGTCACAAGTACAGTCCACTAATTTCAATTGAAATTAGAAAACATGTAAACTTCCACAGAACAGAAAAAACGAGTAGAAATCGTAAGTGGGCGTGATTCGCGTATCTCAAATGCGATGAGCTTAGCGCATGTGATGTCCCCGCCCCAATTCACGCGCTTTAGTCGGCGACAGTCGCGACAGGATGCTGACACCTTCAAACATTGACGTAAATCTTAAAAACCGCTGAATTGTACAATTTTTGTGCGGAATAACAACAGTAAAACAACAAATTTATTTAAAAAAGGAGTGACATACCATACTGACGTAGTTTATCACGTTATTTTTATAGAAATTGGAAAATTTGCACTTGATAGCAATCGGCTAAAATTACAATCTAAAACCAATCCATCACAATGGTGATAAGGTCTAAACTACATTTTCCGTATTAATTCCACACGCTACTCATTTAGGGATGCGATATTTTAACGTTAAAATATCGATAAGTTTATTTTAAACGAAATTGGAACTATTTTCATACTACTCACTACTTTCAACACAATTCACGGATAACTTTACTGCTAGGTAACTAATTAACTATCAAAGGATTCGCTATGAGTCATGAGGTTAATTTTTTTAATTATAAATTGTGAAATTAAGCCGTAATAAGAAAAAACCGGCCAAGTGCGAATCGGACTCACGCATTAAGAGTTTCGTATCTTCGTTATCTACTTCGTTTTAGTCACTTTAGAGAATTTAAGAATTTTGAATTTAGTACAAATTAATAAAGTTATCTTAATCGCTATAGTGTACCTTTAAAGGTTATTAAATGCACTATCATCATGATTTTTTAAAACTTTTTGGGACGCCCTACTGGACCAAAAAGTTGCACTTCAAAGTATAATATTTTGTAAATGTAGGAATAAATCGAAAAATTGCTTTAGAAACCCCCAATTCATTTTCAAATACCTACTCAAAGATACTCCACACTTCTCACCCTAATAAAAATTTAAAAATTTTACTTCATTACTTTGTCGTCGAAATTGCTTTACATATAAAATACCTGCTTTCTAGTACTAACGGTCTCTTAGCAAAACCTCGGACAGACAGACAGACAGAACGGACATGACAAAACTATAACCTTATAGTTTTGTCATGTCCGTCTGTCTGACATAAAAAGCGAACATTTAAAAAGTCAAAAATAATACGACACGATAAGGTGTTATAATGTCGCGTCGAGGGTTCTTTGTTCCGTTGGCGGTTTTAAAAAATTTATAATATAATTTTTTTAATTGGCTGAACCGACTTTTTTATATTGCACCTTACTTATCAAGCCTTTCATAATGAAACAAATATTGAAGAAGTTGTAAAAAAAATGCATTGTGGTGGCGGCCATTGCGGCTTCTTTGAAATTAATAATATTTTACTAGACGAGCCTTTTCATTTGATACCGATATAGAGGGAGTTGTAAAAACACTTCCGAATAATGATCTTTTAAACAAACAAAAAAACAAAATCGAAATCGGTTCATCCGTTCGGGAACTACGATGCTACAAACAGACAGACACGTCAAACTTATAACACACAACGCTCTCGTTTTTACGTCGGGGGTTTACAATACTTATTTACACTCACACCAGCAATTTCTTCGGCCCTGCAAATTTCGGATTCTCATTCTTATTTTCACATTAAATTTACACCTTATAATCCTAGTTTTTTGACAATTGAGGCGGAGACCAATCTTAGTCATAAAAAAGTTTGTAATTTTTGAGTAATATCTCGTGTAACTAACACGGCCACGACTTTGTTTTATATAACTAAATAATAAGTAAGTAGAACCTATATTTTATTTCGTATTCCTTGCTCCGCGCATATGTCTAATTCTCATACAATATATTTTCACCCCGTAAACCTAGTTTTTATGTGATAATCGGGGCGAAGACTGATCTTACAAATAAAAATCATTGCAAAAGTTACAGTTTAATTAGAGTACTAACTCATGTAACGAACATTACTTCGTTTTATAAACATAAAGATGATATAGGGTGAGCATAAATATATAAGTATGCCTATGTGGGCATAAATTTTATTTTCGGGATAAAATTTGATATCTAGCTAGATCGATACTCTTTGTTCAGTTTATCGTGTATACCCCATCCTTAATTTTGACAGGAAACTTCTCTAGTTTGTGTCTCCATCTGGCGTTGGGTGGCAAAACTATTTGATACTTAAAAGCAAGGAATGGGAGCGGCAGCCACAATTATGGACCTTAATACATTGTTAAAAAGAAAAGCATGTCAAAAAAGTGACATCTAGTAGGGAGTAGAATAACAAAATATAAAAGCACGTTAGAATCAGGAAAGCACAACTTAGGATCTTATTAGCTTAGTAATAAAGATGGGACTCATTTAATCGTATTTGTGTTTTAAGCTCTTTCGTCATCGCTAAAAATTACCAATTACAACTCAATATTTTTTGTGTGGATCATAATGTGATATTCTTACAAATGTGTTAGTTTGGTTATACTGGTATACTAATAGGCGAGGATGCTATTTCTACTCGTTTTTTCTGTTCTGTGTAAACTTCAATAGAGAAGATGGTTGGAAAGTTCCACCGGCATGGGATACCATTCTAGCAAAAACCAAAACAACACCTCGCACTGCAAGATCTCAAGACGCGGTTAGCTCTTTCTGCGTAAATAGGAACGTAAATTAATACATATATATATAAGTGACGGTAGTTTAATTTTCAAAACTTTGTAATTGACAAATAATACCTTAGTCTCCCTGTGACCACGAACGCTGTAAAGTGTTCGAAACGTCAGGTTTAAAATAAAATGTAAGCAAATCGCGAAGTGAATGAGTTCAACAATTCGCGTAAACGTAAGAAACAAATATGTAATATAATACCTCTCCACGTCTTCTTTTGTCAGAATTTTTTCAGCCACCGTATATCGTTTTTATACTTAGATCGTTATAAAGCTCCACTTTGCTTCTGTGGGTAAACAAGGGGGGTGAGAAAGCTAAGAAATGTGGGATGAGATTAAATTAATACTCAACATTCTGTGAATTCGCTTCGGTGGTATACTTACCTCGCAAGGTTTTTCAATACTTAAGATTTCTGCACACAAAAAGCTTTAATTTAGAAAGTTATAAATAACTCATAAAATCTAAATAGTTTGGAACTTAATTCTAAAAGTGACTAACCACTTTATAGGTATCTAAAGGTGTCGGTGTCCACCAATGCCTTTGACTCAAAAACAGATAAGCACTATTATCGGTTCTGAAGTAACCGTAAAACAATTTTGTTTGTATTTTGTATGTTTATCAATTTTTACTGTCCTGTAATAAACATAAATAACAACGAATTAAGTTGGATCGCATGTACAGTCAGCAGCACGTCAGGTAACTTATTTGAACTACAAAAAAACCTCTTATTACGTAGGGAATAGAGGCATATATATAGCGGCCGTGTGTTAGATACACACGAACGAACGAGAAAGAACGGCATTTGATTAATTCCAATATTTCACGGCTTAGCGTCTGATGGCTTGACAACGAGCTTCGATATGGCTGTAGGCTTGCACAAAATTTGGATTGGATGCTCTGATATAAGTAATACAAAAAAAACCCTTACGGTGTTATTGCAAAAAAATTAGACCAGGTTTTAAATAGGTCTAAATATTAGCCGACAACAGAGGAACAAATGTCACATTCGTGACATAACCTAACAGAGAAACGCTTTTCTAATTGGCTAGCTTAGTGCTAACTAAACCCGGTACTAAGTTTTTAGAATAACGGGGTTGGGTTGTCGGGTTGCCGACGACATCAGGCTCATGGCTGGCGTCAAAGACTATAATGTAACGGACGTAAAACAGACCTTATAACTTTAAACGAGCATTTCTAGCCTATAGTTTTGTTTATGATCTCGGAAACGGCTCTAAAGATTTGGTGAAATTTGGAATGTGGGTTATCGGGGGTGATAAATTGATCTCCATTAGTCTTATAAGTATTTGGGAAAACACGTGTTTTCGAGTTTTCAAGCGTGTTTCTTTCGCATTATTCGACGTAGAATATGCTGCATACTAATTTCACACTGGTAAGAATGAGCGTTGCGGCCGAATAGATTAGACGTAGACCTGATAGTAATAGGAGTCAGTGGTTCAAATCTCACTTGATGACGAAATATTTACTTTTGTTTTTTTTTTGGTATTTATAAAAGTTTATAGCTTTTTTGTTTTTTATTGTTATTCTTTCTTTCTGATCGTTCCCTCAATACTGAGGATCGTGACTGTATGTCAATCTTCTCCACTCGGTCCGGTTTTGCGCCATATGTACCGCTCTATACCCCGTATTTGGCCACCAGTCACCTCCTTGAGATGGGTATCTAGCTGGCGCTCTTCCTCTAGCGCGCTTCCTCTCCATTTGCCCGAGAATATTAATAATAGAAATTACTGTTGTTAGACAAGTTTAAAATTAAAATTGTAGTAAATTTTAGAGATAATATCTTTCTTATAAGATGTCAAACATATAATATAATCCAATATAATAATCCAAAAAAAATATAGTAAAGCAAAGCACGGTTGTCCAGGTACTTGGCCAAAAATATCGATACGCCAATACAGTGACCTCCAAGAGGCATTATCGAGACGGCTTTGACATAATGCCACGTCCCATGAGTGTAAGTCTTGAGTCGATGACACAGTTTACGGTGGTATCCGAGTAACACCGTCGTGACACGTCGAATCGTAGCTGTTCTGCGAACAAACTAGGTATATGAGGGATTTTCCTAGTGTCAAAAATCTGTTTTTAAAAATCCGCTAGATGGAGTTGAAAAACCATCAGGACAGGTCCATTTTTATTTAAGAAAAAGCCTGGTTTTAGTGTTTATTGTGTGATAATATTCATATTTAGTGTGTTTTAGATTAACGCGTAACAGGTAATTTTTCAACAATTTAGTGATCTATTTAGGTGTTTTTCCATAAAAATGTTTTAAACTGCATTTTAAAACTCGCTAATGTTTAACTTAAGTAGATGTTTCTACAACATGCCTATTTACATTATATAACAATAATTAATTTTAGTTTTATGCTCAATGTTTTCGACGCAATATTTTTATAAATTAGATAAATAGCGCCATCTATCGACATAAAATAAAACTAAATTTTTGAACTGTCAGATTTTGAACCTCATTCTGGTTTACCCACAACAAAAGCAGCCATTTACCTTTCGTAATTTGTTAAATCTTGTCTCAGATATAAATTACAATATTTTCGACTTATTGTGTCGATCCCGTACAACTGACCACGTCAAGACGATAAATTCTTACCTATCACTCAATATTTGAATTCTATATTCGAAGCTCCGAACGAGTTAGACATAGAGGTTTGATTCATCGCAATCAACCTTCACAGTACTATGAAATCAGCTAAGTAACGTAAGTTATGTAATTTTTTTTTTTTTTTTTCAAAATAAGTCACTTTACATTATAGTTACGTTAAGTTAATACTTATTAAATATTTTTAAATGAGAAGTTTGTTTTAAATTTATTTTAATTCGAATCCCATACAGGTAAAAATAATACTGAACATTACTCAACTGTGGTGGAGTCCAAGCCAACGGTCCCAGGTTGCCTGAAAAATTACATTTTCTTTGAACGAACCGAGTTTTTGAAATGAAACATTTTCTTTAGCCTTCCAAGTTTGGTTAGTTTGATTATGTAGTCCTAGATTGGAATAATACTTACATATCAAATCCCAGTTCAACAAAAACCTATTTTCTTATTTTGTTCATTCGCATTTAGAACGTTCCAAACAAAAACCATATTATTTTGATAACATATACTATATAATAGCTTAGTCCTAGCTTAAACCCGGTTCTAAGTTTTTGTAATAACGGGGTTCAAGTTTCATTCCTAATTGAAAGGTTTAACAAACAGGCCGTAGTAAGAGTTCAGCAACTTGAAATTTCTATGAGAATAATAAAATATTTCGCTGATAGACATCTTAATTAGATAAACAACACAACTTTCTATTTGTTTCCATTTTCTGTGTTTATTGAGGCGCTGAACAGCTATAACAGAGGTATTTATAGCGAAGACTTCATTAGGAGCATCCAGATTATTTTAAATTATCTTCAAAACAAACGTCATTAAGAGCCGAGCTTACTATCGTGGTGGGCCACAAAACTCGCGATCTAATAAAATATTGCATTTAAGCTGTTGGTAAAATATTCAGCTTTTAAAGCTGGGTCTGCCGCTGAGTGGGCAGAAAACGCCAAGCGGCGCAAATACGAGTCTCTTGCATGTGTTTGTACCGTTTGGCGTTGAAACTTTTGGACCGTGGGGACCTAACGCCAAATTACTTTTTAGAAAAATAGCCCCTAAATTAAATACATTTCTGGAAAACAAAAAAGCTGGCTCGTTTCTCGCTCAGAGGCTAAGTATGGCTATCCAACGTGAAAACGCAGCCAGCATTCCCTAGGCCTAATAAATGGAGTATGTATTACTCCCAGTCCATTGGCTCTGCAGGGTCTATAGTGAGTAGGCGGACTTCATATTATGTTGCCTGGATTTTCACTTAACCCCAAGCCGTCCCCGCGGTTGATTGTAAAAGCTACTATGGCAGTAGCTGAAATAGGGTTAAGGTGTGATATAACGTTTTAAAGATTCTGGATCAGCATATTTAAGTTTTGCTGATTTGAGTCTGTCAAATCAAGTTTACATGAAATCTTATTAGTTTCCTATAAATCTAATAAGAATTTCAAGTTTTTTTTGTGACGTGATTGGGAATAGGCTGGTGCTAGGTTACAAGCTGATGACGTAGAATGAAGAAATGTCTAAAAGAAATAAGACGGACCGTAGAAATCAATTATAAACTAATAAACTGAGTAGAATAACTAACTACCTACTTGAATGCTACCTTAAATTAACCACTCTTAAAACTCTTACTCTAAACCTTCTGCTTACTCATACAAACGCGTTCTTATTAGAAAATAGAGCTAGACTCACGTTTTATGGCCCCAACTAGCCCAAGGCGTTGAGACAACGATGTTTACGCGCGGAGAAAAGGTCTCCCAGCCTTTCCTCCAGTCTTAGCCGGCACATAATTATCGTGAATCAAAGCTTAAACCCGCGAATCCGGCCCACCACAAAACGTAATGTACAGGAAAATCAAAATGTTGTAAGTAAATGTTTTTTTTTTATTTCGTTAATGACCAGGTTTACAACAATACATTGGTAACATTCTTTTTAAGCATACATATACGTTACTTTAATTCCTTATTGAAAATGTGTTAGAATTAAAAACAATAGGCCTACCTAACCTATATCATATGGATTTACACAAGTAACTTATAAGTCAGCCTATTAGATCCCACTGCTGGGAAAAGGCCTCACCTCAACTATGAGGAGGTACGAGCCATACTTCACCACGCGGGCTCAGTGCGGATTGGTGGAGGGGTGTATGTAAGGCAAGTGACAAACCTTACTGTCAGAAGTTATCAAGCTGCCCTAGGGCCTCTGACTAGGCTTAACGACTAATACCACTGATATTAGCCGGGACCAACTGCTTAACGTGCCTTCCGAAGCACGGAGATGCTTGTCATGGACGTCACTTAAATGGTCGGAATGGTCAACACACAAGTAACTTAGTTTAACCTAATTATAAAAGTAATAATCCCTGTTTTTAAAAGCATACATTTTTATCTTATGTTCATTTAATATGCTATGTAAGGATGTGTAACTGTGTTACGGAAAATCTGAAATGTTATTTCAGATTCTTAGCTTCCTTACAAGTAGAATAAGTAACAGTCGGTTTTGTCTTACTGCATTTTATTATATTATTTTGAAGTATCCAAGTAAAATAGCTGGTAACCAATTTTTTACACCAAATGCTTGAAAAGGTCAAATGATAGGTCATGTAAAATATACAGGATTTCATTTTCAAGGGATTTGGACGTAATGTGATTTAAATGTAGTCGGAATGCTGCAATACGTTCCATGTATTTTTTTTACATAAAAATTAAATGTGTTGCAGCATCACCTTTAAAACCAGATAACCTGATAGAAAAGAAAGTAGATACTTTACAAATTAAACAAAACCTTAAAAATATATGTAAATAATGTCATAAAAACATTTATTATATTATTATTAAGGGGGTATTGGGTAGGGAACCCTGAATCAACTGAGGGCCCAACTTTATAGTCCATAACTCACTAATTTGATTATCACGAAATCTGATTCCAACTTTAACAATACTTTGGGAATATCTCCTTAAACTTTAGTACATTTTGAAACAGTTGTAACGACTGGACCACAGACTACACGCATATAATGCCCAGTCGAGTTACCAGTAAAAAGTACCTCATACAGGGTGTCACTATAAATACACATCTTGATCGCAGAGCTTCCTACTTCACGGCGCATAAATTCATGAGTTTTCCGCTGTCATACATTTATCTTGCCGTGTGAGCCTACACCCGGGAGAAACATAATTTCACCGGTTTTTACCTTATCGAAAGGTCATATCAGAATACAAGATAAAAGTGTCTTATTGAAATATCTACTGCTAGCTAATAGTTTATTAATCCCGGGTAATTCTTAGAAAACATATAACAATGTATTATTTCGGCGCCACAAATGGAAATTCGTCCACTTGAAATTATATAGTGTCAAATTAGGAACATGACAATTTGAAATACATCAACAAGGAAAATTATCCAATTAGAATCAAGTTAAAATTATAAATATGCCCGTAGTAAAATTGACAAATATAATAAAAGGTTGAAATGCATATGTTTATTTATATTTACGTGAGTTTACTCAGAGATATGTCCTATTTTAAAGATGATCATTGTAAAAGGACTTGTCCATTAATGGTTTTTTATTCGTCAATATTTCTAACCAGAATAAACTAAATATTGTATGAAAGAGTTCACAAAAACTAGCTTTTCTGCATAATTAATATATTTTTTAAGGCCTCCGATTTAGTGAAAAATTAAAATTAATTTTTCTCTTTGTCTGTACATAAACCGCACCTTCGCCTATGCCAATTAAGGCATGAAAAAAAAATTAGCAAAATTGACATTCCATTGACAGTAGTACCTATTATATAATCTGTGGTAGTACCTAGTAGTATTTTTCCACCAGTGGAAAGGCAATGGTACATAGCCATACAGCCAGGAAATACAAGTAATGATCAATGGATGATGCCTCATTACAAAACATTTTTTTTTTTTTCAAAAATGGAGGCGTTTAAAAATCTGTTTTCTATGGTTTCGTGTTTCATATTTTAGTAGCTTAAAGATAAATATAGGTTTATTGGTGGTTGGTGATACCTTGGAATAAAAAACCAGCCTCCATACAAAAAGAGGACAAGTCCTTTACAATTAATTACCTTAGTGCGTAATTTAAAATGTTACAATTCCATTCGAGCCTAACTAATTTACAAGGACGAAAAATTTGGTAGTAAATATTTTTCAGCATACATTTCGACTAAATTCACTTTGGATGTAAGCTAATGAAATAAAGTTACACACAAAAACATAATCAGTTGTTAGACATTGCAAAGCTTATTCATATCTTATTAGAAAGTGTCATTTTTGGGAAGTGATTTCAATTTCTTAATACTTTTACTGCATTTTTTAACTAAAACACCAGTAACAAGCAGTTTGTTCACGAAACCGGATGAACGAAATCAAGTTTATAATTTAAAAAAAAACCTTCATCGAAGTTCTATGTCATATTGTTCCACAACTTTCGGAGCACAGAATCTTTCGCGTTCCAAACGTTTCAAATCACGCACCCTGGCTATAGCTGCTTCCAACTCACCTTCATTTGGATACATTTCCCTGCTTAACAAATTTATTATATCTCTCCTAAAACTACACTTATAGGACAACATAAACTTATCATTAATCGGTCGGTAAACCACTGTTCTATAACCATCAGAAACAACCATAGTTGACTGTGGATTCATCAAGTAGAATTCGGCTCTCTTGTGACCCATTATCATACCATCAAATACTTTAGAACCATCTGTGACTAATACTGGATTATCATCTATATTGTACGGCGCAGACTGGTTCATATATTTTGCTTTGTATTTCAATATTTCTTCATTGCTCGGTTTGCTGAAAATTAGCGTCTTACATCCATCCCACTTAAAACTGAAAGTTGGATTGAAGTGTATAATGACGTACCACTTTCCAAGGAGAACATCGTTGTTTAGGTTTTCTCTGTTCGTCGGTCTATTTATACATGCTTGTTCAACTTCACTGAGTGACGAAATATGTTTTACTAACAATATGAGAATCAAAGCGATGCATTTATTTGGCATTGTTCAACTTTGTGCTGACCGGTTGGTAGAAATATACGGACTGGATATTTTATCAGAGCGTACATACATATGCAAAATCATTGTCAAAGGTCAAAACCAGTTAGTTGATAAGAAGGTTGACCGTCTCAGTATTAATTAATAACACATTTTTTTTGCCGTCGATTATTTGACGACCGTCTCGGTGTAGTGGTTCGCGCTCCGGACTACAAAACCAGAAGTTGCGGGTTCGAATCCCGCAAGGGGCGAATGTTTGTGTGATGAGCACGAGCATTTGTACCTAAGTCATGGATGTTTATATAAATGATTATAAGTATGTCTATCCGATATCCTAGTGGCCATAACACAAGCTAGCTTTGGAGCTAGATTATGGTGTGTTCGTAACACAATGGAAAAATAAATAGTTTCAATTGATAATACTGATAGAAACACGAGTAATTACAAACTTAAAATAAATATTTGCCAGAAAAAATACGGTTTTTACAAGAAACTATTTTGGGCAGTCATAATTACTTCAGCTAAAATAAGTAGAGTACGTGTCACATCTAAAAAATAAGAATCCTTTTTTAGTATACAATTTCCACAAAATACGTAAACAGGGTTAACACAGCCCTCATAATCCAATAATTACGTAATCCCACACAAAAGGCGCAAAAACGGCAACAAAGCTTATTATTTCGAGATTTGGATTCCCCAAAATGGGGAAATCACCCCAAAAATGCGCACGCGTCGACAATCCGATAATAAGATGTTTGGCCCGACGGCACATGAATGCTTGTCAATCACAGCACTAACACTAACACCGTTATTGATGGAAAATGTGAAAAAAACTTGAAACATCTGCCGATAATTACGAATAAATAAAACGCCAAATCATAAACGCATTTAGTTCAAATCTATTTATCGATTTATATACAACTGTACTTGATATGTCTCCTGTCACATCGAAATGCCTTTTCACTCATAATTACCTATAAGTAGTTTTACGGCCGAATTTAGTGTCTCTCACATTTAAATGGTATACACAAACGCTACTCAGGCAATTTGTAACCATGATTAGCTGAGCAGTCGTTAAATGTTTACATAATGGCAACATTCATTTTTAAAAGTATGTTCTCGTTTACAATTTTCATATTCTTAAGGAGCGTATTCGTTTTACGCAGCATTGTTTGTATAGATTCTTTGTTTTTTTTTTGGGATAGAAACTTTTACGACGCCATTGTTGTGAAATGAAACGTTGAGTGACAACGAAAAAAAATTTGCCAAACTTTTTGACATTTGTCACAGCGCGGTTTTAATCAAATTAATTTCAATTCACATTATTAAAATAAAATTATACAAAGTTGAAGTGCAGTGCAGTATTTAATAACTATTCAATTAACAAAAATAAAATGGAAATGAACAAGTATATAATAGTCACACAAATTTTTAAATGAAGACAAAACAAATTGGTATGCCCGTTATGCCCTATATGTTCTACATTGGTAATAGCCAGATTGTCGGATGCCGATGACCTAAAAGATCCTGCCGGGACAACTTGGTCCAGAATTACCGGCGACAGAGCGTTGTGGAAAAGTTTGGAGAGGCCGAGTATGCCCTGCAGTGGGCAGATACATGCTGAAGAAGAAGAAGAACACATCAAATACGACTCGCTTATGTCGACTTTCTACTTATTTTTATACTTATGTTTTATGATGTGATTGTGATTTTATGATGACTGCTGAAAAAAATGTGTACATATTTATTAGCATAGTGCTGACAACAAAGTTATGATTAGTTTCAAGACCGATAGGCTGAACTATTGACTCTTCCTCAACAATCTCCTCCTCCTGTTTCCTCAATAAGGATTTCTCATCCATAATTAGGATATTTTTTGAGAGTGCAACGATGTGCAAAATACGCATACTACAATTAGAAGGAATTTTAGTTAAAATTGTAATTTTCGTTGTAGGCAAAGAAAACACCTTTGTAAGACATTAAAAAGCCTCCCTATGAGATTTCTAGTGCATATCTGAGTCCTGATTGTGTTCTAGTATTTGAAAGTAGGGTTAAAAAGAGCAACATGTGTATCCACAGAGAAAATAAGTATTTTATAGACATTATTTTTATACCATAATATCACTATCAACTGATTTGAGGGGCCTTAAGACCACTCTCAGATTTAACGGCTACTCAAATCGGTATGAAATTTATTTGACAGCTAAATAGCGTTGAGTTGCGTTTCAGTATACCATTTTTCACCTGAGTGGCGTTTAAGCACGACTTTATTTGAGGTAATCTTAAGTTTAACAGATGCTTACATTTTGGCTTTGAGTATGCGAATTCTGAGTTTAGGAGCTGCTCAATTGTTTGAGAAGCCGTCAAATATTTGAGTAGCCTTTCAGTATTCGGCCGTTAGGCATTGATGGCCATATTAATCTCCTTAAACAATGATGAGAAGAACCAGAACAAGAGGTAAATGAGTCATTAGGGCGCGGATATTTATTAATTGCTCAATTTTTAATTTAAATTTTGTACACATATGACATTTGACACGTAAAAGAACGTGTGCTCGGCGCATTAAATTCGAATCGCCGCGCTGTAGTAAATGACAGGTTAAACTATTTTTAGGGTTCCGTAGTCCGACAAGGAACCCTTATAAGATCGTTCAGTCCGTCCGTTCCGTCCGTCCTAGTCTGTCACAGCAGAATATCATCTACGTTTATGGCCTGATTTGCATGTAACTTGGTTCGAGGATACTTCACATTAGATCTCATTTTTAAAAATACGAAAAATTAAAATTACCCCTTTTTAAGGGTACCTCCCCATACATGTAAGGGGGGGGTGAATTATTTTTTTTAGTGCAACCCCTTGTGTGGGGTATCGTTGAAAAGGACTATGAAAGTAAGGTAGGGTTTTGATACAACACTTTTTTATCAGCTTATCCATTTGCGAGATATAGCCCGCCAAAGTCGTTTACACGGTGCCCCCCCCCCCCCCCCCCCCCTGTAATTTCTAAAGTCTTGGACCTATAATTTTCAAATCACTTACGTAAAGAAACAGACGCAGAAACGTATTTGAA
The DNA here is from genome assembly GCA_949316185.1 of Pyrausta nigrata. Taxonomy (NCBI): domain Eukaryota; kingdom Metazoa; phylum Arthropoda; class Insecta; order Lepidoptera; family Crambidae; genus Pyrausta; species Pyrausta nigrata. Next base: position 17,369,224 of record OX438947.1, on the reverse strand, counting down.
ATTGTTTCAAATACGTTTAAAATTATAAATAAAATTAAAATATATACTTTTTTCCAAAAGAACAGTATAAACTTAAAAAGATTTTTTGCCTATACTGTCTAATGTTGTAAGTTAATGGTACAGAACCCTTCGTGCTCGAGTCCGACTCGCACTTGGCCGGTTTTTAATATACTGACATTTATTATAAGTAGTTTTTTTAAGTTGTACGTTTTGATGGTCATATTTTACCTCCTTAAAGGATGAAATTGTTTACATTAACACCCTTTATAGTACGTGCCAGATAAACGTGCATAAAAAGTCGTTCTCCCTGACCCTGATTATACAAGCAACCTATTTCCAATTTTTATCTGTTATTTTTTGGAGCAAAAAAACATAAGAATTAGAATTTCTGGCACCGAAATTCTAATTCTTATGTTTTTTTGCAAGTAAGGACAGGATTAAACCATCTCTTGGCTGATTTACGCTTGGCTGGCACCGACTCCAAAAAATAACAGATAATAAATTGGAAATAGTTTTCTTGTATAATTTCGTAGAACAGTTAGGTAATTTATATATTATTTTGTACTTTTATAAAAAAAATAGTTTTAATTAGCACTGTAGGCAGTTTTGAAATCTGTTTTTGTTAATCAGCCGGTTTAGCATTATTTGTCATATTTTGTATGGGAACTATGTCAAATTAACCATCAATTGAGGTTTACCAGTTGTTTAAAAATTTAACATGTGTCGGTGAACACATGTTCATGTAATTTCTTAACAAACTGTTTCCTCTAATAGGGCAAAATACTACAGTAGTGTTCCCAAGTTAATTGAGGTATGTGTTTTAACTTCGGTCAACACAATTTAAGGCTAGCTCTACATTACATGATCATGCTTGTAACATCCGTAACATTAGGCGTTCTCTAGTACCCAACGTTTGCAATGAAAAGTATCTAAAAGTGAACTTCGGTCATTGTAATAAAGTCTTTAATCGAATGTTTTCGCATTTTATTTATCATGCTCAAATATGAACTACACGGAGGTGCGGGGGGCGAGGCATGACAGATATGTCAGCGGGGACAGTCGCGTGTGATTGAAGCTACACGTCTTAGGTTGGAGTTCACCAACACAAGTTTAATTTTTTATCAGCCGGTTTACTTGACATATTTTGTATAGGAATCAGGATTCAGGATTTTGACAGGTCAAATTAACCGTTAATAGCGGTTTACCGGTTGTTTAAAAATTGGTGAACTAAAATTGGTGGTTTAAACAGCAGGTAAACATAAATTGACGGTTTATTTAACACATTTCCATACATAGTACACACATCAACAATGTCTAGGGATATACAAAACATTTATTAGGTAGCAATTCCATAGTAATATTGAAGTACTATCGTCTGTGATGTATGGACTGTGTAACTTATGTTCGCATCTGGTGACAAATATCCACCAGTATTGTCAATAAGTTTAGGTAGATCAGAGGTACGTATCGTTCTGTAAGTACTGTAACTTTATGATTACTTAGATGCCATTGAGAAGGTTATGCTTCGGAGTCAATACTGTAAGAATTGATTTTGTAACAAAAATTAGTAACCATTAAGAAGGTGACGTTGGTTCTGTAAACACGGGTTGGAACTATTAAGAACGTGATGTTGAATTTGTAACTACATTTTGTAACCATTATGTCACCACTTGACATAAATTATTGAAACGATTAAGAATGTTTCAATTTGCAAAATCCGGTCGACTGGTTGTTGGGCCTCAAGAGGCTGGGCCTTAAGAGGCTGAAGGAAAGTGCACTTCCTTGCAGTGACCTTAAGAAGTCACTGGCTATCGACATTAAGAAGTTGATAGTTTAGGCTAGCCTTAAGATGTGTTATAGCCTGCAGATCGGCATTAAGAAGTCGATGGTTTATTTTTTTGGCTAGCCTTAAGAGGTGTTATAGCCCGCAGATCGGCATTAAGAAGCTGATAGTAGTTAGTTGTGGCTAGCCTTAAGAGGTGTTATAGCCCGCAGATCGGCATTAAAAAGCTGATAGTAGTTAGTTGTGGCCAGCCTTAAGATGTGTTATAGCCAGCAGATCGGCATTAAGAAGCTGATAGTAGTTAGTTGTGGCTAGCTTTAAGAGGTGTTATAGCCCGCAGATCGGCATTAAGAAGTCGATGGTTTATTTTTTTGGCTAGCCTTAAGAGGTGTTATAGCCCGCAGATCGGCATTAAGAAGCTGATAGTAGTTAGTTGTGGCTAGCCTTAAGAGGTGTTATAGCCCGCAGATCGGCATTAAGAAGTCGATGGTAATCAGTTGTAAATAGTCTTAAGAGGTGACATAGTCTAAGTTTATAAGTAAATCTGCTCGAGGCGAGCAGTAGATCAGGATGGCCGACTGTAAGGGATTTTCGAACGCAATCCATCGCTGTTGTGCGCGCGCGTTCCCGCCAAATGTTTGACATGTATCTTCTCTCTCTCTCGCACGATTCTCTCTGTACGCGGCGTCATATTTCTTGTGAATTAATGTGATTTATTAATTAAAATGTGTTTTAACTGAGCTCCCTTACAGTTGGTAAACCCGAACCTTACTGGGGCGCAAGACACAAATAGCTTGTAGATACAAGAAAATACTTCATTTGCAGTATTCCCCTTTCTAATTATCAATTTTCCACTGCTATAACACTTGTATAAATATGACACTTGACGCTAATTAGAATTACAGAGATAGGTGACATGACAATGTAAAGCCAAAATTTTAAATTAGCCGTGCAAGCACGTGTTTTAGCAATGACTAAGGAGGCTTGTATATTTACCCGTAGTAGTAGCTTATGTGATGTTTTAGGTGATAAATAATATAGCCTAAATTTTAAGTACCTTACTGTTTATGTTCTTTGTTCAGTAGGCAATCTCTTAAACAATCAAGTTTATAAGTATAAATGCCAGAGAAAATCTCGTGTAACGTAAAAGTTATTTTAATAAGCATCGCGTTGAAATATTGCATCCATAAAACTAACGTGAAGTCACAAAAGTGAAAAACCTCAAAAGTTTAATTTGCTTCAGGCTCGGTACAATTTGCATTCAAATAGATTTTTTAATACTTTAATTAAGGATTAAACCCACGCAAAAAGCAACCTTATTAATACTGTTTTAGATATTATAAATGAAAGTCGTTGTGAAAACGTTTTGCGTTGTTTATGATTATTACCTATCATGTTAAGCGCAAATGTAATGTCTGTCTAGGAGATCTAATCTCCTTTTAATATCAGTATGTATTGTGAAACTTTCACATTTTGATAAAAAGGCATGATCCGCCGCCGCGCAATACATTTATAATAAAACTTATTTATTTAAACTTTATTGGCCCAAAAAAGAAAGAACAATTGGCGGACTTAATGCCTTAAGGCATTCTCTATTAGTCAACCGTGTGGGAATGCAGAAAGATAATCAGTGGCGGGACATTCAGTATTGATACACTTTTAAGGAAAAATTTACAAAATACTGTTAAAATAAACGTACATAGGTACTAGATACATACATACGAATATACTCATATACGTGAAATAACGCATATACATAAATATTAATATATCGCTTCCCGGCAAGAAAAGAGTCACAATACAAAAATAGCTGTTTCGAGAAAATGTAATTTTAATAGTTTTTCATTCATTTAATCGTCAATAATTTAAAACTAAAACAGTCAGATAACTCAGTACTTTTAAGTAAATAACTTATTTATATGATATTTATAGAGCTTTAAATATAACAGCAAACATTTCATTGTGTACCCAATATGTGTTGTGACTCTTTTCTTGCCGGGAAGCGATATATGTAATAACATACGAGACAATTTGTCAAGAAAAGTGATATGACGACATTATTATAGACGAAAACGATAACGAAAACTTCAATGTTTTTCACTGAACATCTACTGAAATTGGACGCCTGATAAAACGTCAACAATTCAACATTAAATTAAAAAAAGTACTCGTAGCTGTTAATCAGCCTGATTTATCTGCTGTTGCTTGCAAAAGGTAAAGATGCTTAGTTATAAGGTACATTTGCCAGCACTTCAAGGTACGAAAACAGCTTTTATTCCGTAAGAAATAGAGGACTCAAGGTCAGCATGTATTGTCTGACTTGTTGTCCGGTCATGTAAATTAGAGATTTTAAGTGAAAAAAAAACTAAAATCAAATGAGATTGTTAAAATTAACTAACGTTTCATAAATATTTAATTAATTTCACTTATTTGTTGACATGTTAACACAAAATGCTGCTGTTAATTTTGAGTTAATATCTCATTTAAATAAGTTTATTAATCATTTTGCCGAATACATTTTAAAATTTGTAAAAGCCGTTTTACTTTCAAAGTTTTCTCTGAATTGATTTTACTCGGTAATTTATTAAAGATATTATCATTAATAATAAAATATATTTTCTAGTACCAACATATCAGAATTGTTTTATTTGCAACACTGCAGAAGATGCCGAACTTTTACCCAACTGCGTCAGAAGAAGGGTAATGTTTTTCGAGCATACTTATGCGTGTCAATTTTTGGCACGCACAGCAGGCCAAATGGCTGGACTACTTTTAAATTATGACTTATGAGATGTTCGTTGACTATGCCAGAATTATTGTGGTAGCAACATAGGCTATATAAAAGGTGAAAATGGGCACTCGCCTAAGAAAAAAATTTAAAAGCTTTCAAAATATAGAGAAAAGACTAGATATAATACGAGGGTCAAACTGAAAGTTCTTAGGAAATCAAAAACTGATTACATTAGCCAGTTATTAGTTTTATTATATCTTTTCAAAATATTGTCCATTGACGTCAATACACCGCTGCATGCGATGGAACCACTGGGAAAAGCACTTTGCCCACTCGTCCTTAGGGGTCTCTTCAATGGCATCGCGATACGCAGCCACCGCTTCTTCAGCATTCATAAACCGCTTTCCTTTAAGTTTTTCTTTAATTTTTGGAAATAAATAAAAATCACAAGGCGCGAGGTCGGGGCTATACGGCGGGTGACCCAGTAATTCAACGTTTGATGTCGCCAAATAGTCGATCGTTCGCTTGGCGGTGTGCGACGAGGCGTTGTCGTGGTGAAGGAGGATCCTACTGCGAGGTCGTTTCTCTCGAACTTTTTCCAAGACAAGTGGCAAACAATTGGTAGTGTACCATTCTGCAGAAACTGTTTTTTGATCCTCTAACACAATTGTTGCGAAATGACCTATCCTTCCAAAGAACGAGGCCACCATTTTTTTTCCCGCACTTCGATCTCTCTTCACTTTAGTTGGCAACTCCTCGAAAGGAAACACCCACTGAGCAGATTGTCTTTTGGTTTCAGGATCATAACAGTAAATCCAGCTTTCGTCACCTGTTAGTATGTCGAACACAGCATTTGAGTCACCTCCGTTAAATCTTTCAATCATTTTAGGGCACCAATCCACACGATGGAGTTTTTGAGCCTTAGTCAAATTATGAGGTATCCACCGGGCGCAAAGCTTCCTGACCGCTAAATGTTCGTGGAGGATTTTGTGCACTTGACTCATACCGATGCCTAAGCTTGTCCGAATCTGCTGATAGGTCACTCTTTTGTCAGTCTCTATCATACGCCGCACAACACAGATGTTATTTTCAGTCGTCGCCGTAGAAGGCCGTCCCTCACGTACATCATCAGTGAGATTAGTGCGACCACGTTTAAACTCATTAAACCAGTTGTAAACAGTCGCACGAGATGGGGCTTCATCGTGAAAGGTCAATCGTAGTCTATCATAACTTTCTTGTTGACTTAAATGACATCGAAAGTCATAAAAAATCATTGCACGAAAATTTTCTCGTGTTAAATTAATTTTGACGTGACACAGACAATTTTCAATTTGCCGCCAAGTCGTAAAACAAATGACAAATGAATGAAATATATACTCAGTAATATTGGCAAAGAGTTCTATTTTCAAATTTTAGAATATTTTTTTTATTATATTGTTTATAAGTGGCCAGTTCTAAGAACTTTCAGTTTGACCCTCGTAATTAAATTGCTTGGGAATTACAATAATAATCGCGATAGTTTCAATGAGGCGGTAGATTTTCAGTCTGGACTGAACTTTGCAAATTACGATGTCAGTAATTTGCTTAAATAATATACCAATGATGGTGCATTAGAAAAGAGGTAGATATATTATCTCCCACTGAGCGGCGATTCGATTTTTTTATTTCGAGCTCACGTTTGTTTACGTGACAAATGTCATGTGTACGAAATTTAGGTAAACGCGAAGTTGAGCAAATTTCTCAATTTGAGGGAAGCAATTTCCTATGTACAAAGTTCTGTCAACTTTTGTTTAAAATACTTTGTTTTACCGCATTTAAGCTATACACACACTTATTTTGCATAACGTTTTTTTTACCGTGTCGGTATATCAAAGCCTCTCAATTTAAACCCGACGAGGCGAAAATAAACAAACTCAACCCGGCAACGGTCGGCGATTTTTACCGGGCCTTTTTAAAGACGTGCAAAAACAGCCAATGATTCATATCACGTATCGCGTAGGTACGGGGGCCGCAAAGCACAATCCTTTACGTGTGCGTGTGAGGGTTAACATCTACAGATCTGTCGGCAGAAAAAAAGTTTTTTTTTCTTTTAATAAATATGTATGTTAAGCCTTGTAACAAAAGTGGAAGTAACTGTGATTTGTCTAGAAGTAGCTATCCAACCGAATCATCAAAAATTACGCGCTTCACCGTTTAACGAAACCTGCTAAATTACACGCTTGACAGTTTACATTATTTGTCTTGTTAAACAATCATATCAGCCTATTGCAGTCCACTGCTGGACATAGGCCTCTCCAAGACGGCGCCAACTTCCACGGTCCTCCTCAGGTCATCGGTCACCTAGCAGGGGCGTCCAACACTACGATTCCCGAGACGTGGTCTCCATTCGAGAACCTTCCTACACCAACGCCCGTCGGTTCTGCGACAGACATGATTAGCCCACTGCTACTTCAGCTTACTGCACCGCTGAACGATTTCTATGCCTTTCGTCTTTTGGCGGATGATCTCGTTTCGGATTCTATCCCTTAGCCCTTGTTAAACAACATTTGTCGCTAATAACGTCATCAGAAAATAAAACTAGGCATAGGGAAGAGTTATAGGTTTATTTGACGACCGTCTTGGTGTAGTCGTTCGCGCACTGGACTTCTAAACCAGGCGGTTGCGGGTTCGAATCCCGCAAGGGGCAAATGTTTGTGTGATGAACACGAGCATTTGTACCTAAGTCATGGATGTTTATATGTATTTAAGTATTTCTATCCGTTATCCTAGTCACCATAGCACAAGCTCACGCTTAGTTTGGGGCTAGGTAATTGGTGTGTTTGTTAAAACAATTTATTTATTTATTATTTATTTATTTGTGACCTTTTTTTTAAGGATTGGTACCTATACTTAACTTATGCATAGCTGAGACATTTATTTATCTATAATCTCCAGCAGTCGTATTACAATACAATCATTTTTAAACAAAACATATTTTGTTTGGCTAAATCTGGGAATAAAAATATACAATCTACATATAACTATAACTCTTCTGACAGTTTTAGCACAGTGGTTTGCCATTATTTTCACATTAGCCAACAACGTAAGTATAAGGTCAGGCGCAGGAACAACGGCTTAACGTGCTTTCCGAGGCACGGCGGTGTTAACACCACCAACTTCCTGACTCCGGAGCTGTGTCTGAGTAATTTCAAGACAGAAAAACCCAAACACTGTCGGCCCGATCCGGGATTCGAACCCGGGACCTCGTGGCTAGTACCCAGCGCGTGCTGACCACTAGAGGCAGTCTCTACGGTCATGTCGTACTGCCGTCTCACCGAATTATGAGAGTGAAATAATGGAGAGTGCACTATAATGGAGACTGTACTTTGGCAGTACTAGAATAATGTGGACATGCCTTTTTTTGAAGAACGGATAACTCAAAGTTGCGGTTTAAAATGTCATAATATCTTACTCATTTTATGCCTTTAATTAATATACCTTTAATTTGTTCTTTTCATTTTTACTACCATTTAAGTCTTTACTTTGAGATTCCGGAATACCGGAGGCATGTCTGTATTAATATCAATGTTTACGGTCATTGACCCCAAACCTACCTTCTCCGACCTCCAGTAACAAATTTATAAATAAACTAGCAGTTCCCCGCGAATTCGCCCGGGCCAAAAGTCGGATTTTCCATACAAATTTTCATCCCCCATTTCACCCCCCTTATGATTTTATATCGCGACAAAAAGCAGCCTATGTCCTTCCCAGTGTCTTAAACTATCTCTGTGCGGAATTTCATTTGATTCGATCCAGTGGTTTCGGAGCCTATTCGATGCAAATAAACAAACAAACAAACAAATCTTTCCTCTTTATAATATTAGTATATAGATAATTGTCCACAGGTATAAATCGTCCTTGTGATACGGTCAGCAAAAACGGTTGTTGGATTTAATTCAAACGCCGAATGCCGAGCGCCGACCTTTCGTCCCCGGCTTCGGAAAAACGTCAATTTGTCGGACGGGATCGCGTTTGTGACCGTGCCCTTTGTATGGATCATTTGTCACGTTTGTAAAAACTTACCTTAGAGAAATATATCGAATATCAGTGTTTTATTGTACAACCTTAGTTGGCACTTCAGATGTAAGTAATATTTATTTATCTAAGGACCACCAACAAAGCATACACTTCACATTCGAATCAATAACAAAAAAATAATAAGTTAGTTTATACTATAATTAATAGAATCAGGCGTTACTTTGCGGAAATCCATTATCAGATGGGAAAAATAAAATACAATTATTTTGCTCTAAATTTCCGCTAAGAGACGCTAGCGCAGGCAACAAAACCACACCAACCGCAACCGCTTTGAGTACCAGTTCAGGCAAATGCAGAATGCACCGCCCTCCCTCCCTCAATACGCATGCACTACAGCTAATGCAGTTGTTAGTTACCAACACCAACGTGCAAAAAACCTCAATGACGCGTTTCGCCACTCCACGCGGCATCCTCAGGAGATGTTGTCGCCTCGGCTGAGCACGGACGACTGCTAGCGTCTCTTAGCGGAAATTTAAAGCAAAATAATTGTATTTTATTTTTCCCATCTTAGTTTATACTGTTGCCTTAATTATAGGCTGCCAACAAAAATGTATTGCCTTAGTATAACTAGTAAAAAAACTTTCAAGATTAAAACAATTTAGGGAAAATCGATCTGATTGTTTGCTGAATTGAGACTTTTTTAATTTGTCATCCTTAAAATGTATAAAACAAATTCAGGTTTGTTCGTACACTTGTGACTCGAGAACGGCTAGACCGAGTTTGATGATCTGATTTGTTGGATTTGTCTTCTTCTAGAATAGCAGAATAACAGGAAAAACATCGAAAAATTTCACATTAAGAGGATGAAAAGAGGAATAAGAGTTTGTATGGAAAATCTGGCAATTGCAAATATAGAGGGGAAATAAAAGGAAAAATAGAAGTTATTTCGACTAAATAAAAGGTAAAAATTGACGTCATGTGGTCAACCAGGAAATCAAATCACAAGCAAACAAAGGAAAAAAAATACTCCACCGACAAGAGCCAAGGTCTTAAAATAATGATGAATAAAAATATTAATGCGCAATGAAATGTTTTCGATAAGTTAAGGCTCCGTTGCAAATAATCTGAGAAACTCAATACAACCAAATTAAGGTGTGTTTGCAAAAGTAACTTGATGCAAAAAAACTTAAAATCACCAAATTGAACACATTATTAGTAAGTACTTGAATTTATTATTCAGCGGTATCCATACTAATATTATAAATGCGAAGGTGTCTGTCTGTTTTGTCTGTTTGTTACCTCTGATTGAGATGAAATTTGGTATGGAGACAGTTCGAGACCCTGGTAAGGTCATAGGCTACATTTTGTCGCGATATAAAAATATTAAGGTGGTAAAATGACGGATGAAATTTTATATGGAAAATCTAACTCTTGCGGGCGAAGTCGCGGGAAACCACTAGTAATTAAATATATCTTAAAGTTCTAGTAAATCTTCGTAGAGTAAAATGTCTAATCGAATGAGACATAGAGGTTTTACGCGTAGCTCCAAACCTATACAATACATTTAAAGAAACGCATTTCGTGCCATGTGTAATACTTGTATTATACTTAGTATATTTTTATATTGGCTTAACAACTGGTTACCTTAACTACACATAACCTGCCGGAAATCTTAGTCGCAAAAACGGTGCCAAAGGGCACACTGCCATTATAGCAGCAGAATCGCGACCTAAGCCAACATCCGCGATAAGTCCGCCCCTTGGCTGCGATTCTTACTCTGTTTATATTTCTCATGCTCTGCTTTTGATATCTGCACGAATTATGCGGGCCATGAAAAGTGATAACGAGCGATTTGTTGAGCTGAGAGCGAATGAACGCGAATTGTTACATTATATTAAATAAAAACCGGCCAAGTGCGAGTCGGACTCGCGCACGACGGGTTCCGTACCATTAACTTACAAAATTAGATTGTATAGGCAAAAAAACAAGTTTGTATGAGAGCCCCCTTAAAAAAAAGTAAATTTTAATTTAATTATTTATTTTTAAAGTGAAACACAACATACGATTATGTGAATATTTTAAGCGTCTGCCTGTTGCCATTATAAATATCGAGCAAAAAATGACAGAAATTCACGTTATAAAACTTAATATTCTGTGAATATATTTCAAGGGTCTATCTGTTGTCGTTAAAAACGGTAAAAAAACACGTTTGTTGTATTGGAGCCCCCTTAAATAAAAAAATCATTCTGTTTTTAGTATTTGTTGCTATAGCAGCAACAGAAATACTTCATCTGTGAAAAATTCTACTGTCTAGCTGTCACGGTTCATAAGATACAGCCTGATGACAGACAGACAGACAGACAACGGAGGCCTAGTAACAGGGTCCCGTTTTTGCCCTTCGGGTACGGCACCCTAAAAATGTCATAAAATGAAATAAAACACTGATTTTGTTGAATTTATTTAAAATCGGTCTCTACTTTATATATTTTTACATTAAATTAATTTGATTTACTTATTTAATTAAACTTTAACAAAACTAAAACTTTGGTTAGAAAGGCGAACTTAGAACCAATAATTTTACTAGCTTTCTGTTTTATAAAATATGACGTGGTCACAGATTATAAAGCTGTCTGATCTTGGTAGAGAAATTCTTATCTAAGTAATTGGATGACCTCAATTCAAAGTGATACAAAAACTAAACTTAACTTAAATAAAATATTTTTGTACCCAATGTGATCATTACTTGCCTAATATGGAACGTAACACAAAATCGACCATTTCGTGGCCCTATCGCACTTTTATGACAGCAATATTTTTAAACTTTACATTTCAATTGGCCCCTTAGTTTGATTTTCTGCTTTAATAACCATTGAATTATTACAAGTATTTTATAATAATGTTAATACAGTAAAATATTGCTCCGCAAACATCAGATTGAGCTATTTTGAAGCGGCTTTGAATATAATACAAGTTTTTAAAATATAATCCGTCTTTTCAAACGGATTCAATGGGTGATACAAATAGGCTGAAGATTACATTTATGTTAATAAGCCATTTACAGAAAAAACTCAGTTAAAATATATTTTATGTACAAGATTTTGACTGGTGATAATTTTAATGTGCATCCATTTTGGTCAGATTATTGATTAATTTAATTTATTGACTTGGCTATTTCTGAGATTATTTAATTTTGGTTTACGTAATATGGTTTTTCATTATTTCACCATGAGTTAGTTGAAATATTAATTTAATTATTTTTCTCAGTTTGCATGCTAAAAATTGCGCAAGACATGTATGTGCGCATTTTATTTTTATAACACTTAGAAATACCGTTTTCTTATGCAAATAAATAAAATAAAAAAAATGTTTCAACAAACACACCAATTACCTAGCCCCAAACTAAGCGTGAGCTTGTGCTATGGTGACTAGGATAACGGATAGAAATACTTGAATACATATAATCATTCATGACTTAGGTACAAATGCTCGTGCCCCTTGCGGGATTCGAACCCGCAACCGCCTGATTTAGAAGTTTAAAGTTAATTTTATATGTCGTTTTATATGACAAGAATTTACTTTGCCATCTAAAGATTGGTAAATGTTTTCAAGTGCAACACCTAATTTGATATGCTTAAAAGATATTCCGTATTTCGAATTTTAAGCAATTTCACTTGTAAAAAAGACCGTAAAGGCATTTTTGATTCCAAACAGTCTAGACAATGATCATATCCTATTTTTTATTATTATTATTGTCTTCTTACAAAACCTCCAGCATGACAAAATAATATATCTACCTTTACTGCCTATAATTTATCTAACTCTTACCCGTGCGGGGCAGTTAGCTAGTTTTATATAATTCAACATACCCCGTTCTGTGTACTTACTTATTACAGTCAGACAATTAGTCAGTCCCCTGGCACTTCCATTCGATAGAACAGTTCCCCTGGCATCTATCTAATTAGACCCAGAGTAGGACAAAAGGAAATATAAATACGTGCAAAGGAATTGTAAATGTTATGTTCAAGACCTTTGGTTAAATAAATGAATTATTGAAAGCATACCATGAATATTCGATTCGAGACTGATTTTAATTGGCTTCAACATGGCCGAGTTAGTTTATTTATACTAAGGAGAACTGGGGTTCCGCACGACTATTTGAACCAATAGATATTTACTCAATGCTCGTTTAACAGTTTCGTTTGTATCGTATTTAATAGGTTTCTATTTTAATAGGTTTCAAGTTAATGTGTGTATACTAACTGTATTTTAGTTAAGAAAATATTATTTTTTATTTATAGAAAAACACGGTTTCTATTAATAATAATATCCTCCTAGCCGAATTTCGTAGACGTGGAACTTGACAGTCAAGCTGGCCCATCAACTGCATGTCGCTCAGCGAGCTATGGAACGGCCTATGCTGGGGATCTCGCTAAGGGATAATCCGGAACGAGATCATCCGCCAAAAGACGAAAGTCATAGATATCGTTCAGAGGTGCAGTAAGCTGAAGTGGCAGTGGGCTGGTCATGTCTGTTGCAGAACCGACGGGCGTTGGAGTAGGAAGGTTCTCGAATAGAGACCACGTCTCGGGAAACGTAGTGTTGGACGCCCCCCTGCTAGGTGGACCGACGACCTGAGGAAGGTGGCCGGTGGTGGCTGGATGCGAGAAGCGGAGGACCGTAAAAGTTGGCACCGTCGTGGAGAGGCCTATGTCCAGCAGTGGACTGCAATAGGCTGATATGATGATGAGCCAAATTTCGACACAGTGGCATTGGCCACTCACTCGCATTGGTCACTCCCGCGGACATATTCGGCTGAACCATTTAAAAACCTAGTAAGGAACATGTTTTCAGATTTTCGTTTTTTATCATAAAGCTACATAATATTAAGGTTGTACCTACCGAATACAAAGACAGAAATTGCGATAAAACAACAAGAAGCCTAAAAGGCATGGGGCTCCAAACCTAGTAACTACACCACAAACCCAATTTGACCATTTTAAAAAACCAGTAAGTAACATAAACCATTTCGAAATCTAGTAAGTGCCTGAACATATTAGGTTTTACAATGGTCAATGTGCCTTACTGGGAAATGAAAATACGTGTCCACCCACATCTGCCACCAAATCTAATTTTGTTTTCTTCAGCCGTTATTGACCGAGTGGCAAATGTTTAGCCTAAACTAATCCTAACTAAAATGATATGCTTATGTGTGTATTTTTGCAAGTATGCCGCGTATTAACATGTGATGGATTTGCTTTTCTTCTTGGTTTATTTGAAAACTTGGTTGCTATCTTAATTTCTGTTGCCCGTTACATGATTCACGTTACGTTTTACGTTTTTTAGGGTTCCGTACCCGAAGGGTAAAAACGGACCCTATTACTAAGCCTCCGCTGTCTGTCTGTCTGACTGTCGCTAGGCTGTATCTCATGAACCGTGAAAGCTAGACAGTTGAAATTTTTACAGATGATGTATTTCTGTTGTCGCTATACAATAAAAACAGACTAAAATAAGAATTTAAAGGGTGGCTCCCATACAACAAACGTGTTTTTAGCGTTTTTTGCTCTCTACTATTAACGGCAACAGGTAGACGCTTGACATATTAATAGATTATAAAGTTGTATCTTTACTTTAAAAATAAATAATTGAATTAAAATAATAATAATTTTTGAGGAGGGCTCCCATACCAAAAACATGTTTAAAGGGGGCTCCAATACAAACGTGTTGCCCATACTATCTAATATTGTAAGTTAATGGTACGGAACCCTTCATGCGCGTGTCCGACTCGCACTTGGCCAGTTTTTTTTTCAGATTTGATTCTTAATTCACTTAACTGGATTTTATGATAAAAAAATTCAACGTATCTAATGAACCTTGATTGAATCCGGGTCCACGAGGTGTATCAACCCTAAAACATTTTAAAACCTAGGAAGTACTCCCATACTAGGTTTGGATTCTGGTTTTTACGAAGTAAACAAAAAGAAAACCATTTGAGTGTTAGTAAGGGCCATAAAACTTCCTATTTAGAAGTTAATTTATTTATTTATTGTAAAAAATATAGTTAAATTATTAAGCTTTAAAATAAACATAAATAAGTTTTCAAAAGTTAAGTATACCATTAGGGTAAACGAGAATGTGTGTTTTCGCTCTCCTGTAAAATTTACTACGCTGCTCATATTAAAGGTTTTTAAATGCTTCAGGTATAATACGACCTAGTGCACATATGTGCGCGCAATACACAGGTGCACTCTCTGTTCCTTCACTCTCATAATTCGGTAAGACGGCAGTCCGACATGACCGTAGAGAGATCAGGCGCAGGACCAACGGCTTAACGTGTTTTCCGAGGCACGGGGGTGTTAACACCACCAACTTTCTGACTCCGGAGCCGTGTCTGAGTTATTTCAAGACAGAAAATCCCAACACTTTCGGCTCGACCCGGGATTTGAACCTCGTGGATAGTACCCGGCGTGCTGACCACTAGACCAACAAGGCAGTTGAACGGTTTCTATTATTATTTATGTTATAAAATTGCTTACGAATGATCAAAATGGTCATCACCAAATCCATTTCTTCGGGCCAAGAATGATATATTTTTCTTAAAATAACTCGGACACAGCTCCGGAGTCAGGAAGTTGGTGGTGTTAACATTCCCGTGTCTCGGAAAGCACGTTAAGCCTATGGTCCTGCGCCTGATCTCTCTATGGTCATGTTGGACTGCCGTCTCACCGAATTATGAGAGCGAAAGAACAGAGAGTGTATTGCGCGCACATATGTGCACTAGGTCGTATTATACCTGAAGCATTTAAAAACCTAATATGAGCAGCGTAGTAAATTTTACAGGAGAGCGAAAACACACATTCTCTTTTACCCTAATGGTATACTTAACTTTTGAAAACTTATTTATGTTTATTTTAAAGCTTAATAATTTAACTATATTTTTTACAATAAATAAATAAATTAACTTTTAAATAGCAAGTTTTATGGCCCTTACTAACACTCAAATGGTTTTCTGTGTATTGCGCATAGTAGAAAGAGAGTAAAGAAACTCAAGTAAGCAATTAAATATTATGCGCATGCTTGTGCACTCTCTAGCAATTGACGACCTCCGTAGACGAGCGGCTCGCACACCGGTTTTCAAGGTGTCACCATCTCTGAGGTCCCGGATTCGATTCGTGGTCGGGTCAATATTATAGAAATTCACATTTTCTACTGTCTCGGGTTTGGGTGTTGTGATACCTCCGTTGTTTCAGATGTTGCGCTAGATTGTGTTAGTAGCTTTTTAGGGTTCCGTAGTCCGACAAGGAACCTTTATAAGATCGTTCAGTTCCGTCCGTCCTAGTCTGTCACAGCAGAATATCTTCTACGTTTATGGACTGATTTGCATGTAACTTGGTTAGAAGATACTTCACATATAGATCTCATTTTTAAAATTACGAAAAATTAAAATTACCCCTTTTTAAGGGTACCATTTTTTTAGTGCACCCCTTGTGTGGGGTATCGTTGGAAGGACTATGAAAATAAGATAGGGTTTCCATAAAACACTTTTTTATCAGCTTTACCATTTGCGAGATATAGCCCGCCAAAGTCGTTTACCCCTGTAATTTCTAAAGTATTGGACCTATAAACTTCAAATCGCTCACGTAAAAAAACTGCCGCGGAAACTCTTATTTAAAATTGTCTCGGGTATCATGTGATGAATACTTTTGAAATTATAAATAAAATAAAAATATATACTTTTTCTGCCTATACTGTCTAATGTTTTAAGTTAATGGTACGAAACCCTTCGCGCGCGAGTCTGACTCGCACTTGGCTGGTTTTTGTAGCAGTCAACCCTATGCCGTCGCATGATAGAACGTCACTGAATAGGTTTAGTATATAATGAATCATATTCCGGAGTTATAAGAATAAAATTATCTGGCAATGTATTTTTGTACGCGTCTTAATAAAAAAGTGCTTGACTCTGAGTCAAACTAAATTACACCATATCGTTGACGACGTAGCTATTTCTTTGAATTTCATCAAAGTCAAACTTATGTACGAAGTACTAGTACTTATTCTGTGTCGTAGTTCAGATTGGACGCCGTAGTCATGTAGCCGCAAGGACATATATAAAAGAAATTCATATAATAAGAGTATTGTGTTGTATAACTTGCTACCGGAAGAGCTAAAAAACTTTAAGGGCCAATATTTAAGAGAAAAATGATTAACTGGCTTTTGGACAAATGTTTTTATAGTTTTGATGAATATTCTAATTATAATAATAATAATAATAATAATAATAAATAAAAAAAAACTATAACTAAAATTGCATCTAGTATCATCATGTCAGGCTTGATCAATACCCGTCTAAACATGAAAATAAAACGTCATCACTGAATGAGAGTATCTAAAACAGATAAAAAACATAATAATAAATTGTTTATTCATTCCATTGTTACAGATAATAATTATAATGCTTCAAATAACACAAGGAGCGTTCTCTTTTATCTGAACTAGGATAAACTTGTATCTCTGGCTAAAAGGAGCTTACATATAAATTTTTTTAGGCTTTCATAACTTTACAATAAATTGTCATTACATAATACATTTTTAGTGGGTTTTCTAAAATAACTATCTAGAATACAGTAAAAGTATTACATCAAAGCCAGCACTTTGACACAAAACAAATCGCGCGTTGGAAGCCTCAGTATATTTGATAACTGGGGCAACATCAATGCATGTTCCTATTATTTGTTTAGATCAGCGATAAATCGTGGGTTAGTAGGTCTAGGTACGATGGTTAGTATTCATAAATTTTACATGAAATAAATTATTACTATACAAAATATGTACTACTAAAATACTATTTTAAGTACTTAAAAACAAATGAGCATTACTACGAGCCTGCATAATCGACAGAGTTGATGTATCTGGTTTGATGTATGTGGTTGGTTTGTAATTGGCGACAACATACTAATATTTAATTAATTAATTTAAACTACCTAATATGAGTAATACTAATGTACCTAATTTAACTGACATTTATTTCTTATGTATAACATTATAATCGACTTTTTGCACGTCTGCGAGCAGACTGAACACATGCTACTTACTTTTATATGTTATCTTTGTTTACAGTGTTCTTGGCAAATGAACGTTTGAGTTTGAATTTGAGCCGTAGATTTCGGCTAAAACCGTTATCCACTGCCCCAAAGTTTGAACCACCCAAAAAGTATTCCTAGAAATTATTCTCAACTCGTGCACGATCAAAACATTTTGTGAAAATGTTGAAACGATCCAAAACGTACATTCATATTCATATCGCGAACGGGCGACTGAGTCAAATGTTTAAAAAAAAGAGATTCTGTAATAGAATTCTTGTGTTTTTCCGCCAATTCGGTTTTGTGAGCAAAAAATATAATGTACTAGCTGTTGCCCGCGACTTCGTACGCGTGGACTCGATGATACAAAAAAAAAATACACCCGTCGCGATCCAGCTATCATGATCTATTAGTCTACCATGTCGTAAAGAGTAGATAGAAATGAAAAATTAAGGTCAATATGCACTCTTTGTTAGATACGTTACTATCATCTCGCCATTTTCCTCTGGTAAGAAAATTTCGCATGGCAGTGACACCGACTTCAAAACTAAATTTTGTAACTAAGGTGTAAAGGATTTTGTTTTACTTTTTAGTTTACTTTATTGAAGGCAGTTTTATTCGTTAGTAAAAAAAACTGTAAGTTACTATTATCGTATAGTTATTATTATTATTAGGACCCTGTCGTGTCCCACTGCAGGGCAAAGGTCTCCCTATACCCTTTCTCCTATACCGTAAAGTAAGTAAGACTATTCTTATAGTAGTTCAATTTCCGTTAGTTAGTGGTAAGTAGTATAAAAAAATTGTGCCAATTGACTTTTGACAACAAAATTTCGACAAACTGTCTGTGGGGAAAGTATTAACGAACTACGCTTTAACGTTAAGGTCCGCACCATAAAATTATGATTCCTGAATGTAAACGCTTAAATACCTAAATTAATGCTGTAGCATATATGGTATACATGCCTATAAATTCTGAAGGATTCTCTCGATTTCTCCAGGTTTCCGACATCAGATCGTAACTTGGAGACAGTAGGATTACCTTGAGAGTTTAAAAATCAGTCTTAAGTAATTTGTAAGTGTAAGTCAAAAAAAATGCTCATCACGCTGAACACTGTTCCCTAAGGCGCTCTATTCATATCTATTATAGTTGAGCTGAGCTGCTAGGGTTCCATATCGGTTGCTCCAGACCTTCAATTTCTCTACGTCAATAGAAAATGCTTATCACGCTGAACAATGTTCCCTAAGGCGCTTTATTCATATCTCTTATAGTTGACCTGAGCTGCTAGGGTTCTATATCAGTTGCTCCAGACCTTCAATTTTTGTCTGTCAATAGAAAATGCTCATCACGTTGAATAACTTTTCTTATGGCGCTACTTTCATATCTTTCTTAGTTTAAGTGTACTGCTTAGGTTCCACGTCAGATACTTTGATCTTCAAAATAAGTTATACCCTAGTATTTGATCAGACATTTTTATAGAGCGATACCATCTAGTAGAAAACAATAAATATGGCAATACGTATTAAATTACCGGACAGCCATTTAGCTACTCTATATATAGATACTCAAAAAATATACTTTTTGTGATTGCATATAAGGTATTCATGGCCTAGATAAACTAAAACACATTACATATAGAAATTTCGTATATCTATTAGATTTCAAGTTGTCATACAAAAACAATAAATAATATCCCTGTTTTTCAATTAATGCCATATCAAAAAGCAAAGCCGTTATTGGTATTTGATAAAAATATATTAGTACCTAAAATTCGCAACAAGCACATTGTATCAAAATCAAATAATGAATGACACGCTCTCACAAATTATATGAATTGAACACAATCGCCGTTATTCTGGAAACATTGGATATAAATTGTAGAGGGCGCCACTGTGTCAGGAGCAGGCACTGCCGATGACGGGGGCGGGGCTGCGCGCACGCATAGAATAAGATTTGTAGAATAGAAAGGACATTAGGCACTAAATAAGCTAGAAAACTCTTAAAAAATTTAGTTTAGTACTTTTTAAGATTTCGTGTGGGTAGTTACATTTCGACCTAGGCAATTTCATAATTCGGTATGTAAAGTGGCTTTACACAGAAAACACACACATGCATAGTTTAGTGGCGGATGAGATGTCAATGGGTGATTTCCGCCTGCTTAGGGGTCGTGTGAATGTCAAATAATTTTGGTAAAAATCCCAATCTTTTATTTCTGTGTAATTTAAATGGCGAAATAGTGTTTAAAAGAGAGTAAAATCACCAAATGGTTTTGTAATTGGCATAGGTTTTATTTTACTTTATATACCGAATTGGCTGTTTCTTCATTTACTTTTGACGTAACATAGAGAAAAAAGTTTATACAGATCTTTCCTTAAATGTTGCTAAATGCTACTCTATTGATTGCTCAACTTTTCCTTTGTATTGTTTAGATAAAGTAAATTAATACTTACTCATAAGGAGTGTGTGTGATATCATTACTATATTCATCACATAGGTAATTCATATTATTAAAAATAAAACTATAGAATTAAGTGAACCTGTTCCTGTTTGAAGTCAATTAAAAAACTTAGACAAAATAAAAATAGGCATAAACATTAACGCAGTCAAACCATTCCAAATATCGATAAATCAAATTATGAATAATTGCCATCAATTTCCTTACTCGAGGAGCTTTGATGCTGGTTATCGAATTATTGGGCTGTGCTAACTCGATCCTTAGTCGATTCACGGCTATGTTGTTACCTTACTAATATGTATTTCTCAGGGGATTAAACTTTAAACATTGTTTTATTATTTGTTAGCAAGATAGAGTCGAAGCATTAGTCTTGTGGGAACAGAATAGATCGTTTTGATCTAAGCATTAATATTTTTCATTAAAGCGGTACATAGAATTTGTTCTTATATTGAAATCGCAAAAACTTTCTCAGTTAGGTGGATCAGTTGGCGTTTTTTGAGGATCGGCAATTCGCAAGTTGGCAATTTCCAATTTAAATTTTAATCATGAAATAAATTCTACTGATTTCAAAATCATTAGTTCATTACACCGAACGCAATCTCTGTTTTACTTCAGCCACAAAATGAAAATCAGATTAACTAACGAGCCGCTTTTCGTACAACTTAAAAACTCTGAACTTGACACTACCTACATGTATTTAATGGCCAATAAATATCTCAAAGACCCACATAAATTAGGCCAAAGCGCCAATTCTCGAAGAATCCCAAAAATTTACCTGTTTCTCTCAATAACAAGCAGACAATACCTTCGGCTGAAGAAAAGGCGTTATGAATTACCCTAAATCGATTTACCACAAACATAGCGAACGTCGAAATGCGTTAACAATGGAATAAGCCAGAAAAAATATATGAATGGACAGAAAGTATGAATGAAATGAATGGCCAGACACTCTGGCGTCGTTTATATTGTCATTTGAGTTGTTTTTTTTTTCAGTCGATGTTTTTTTCGTCTCTGCCAGTGCCGGCCAGTGATAAGCCGATATTGTGTGCGTATTTTATAGGTGGGCGAAAGTCATTGACGAATTTTTGTCTGCGAATTTCTTGTTTAGAATCGTATTGTTTGTGTGAAGTGAAATTGAATAATGATAGGACATGGGTATTATTTATTGGTTTTGTTTAGATTTTGTTACAAGTTTTTTTCTTTGGTATTATCTGAAGTACTCTTACTTTTTATGCAAATATTAAAGAAAACAGCAGTGATCTGGTACCTACTGGTCGGTAAATTATAATAAGATTGTGGGAATCTTACCTATGTAGATTGGATTGCAAAAAAGGATAGTATTTCTAACAATTTCCAATAACATTGATGAAAGCAACGCGGCATTACAGCGTTAAGAAGCACATGAAAATTTCGACAGGCTCTGCCAACGCTAGGGTGGCCAAGAGGTTAGGCAATCGCCCGGTATGCGAGGAACGCGGGTTCGATTCCCGCCTCTGGTGGTCATTTTTTCAAGTGCATTAATATATTTATTATTTCTAATTCTCTGTAATCAGAAAATAAATCTATGTCCTTTTGATATCCACCTATGATGTTCATAGGTGGATATCTGTGGTACTTGTTAAGGAAGAAATGTAACAAGCATAACCTTAAAATGTTAGCAAAACCTTATTTTAAGTCGGCTTCTTCAAAGAAGGAGGTTCCAAATTCATCGGAATCGTTTTTTAGCTGTTATAACAATCAATGTATCCCATTCCCAAGGCAGGCAATTTAAACTTTTATTTGATGTAAGTAAAGAGTTACGACGCCAAAAATCAGATAAAAATTGTATCTCAGAAATAAAAGATGGGGTTGATTTTTAAGTGAAGTGCTAAGATTGATAAGAGGGCTAAGCAGATTTGCCTTTTGATAATTTTTCCGACTTTTTCCAAAAAGCGGCAATGTTTACCTACTAACAAGAATGCGGAATGTATACGTGCTACCGAAAGGAAGCCGCGAATGTACGGATTGTCCTTATGTCAATCTTTTCAGAAAGGGTACATCTCTATCGATCATCAGCATGATCGATAAGATCGTTTGCGTTTGCGCACTCGAATCACAATAGTTTCGCGTTGCTTTGTCGGCGAGAGATTTGTAAAAAAATAAAAAATGCCGCTTTACGTACTCTTGGATTGATAAACTTGTGGTTTTTGTAAAAAAAAAAACTACGGTTGTAACTTTTCAAAACCAATATCTAATCTCTAGATTGCAAATGAAAGCTTATCACTTAAAAATATATATTTATTATTATTTGAAATGGGTTTGCTCTTGGCTCTAGACTAAGCCAGACTCACCCAGAAGGTTCTGGCACTCGCACTCACCGACGGAACACAGCAAGTGGCGCCGGGCTCCGACTTATTTAAAAGAATAGTTATAGAATAAAGGCATTAATTCCTGCGGCTATCAGTTTATTTCTTGCAACATCTACACGTACGGCTGATCATGTTAAAGGTATTTATAACCATTCCCGAAGCACTAAGGAATGTAGAAGAATATCACAAATTATTACGCCTCACCTCTGAGCGGTAATAGGCAATTAACTTGCTGCCAGTGACTTACTAGCCATTACAAAAGTTGATGCGAGGGCCCGTCACTCTGGTTCCAAGTCACGTCCTCGGAATGTGGGTTAAGTAAGAAATAATGCATCGATGGTTATATCGTACGGAGAAATGGAAGAACTCTAAGCGATTTTTTTTTATTTTATCTTTATTAAGGAAACAAACAGCTTTCTTGTAGTGTATTTAAAAAGGTAACAAATTAGCTTATACCTACACAAGCATTTAAAATTTCCAGTGCTAACTTTTACAATAGGTGCCAATAAGAAGACAAATGCGAAATATATAAAGTGTAGTCTATATTGAATAATATTTTGACAAAAAATCCTGACAGAAAATGCATTAAAAAGTTGCAAAGATTTCAGTGTTGTCGACGTTTGTCGAAAATAATCATAATATAGTTTTAAGGCTGAGAGTATTTTTTTTATTTTTTCCCTTTAATCACCTTACATCATTTGCACCTTAATTGACACACTTTTACATGCGATCTTATTGGCTTACAGATAAATTTTTAGTAAGATTTTAGAAAACTAGGAAATCAGTCTTATACAAATGAAAATTCCGTAAATTGTGCGAATAAATTCCGTTACCAATTTTGAATGATTATTATAACAAAGCAAGCTTTTTACCTAGAGTATTCGCAGTGATCTTATCTACCACGCAATCGGGATTCAATTTATCGGCACAAAGATTACTATCAAATGCCATTTTCTTTGTGTGTGAACACAGTGTCATAAACAAAGCTATTCTTTAAATCTGTCTGTCTTCATATCGGATTTCTCAAACTAATTCATGAAAATCGCTTTGGCAGACAAAGCTGCTCTATGAAACGTAAACAATAATTTTTGGATTACCACGGATTCAGATTCTTAATATAATTTTCTAGCAGCTGATATTTAAATATTGACATGGTTCTTTTTATCTTCTAGCTGTTTTAATAATAAATAATAATAATGTCCTCCCAGCCGAATTTCGACCACGGCAGCCTATCTCAACAAGATAGTTGCACGAGTTAGCCAACTGCGCGGCGGGACATATTATAGAGCACAAGTGTGTGCGTAATACACAGGTGCACTCTCAGTTCCTTCACTCTCATAATTTGGTGAGACGGCAGTCCGACATGTCCGTAGAGAGATCAGGCGCAGGACCAACGGCTTAACGTGCTTTCCGAGGCATGGGGGTGTTAACACCACCAACTTCCCGACTCCGGAGCTGTGTCTGAGTAATTTCAAGACAGAAAAACCCAAACACTCTCGGCCCGACCCGAGATTCGAAACCGGAACCTCGTGGATAGTACCCAGCGTGCTGACCACTAGACCAACGTGGCACTCAATATGAAGCTGTTGTATTATGAAGTTATTAACTAACGTTTTATTATGAATACGCCTGCAAAAATATCAGATTTCTTTTACAATCCTAAAGCAAAATAAGTCTTAAATTTCCTCTGAAATTTATAATAATAAGTCAGCCTATTAGATCCCACTGCTGGGAAAAGGCCTCACCTCAACTATGAGGAGGAACGAGCCATACTTCACCACGCGGGCTCAGTGCGGATTGGTGGAGGGGTGTATGTAAGGCAAGTGACAAACCTTACTGTCAGAAGTTATCAAGCCGCCCTAGGGCCTCTGACTAGGCTTAACGACTAATACCACAGATATTAGCTGAAATTTATAACTATAACTTTATTTAAGTGGGTTCAGTTCAGGCGTAAAAAAGACAAATAGACAAGAAGATAATTTTGGATTGGTAGTTTAATAGTAGGTATTCACCAACTTTGAGTGTTCTACTTTTACACAGTATAACACAAGCTTGTAACCCTTTTTCATCGACTTGAAAAAAATATGGACTCCGTACCGCGATACTAGAGAGTGAAGCAGGGTTCAAGCCTGTGTGTGTGAGATCATAGGGTTCGGCATTAGGGATCGGCTTACTTTGGTGTGAGTGTGTGCGTGAGAAGATCGTGTATTTACGATGATCACTCGCTTACTTTGGTGCTTCAGTTTTAATGTAGGCGACACGGAGTCCATATTTTTCTTCACGTCGATGCCCTTTTTATACAGATATTTCAATTCATTCCAGGTTTAAGTTTTATTGTTTGAAGAATTATTTTTAACTTAGTAAACGTAATAAAGGAATGTCAACTTCAATCCTCGATCCACCTTGTGTCGGAAATTAACTACCTAGTTTTCTATACTGGAAAGTTTTTTACCTCGTTATGAATTTAATATAAAATAAACTGTTGAGAAAAGTGTTTTGTGCTGAACTAAATATTGCGCATAAAAAATATTGACAACAATACTATAATTGAAAGAATCAGTCGTTACTTTGCGTAAATGAAATAGATAAATTAAAATTACTTTGTTTTGAATTTCCACTAAAAGACCGGCGCAGGCACCAAACTACGTTGAGTATTTGTTCAGGCGAATGCAGAATGCACCGCCTGCCCTCTCTCCATACGCATGCAGTACAGATATGCAGTTGTTTACAACCAACACCAACGTGCATAAAACCTTTTATTTAATATATATAATCTTTGTCAAAAGCATTTTGAACTTTTAGCA
This sequence comes from Pyrausta nigrata, assembly GCA_949316185.1. Taxonomy (NCBI): domain Eukaryota; kingdom Metazoa; phylum Arthropoda; class Insecta; order Lepidoptera; family Crambidae; genus Pyrausta; species Pyrausta nigrata. The sequence continues at coordinate 17,344,011 of OX438947.1, read as the reverse complement.
GATGATAGGTAGTTCTTAACAAAAATTTTTTACAATAACCCCGTGGACATTGTTGTTGGTCATGCAATCACAGATATTTTATAGTATACTTTAGATTAAGAACCATTGTAAGAATGTTGTCCTAAATAAATAGAAAAAAAAACTAGACGCGTTTCGCCACTTCACGCGGCATCCTCACGAGAAGTTGTCGTCTAGGAGTTAGCGATAGGCGTTTTAAAAAAAATCGAATGAATCCTCAATCGACCATTCGAACTATCGATTGATGATTTAGTAATTCGAAAAAAAAACGAATAATAATAGACATTCGAATGATAATCTATAACAACTATTACTTACGCTTCAAACTCGGCCCTTCGATGCATTAGATCGAATTGCTGCGAATAGGCGCACAGACAAGCAGCGAACGAATGATTAATCGACGCGTCGAATGACGATTTATTCGTTAGTAGTTAGTAGTACGGCCTGCGCACCACGCGCTCCGGTATTGCTCGCCGCATAATTGAATTCATTCGATTGCAGACACCATTCGAATAATATGATTAATTTAGTAATAAGCGCCCATCACTACTCGACGTGCGGCATGCGTGTTGAGGGAGGGCGGGCTTTGTACTTAGCATTTGCCCGAACTAATATTAATCGCGGTAACGGTTGGTGTGGTTTGGTGTTCGAGCCGGCGACTCTAAGCGAAAACTTAGAGCAAAGTAGGTAATATTAATTTATCTATTCATCGACTATCCGAGCGAATGCTTTCCAAACTGAGATACTGGAACTGTAGCCAAATCCCAATGTTTCTGGAGCGAACTTCGCTATCACCAACGAAATGTCACAATATGTATGCTAAAGTCACGTAATGGTTTGTTGGCTTATGTCAGTTTCATGCATTTTATTAGCGATGACGGATTTTGCTCAGGAATAAATTGTCATTTGGCTACGGGTCCAGAGGACGTCAGTCTCTCTACAAAGTTTTGTGTTTGCTGCGCCAGTAAACAGGCGTTAACTATCATCAGCACTTTGGGAAATATACCTACTAGGTAATATCTGCAAATATTTTACAATCAGTTAAGATGGCTTACTAACTTTTTTTATCGTCAGGGAAACGCTCATACGCATACCCGCCGACCGCGGGGGTAGACGGGGGTTGTGTGGGACCCCAGGCTTAAAGTCCACCTACCCACTAAAACCTGACGGCGTTCATTCTCGTGCCATTAGTGAGGCAAGAACCAGCGGGTAAGGCCCTGGGCATATGACCTGAGCATTCGTCCACGATCCTGTCGCTGATGCTGTCAGCGCCACCAAATCGTCTTATGGCGTTTGGTGATGGAAAAGCAGTGATTCCAGATTGTTTGATATTATAAGGTTAAAATAATATATGGGTCTGCAGTGGTTCTATAGTTTTATTATATTTTTACAGCCAAAAACGCCTTTGTTTTATATCTTTGACTCCTTAATATCAGTTTCCTTTAGTAGAATATAGAAGGTTGAATTTGTTGAGTGGTAAAAAACAATATTTTCAAACTCTTTAGATAAATACTGAATAATTTTCAGAGAAAATTATCACTGAAACATTCAAAAATAACTGTTTCATTCCCCATTGCGGCCTGAAATCCGAAAACAAAAAGTTCTCGGGTGATTTGCACCGTGGTGCGAAAAGATCCGTTGAAAAAGAGCTCTGGGGCGATTCGCATCGCGGTCCGAATCGCTCGTGGTGCAGAATGCTAAAGACCCTATTGATCGACTCAACATGCCATTTATCTTTTTAAACATTTAACTACGTTTATTGAAGACTAATGAATTATAATTATTTTACGAACGGTACATATTAAAGGATTTCCTAAATAAAATAAAATAAAAGATATTGCGACAATGGACAGTATGATGAGCAAAAAAGTGATAGATTGCGATTAATCAAGGACGTTACGCATGACGACTAATTATTCAAACGATCCCCTGAAGTATGGCATCAGAGACAGCGGGTTGCATTTATTAGAACTTAGTATATTCAAATTAATAAATTGTTTCGACAATTACACTAATTAGCTAGACCCATATTAAGCGGTAGGAGTAGGCTTGCCAACCGCCCCGCTATACGCGTTTAACGCGCGTATACGCGACCCTTTTATAGAGGCGCCCCGCTCAGGGTGCATGCGGGACGCTTAATATCCCGCTTTTCAGAATTAGCTACGACATACGCACCACACGTCATATACGAGTATAAAATAAACCATTTATGTTACAGTTTAAAATATATAGATATATAATTGTTTTACTATTAAACATGTACTTTTATTAATGTGTGAAGTATGTTTTTTTTTCGAAAATGTTGAATTCAGATCATGGTTGTTTTAAAGATGGATCCTCAGCCTAAGGATGCAATTTCAAGTTCACAAACCGTTTTGCCATTGCATGTCATTAAGAAACTGGTTCTACCACCAGGCTATAATGATTAATGATCCAGAATTATCGGTGTTGTAAGGTGAAGTCGTTTTATTTATGTGTTGGCATACACAACAGGTAACGATCAGAAAATCTTGTATACACAGCGTTGCGCACAATACGTAAACTTACTTTAAAAAAATTAAGCTAAAGCACAACGTTTTACAAAAATTTCCGCTGGCACTTGCACCACACAAGTAGGCAGACATGATTATCCCTTTGTCCGAGAGCAGGCACGTATAAAGAGAATCGGAACGTTGATTCAATGTGATTGTAACAAATGTTGACGAAATCATTCGTTTTTGCTCTTTCTCAATTCGGATTTTAAAACCTCGTTTGCGGTTTTTCACAAACGGAACGACAAACTGATGACTTGGTTATTTCATTCTCAAATCATTGTTATTTGGTGTGAATTTATGTTACCAGATATTGTTTTTGTAGATTCACCTAAAAAAAAGAAAGTTAGCCTATTATAAAGGTCCTACTGCTGAGAAAAGGCCTCACCTTAACTATGGACGGTACGAGCCATACTTCACCACGCGGGTTCAGTGCGGATTGGTGGAGGGGTGTCTGTAAGGCAAGTGACAAACCTTACTGTCGGATGTTATCAAGCCGCCCTAGGGCCTCTGACTAAGCTTAACTGCTTAACGTGCCTTCCGAAGCACGGAGATGCTTGTCATGAACGTTACTTGAATGGTCGAAATGGTCACCCATCCAATCACGTCCGCGCCGTTTGTTGCCTAACTATGGTATCACTACCAAAGCGCTGCCACCACTGCGCCACAAGCTCCTCAATTCGCCTAATGTTTTGGTAATTATTGCCGAAGATAAAAAAATATAAGTATTTCCGTATTTTATTTCACTGCAACCTTCTTCAATGAGACGTAATATTTGATTATTCGTGGGAGTAGTGGTAAAGAAATACAAGTAATATAAGTAAAAATATTTTATTAGGTAAAACATACCTTAATATTTATTTAAACACTTAATTTATTTATATTTTATAATTATAATAAAAGGCGAAAGCTTGTAAATTATATACAGCAATTCACGAATACCATCTAGGTATTATATATTTATTTAATAAGCAACATAGTGGTAGCATAGGAACATAAGTTATATAAAATATATTACATGACATAATAACAATAAAATCAAAATAAAGTTAAATAAAAACAATATTACCAGACAGTTCAGAGCTCCGATGTGCTGTGTCCGACGGCTGGACAACGACTGAGCTGTCGAGAAGCGCACTGGCTATTTATAGCGACGAGTAAACAAGCTGGTCGGGGGGGTATCGCCTGACGCGCAGCTTACGTCATTAGCACTTGTTGTTTGTTACAATTTTAATTTGAAAAATGGTTATTTTATCAATTAAAATATGCTTATTCTCCCACACGACCATCCTGACGAGCAGCTTGTTAAGCTCGCGAAACAAGAATTAGAATTAATAAAATTGTATTTACAAAGTTACAATAAATTATCAAATTATTCGCACATGTTCCTAAGCCAAATCATATAGCTATAATACAAGTAATAGTCAAATCACATGAACATAAGCCAAATCGCATGGCTATTCAAATAACAGTCAAATCACATGACCCAAAGCCAAATCACATGGCTACACAAATAATAGTCAAATCACATGACTCAAAGCCAAATCACATGGCTACATAAGAAATGGTCAATCACATGACCCAAAGCCAAATCACATGGCTTTACAAATAATGGTCAAATCACATGACCCAAAGCCAAATCACATGGCTACATAATGGATAATTGCTCATTTGAAATCATTCACAGTGTTTTAACGATATAATTAAATAACACGTCTTAATTAAGATTTATCAATATTCAAAAACATGCGCGTGCGTTGGCCAAGCGCAAACGCAAATAGTTGAATATTGATAACAATAACATAATAACGGTATTACATATTATTGTAACGAATCAATCAATTCATTGCCCATCTCGGGAGACATTAACCGTAAATTATCATGAGATACATACAATTCATTGCCGGTACTATGTACGCGTATTATCTATCGTTATCTTTTACATCAGTAATAACGCAAGGACCTCGAAACTTACTGTCAAGCTTATTAATGGATCGTAAGTTTTGTTGGCCAAAACTATGTCGCCGACTTTAAAAGGAATAATTTTTGCCTTAGTTTTGTCATACTGTTCTTTATGTTCTAGACCGCGCTTGTCCATTCTGTGTTTTGCTTCAGAACGGCAAGTTTCTAAGTCCAAGCGTTCCAAATCTTGCATTAAGGCTGATATGGCTGGAGGTGACTGATTGTAACCCATCAAAAGTTGGAAAGGCGTGTGACCAGTGCTTTTATTAAAAGTGCTATTAATTGCCAACTGAACTTCGCCGACAGAGTCCTTCCAACTTCTTTTGGAAGTATGTTCTACTATTGTAAAGCAATTAGTCAGAACCTTCATCATACGTTCGACCTGACCGTTTGCTCGAATGACGCCACTTGCAATAAAATGTAGTTCTATTGACCACCGTTCACAAAAATTAGTTAATTCTTTTCTCGTATAACTGGCTGCTTGATCGCAAATGATTCGTTTAGGGGTTCCAAAATTATATATAAGTTATTTTAAACAATTGACAGTAGCAGTAGCGGTAAGGTTATTAACTGGTTTTATAAAACAAAATTTTGTAAATGCGTCTACAAACACCACAGCGTATTGCTTAGTGGGTTTACTGCCACTTAATTTACCGGTAGTGTCCATATGTACGGTGTTAAAGGGAACTGGTGGTTTGTCGATTGGATGAAGAGATATTTGTCTAGAACCGGACTGGCTTTTATTAATTTTGCAGGTCAGACAACCGTCAACATACCGTCGGGTGTATTTAACCATATTCGGAAACCAAAACTGCTCTCGAAGTTTTTCTACAGTTATTTCCCAACCGAAATGTTTCAATGAATCGTGGTAAAGTTGAATTAAATGCCAACGGTAACTTTTAGGAACAAAAAGACATTTTTTAGTTTTCTTATCTTTTGTATTGTAAATACGATATAGCAATCCATTATGAATTTCATAACTCGATGCCAAATTTTTATCCATTGTGTTGTTTTTTAAAGATTCTATAATGCTTTTGGATTTCGAATCGTTATTTTGTTCTGCTTCTAACCAATCACTGTAATTATGGACACTATTGATATTAAGTTCCGGAGGATTGTGGCTTAGAAAATCAACATGGGGTATGCGTGCGCCTTTTCGATATTCGATTTCAAAATCAAATGACTGTAAGTATGCCCACCATCGGTGAACGCGAGGAAGCAATTCCTTCTTATGACGCGAATCCTTTAGAGAGTTACAGTCGGTGATTACTTTAAAAGACCTTCCTAATAAATAGTGACGAAAGTGTTTTACGGCTCTGACAACGGCTAGCGTTTCCAACTCATACGAGTGGTAACGGCTTTCAGTTTCAGTTGTGCGCATGCTAAAATATTCAATTACTTTTAACTCGTTGCCATGCTTTTGAAAAATAACTGCCCCTAAACCAGCAGAACTGGCGTCAGTATGAAGTTCGATTGGTTTTGCAGGATCAAACAAAGTTAAAATTGGTTCAGAAGCTAAATATTCTAGAATTTTGTTCCTTGCATCTTCATGCTCTGACGTCCAGTTCCACTTGGCATTGTTTCGTGTAAGGTTGTAAAGGGGTATCATTGTGAGTGAAAAATTTGGAATGAATTTGCGAAAATATCCTGCGAGGCCACAAAATTGACGTCCTTGCTTTTGTGTCGTTGGAACGGGAGAGTTTAATAGTGCTCTAATTTTACCAGGGTTTGGTTTAACTTGCCCATTAGAGACGACTCTACCTAAATACTCAATTCCAGTTTGAAGAAACGTACATTTTTTAATATAAGTCAGCCTATTAGATCCCACTGCTGGGAAAAGGCCTCACCTCAACTATGAGGAGGAACGAGCCATACTTCACCACGCGGGCTCAGTGCGGATTGGTGGAGGGGTGTATGTAAGGCAAGTGACAAACCTTACTGTCAGAAGTTATGAAGCCGCCCTAGGGCCTCTGACTAGGCTTAACGACTAATACCACAGATATTAGCCGGGACCAACTGCTTAACATTTTGTAAGCGATCTAGTCCCTGTTCTGGGGTCTCAGAATTAATTATAACGTCATCTATGTAGATAAGTACAAATTCATCTATAAATGGTTTGAGTGCTGTGCTGATAGCCCTCTGAAAAACTGGCGGAGTATTGCAAAGACCGAAAGGCATTCTTAAAAACTCATATTGTCCGTCAGGTGTGACAAAGGCAGTTTTTTCTACAGAATCCGGTGCTACAGGGATCTGGTGGAAGCCAGAGGCCATGTCTAAAAATGTAAAGTACTTAGTTTTTGACAATTTACTAATATGATCATCAATCAACGGCAGTGGGAAGTGGTCGCGAACAGTGTTTCTATTTAATTCTCTATAATCAACGCACATCCTATCCGTTCCGTCTTTTTCACGCACCAGCAAAATAGGGCTTGCAAATGGAGAATTACTGTCACGGATAATATTATTATCTTTTAAATCTTTGACTATCGCCTTGACATGTTTACGTTCGGTTGGGGCTAACCGATATGGTCGCCTTTGTACTATCTTGTCCGGATTTTTTAAACGTATGTTCAATTCGCCAGTGGTAACCTGGGAAACCTTACTGCCAACCGTGAACATATCAGAGTAAGAGTCAAGAATATCAGTTAACCGATTTATGTATTTATGCTCAATGTTTTTATTTATGTTTAAGTTTTTTGTATCTGAATTTTGGACAAGGTTGATACTAAACGACTCACGAGAAATATATGTTTCATTATTGGTGAAAGTTACTTTTATTCCAGGTGTTTCAAAGAAATTTTGGCCAAGTAATATGTCGTACTGGATGAATTGATCGGGAACAAGAATAAACTCTAATTCGAGGGTTAAGCCATCAATACTAATCTCACAGATCTTTTTACATGATGAATTAAATGAATTACTTCCAACACCTTTTAAGATAGTCATCTCGTAAGACATTTTGCCTTTTACGGAATTTCCAACGCTATCTCGAATTAATGAGCACTCAGCACCACTATCTAATAAGCATGAAAAATCATGATCATCAATTCGAACGGTTTTACATCTATTTTTACTCACACATAAAGCATTGACGTTCGTCGATGATGACTTTTTATCCTTAGCCTTTTTATTGAAACAATTATCAAACGTTGAAAACAATTATCAAACGAGTGACCCTTCTTTTTACAAAAAGTACACGTCACAGGAGTTTTGGTGTTATTGGAATTGGACGGTAAAGATAGCTCCTTTTGAGCCACTTGAGCACTTGCAGTGGAACGACACTCCTTTTGTAAATGACCTAATTTGTGACACTTATGGCAACGCTTTTGTTTATTATCAAAGTTATTGGGACGTGATCGTTTTGGAGGTATTGTATGGTCTGTATTTTTATTTGGTCTTTTACGTTTGTACGAATTTAGGCTTTGAATTAACTGTGGCAAATTTTTGGGCGTCAAACGTAACAGGTCAGAACGTATACGAAAATCCGACATACCTGAAATAACTGCCTCAACCAGGCGTTCATCAGTAGTCATCTACACACCAATCGCTTTCCTCGCTAACTCCCATTTACGCGTAGCATACTCGGCGAGACTGCTGGCCTGCTCACTGGTGTACTCCATGAAGAGGGTAAGGTCGTCGTAGTAGCGGGCTTTATCTGCAAAAGTTTCCACAAGTCTTGTTTTCAGTTCTATCCAAGTGGTCAGGGAAGTATAATTGCGACGTGACCATTCCGCCGCACGCCCACGTAAGTTTTTTCGAGACAAATTAAAGATTTCCCTATCAGTTAACTCATATTCGATCTTTAAATCTTCTAAATTTTTACACCAACCTTGAATGGTGTCAGTACGATCGTCGGGGTCAAATGGTGGTACATAAATGTGTTCTAAGCTACGATTACGAGGAACTGATTTTGGTTTATGTACATTGAAAGCATTGGCAGTAGTTTCTATAAATTTGGACATCATTTCTTGCATCATAGTTTGCATGAAAGTAATTGGAACGAAACCTGTCCTTGTGTGTTGGCCGGAAGTGGAGCTGCCTGCATCATCGATGTCATGGTCGCCCATAGGTGGATTTCGAAGCCCGATGACGGGCGATGGCTCCCTGCTGCATGGCTGGCTCGGCGGATCATCGTGCACCGGTCTGGATTCATCCGGTGGTTGCATGTTTGAAAGGCGTGACCTGAAACATTAAACATTCATAGGCGTAGTTTGGGTTAAAATAATCCCTCGATCCCACTTCTGATGTGGGAGTTGTGGTAAAGAAATACAAGTAATAAAAGTAAAAATATTTTATTAGGTAAAACATACCTAATATTTATTTAAACACTTAATTTATTTATATTTTATAATTATAATAAAAGGCGAAAGCTTGTAAATTATATACAGCAATTCACAAATACCATCTAGGTATTATATATCTATTTAATATGCAACATAGTGGTAGCATAGGAACATAAGTTATATAAAATATATTACATGACATAATAACAATAAAATCACAATAAAGTTAAATAAAAACAATATTACCAGACAGTTCAGAGCTCTGATGTGCTGTGTCCGACGGCTGGACAACGACTGAGCTGTCGAGAAGCGCACTGGCTATTTATAGCGACGAGTAAACAAGCTGGTCGGGTATCGCCTGACGCGCAGCTTACGTCATTAGCACTTGTTGTTTGTTACAATTTTAATTTGAAAAATGGTTATTTTATTAATTAAAATATGCTTATTCTCCCACATATTTATTTGACAGAAGGTCTTGAGTTATGTGAATAGCCCGTCGTAGTCATGTAATGAATAGTATGGGTTAAATGGTTCCATATTACCAACTACTACTTGGTATTACTACATCTGACGACCGCCTTGGTGTAGTGGTCCGCGCACCGGACTACAAAACCAGAGGTTGCGGGTTCGAATCTCGCAAGGGGTTAATGTTTGTATGATGAGCACGAGTATTTGTACCTAAGTCATGGAGGTACGAGTATAAACGTATATAAGTATGTCTATCCGTAATTCTAGTCACCATAGCACAAGCACACGCTGAGTTTCGGGCTAGGTAATTGGTGTGTTTATTGAGCAATTTATTTATTTATACATCTTATCAGAAAGTTATTTACGCCATAATGAACATAATAACGCAATTAACACACTTCGAGTATTACAAAACTAAAATCTAAATGCCTCGTACACAGACTCTTGAGTGTCGCTTCTCTCATATTAATTCGGCATCAATATTCCTCTCATAGTCTGGCACTCTACGTGTGTAGTCGCTACGGGCTCGGCTTTATTTCATAAGCAAGCGAATTTTTTTTTTTAAATCCAAGCGACTTAAGTGGTTTTGTTTTGATTGGCCAGTAGAGCGTTTCCTGAGACTTTCCTGCAGAAGACATTCTTAATCTAACAATAACGTTAACTTACTCTCATTTCACCTTACGATACGATACGATGTGCTATTCAGCCAGGATTCAAGCCTGATCCGGTAAAACCGGCACACCAAATAGCACGATTTTTAAAAGGAAAGACACACTCTGGGATGGGAGAGGAAGACCGACTAGCCGGAGCCGATGGCCGATGGGGCCACAACCAACAAGATATGCATCGAGCTTGGTAAAGAAATATAGGTAGAGACAGGTATCGTTATAGGACTGAGCGTTGATGAGGTGGGCGATCTGCCTTGGTGGATACACGTGGTGTTCTTCAAGAGCTTCTGTTTACTACAATATTTTGATTTGTTTGTGTACCCTATTGATACTGCGCCGCGCGCACTCGCACGCGTACTTACCTAGTTTTTATTTGTTTAAAACGTACCGTGAGAACCCCGGAGCCCCTAGTTGCCACCGAGACATTGCCTATGACACATGTACTGACCAGAGTGCTTTCGCCGCGTGTGTATCCTGTGAAGTTCCTTACAGACATTTCGAGTGATTGTGGCCTGTGAAGTGTGTGAAGTGAACCCCTGATGTGGCAAGTACCTAGCTAAGACATGACGAATTTTCCACCTATCATTGTCGCCCTCCACGTGTAATCCACTGCCTAAACTCTCAAACAGCTTCTTTAGTCCTTTCGGGTATTTCTTCATTTCTTCGGTTCTTGTACTGCCTTCGGCTTTCGAAGTTTTCTGTGTTCTTGTTACATATACATTTAGTTCAGTTGTGTTGATGTTGCAGAGCTGTGGTTTGATTCGCTTATTTGTTTCGTCTGATTGGAATATTTCGTGTGCAGCTTTTCTCATCTTTTCGCTAGCTCGTTCCAATCTTTCCGGCATCGCTTGTAGTACCTAAAGTCTTGAACTAGAGGGTCTCGTGTATATCGGTCTGCCAATCGTTTAATCTTCTTGCTTTGTATCTTGTGCACTATGGAGGATGTAAGGGTGTGCGCAATGTAGAATGTGGCCATAGTAGAGTCTTATAAATTTGATCTAATTCGTTATAGTCATGCCCTGTAGAAGCTGATGAACTTTTTGGTTTCTTGGTGGATTCTTGCTATGACTCCGTACTCTTTTATAATGATCCTTTCATAATGAAATCCCTAACATTGATCTGTTCGATTGCGTGATTGCAACCGCGTTTAGCTCATAGTAGGCCCTATTATCATCATAATAATATAGTAGTTATTCTCGTCAATTAGTGTGTCTTATGTTTTAGTGAGCGGTCCCAGCTAGAGTAATTTTGCTGTGTTGAGTTTTCTTTTTGCTATTAAGATAAGAAATTTTATGGTACACGTGTGTTGGTTTTTAGACTTCGGTTTGTTGCAATTTTAGGGTCGCTTTTTAGGGACGGGGCTGTGTAATGGTTATTGTTTGTTACCTTTGTTTTATTGATATCCAGCTGTTTAGAAAGTTTCTCGGGGTTTTTACAATTAATTCTCTAAGGCCTGTTGCTATTGCTTATTTTATGATGGGCAGCTTCAACTTCCACGCACGTGTTGCGCAAGTTTTTTATTTGTGCGAAGCGCTTAGGTTTACTGTTGTAGGGTTTTTATTTAGCCAAAATGTGTTTTTTGTTATGTGTTTTCCTCGTTTTCAATGTTAGGGACGGTATTATCAATTTTTAATGCCTGTTGGGTATCTACATAGATTTATGGGAATTCATCAAGTTCACGTTGCGTAGCTATGAGCTATTTTATGGTTTTCTAGATGTTTTATGCATGGGGAGATTAAGTTAACTATAATGGCAAGGTATTATAGTTGTATAATATTTTTAGGGTTCCTGATAAAATATTAGATTTTTCTCTATTAAGATTAGTTGCTGTGATAGGTTTGGAGTCATGTTTTTGCTACTTAAAACCTTATCTTTAAGTGTTTGACTATTTTTGGCTAGAAATCATATTTTTATTATGTTCTAGTTTTGTGTCCTAAGGGTTATAAGCGAAATAGGATGTAGGTGTCTGTGTTATGAATGTCGGGATCTTTGTTGATTATATTGTGTATTATTTTATATTTCAATATGGACGGATCTCACCAAATTAGTATCTCTATAAGGTGGCTTTGCTGCGTGCTGGGCTTTATTCTGGGTTCGTATCGTAGCGATTGAAAGTGCAGGCCTTGCTTGTGGGTTCCCTCTTGGGCTAGACACGTTCTTGATTGCGATCACACACATGAAATGAGATTTTAACATCGTCACTCGCCGAAAATTACCAAATTAAATACACTGGCAACGATACTCGCACGGCGCACCGAGTTAAGCGCGATTTACGCGACCCCCGTACCTAATAAAATGCGGTTTACTACATTCACATTGACATGAACGCGATTCGTTTCGATATCTGTACTGATTAGAACGTCGTTCACTGGGTAATCACACTGAATTTGACACGATTCACTACAGCACCAGCACTGAATTAATTGCAATTCACTACCACGACACTCACACTAAATCGAACGCGATTCACTACGATACCCGCCCAGAATTAAGTACGATTCAGTACGACTCCAGCACCAAATTAAATGCGATTTACTACGACACTCGCACTGAATTAAACGCGATTCACTACGACGTCCGCGCCGAATTAAATGCTATTCATTACGACACCCGCACCGAACTTAACCGGCAAAATATGTAGTATGGAATTAAAACAATACGATACTTCAAAACAACTACTAATATTTAAAATAAGATTAAGAAAAGTATTTAACTCAATCAACGACAACTATAGCCCGGTTTTGTATTTATATGTTTGGAAGGTTCCACACGATTTTTAGTTCGTAAGACAATAGCGCGCGCGTTTCAGGTCGATCAATAGATATCTTGGGGTCCGGCCCGTTTTCGGAACACGTGTTGCACCCGACCGCTCGCGACCGCTGACAGAACAAGACTCCAACTTACTCTCATTTCACCTTCTAAATAAACCACACTATGTCTTTTCGAAACGTTCTTTTTAATATACCTGAAGAGAAATGGTATTTTTTAAAGAAAATTATATTTTTATTTTAATAATTCTTTTCCAAATAGGCTCCACCACGGCTCCGTACAAAATCAGCCTTTTTTTTAGAATGAAATGATATAATATAAAATAGGTACTCATTATGGAACGCCACACAGTACATATTTGCAAAACGTTCTAAAAGAATTGCACAATTTAGGTCTTATTACTAAAAGCTATTTGTTCAAGACAGCCATTGGGTAGACATTTCTAAAAATCTAAATTTAAACCATGAATTACAGTTATTACAGCTTTGGACACGATCAACTTTTAAGTCAAATATTATGAGTAACAATTTAATTAATCAATTAACCAGTATAAGCTAAGAGCATCGGTCGCGCAGTGGCTAGCGGGTTGCCTCTTATACGGGAAGAACCGGTTTCGATTCTATATGCCTCCATGTACCAATGACTTTTTCAGAGTTATATACATTGTGTCAAAAACCGATGCTCTTATGGTGAGGGAAAACATCGTGAGAAAACTTGCACGTTTTGGCAACTGAATGTGTAATCATGGTCTAAAACTGGTCAGGTTTCCCTTAACAGGGTCACGGAGGTCACCTGATCTGCCCAATCCTGAATCATGGTCAGCGGACCCTGGGCCCTCGCGTGCGAGTGCACAACCCGTATGACGCTAGGATGATGATGAGTAACGAGTATAAGCTCATTTCGCTCGCTTGTCTCATATAAAATAACCTACTTTTTACACTACTTACATAGCATGACTATGGAACGATTAAAACTTTTGTCCACTTAACGCGATTACAGAGGGATTCATTCGTTAATTAACTTGCTGGCATGAACATGTTAATAAGTTTGGGAATATTAGCATTTCAAGTTTTGTGTTTAACTTGTCGTTTAATAGAGTGATGATGAAGTGTAAGGAGTGAGGAGGACGCTTATTAAAGTGCTAGATTCTACAAAATGAAATTGAATTAAATGGAGTTGTGAATTGAATTGCTCCAACAATCACACCAAATACCTAGCCCCAAACTAAGCGTGAGCTTCTGCTATGGCGACTAGGATAACGGATAGACATACTTATATACGTTTGTAAACATGCATCCATGACTTAATAGGTACAAATGCTAAAGGTCATCATACAGACATAGGTATGCCTCTTCCGGGATTTGGACCCGCAACCGCTGGTAGTCCTAGAAATATAGAAACCTTTATTGTCAGTAGAAGTAATAAAAATTATGAATGTCAAGGATATTGGTAACGAAGGCTTCTAATTTTGCATGCAAAATAATTTTTCCCCTTGTTCCATTTTTCCCAACAAAATAAGTTATTAAAAAAAACATATAGATCCTTTTGAAGCAAATAAAGAAACACATTACGAAAGAGTGCATAAGTGTTCTTTAAAATCTAAAATCAATTTATTCAATAACCAGTATTTTTGTACCTTTTTTAATCCAGAAACCGTGCTAAAGTAACAATGCAGCAGTTGCAGCTTCTAATAAGCATATCAAAAGGCGGGGCCATGTTGCCATGGCGACAAGTCACGCCCACTGGAAGGGGTAGGCAGATGCGCATGAGTTGACGATTTGTCGTCGCGCCGGTCGCAGTGAAAGGTCCGACTCAAAGCAACTTGACAAAAGTTATTAATCTGATAATTTTGGATACAACCATTGTAAGAGTTTTTAGTGCTTTGCAATTTTTTTGTCTGATTTCATTGATCATTGAATAGAAAGTAATTGATTAATAAATACGAGAGGCTATACGAGGAAATAGTTACCTTAGCCTGAGTTATTTTTAGGGTTCCGTAGTCTGACAAGGAATCCTTGTAAGATTGTTCAGTCCGTCCGTCCTAGTCTGTCACAGCAGAATATCTTCTACGCTTATGGATTGATTTGCATGTAACTTGGTTCGAGGATACTTTACATATAGATCTAATTTTTTAAAATACAAAAATTTAATTAAAATTACCCCTTTTTAAGGGTACCTTTTTAAGGTGCTTGTGGCGCAGTGGCGGCAGCGCTTTGGTAGTGATACCAAAAGTTAAGCAACCCACGGCTCGGTCGTGATTGGATGGGTGACCATTCCGACCATTTAAGTGACGTCCATGACAAGCATCTCCGTGCTTCGGAAGGCACGTTAAGCAGTTGGTCCCGGCTAATATCTGTGGTATTAGTCGTTAAGCCTAGTAGGGGCCCTAGGGCGGCTTGATAACTTCTGACAGTAAGGTTTGTCACTTGCCTTACATACACCCCTCCACCAATCCGCACTGAGCCCGCGTGGTGAAGTATGGCTCGTTCCTCCTCATAGTTGAGGTGAGGCCTTTTCCCAGCAGTGGGATCTAATAGGCTGACTTATAAGGGTACCTCCCCATACATGTAAAAGGAGAGTGAATTATTTTTTTGAGTGCACCCCCTTGTGTGGGGTATCGTTGAAAAGGACTATGAAAATAAGGTAGGGTTTCCATACAACAATTTTCATTAGCTTTACCATTTGCGAGATATAGCCCGCCAAAGTCGTTTACACGGTGTCCCCCCGCTGTAATTTCTTAAGCCTTGGACCTATAAACTTCAAATCACTCACGTAAAGAAACAGGCGCGGAAACTCTTTGTAAAATTGTTTTTGTGATAAATACTTTTGAAAATATAAATAAAATAAAAAATATACTTTTTTTGCCTATACTGTCTAATGTTTTATGTTAATGGTACGGAACCCTTCGCGCGCGAGTCCGACTCGTACTTGGCCGGTTTTGTAGTTAAAAAGTTATTTGTGCCATCAGCCTTTATTTATAAAAAATGCTCCAAATTTTTATCCTCAAACTGAATTAGTATTGTGAATTTACAACCGTAACCACAAAACACACAAACGAGCAACAAAAAGGTTGCAACTGAAATAAACAATAATAGTGGTAATTGAATTTTGACCACCTACATTGCTATAAGTTAGACAGTCCCTTTCCGGATCACAGCTGGAATTATTCCCAATCTGTGTCCCACTGGTGTCCCGGATCTAGCTTTTCCGCAATCCAGCCCATTTCCATTCCAGTGCTGTGACTGATGGCACTTTATCGACTTTCGATAGTTTTTGTTCATCCTTGATTTACTTTGAGTTTTTTTGTTTTATTATACAATTTTAATGGATACTTAGAGAAATATCAAGCTACAAGTTTACAGATACTGCTGTGTAGAGTCCAAGAAATAGCATGTTAACGCCATATAAATCGCCAACATTTAAGTTAGCATTCAAATATGACATTTTTTTGTTCTAAATTGAATAACAAACGTATAGTTTAAGTAGCCGTACTCAATAAAGTAACGTATTCGATTTGGACTAGTAGGCGTTCATTGGATACAACAGTGCAATCACTGTACAAACAATTTGCCTCCAAGTCCAAATTAAGTACTTCGTGTTTTTTATTTTACGTTTTGTACAGATCATTCTAAGATTAAACACAAAAGTATATTCGGTATTGCTTCAAATTATAAGCTAATGTTGTCTGCACTTTGTCGATAATCTGTAACGACACTAGTCTGCAGTAGTCTGTTTCGGCTAGTACAACTCTAATCCTAGTAGATAGCTAGTATATTAGTACATTTTTAATACAGGCGGTGCGTCCTGCGTAGGCTTAGTAAATTACTTAGGTATAAACCTGTCTATGTACCTAATATGCTAAAGCACAGCAATTGAACTAAATATATACAGGGTCTAACGAAATTAGTTATCAACCGACAAAGGGGGACCGAAAAAAATGAACCATAGTTTTATAGTAATTTTTCAAAGTTATGTTTTCTAACAAAATAATTCAATTAAAATACTGCAAATGATTAAGCACGCTGTATCTTTACTTTACGCACACAATTGCATCAATTCACAGATACTGTAGTTACACGAACACAATTCAAAACGCATTGTACGAAAACCACACACACACAGCTGTAAATAGTGTGTTTTTTCACAACTGAGAAATGCGAATATCTCGGTAACTAGTCTGAATTTTTGGCCCAAATTTGGTGAGCTTGATCAGTGTGATGTATAGACCCTTTGCCGGTTGATAACTAATTTCGTTAGACCCTATAGATGGTCCAATTCAATACTAAATAGTTAATATCTTTTCTTTACTAACTTAATGCCCCGCCTACTAATTAATTGTTTGCATTACTATGCGTTTGACTGGTAGAGAATACCTTAACGCATTAAGTCCGCCTATGGTACATACTTTTGCAATATTATTTAAATAAATGAATAGTTGGTAAGTACAGTAGTTGGTCCTGCGCCTGATCTCTCTACGGTATGTTGGACTGCCGTCTCACCGAATTATGAGAGTGAAGGAACAGAGAGTGCACCTGTGTATTGCGCACACACTTGTGCACTATAATATGTCCCGCGCAGTTGGCTAATCTCTGTTGAGATAGGCCGCCGTGGTCGAAATTCGGCTAGGAGGACATTATTATTACAGTAGACTGAAAGGAAGTCTGTTGGGTTAAACAGGCAAACACAAAAAAAACATTTAAAAGAATTAATCCTCTTCATTTATATCTAATATAAGATACCTAACGGCTAAATGTCAGGGTCCTTTGCAAAAATTAAGTAGGTTTACCTACCCTAATAAGTCAGCCTATTAGATCCCACTGCTGGGAAAAGGCCTCACCTCAACTATGAGGAGGAACGAGCCATACTTCACCACGCGGGCTCAGTGCGGATTGGTGGAGGGGTGTATGTAAGGCAAGTGACAAACCTTACTGTCAGAAGTTATCAAGCCGCCCTAGGGCCTCTGACTAGGCTTAACGACTAATACCACAGATATTAGCCGGGACCAACTGCTTAACGTGCCTTCCGAAGCACGGAGATGCTTGTCATGGACGTCACTTAAATGGTCGGAATGGTCACCCATCCAATCACGACCGCGCCGTGGGTTGCTTAACTTTTGGTATCACTACCAAAGCGCTGCCGCCACTGCGCCACAAGCATCTCTTGAAGCAACCTACCCTAATGTAAACACAAAAGTTATTTCTATGCCTACTCCAAAGCTGTTTAATTCTCTCTCCTAGTGTTAATTAAAATATACTTAGTTAAAGAAAATTTATAACGTTTTACAGGTGAACCGGGTTTCTTAATTCTACTTTATTTGTATACTAGCGGTCCCCCGCGACTTCGTTCGCGTAAATTTCCTGTGGGCATTGTTAGGAGCGGAGTATTTTTTAAAACTGTGATATCTTTTAAGATAAGAATCAAAACGCGTGTGAATAATATGAACATTTTAATTATAACGGTCTCCCGCGACTTCGTCCGTGCTTTTTGATTTAACTGCTTCCCCGTTGATTTCTAGGTAGGTATCATGCATTTTATAGCTCATACAAAGCGTTCCCCGAGAAATAAGCTATCTAACACAATTTTTTTTTTCAAATCGGCTCAGCAGTTCCTGTGATTAGCATGTTTAAACAAAAAAAATAATTCCTCCGTTTTTTCAGTTATAATGTGAGATATGGTGCAACCGACCCTAACCTCTTTATAATATTAGTATGGAAAAAATAGCAGTCCCCGAGGACTTCATGCGCACCTTCTGATTTTACTCTATTCCTGAAAGACATAACGTGATTTTTTTAAATAACCTATCTTATAGCCTTGCTAGATACGTTATACCTTACACAAAGATTTTTTTTTTTTCAAATCGGACCATGAATAGGTAATTCTGATCTAGGATAAGTGCATTCAAACAATCAATTGAGTAGACAAAAGTCAAGAAGAAATCAGCAATGGCCAAAGAAAGAGCATTGCGTCTTGTCGTAATGTGTGTGCGCAAGCGACAATAGGTGAGTGTAGTTAAGGCAGGCGGCAGGGACCTCTTTGCTTGAACTGCAATTTAACTAATCGTACGTCCTAGTAATTACCTACTTACTTATTAAGTTATTGGGAAAAACTCAAGCTGACCCGCGAGTTAAATACGTACAGCGCCATCTATATCTACATTATAATATTTTGTTGCGTCTTTTAATTTCTATTTGACTACATTATCCTGCACCCATTACAATTTTTCTGCATGACTTATATTTCAATTTCAAAATTATTTTATTTCAGATTACATTGATCCATACATTATAACATTCATTAAATAAATTACATCAATATAATTGCAATAAAATAACAATAACATGTCAAAAAGAAAATACTATTCGAAATTAAAATTTAAATTACAATTCATTGGAAAAATATTATTATTATCATTACAACCATTACATAAAAATATTATTTATTTATAAGCCCCTTACCCCAGCAACTACTGGGACATGTCTGTCGCAGCAGTGCCGGAGGAAGGGACAGTCCAGTCTATCCCCTATCGCCTTCAGGATGACATTGGAGCTGGCCCGCACTCTGCGCACCATTGACGCGCACCGCTTACACATGGTCGCGTGGAAGCAGGCCGTGCGCGCCTCCGCAAACATACCCGAGGCACTGCAAAAGCGGGGCAGCCCCAAAATCACCCTGAAGGCGTTATTGTACAGGATACGAAGATCGTTGTAGCTCCGTTTATTATAATCAACCCACAGGCTGGCCTAATAGAGTGATGTACAATAAGCTCGAAATAATGTTATTTTGACCGCCTGTGAGCATCGCGCAAATCTGCGGGCTATCATGTTCGCTCTAACGGACAACGATCTCCGTTCCCGCTCGATGTCCGCATTGTCTCTGAGGTCAGGAGTTATTACGTGTCCCAGGTACTTAAAGTGATCGACCACTTCTAACGGGACCTTTTTCAATAGTACTGGAGGTAAGTCCCCGGGACACTTGGTACCCGCCTTGAAGACCATGCATTGACTCTTCTTCACATTGTACTTTAGACCGTGTCCACTCGCATTTGCGTATCAGTTTTCTTAGGCCACAGATCGACGCACTCAGTAGAACCATGTCGTCGGCGTAGCTCAGGTTGTTCACACATACATAGGTATAGGTATGACTGGAGGAGAATACTTTTAGCATTAAGTCCACCTTTTGTACACTGTTCTAAGTGAAACAAAGTTTTTAAATAAAAAAATAAATCTGTTGACGATATAGCAAAAGGCTAACTTTGCTGCCGTCCTAACTTCGATACAGTATTATATTACTCGTGATAATTTTTTAATGGTATGTCCGATTTGAATAATTCAAAAAGTAATTTACAGTACAATACAATATATATATATATATATTAGTATTAGTATAGATATATAAAATGATATCTATATTTTAGAATAAGAAGATTTTTTTTCTTTTGATATAAGTAATTGTCATTTTGCCATTGTTGTTATTTCAATTTTAACAGGTATCCTAGGTCACCCAGGATGGTGAAAGGAATCTAACGATACCGCTCACATCTAAATCAGCTTAGGCGTTTAGAAATTATGGCGGAATAAAGAATCGAACATACATACTCGTACATGAATCCTGAAAACATTACACTCGTTTTTTGGGCACTCATGTCAACTAATGTAATAAAAATAGATCAGTTTTCAAGTGATTTTAAAGAGATTAAGGGTGCTACTTCAAGAAAAAAGTGTTTCAATAAAAGTTCTACGCGAGATCAAACCCAACCGCCACTTTTACAACTCTCTTCAAGTTAACCTTCACACCTCCCTATAGTTTCAGGTTACTAATATTATGCCGGCGGCAAATTATACCGCGGCTCAATGGGAATCGTATTTCGGACCTTTGTGCTTTGAATGCAAGCGGTAATCACCGCTTTATAGCAGTTTAACAGATTGTATTGTAAGGCCTTTGATTTTATCTACAGTATTGCAGTGATTGGGATATCAGATCGGTGATTGTTATTTTAATCATTGAGATCTGGCAATTTTAAAAAATAATAAGTTATCAAGTCTAATTACATTAGTAAGATATCTTGGAATTTAGATGTCAATGATTTCTAGCAGTGAATTTCTACTTCATTAAAAACATTTTTTGTGGATTACCAACATCGCGATTTGTTTACATTTTCTTTAAAACCTGTCGTTGCGAACACTTTAAAGCGTCCGTGGTCAGAGGTAGACAGTACACCTACTCAAATAAAGGAGAAATAACTTCTCTTACTAGCTCAGAGTACATTGCAATTATGTAATCCAATCAAATATTCAAACATGCGTTATTGTTTGCACTTGAAAAAATGACCACCAATGACGGGAATCGAACCCGCGTTCCTCGCATACCAGGCGATTGCCTAACCTCTCGGCCTCCCGAGAAAGAGAAAGAGAGAAATTTTCAAGTGCTTCTTAACGCTGTAATGCCGCGTTTCTTTCATCAATGTTATTGGGATTACATACACCCTCAACACTCGAAAGAAATACTATTGCATGTATTTAACAATCGAAAGCTGAAGCTTGCATAGTGAATGTTTATCACTTAAAAACAATAATTTATCATGCGTTATTGTCTGTAATGTTTAAATAAATGATAAGATACCTATTTAATATATGTGTGTAGATGCAAAAATGTAGGCATTTAATTAGTCCACATATCTTTATTAGTGCTTTCAATATGAAAGACAGCCTCGTATTTTTTTTAAACTTGCTTCTGAAATAGCACTCGTACTTACGTGTGATCTTTTTGCCATCATTCCAGAGATGTAAAATTAAAGGAATATAAATCCTTACATAGTAAGCTACTAACCATTATGAATGCGATACGTATATTACCCCTTCCTCCACACTTAAACTGCTAAACCTATTCAGATAAAGGTATAGAGGCTGAATAGCTGAATGAAATGCTTGCATTGCAACCTAGTATTGACGTAGGTACATGTTGATGCCATGCAAAAATTCGTGAGACATGTCCTTATATTATCTTAATAATAATTTTTAATTCAAATTGTATCTCTATATACTATTTATGAATAATGTATTAATTTAGGACTATGACAATACCGAACAGTTGCTGTATTTCCTTGTGTGACGTTTGACATAATAATTTTATTGAATCCTAACATTATTTTTTAAAATTTTATTTTTGTGTTCTAAATTAATGTTTTTTATAAGTGAAATTTTGTTTGCGTTTTAGTTATGTGTAACCTGGTATGCCTTGGTGTTCTTGCACTGTAATATACCATGTGTAAGTAAATAAATAAATAAAGACCGAACTTTAAAGGGGTAAAAAGTGGAATATATATTTGGGCGGACGAAGTCGCAGCCAACCGCTTGTATAATCAGACGATATAGTTATCGTAGATATAGGGCTAGTGCGCTAGAGTACAGGACGCCACAGTCTCATTTCCGTTCGTCCCTCAGGACTGACGGATTAACTCTACCAGTCCGTGTTTGTGGGTAGTCCGTCATTTGCTGTGACTCCATTTTGTGACCGCAGAAGTCATGCAGCTGTCAGTGACATAAATAACATTTATGGAGACAGTGTAGTCATTCGTTTCGGTCCATCCCACTAATATTATAAATGCGAAAGTTTGTGAGTGTGTGAGTGTGTATGTTTGTTACTTCTTCATGCAAAAACTACTAAACGGATATGGATGAAATTTGGCACAGAGATGGATTATAGTCGGGAATAACATATAGGCTACTTTTTATCCCGAAAAAAAAACACAGTTCCTGTAGGATACAGATATAGTAGTTTACGCGGGCGAAGTCGCGGGCAACAGCTAGTAAGTCATAAATAACAAGGTTGCTTTGAAAATATCACTTAAACCTTGAGATTTATATCATGTTAAAATAGTATTTTAACAGAAAACATAAACGTAACTAAGGCAACAAATAGGAAAACCTGTATTATAGCCCAGGGTTTAAGTTCAATCCAAAAAAAAACAACACAATTGCAAACCTATACTTGTACACAGGACTGAAATACGTAGTGTGGTTTTTGGCTAAATGCAAGATCAAAAAATCTATAAATCAAAATCAAAGATACACAGTATCTAGACAATATGATTACTTTTACCTAAATATTTCTCGGTACTTCGTCTGCGAAAATGTTTTATGAATACACATTTTAATTCCTTACATTCCATATTTTCACGTCTCGTAGTGGCCTCTTCTTCTTCTCCAAATTTCTAGTATATCTCACTTTCTCTTTCCTTGAATCGGACCAAGTGCGAGGTAAAGGCGTAAAAAAGGATTTATACTTACACTACGATTTGGATTCCTTTTAGAAAAGAGTGAATAGGCTGCTTCTAGACAGACATGTCACATCCTCGACCGCATCGTCGCTTATCATCAGCTGAGATTGCGATCAAATGTCTGCCTATTAAATTTTTTAAAAAACATTTTTATGTAGGTTGCATTGTATCACGCTCTACTTTGCAATGCAAGCTAATAGATCGGCATCCCTCTGGGAGGAAGCGGAAATGAGCAGATTGAGGTTATATTGGATGCTCCCGCTGGATTAACTTTGCTATAAATAGTACACTTTCATTATTGTTTTCTCACTACAACTCGTGAGGAGATTATGATTTTGATAATATTTAATAAACGCATTTAACGAACATATTCACAAAATGTAACAATCAATATCACTTCCTAAGATTTTTGTAGCAGTTGCTTGTAGAAATAAAGAGTCTATTAGCATCAGTCAGACTTTGTCGCGGTAGCACAATCATTTCTTGACGAGATCTATTTTGGCAATAATAAGTCAGCCTATTAGATCCCACTGCTGGGAAAAGGCCTCACCTCAACTATGAGGAGAAACGAGCCATACTTCACCACGCGGGCTCAGTGCGGATTGGTGGAGGGGTGTATGTAAGGCAAGTGACAAACCTTACTGTCAGAAGTTATCAAGCCGCCTTAGGGCCTCTGACTAGGCTTAACGACTAATACCACAGATATTAGCCGGGACCAACTGCTTAACGTGCCTTCCGAAGCACGGAGATGCTTGTCATGGACGTCACTTAAATGGTCGGAATGGTCACCCATCCAATCACGACCGCGCCGTGGGTTGCTTAACTTTTGGTATCACTACCAAAGCGCTGCCGCCACTGCGCCACAAGCACCTCAGCGGTCTATATTCTATTCTATTTTGGCAATAAGACCGCCTAGATTGTCAATGAATCAAAAATCGGAGCCACTTTAGAAATAATACAACAATATTATTTCTTTTTCTCATAACAAACTTAAATTCAGTTAACCAGATGCAAAAGAGAATTTAAAGCTTGTGTGACACTGATGCCTATGCTAATACCGAAATACCTTTATTACATCAACACATCGTATCGCTGGAAGGTATAACGGTTATCAGTGATAAATATGTAATGACTAGTGGTTCCCTGCGACTTTGCCCGCAAGAGTTAGATTTTTGATATAAATTTTCACCTCTTTTAGGTATTTTTATATCGCGACAAAATGTAGCCTATGTCCTTTCCAGGGTCTCCAACTGTCTCCATACCAAATTTCATCTCAATCGGTTCAGTGGCTTAAGCGTCAAGAGGTAACAGACAGACAGACAAACTTTCGCATTTATAATATTAGTATTGAAGTATGGATAGCAAAAGATAATTAAATACACATAATGAGAAATCTATTAAAACTTGCAAAATAATTGCTTAAGTTATAAAAATAATTATATTTACTTAATCAAATTTAATATTCATTGATGATCAGTTCAAGAACTGATTAAACTGAATCTGTCAAGTTGAGTTATGATCAAATTACTCTTTTATAACGAAAATCATACACTTATACTTATAACATAGTTCTTTTATAGCAAATTATAGGGTGACAACTTTTTATTGCAGGGCTGGTCTGTTGCTTTATAGCCAAATAGCTTTCCAATTATAGGCCTACGGTCTCTTTATCAAGCAGTAATTGAGTCACACCCTACTATGAAGACTTGAATTACGAAAAATGTATGAATAGAAGTTTAATAATAGACGCTTAACATAGCTACTTTTATTTGTAAAACGTTTATCCGATTGCAATATGACTACAAAAATCCAGGGGAATAGGATTGAATAACAATTATTACAGATAGTTGGGAAATGTAGTTATTAAAGTTAGTACCAACTATTAATTTCCATTACCTTGACAAACAAGGCAATCAAGTTATAAATAAATAAATTGTTTCATCAAACACACCAATTAACTAGCCCCAAACTAGGCGTAAGCTTGTGCTATGGTGACTAGGATAACGGATAGAAATACTTAAATACATATCAACAACCATGACTTAGGTACAAATGCTCGTGTTCACCACACAAACATTTGCCCCTTGCGGGATTCGAACCCGCAACCGCCTGGTTTAGAAGTCCGATGCGCGAACGACTACACCAAGACATATATTTACGATATATATACTCAAGTATTGAGTGGTAATATACTTCTACGTTAAGAAAAACCCAAACACTGCCACAACACACAAGTACGTATACCATAGAGATTAAACTCTTCTATAAAAATATAAGCTCCTACCCTTAGTGGTACTAGTATATCTATATAATTTGTACGACACTACGGCGTCCCGACGGCAATCGCAAGAATATCGCGAGCCGTGTGCGATAACTGGTAGAGACAACAGAAAAAGTTTGAAAATTGTATAATAGACTTTGATAAATCACCTCTTGTAATAGATGCTGTATTTAAGGTCACACGTATATGTAAAAAAAAAACACATTTGGAGAAAAAATGGGAAAAGAGAAAACTCTTTTTTATTCTCAAAATAAAAAAAACAATTGATAATTAGATTGTTACTTTTGAGTAATTAACTTTTTTTTTTAATGTATATTATAAATAGACCAGAGAGACCAGACGGGATGTCACTTGTTCCTTGGCGGATGGGTCGGGCTCTTGTGTGGGACGCTACCTGTGTCGACACACTTGCAGCCTCTCATCTGCCCGGGACAAGCCGTGATGCTGGTTTGGCTGCGAAAGGTGCCGAAAACTTTAAAAAGAACAAGTACAGGCAGATCGACTCCCGGTACCACTTTGTACCGTTTGGAGTCGAAACACTGGGTTCGTGGGGTCCCAACGCTATCTCTTTTTTCAAAGAGATTTCCAAGAGGCTAGTTGACATCAGTGGTGACCTAACAGCTGGCAGCTACCTTGCTCAGCGTATAAGCATCGCTATCCAGCGCGGTAATGCTGCCAGCATCCTAAGAACCTTACCACAAGGACCCTTTTTATAATTTTTGTTTTTGTGTTGTATTAAGTAATTTATCTTAATTTTTATTAATAAGTTGTATATATAGTTAATTACGCTTTAATAAATTTTATTATAAATAGTACCTACGTACATTGTTGTTCTTTCAAATTACTAGGGAATAAGTCCGGTGAATGGAGGTCCGGTGGGTAATCAAGCATTTCGAGGCGTTATCGTGAAGTAACAAGACACCCAATCATCTGCTAAACTATTAAACGAAACTCACTCGTGCCAATGATATATGTTGTTTTACATACATTTGTAAGTACACATGTAAGTTCTTTTTTAATGTATCTGTGTAAAAAGTGATTTTATAATATAAAAATGTATTTATGTTTTTTTTTGTACACTACATACTAACTAAGTTTATTGAAATGAATTATTGTTTATTTGGTTCGAAATAATAACTGAATTGCATTGCATTATCATCATCTGTGCCAAAAAGGCCCCTGCTCAGCATAAATCGTGACAGCGCACAGCACGTACTGATTTTCAGAAACTTTCAGAATTGATGCAAAAATCTTGCAAATAAAACGTCGATTTGCTTGCTATCGCTCCCCACTAACTAACCACTGGTGTTATCTATAGTGAGTGAGTACACAGCAAACATCTTACCATCCCCCGGGGCTCGGAAAAATTGTGTCTCGGTGACACACGTAAACTTATTAAAACGTAATATAATTTCATTGCGGCCGATATCGGAGAGACCACTTTGTGGTGCCGAGGTTTTTACGGCCACTATTTTTGTTTTGAGGGTGATACTCGCGCTTTGGTAGTGATACCAAAAGTTAAGCAACCCACGGCGCGTTCGTGATTGGATGGGTGAACATTCCCACCATTTAAGTGACGTCCATAACAAGCATCTCCGTGCTTCGGAAGGCACTTTAAGCAGTTGGTCCCGGCTAATATCTGTTGGTATTAGTTGTTAAGCCTAGTCAGAGGCCCTAGGGCGGCTTGATAACATCCGACAGTAAGGTTTGTCACTTGCCTTACAGACACCCCTCCACCAATCCGCACTGAGCTCGCGTGGTGAAGTTTGTCAATGAAATGTATTCTTTATATTGCTTTGCTTTTACAGGGATGCTTATTCTTTGGTGTTGAATGCATTTATAAAGAATCAGACATATTTAAGTTATAATTATGCTAAATAATAATGCATAAATACTCGTGTAACATTTTGTTTTTTGGCAAACCGAAATCTAGGTCCATTTTCAGTGATAGATAGATACTTTTTAGTGAATACCACTCACAGTGGACATTTACATAAATGTTTGAAGAGAATGGTATAAATTGAGGAGGTCTAATTGCTAAAAGCAATCGGCGGTGAAAACTATCAAAATAACAGTGATGAATATTTGATGAATAAATTAAATGTAAAGACACTCAGATACAATGATACATGATGATGATGAAGATGAAATTTAAAAGCATTATGAGCATACCATTCTCTATGAGCATTTATGTTAATTTAAAGTGTGGTGTGCAGTTAATCTATCTATTTATTACAGGGCACTTACTTGAGATAAAAATGTAGGTTAGTCATTGGCGTTTTTCATTAGGTTATTACAATAAAATAAAAACTATTCTACTTCAATATGACTGATACATACGAATTCTTCTATTCTAAGTTTGTTCTCATTGATATTGTGTTCTGATAAAAATGTTTGAAATTTCTTTACTTTTCAATGAATGTTAAATTAAAGAAATATCAATAAAAGGAAATATAATAACAACCTTCTCCAAGTCAAGGGAAAGTTGATTTACCTATAAATTTAAATAAGAAACCAAAAAATCGCACACGTACGGACAGGATTTAAACTCATTTGGTTTCTTATTTAAACTTATAAAAATAAAATACTGCTGTCAGTGTTAAAAAGCTTAAAGCTATGGATTTACTTAACCCGAACTCAAGACAAACAAAATATTTCTTCAACCGCAGTAGAGACCTAACCAAGGCAAAATCCTTTCGCCAAACAAACTTATTATAACCGTCTAGCAGCTGCTCCTGTCATCCATTACCCGTAAGTCCACACAGCCAATCGCCAACTTTGTCATCACAAAAACTACGACACATAGTTTTTGCTCGAACTAACTTAAAAAAGATACTTTTTCTGTAGTCTCGTGTCGTGTCGCCCACCTGGAGCGATGACGACTGTACTTTGAAGGTAACTTATATTTTGAACCTTATAACTAATACAAATAAGGGTGAAGAATCTTGGGTCGGTAAGTTGGTAACTGACAGTGTTTGGGGCCATTTGTCGAAATAAATTAACCTTACGAACCACGCCCTCAACTCAAATTTGACAAGTTTGCACGTGTTCAAGTTTTTTGAAGATATTTTTGAAATAAAAAAACATAACCATGACAAAATGGACACCGTAGGCACCAAGGCGTAGGATGGTTCATGATCACAAGTCCAATATTATAAGCAACCGAATAAAAATAAAAAGATGGACGACGGATTTAGACTGTTCATTTGTCTTTATTCCATGTTGACTACGAGTATACAACTCTTCATGGTTTTACTTTTTTCATTTCACATCGAATAATTCATCTTTCTCATTAAGTGCCATCTTCTGTCGTAGTTCGACAATTATCACAGCATTTTATGCAGTTTTAAGACAGCAGCTCTGAATTGCAATCGGACAAGTACTCCTTCCAAACCATTATTGGCGTAGAATTCTTAGCCAAATTACATAATTCAATAATTACATTAATACAAAATGACCTGAATTAATATTCCCAAAATGTTAAAATCACGACAAACCGTTACAATTAAATAAATAAATAAAAGTGTTAAAACACACCAATTACCTATTAATTAAACTCAGAAGATTGAAAAAAAAATCTTCATTGACGAATATTTCCATTATTGCAAGTACCTAATCTACTTACTATTTGCATCTAGCTTTCCAAAGTTCTTTAAACCGCACTGCAAGCTTTGCCTTCAGACCTCCATAAAACAAGCCACTGCACAATTGAAGCGTAATTACAATGTTAATTTACTACAATTTGCTGTCATGCCCCCCACCCATGTAAATGGATTGAACCAAGTGTTTAGGATTCAAGACAGCTTCGACGGAAATTCGTTTTCAACCAAAATTCCTTTTGTACATACAGGGTGGTTGAGTTATTAATAAAAACAAAGTCAGCGTACTAAAGGAAGGGTAATGTTTTTAAGTATTTAGGACTGTCACGGTTTTTTTTACAGATATTGTGTTATTTAATACTTATTAGTTATACAAAAATAAAAAATCTCAAGTTTTTGTGTCGTATAAACTACTTTATAATATTTAATTACTGCAAAAACATAGCCAGAAGCCTATAGTTCAGTAAACTAGATTGTCATTTTACACATTTTTAGAAGACTTTTTGTTTTTGATGGTTTATTTCTAAGTTTAGAATTAATAATTTCCTACGATTAGCAGCCACCGATTTTCAATTTATTATTTTAATGACACCGTGTAAACGACTTTGGCGGGCTATATCTCGCAAATGGTAAAGCTGATAAAAAAGTGTTGTATGGAAACCCTACCTTATTTTCATAGTCCTTTTCAACAATACACACAAGGGGTGCACTCAAAAAAATAATTCCCCCCCCCTTTACATGTATGGGTAGATTTCAACCCTTAAAAAGGGGTAGTTTTCATTTTTTGTATTTTTAAAAATAAGATCTATATGTGAGGTATCCTCGAACCAAGTTATATGCAAATCAGTCCATTAACGTAGAAGATATTCTGCTGTGACAGACTAGGATGGACGGACTGAACGATCTTATAAGGGTTCCCTGTTGGACTACGGAACCCTAAAAACGCTAAGTAAAAAAAACCCTTTAATGGCTTAAATGATTATTGCAAAGTCAATGACTCTACTTTGTTGTCAGGATATTTATTAATGGCTTAGTGTGTCAGCTGACATATGAAAATTAAATATTCGAATACTAAGACGACACTTTGAAAATCGGCATTTTCATACGAAATTATTAATTCTAAACGTAGAAATAAGTAATCAAAAACATCGTGGTCTGGTAGAAAAGTAAAAAACTAATAAATCTTAATAGTTATGTAATCTGTGGTTATGGTAAAATAGTACATTAAGAAACAAGTGAGTAAAGTTATACTCGAGGCTGTAGGTTGCAGCTCGAGCCGTAGGCGAGGGCGTAAATTAGCCGAGTGTCTATTGAGCAAGTTGCTCACGAGTTTCATACGAATTTTTTCAAAACACTTGCGCGGAAAAATCAAACAAGTATTGTATAAATCGTTTAATTATTAAAACACTTGGTGAATGTACAATTTTTAAAACGATATTAGGTCGTTGGTTTTCACTAGATTAGACTTTCTTTTGCATATTGTGCTGCATTCAGCATTTCTGGCAAGGTTAAATCTATTAATTGTTCATCTTCAGTATTAAAATACAATTTTTACAAAAATATACCACACAGCAACAAATGCGATAAAAAACAAAATATGAAAATCAAGACAAATGGCGCCCAAGTTTTTTTTCTCGTGCTTAATATGTATGGTGTTTGGTAACATATAGCCATACAGCCTACTTCAAAATTAAAATTTTAGTAATAAACTGCAAATATTTTGTGATGAATTATTACGAATTGTAAATATTTTGATAATAATAAATGTTTTTTCTTAATTACGGACACAATTATTTATTCCAAAAAGCAAATGAATTTTCGGCGGCATAAAACCTTTTTGTTGTTACGAAAAAAAATTATTACCCGGATAAATTGAAAATGCTCGGTTTAGTTACATATAATTTGCGGTTAGGTACTAACTTAACTTTTTAGGGGTAATTCTATTACGCACTAGTGCGTAATATTACTATGCACGCGTGGGTTATAGTTCGGTTTACGGCCCTAAGAACAATGTAATAAGGCTCACTTGTAAAGTGAGCCTCTTATAATATGTACAACCTGTATATTTTGCGACGGGTTACTGGAATACTAATTCGTGGACAAATTGTTGCTCATTTTGAAGTAAAGCGTCTTAATTTAGTTGTTTGTGGTTTAGTGACACCATTTGGCTTTCTTCTGAATTCAAGATTCGACTTTAACCATCTTGTAGTACCTATCTGCATTTATTTAACAGCCTCGTTGGTCTAGTGGTCAGCACGTGGGTACTACTCACGAGGTCCCGGGTTCGAAAGTAGCCGAAAGTGTTGGGTTTTTCTGTCTTGAAATAACTAAGACACCGCTATGGCGTCAGTAAATTAGTGGTGTTAATAAAACCGTGCCTCGGAAAACACGTTAAGCTGGTGATCCTGCGCCTGATCTATCTACGGTCATGTCGGACTGCCGTCTCACCCAATAATGAGAGTGAAGGAACAGAGAGTGCCAAGTGGGCTAATCTCAGGTGAGATTGGCCGCTTTAGTCAAAATTCGGCTAGGAGGACATCATCAGTACCTATTTATCTATAAGGAACTTTCCTCATTTACCTGCTACGTATACGTTATTATATGCGTGTTGATTGTATTTCATAATCTTGAATTTTATGTCGTTAAAGCAAAAAAAACTAATGAACTATTGAAAAAAGTATGTAGTTTTGAAAAAATGGAAAAAAGGATGGCTTTTAATACTATATTTAACGAATACTCGCCAGCCATAATAATTAATTGCCTATTGTATCTAAAACACGATATTTGAAGGATTAATAAATAAATCATAGCGCTAAGCTTCGGGCAGTTTCGAGAACAGATCCTGATCGCTTAGAAAAATGTTGTTTACATGTATTTCAGACGTAATAACATTATTTTATTGCTCATGTGAAGTAACACCTGATACTATGTGTGAAAACCGTAATTTATAAACGATCTGCTTGAAAACACAAACAAACAAGCATATCGCGTGTTAAACAATACTAAAGCTTCCACTTCTTGTAACGATAGAACACTCGTCGAATGTAAAAAATGAGGTTTACACCTCATATACAGGGTGAAAATATAATTATAATGTGAATATTGTTGTTGGAACTCGACACGCAATGAGGCGATAAGTGTTGATTCGTATAAGGGTTATTTTTTGTGTAAACGACATAAAAGAATTGAGGAATTGTATTCGACAAGCATTTTTTGCAAATGAGTTAACCTCGACTTTAAACTTCCTTGAGGTCATCATCATCATCCTATTTGTACCTTAGTCATGGATGTATAAACGTATATAAGTATGTCTATCCGTTATCCTAGCCGCCAGAGCACAAGCTCACGTTAGTTTGGGGCTAGGTAATTGGTGTGTTGGTTGAAACAATTTTATTATTTATTATTTTTTATCCTAGCGTTATCCCGGTTGTGCACTCGCACGCGAGGGCCCAGGGTCCGCTGACCATGCTCCAGGATATGACAGATCAGGTAATTTCAGTGGGGCGACTGTCATCTGACCTCCGTGATCGTATTAAAAGGGGAACCTGACTAGTTTTGGACCATGGTTACACATTCAGTCGCTGAATGTGCAGGTTTCCTCCCGATGTTTTCCCTCACCGTATGAGCATCGGTTAGTGACATAACTAATGTACATAATTCAGAAATAGTCATTAGGATATGGTGACTTTCTCTTTGGAAATCTATGGGGGATATTCAGCAGTGGATGTCCTGCGGCTATTAATAATGATGGTGATGATATGGCGGCACGTGGGAATAAACCCGGCACCTCCCGCATAAAAGGCAACCCGCTAGCCACTGCGCCACTTCGGTGGTACAATAACTGGCATACCTATTCGACTACAAAATGTCCAATCTCAAGGCACAATATCTAAGTAAATTACACCAAACTAAGGCCAACGTAATAATTTATGCCCAATTTACTGCGAGCATAAAGGTTGCTCCAAATACGAACGTGGGCTCATAAATCGAGCAAGGATCCTATACGACGGGCATCGTACACATTAGGGCCCCTAAAACACTAGTACCTAATAGACAGCACTGAAACTGGAACAAATAGCACTTAAGAATCGAAGATCCTTTGAGCTAAGAAGAGATAGAGGAAGAAAATATATGGCTATACGTGAAAAAAGAAAAAAATGACTAAATATCATAAGAAAATAATGGTTTTGGCAGAAGCATAACTGTGGTTTCGAGGGACTCCATGCATGCAAGTCAGCATTTAACGCTTTTTCTATGTTGATAAAGTTGCATGTGGTGCAGTGGCGGCAGCGCTTTAGTAGATACCAAAGTTAAGCAACCTACGGCGCGGTCGTAATTGGTAGGGTGACCATTCCAACCATTTAAGTGACGTCCATGACAAGCATCTCCTTGCTTCGGAAGGCACGTTAAGCAGTTGGTCCTGGCTAATAACTGTTGATATTAGTCGTTAAGCCTAGATAGAGGCCCAAGGGCGCTTGATAACATCTGTCAGTAAGGTTTGACATTTGCCTTAGACACCCCTTCAACAATCCGTACTGAGCCCGCGTGGTGGAACACAGCTCGTACCTTTTCATAGTGGAGGTAAGGCCTTTGCCCTTGCCCTATAAACGCTTATATAACTTTACTCGACTATGTTGATTATGCTTATTGACGAACGAATTAACGAAAAAGAACGCTCGAAGCAGGTACTGTTTTTAACTACTGAACAAACTTGCTACGTCCGGTTTACCCATTTGAACTTTAGTGGAACAAACATTTCAATTTATCCGTCTCATTTTTGTTAAAGTGTTAAATAATTATTATGTTTAAGTCGTCATCATATCAGCCTATTGCAGTCCACTGCTGGACATGGGCCTCTCCAAGACGGCGCCAACTTCACGGTCCTCCGCTTCTCGCATCCAGCCACCACCGGCCACCTTCCTCAGGTCATCGGTCCATCTAGCAGGGGGGCGTCCAACACTACGTAAGTGGTCGATTTTTAATTCCAAGTAGCCAACCCATGTTTGAAAACACACACAATTGAACCTCCTAAATCTTAAAGTCGGTTAAAAATTCCACATCTTTGTTGATAAAATCCATTCTAAGTAGAATAGGTTGACTGTGTCTTATGCCGTATCCATTCGCGTATCGACCAACATAATTATATCCTGGCGAATCGTTACGACAGACGAGCCACAGGCGAGTTACGAGTATATGTGGCTCTAACCAGGCCGGCTATGAACGAGTTGCGGTCGAGTTTATTGCTGTAACCAACCTCAGTGTAGCTAGCTACAACTGCCAATGGCTAATTGACTCGGCGCGGAATGTAGATACGTTGACAGACTGAAATTACATGTAAGTACTTTACTTAACAGATAATAAGACCGCCTAAATTGTACCATTCTCTATGAGCATTCATGTAAATGTATACTGTATGTGGTGTGCGATAAAGAGTATCTTTATTTATCTATTGTCGAGGTTAAGTTCCTCTTTTACTGTTTTCTTTATTAGATAGGCCAGTATTTGGCCGTTGATGACAACAAAACGTTAACCAAAGGCGGATACGGTTGAAGGCTGTGGTCTTCACTTTTGTATCTATTTTTTTATATGTAAGTACCTACTTCTTTGCTATGCCAGTAACTATTATATAATATGTGGCTATGCTAAGTAGCATCATCTTCTTAGCGGTCCCGGTTGTGCACTCAAACGCGAGAGCCCAAAAATTTCCGAAAAAATTTTTTTTTCTCTATGCCTGATAATAATTTTGAATTGATCTTTATTGCACTTGATAGGCAACAGCGTTACATTTATGAAACATTTTCATATCTTTTAGGACCTCCAGTTCCCTAGAAATATTATATATATATTTTTTAATAATTAAAATGGCCCCCATTTCAAGAGGAGAGGGGGGGGGGGGAGTAATGAAAAAAGGAGAAGAACCCAACGTGGATTTTTTTTGTCGATAACATTTGATGAACTAATAGCCCATAAATAATCGCTAGTCAAAACCCGGACACATTGTTTTATTGCTGGTGTGCTAAATAAATAAATCTTCAAACATGAGCTTGAGGCCCTATTTTTTATAAATATTTCTCAACATGACATATCCACCATGCTCAGACCCTAAAGTAAGAAGCATTTGGGTTATAAAAATCACGAACAACGATGGTATCAACACCCAGACCTTGACAATATACAAAATATTAATTTATATATTGACCAGGCCAGGGATCGAACCCGGGACCTAAAGAGATGGCCACACCTAGAAAACCAGTGTGTGAGCAACACAGCTACGGAAGTCGTCAAGTATTTTGCTAGCTGAGATGATTTTCAACTGAAGTCGTCTATCTCAGTCAAAGCCTGCATTCTGGCGTAAGCAAAAAGACGCCTAGACCCGAAATAGGTCTGTGATGAAAAAAGTAGATGCGAGATAATAGAGCATCATTAGACTTATTAGTAAGTGCCCATTTATTGAAATGAAATGAAATATATTTATTTGCACTTGAAGTAACAAACTAATTTAAGACCTAAAATGTACCCTACATTTTAGGTCTTAAATTAGTTTGTTTCTCTTCTTCATCTAACTGTTGCATGCAAATATTATGTTTTTAAGATAATGGTATTACAAAGCAGATATTATCAAATTAATTTAAATTTCATCGTAAAATTTAGTTAATTATTGTAATTATACAATTACAAT
This sequence comes from Pyrausta nigrata, assembly GCA_949316185.1. Lineage (NCBI taxonomy): Eukaryota > Metazoa > Arthropoda > Insecta > Lepidoptera > Crambidae > Pyrausta > Pyrausta nigrata. Next base: position 17,308,477 of record OX438947.1, on the reverse strand, counting down.
AATTAACTAAATTTTACGATGAAATTACGAAAGATTTTAGCTTACGAAAGATTTTAGCTAGCGGACAGTAACTTGGCTGTTAAATCAAATTGTATTACAAGCTCAATAGACGCAGCTGAACCGATTTATCGTATATACGTGACTGCCATTGTAACCGAGGCTAATAACTGTCAAAAGATAATTGACTGATAGCCAAACACAAGACAAAGTCAAAGCTTTAAGGCTCAGAGGTTCCTTACGTCAAATACATAACGTACTAAAATAATAATTTAGCGTAAGTGGTGTAATATCCTCCTAGCCGAATTTCGACTACGGCGGCCTATCTCAACTGAGATGAGCCAACTGCGCAGGACATATTATAGTGCACAAGTGTGTGCGCAATACACAGGTGTACTCTCTGTTCCTTCACTCTCATAATTCGGTAAGACGGCAGTCCAACATGGCCGTAGCTCTCTACGGTCATGTTCTGTCAGGCACAGGACCAACGGCTTAACGTGCTTTCTAAGGCACGGGGGTGTTAACACCACCAACTTCCTGACTCCGGAGCTGTGTCTGAGTAATTTAAAGACAGAAAAACCCAAGCACTCTCGGCCCGAGCCGGGATTCGAACCTGGGACTTCGTTGATAGTACCCAGCGTGCTGACCACTAGACCAACGAGGCAGTCAAGTTGTAAGTGGTGTACGGGCTAGAGGGTTGCCCATAGACTCATGAGGAAGGTACCAGATTCGATCCTACGTGCCGCAATGCGCCATGGCGTATCAATGCCTTTTTCTGAGTTATTTACACTAGTTGTTTATCTAACCGATGCTCTTAAGGTAAATAAACCAACGTGAGGAAACTGAATTCAGGCGACTGAATGAGTAACCGTGATCCAAGCTGGTCAGGTTCCACCGTCAACAGAGTTGTGGAGGTTCGGTGGTAGTCGCTTCACTGTAATAACAATATAATAAATATTTTATTCTTAAAATAAAAATCTAAAACTGTGCTTTCACACTCAGTCACATCACGTGTAAGGCAAGTGGACACATGCTAAAAAATTCATACGTCAAGCTTTTAAAATATGTATTATGATGTTTCAACTCTGGTTTTGTTAAATGTTAATCATTTGTGCTCTATCTCTCTATTCAAACCCTTAATATCTCGCATTCCCGTCAAAACAATGAGCTACCGAACACAATGAACGAATTCCTAAACCTCAAGCTGACTTCATCCGATGGAAACCTTTGAGCTCAGTTTAAATGCAAATCCATATTAGATAGTGCCTTCTACAGCACTGTGACACAGTGTAGGGGTGGTCAGTAGGACAACTTCTCTTTTAATTAAGAACTCCGGTTCTATATCTTTTTTTATTTTGCAAAATTCTCTTAATCCTTGAAGTTCTGTTGATTTCAGCTTTGATAACGCGAGAATAAAAGAGAAATAGCATTTTTGACGCCGCTGACATTTAAAATTGTAACTTGACTGGTTTTTGGTTAAGTGAAGAGAATAATGCAAAACTTTATATTAATATGGAAGATATTGCTGAAGTTACTAGTTACGTAGCAATATCTGTAACTTTGAAAAAACCTATCAAATCCTATGCATTGGGCTCAAATCCAACGCGCCTGTCTAAGATTCAATTTAGGTTCAGTCTCTCTCTTTCTCTGCCAAACAAACGAAAAGAGACAAACTATATTCATTTAGAAACGTCAGACTAAACAGCTGTCCGTTGCTAAGGAAATTAGAGAACCCATAGACGATTTAGTAGGGATGTCATTCGATGACGACTAAAGTTAGACGAAAACACGCAAAAACTTGTACAAATACGTTAGAAATAGCATGACTTAATTTGAAGTTTCTAAACTATTGTAGTCTGTCTCTTTTCGTTTGTTTAACAGAGAAAGAGAGAGAATTGAGCGCATTGTCATTTGGTTACAGTTGTAACTAAACCAGTAAGTACACTGTACGACAAAAATGAAGTCTGGTATGCTGTCAACTGTGCAACCGAAGCTTAGTGTACCTACAATAACTTGCTGATGACTACCCCCCTTACTAATAATGAATTGGCCACTGCTATACACTTGAATTAATATGGGACGGCTACTTCGGAATTAATGGCAGAATGGTGTCATAACTACCAAAGTTAAGCAACCCACCGCGGGTGCGGTCGAAATTGGATGGATGACCATTCCGACCATTTAAGGGACGTCACGTTAAGCAGTTGGTCCCGGCTATTGACATTAGTCGTTCAGCCTAGTCAGAGGTAGGGCCTCTGATAATATCTGACAGTAAGGTGGTCACTTGCCTTACAGACACCCCTTCACCAATCCGCACTGAGCCCGGGTGGTGAAATATGGCTCGTACCTACTCATAGTTGAGGTGAAGCCTTAGCCCAACAGTGGGCTATATAGGCTAATTTTACTTTACTTTAGGTATCATAACATAGTGGAAACAAGAATTTTAAATAAGCCGTCTCATATTTATTGAAGTGTTAAAGCCTGATCATTATAAGTAAGTAGATACGTGTTTAAGTTTTATGTTAAGTATGTTGGTAAGAGCACTAGCCCGGATAGCGAAGGGACGTGGGTTCGAGTCCCACCGGATGACACAGTCGATTAATTTTTGTAAGTGAAATTTGATTTAATTTCGTAAAAACTTGCAAAATAATTGCTTAAGTTATAAAAATATAATATTTTATGTTAATTTTAAGTTTAATCAGTTGAAAGAACTTTTAAAATTGGCGAGCCTACTGATCCTTAAGTTTTGATCTTTATGCAAAGCAGATACTCGGTATTGAAATAGTACTTTAGAGCATAAATCAAATCCTTTTGTCTATTTTAAGTGAGATTCGAGCATCTGTGTATTTGCATTTCTGTGGGTCTTACAGTTCCTAGGACATACGAATATCAACCAACCAGTCAAAGCACTCTGTCCCCGTTATTAAAAAAACTTAGTACCGGGTTTAAGCCAGGACTAATTTATTAGCTAGCAAATTAGAAAAGCGTTTCTCTATTAGGTCATGTCACGAAATGTCATTCATTCATCTGTTGTTGGATAATATTTAGTGTATTTTAAAATTGGTCTTATTTTTTGTAATAACACCGTGTAGGTCTTGCTCCGATAAAAGTTGACACTTAGGCCAATTGTTTTTTTTGGCTAAGATAGTTTTGTTGTGTTACTAGCCACGTTAATTCATAATTTGAGCAATTATCAATTACTAATATCATCCTCTTAGCCAAATTCCAGCCATACCACGCAGTCAATCTCCTGTCGAATCGTATAATCAATAAGGCTGCCTGTAAAGTACATCTTTCTGTGATTTTTTTTATTGAAGTATTTTATGATGTACATATAATGGAGAGTTATCTATCCATCTATTTATGAATTTAAAAGATGATTTGTAAAATCTGTAAAAACAGCAATTTGTTTTGACAGTTCAAATAATTTTGTAATTAAATAAACTATAAATTCAATAACAAAGTGGAAAAACAATTAGTTACTATCGAAATATCCAATATCTGACTTTGTGCATTTAACGTTCAGTAGGTTTGGCATCAATCTTTATTTTATTTAAAATATAATTTAAAAAATATGTATGTTTTACGTAGAAGAGCTGTTGCGTGTGTCGAATTTATTTGAATTCCATAATAGCGTAACAATTTACATATTTATTGCAATACTTACATAATTATTGTAATATTATCTAAACCTATATCGTAATATTATATCAACAAAGTGTGCACCATGGTATATTTTACAAAAAAAAAACAATAGGGTAAATTAGCAACATGTTTGCACCTCTGTCAATTTTTTCGCCAAAATTAATGCGGTAACGGTGCAAAACGATGTTTACTTGACAGCTATTTAATTAAAATAATGACTTTGCGGAACGAATCACCACTTTTGTCGCCATTCACGAATTAATATATTCAGATGAAATAAAGAAAACAAATTAAATGTTTAATTCAGTTTTACCAACTGGCTCGATTCGTCACAGAGTCAAAGAACAAAATAATAGTTGTAAACCTTACAAAATTAGAATTTAACTTTCATGCCAAGAGCATACAGTTCATAATTGCTTATTTCTTACTTTGTCAGCTGCATTGTGATTTTGTAATGCAATTTGAGGGGCTAATTCACGTAGTTCAATAAGGTTATAAGTCCATTACGAGTCGTTGAGATCAAACTCTTTCTATTTGCTATATTAGAGCGATTTTTTATTGGCACTTATAAATATTATAAAATAGTAGCATTCTGATCAATGTAAAACGATCATTGGCAAGACACGAATCATTTTGAACTGCAACTAGAAAATATTAGAGTACATTTTGGTTTTTCAATTGATATGAGACCTAAAATCGCAGAAACATATGCGAAACTCTTGAAGCTTAATAAAAAGCTTCACAAATCGAGGATTTCAATGAATACAAATAATTGTCACTGAGTTACAAGTACTTTCTGAACGGGCTTTTGGTTTAAACTAATAATTGGTTGTTTGATATTGTTGCATTTGACAGCTTTTAGTTGAGCTTTTGAAGGGTTAATGAGAGCTTTTGAAGTTTTATTAAACTGTCACTTTACCTATAGTTAATCGTATACTTATTATGGCTTAAGTGGTTTGGTGAGGCATTTTTGCTGAGAAAATACGTGCTTTACTGGCTTGAAGAATATGATTTGGTGTTACACAATGGTTTAATAAACTTGTCACACGTATTCTTTGTTCCTCCATTGGCATTGTTCTTCGATTCTGTCGTTTAAAAAATTTCAAGGTATTTCAAATTAAACTGAGATTTTTCTTATAACGCAGTAGTGCACGAATACAATATCTCACTATGTAAGTATTTAGAATTGCATTTTAAGTGACATTTGAAAGTAAATCAAATCAATGAAATAGGAGCACAGAGAATACATTTACCGCTTTTTATTCATTATAATTTTAGCACCGTTTTACACTTAAATAAATATAAGGTAAATAAATTGAAATGGAGACACAATGGTGTCTCTACTGACATAGTGATGTCATGTCTATCTGTCATTAACTAAATTAGTCAAATTATATTTATCATAGTATTAAACAGTGCTATCATTATCTACACTAATGTTATAAACAGGAAAAATTTGATTGTGTGTTTGAGAAAGATTAGTTAAGTTAATAAGAAAGATAGTTTGAGACCCTGGGAAGGAAATAGGCTACTTTATGTTGCGATGTAAAATCATCAAGGGGGTAAAATGGGGGATGAAAGTTTGTATGGAAAATCCGACTTTTGCTGAACTGCTAGTTATAAATAAGGCGGTAAATTCTTGACTTAACTGCGACCCCCCCTTACTGCGATTGAGTTTGCCACTGATATAACACGTGTATAAAGGCTAGTTCGAAATTAATGACAGATAGTTTTTAATATTTTTTAACACTAACAGTGTTCTTTCTTATTTACTATCCTACCCGTCGTGTGCGAATTTTTGATTTCTTATTTAAACTTATATAATGACAGATAGGTGACATGACATAGTGGAGACCAAAATTACTTAATTAAGTGCTATGGAAATGTCAAAATCATTATTAGCAAAGGGGTTATTGAATAAATTTCCGTTTTTATTAAAATGAATTTTTATAAACCCAGAAAGATTTTCCTAACTGACCCAACTTGAATATTTTTTTCCACAAAAGATACGCATGGCCGCCTCCGGCGAGTTGCGATTTAGTTTCAAAAACATTTGTTTAATCAACATGAATTATTTGTGAAAACAAACATTCGAATTAACAATTAGTTTATGAGATAATCCGCCACGTGGCAGCCACGTGGGCAACGTAGCCTGTGGCAAAAAGAGAGCTTTAAAACTAGAGAAAAATATTATTATGATCTTATTATTTAGAACTCTAATTTCCTGCTTTCTAAAATTGATTGGGTATTTGTAAGTGCTTGTTTGTGCATTATTGATATTTTTTTCTTCCTATTATTACATACTTACTTACTAACAAAAACACTGGTGACTAAACTTTTTTTCTTACTAAATGAGTTGTGTAGTTTAATAAATAGATGTGTAGTATAAGTGTACAGTTGTAAAAAGGGCAAATTCCTTAATTACGGCCATATGTGGCTTTCACGTTAATCTATGCCTAAGTTAAGTACTAGCCCCTTTACTCATAGTAAAATGCAACTGTTATTACACTTGAATAAATATAAAATAGCTAATTTCGAATTGATGACAGTAAAGTGACACGCCCACAGCTCAAGTTGAAAGTATTCGAGCAGTGCATATCACAGTCTTCACTTACGGCACTGAAACTACGTCTCTCACCAAAAAGTCAGCGGAAAGTTTCGAGTTGCGCAAAGAGGAATGGAGAGAGTAATGCTCGGAATCAGTCTCCGAGAAGCGCAATGAGTGGAGACGCCAGAAAACTAAGTTGAGAGATATAGTTGCAACGATAGCGAAGAAGAAATGGGCTTGGGCTGGACGTATAGCCCGAATGGCAAACGACCGTTGGCCAAAAAGAGTCCTGGAATGGAGACCTCGTAACAACACGAGAGGAAAAGGACGACCGCCCCAAAGGTGGTCTGATGATATCCGACGACACGCAGGACATGGCTGGATGACACGGGCACAAGACCGCCATTCATGGCTGGAAATGGAGGTGACCTACGTCCAAGACTGGACAAAATTGGGCTGATGATGATGATGAAGTGACATGCCATAGTGGAGACAAACCTTTCAAATTAGCCGTCACATATTTATTCACGTGTCTTAATTATTTTAAGTAAGGCGGTAAGTGTAATATTAAGTGCTTTTTTATTACTAAATACTTTGAATTTAAAAAGCACCACTCATATTTTGAATTTGAACCGTTACGTATAAGTAATAGGGGTCTTAATTTAAGGACCAAGGTAAAAAGTTTATAAAATACCTACAAAAACACCTATGTACTTGTAAAAACAGATACACAACAAAGACGAAACCACAAATCCAAATAAAACGATGCGTTTGTCACGAATTCTGTGATTGTGTACGGCTGTACAACAATAGAAGGACCAATTTTACGCAAAGGGGGGCCGAAATTTGAACAAAAAACCATTTTTTGCAAGAAAAATCTACTGTTTTCGAGATTATTTATGGCATCGGATGGTTAAAGTGGTGCCACAGAGATGCGATTATATCAGTGTACACTAATTTTACATTGAGCCAATAACTGTGGATTACGATGGTTTATGAATCAAAAACTTCATTGTAGGCATACTATTCAGGCTACAGTCAAATCAACAAATTACATAATACCGTGAAAAATTCCAGTTACAGTTAGGGAACTTTTATGAAAAAATCAATAGTCAGTAAAAGTGATTCTTTACAACACTCTACCTATAGTTTTTGCTATAGGTATAAAGCTTGTAACGTCCACCCCCTTAAAGTCTAGTAATCACCCCTATTGTAAGAACCGAAATAAAAATAATTAAAAAGGAGCTAATGAGGCCAGTAACTAATCTTTTTTTCCATTAAAATATAACATACATTGGCTGTGAAAGTCTTAGTGGTCAGGAATAATAAATCTCTATGTTGTGTTTGTAAGTAATCTCAAATTCTTTTATTAGGTAGTGGGGAGATATTTTAAAGTTTGTGAGACACCCCTGGGAGAAATAACTATGTTTTCAAGTATATTTATATAGCGATAAGACCGCCTACATTGTACATTTTCCTGTGTAAATCGCTGTACTTACTGTATTTTCTGTTATGGTGTGCAATAAAGAGTTATCTATCTATTTATCTAGGTGAATAAATAACCTGACTGTGTGGAGATCGTAGTACCTATATTAAAAATAAGTCGACCAGAGTAAATTTAAATAAATAATTACTTTAACTGAAAATATGAAATAATATTGACAATTTATTATTTATCTAAATACTGTACCTCAGGAAACCTATATTAAGAATGGCCTGACCTAAAATAACTAAAATGTTTGAGAATCTATATATTGTCCCTAATAAGAAAACATATTAATGTTTGCCTTAGCTATTTTATTTTAGTCATACAATCAAAATTCAAGTTTTACCACCTCGTTCAATCATAACCAAAATTAATTAATTAATTCGATATCCTTATATAACATAGCATATTACTAGATATTAAGATTTAACCCCAATACATCACTTTAATAATAATAATAAAGATTACATTTAACCATATAAATATACCAAATTCTACATTCATAAAATAAGAACTAGATAAGTATGTACTTAAGATATAAAATTTAAGCCCGAAGGCGGGTAAGGAAAGCCCCATGGCCATCCCTCCCTCCGGTCTAAGCCACCGCGTGACGCTCAATGATAATGAACGTGCTCAGTCCCCAATGAGAAAGAGAGTGAGAGAGAGAGAGAGAGAGAGAAAAGAGACTGCATAGCAGTCCCATTTTTGAGAAGTTCATAAGTATGTAACATTTCAGGGGTTTGGGGTGAACCCGGATTCAAATCTAATTAAATTTAGTCTCAATAGGTACTAATAGCTTTGCTGATTTTGTAAGTTAATCACATGTATATACATCTGGTATAAATTATGGCTTGGAACCCTCAGGCAGAACATAGCCAATAAATATTATGGTGACTAACATGCTTCTCCGAGCATAATAGACACCCTTTGTAAGTTTATGAGGATTTTAGTTGCTCTCAACAACAGCAATTTAGTTGGGTGAAGACATTGACTGGCAAACTGTCCTGAGCACATTTATCAATACTTTGGAGTGTCATCTAACAAATGCCAAACATGAACTTATGTAATACCCAGTAGGTCTCCCACTGAACATGGTAGTCAGGTATGTAGGGCTTTATAAGTCTGATCTGCACTTTAACAGAGTAAAGTCAATCAGTATTGTAGAATAATTAGAAAGGTAGATGAACATGTTCTCAAATTACAAAACAGCACAGCTTTCACATAGTAGGTTCAATAATTAATACAATTCAAATGCTACCGGGCTGACCGGAATAGGGGGGTTCTAGTCATTCAGGACAACATATGACTAGTTAATGACTATATAAATACAAGTATTTACAGTATGGTATCAGTAATACACTAATACAAACCATATTAATTTGATGTCAATAAGTTAGGCACTATAACGGCTGGTACTTAATTGGTAATTTCATCAGAGTAGATACTTTGTTAGTTAGGTAGGTATGAGTGTTCCTGTAGGAATAAGAACTTTGCTGCAGAACAGGCACTAACCCTATAGGAATCGAACAGAGTACCTAACCTATCAAAACAGTGGCTGACATAACTTAAACAAGTGACCTTACAAACACCAATTTAGCAACCATTGTTCCTTGGTAACAGAGCCGCAATCTTCTTACAATATTTATATATCAAAGTCAACAAATGATTATAATCGCCCTTTTTATGACATAATTCTAATCCTTCAATTCTCCGTACCCCGCCCCTCCCTACCCCTACCTCAAGCCAGGAAGTAGAAGACTTTTCTTTTTTTTCTCTGCTCAAAAGCGAAGGCGCTAAACCCTGTACGTACATGTACCTATGTTCTTCAATATCAAATTTTAATAAAACAAAATATTATTTTAACCCATTCTACTCATAAAACTATCTCAAGAATATTATAATAGATAATAAAATAAAATCTACAAATACACGACTCTAAACTTTCTATAGAAATATTAACTTGATGTGGTGGCGCCATCTACCTCTTTCCGAGTCCACGCTACGAAGTGAATACGATACATGACCGAAGCTGTTTTTAACTTTAGCGCATAGAGGGCATTGTTACGCACTAGAACGAGAGCCGCAAACGCTCTCTACGAAACTACGATTAATGTTTATTGTTCTGTTCTTCGAAGTTACCTGTAAATGTAATAGATGGTATAAGATATAGATAATAGATAAATGGACTTATGATTCCTCGACAATTTTATTTACCCTTTTCGATTACTTTAATTTCGGCGCTCAATAATATTAAATTTTCTTTAATTGCCTATGTACGTCACAAGCTTGAGTGTCAGAGTTGCTGGCAATTCCTGGAACGTTGACTACGTAATTGTAAAATGTAAATTGATTGCTGTTAATTAATTCATTGATAGCTAGCTAGCATAGCCAAAATCTTAGTTATCGCTAACTATATAGCTATAGCTAACTAATCCATACTAATATTATAAATGCGAAAGTGTGTCTGTCTGTTTGTTTGTCTGTTACCTCTTGACGCTTAAACCACTAAACCAATTAAGATGAAATTTTGTATGAAGACAGTTCGATACCCCGGAAGCTACATTTTGTCACGATATAAAAACATTAGGGGGGTGAATTAATGGGGGATGAAAGTTTATATGGAAAAACTCAACTCTTGCGGGCGAAATCGCGGAGAACCACTAGTATCTTTATAATATATTTATTTAAACATACTTGTTTATACATATGTATTTATTTGTAATGTACAGTACAGTTTGTATTCAGCAAAATGCAAAGCTCTTCAACATTTTAAGACACAAAATTAAGTTTTTGCGACAAAAAATCAACTCTGTGGCAAGCTCTGCGCCCAGTGGTATTTCAGGGGCGGGGCAAGGAATTTTATTTGGCATAAAATTTATTATACAAGTGATATAAAAATTGCTAATAAGAGGAAAGCGTGTCGATGGCATTTAATGACCCGACAAATAGTCCCCGATGCGTTTATAAAAACTAACAGATGTCTTTGCACGAGCCGACATTTTTTTCGCAAGGAATGCACTCCTGATGTATGTTATAGGAATATTATTTATGATTTGATAGCGGATTTATTCATGATGACAATTTATTTTTATTGATGTGTTGTATGTAATTCTGCAGGTGTTCTATAAAAAAAAGCCCACTTACCACCTAGGTATTCAAAAATATACCTACTACAGTAAGTGAAGATAAGATAATGCAAAGACCGTGGTCGTTTAAATGGAAGTCTTTCTACCAAATTGACGATTAAGGAAGATAATTTAAACAGATTAATGTTAGAATACCTAATACTTATACGTATCCTCGTATGTCTCCACTATGCACTAATTACATTTTTTCATGTCCATACGCTGTAGAGTAGGTACTACCTAGTAAGTAGGAGTTTAATATTTTGAACAATCCGTTTTAGTGAATAATTTTATTACTGAAATTAGTAATCATTCAAGCCGAAATTTCGGCATTTAAAAAATAAATAAAAACTTCTTTACGTTTTAACCTATCACGTCCCAAACATCTGCTACTGAAGATCCAACACAATTCGTTAAATGTCAAATTGTTCTATAAAAGCTGCTAAATGCCCAATAAAATTAGAAAACCATAGACAACCACTCTACCGTGGCTAATCTACCCATAGACAAGATCCACTCCAGGCGACAAAATGTCTGACTCCACGAAAAGGCATGCATGAAATTCTTCTAATAATACATTATAAATATAATAAGATGACTGCGTATCGATCGATCTTTTATATTCCACTTTAATTTCAAAAGAAACCTTATGTCGACTCAATAAAGTAAAATAAAACTTCACAAAAAAGGTTGATATTTGTGAAAGAAGTGTGAATGCAAGTCGATTTGTCGCCGCATATCGAATGAATGAGTGAATGAATGAATGGAAAGCGGCAGTTATGCAATCAATTAGGGTGGGCGGTGCTACCCGACGATCCTTTTACAATGGGACTCTAGTATTTGGGGCCACGAAATGCGAAGCTTTTGTTATTTCAATAGAAACTACCAGATAAACTTTAAACCTTGATGCAAAATAGCAATCAGAAGAAGAATTGAATGCTTTGAAAAGAATGTTGATCATTTCAAAATATTTGTTTTTTGGATCTTAAAAATTAGCGTTATTATTACAACTTTTTCTTATCGATTCATTCTACATACAAACACAGGGTTGCCGGGTTTCGACTAGCGATAGTTTAGGGGCCTTTTAATTATCAGTTTTTAAAGACATAATCCTAATATATTTTTTTATTTTTTTCGGAAAAAATCCATTTTTGGGTTTAATTTTTTAATAGGTTTAAAAAACTAATTTACTGTTTTAATATTTAACAAAATTTATTTAACAAAAATTCTTCCTCTATGACGGTTAATAATTTTGAATTGATCTTTATTTCACTTGACACACAGCGTTTCAAAATAATCATTTTCGTAACTTTTAGAACCTCCAGATCCATAGAAATAGAATTTTTTTAAATATAAAAATGGCTGCCGTTACAAGAGACCCTCAACATGGGGGTTTTTTGTCAATAAAATTTTATTATCTAATAGCTCATAAATTATCGCTAGTCGAAACCCGGACACACTGTATATAAGGATATAAAAAGATATAAATAAATATCTTAGAGTGAACAGGCTTCTTCTGGGTGAGCTCGCTCTACCGTCGACTCTTTCTACGCTACGTCTGGCTTAGTCTAGCTAAAGTCAAGTGCAAACCTATTTTAAATAAAAAAATATCTTCTTCCGCCATTTTCCTGGCCACACCTTATCATTTGTGCGCCAGCGCACGCGAGTCAAAGACGCCGCTACCTAAACACGGAGACATTCACACAAAAACCATACATATTTCACACATTGTGCCCATTCATACAACTGCCATAGTAGCCTCATACAGGCTTGAATGGAACTCGAGAGTCCGTAGCTAAAGAGGAGACGTTTCATTGAGTAGGTAACTCTGTTAATGGTTATTTTTAACTGTATCAGTAGTCTCAAATTGTTCAATGAAAGCCCTTTTGGAATGCCGAAATATGCAGTACCTGTGTTATAGTAACAACAGAAGAACAGCTATTATTATTATCTCTATAACCCACTCCAAACTTCAAAAACTAGGAAATATATTTATTTTTGTAACTTAAGCAATTATTTTGCAAGTTTTTACGAAATCAAATTGAATTTCGCTCACAAAAATTAATCGACTGTGTCATCCGGTGGGACTCGTAGGTACGAGTCCCACACGTTCCTTCGCTATCCGGGCGGGTGCTCTTACCAACTAAGCTACGGAGGACGTTAGTCAGCCGACGAATTTTTGTAAGTGAATTTTTGTAACGCCGGCTCACTGGCGTAGCAAGCACTTACAAAAATTCGTCGGCTGACTAACGTCCTCCATAGCTTAGTTGGTAAGAGCACTCACCCGGATAGCGAAAGGACGTGGGTTCGAGTCACACCGGATGACACAGTCGATTAATTTTTGTGAGAGAAATTCAATTAGGAAATAAATTATTCAAAAAATATTGTAAACCCTTAAAAAAAATTAAAAAAGCAAAGTCAAACGTCAGGAGTTCAAAAAAATATTTTTTATTTGAAATGTTACATCGTCAGTAAAAAAGAGGATTACTTATAAAATATGAATTTTATTAAAAAAAATAAGTACCCAAGTTTTGATCAGTAGATAAAATAATTTAGTTTTTTTACATGTTGGTATATTTTGTGCAATTAAATCTACGTAGTCGGACAATGGGTTTTAGGTACCCAGGTTAATTTGTCCATGGCTAGTACATAATAAAAGGTTATTTTAAAGTCCTATTAAAAACTTCGTCAATGATGCATATCAAAACACGATGAGCTAATTTACCACCGCTCAACCATAACTTGGGTCGTCACCATTCAAATTACAATTCCCACATAAAATGATCATAAAGATTAAATTCAACGGCTATAATGGCTAACATTAGATCCAATATGGCGTCAAATTGAACTCGGACGTCACTTCCGGCCGCGTGCGCTACATCGCTTTCCGGAAGTGGGGATTATAGGGTAGATGCATTTAGACGAAAATGCTATTAAGCTTTTGATCCTATATGTGAGGAGTACTCGTTTAAATATTAATTTTGAGAGTATTTATTGTTTACTTCAATGACTAATGACATAATTATGATATGTTTTTGGTTATCAACTTATTTGAATGCCTTACAAAGTTCTTGATATTTATGCTAGGATTCTTACCTCCATTAAAAAACAGTAGGTACTGACTGTGACTGACAGATTTTTATTTTATCTGACTTACTTGTAAGCCGGAAGTGTTTTTAGTAGTAGCTTACCTATCTAATATGGTTATTGAGATTAACCGCAATTATAGTTCTTAGATACCGGAAGCCACGAAACATAACAAAACACAACAAGTATCATTCGTAGTAGTCCTTGGCCCGTAGCCAAATAGCAATAATTTTGGAGCGAACTTTTATTTATTTATTTAAACTTAATTGCACCAAAAAAAGAAAGTACAATTGGCGGACTTAATGCCATAAGGCATTCTCTACCAATCAACCGCATGGGAATCAGAGAGTTAATAAGTGGCGATATATTAAGTAGAGTAGAGAAATTTATTTATAGTAGAACTAAATGACTACTGAATAAATAAACATACATACTAAGGTACATAGATAAGAAGATACAAATACATAAGCTAAGTATTAAACATACATAAATAATAATATAATCAATACGAGATTTAGTCAGGAAAAGTAACACGACGACATTATTACGGTAGAAAAGGACACGTAGTGAGACAGACGAAAGTGGTGGTCACTCCTGAAGAGAGTCAAGGTGGTATTTCCGTAGAGACCTCTTGAACACACATTTGCTTGGGGACATCTTGATCTTGTAAGGGAGGGAATTCCAAAGACGGATCGCAGAAGTAGTGAAGGAGTCGGACGTAAAGCCGGTTTTGAAAAGAGGTGTGAAAAGGGTGAGATTGTAGGTAGAACGAAGATTGCGCGAGGTGGTGGATCCCTGATAGGGGAAGCGTTGCTTTATATAAATTGGAGAATGAGGGTCTCGAAGGATACTAAAAAGGGTGCAGAGAATTCTTATGGATCTGCGATGATGGATGGGAAGCCATTTAAGCTTAGAACGGTAGGCAGAGATGTGGTCGTACTTCCGAAAGCCGAAGATGAAACGGATGCCATTATTAAGCAGACGATCAAGTTTATTTAGATAAGCTTCGGAAGTTTGTACAGCACACGTCAGCGTAGTCGAGAAGGGGGAGAACGAGGGACTGGACAAGCAAGGATTTCGTTTGAGGAGGTAAGAAATGTTTAAATTTATAGAGAGCTCGTAATGTGGCGTTGACTTTCCTGCTGACCTCGTCAGTGTGTTTATTCCAGCAGAGGGTGCTGTCAATGTATAGTCCTAGGTTTTTGACATTCTGGCTATATGGTATTACACTATTATTAAACAAGATAGGCTTAGTCAACTGTATGCTAATCCTAGTTAACTGCCGCGAGCTACCAATGATGATGGCCTGATACTTAGATGGATTCACGGATATACCGAATTTCCGGGACCAGTCGGCAATATGGGCAAGATCACCATTGAGAGCTGATATGGCTGAGTCAATGTCAGTGACCTCGGCTTGGGCGTAGAGTTGAAGGTCGTCTGCATACAGGTGGTGCGAACAGCCAAGATGGGGGGTGATGAAGTTGATGAATATGGAAAAGAGAGGAGGGGAAAGTATACCTTTGGGGAGTCGCGAGACTGGACCAGTCAGAAAACTGTTGGTCGGCTCGCACAGCTTGGTGACGACCCCGAAGATAAGAAGAAAACCATTCCAGTGTCTCCGGTGAGTCCCGCAAGTGAGATAGCATGGAACTTCGCTATCGCCAATGAAATGTCAAAATATGTATGCAAAAGTCACGTGATGTTTCGATGGCTTATGTCAGTTTCATACATTTTGTTAGCGATAACGAACTTCGCTTGACAATAAATTGCCACTTGGCTACGGTCCCCTTATGTTAGGTGACATTCTTCAAAATTCGAAATGTATTCGGAAAAAATCGTCGCATAGATCATTATCGTAACAATAGGTAATCGATTACAAAGCTTCACCGGATACAGAGCCTACAGTCAACAGCAACCCTTTCATAGAAAATACTCGCGAATCCGAAAAATAGCCGCCAGCGAAGGATTTGCCACTTTAGGGATCCGTATCTCCAAACAGAATTATAATGAAAACCAACAAAGATTAATTGTAAAGTAACGAAATGTCTACGTCAACCATCTCGTAGAGTACGTTGTTTCAACGATCTTTAAAAAAAAATTTTATTGATCGAATTATAAGACAAAAATCACAAACGACCTTATGGGTTCAATCGAGATTTTTCTAAGCTGAAGTTTGATTTAAAAACAACAGCAAACTATTACAAAATTGTAAACTTAACGATACTCAAAATATCGGAAAAAGAATTTATGCTTTTGATGTTAGCAAACGCCTTTGGATACACAATCATTGCGTTGAGTTCATGACAATTTTTTTTATACGGATCTCTCTGAACTGCCGATTCTGCTTGCACTTACTTGTATTTTTTGCAAGCCCTTCCTTGTCAAGAGACAGTGTATCGATGTCATTGGATTAAGGAAGTTGTTCTTTAGGATTGAAGTGTCGGACCTTGAAATTGGGGTTTGGGATCTGTTAAACGGAAGTATAAAGGTTTATAACATTCTTGACGATAACGTCTTAAAAGTTATTATACGCGTACTTAACCTCTAAGGGAGTAACCACGCTTGAATGTTTTGCAACTTGCATTGACGTTGTGGTCATTGTCTCAGCCAATGACATTGTGTATAAAAAAGAGGGTGTTTTACGAGTATTTGCAAGTAAAAGGAGAAAAGCGAAATATCACAGAAAAGATACAAAACCGGCCAAGTGCGAGTCGGACTCGTGCGCGAAGGGTTCCGTACCATTTACTTAATAAAACATTAGACAATTTTATCACAATTTTATTTTATCACAGGATACCTGAAACAATTTTGAATAAGAGTTTCTGCGAATGTTTTTTTACGTGAGTGATTTGAAGTTTATAGGTCCAAGACTAGAAATTACAGGGGGGGGGGGGACACCGTGAATACGACTTTGGCGGGATATATCTCGCAAATGGTTAAGCTGATAAAAAAGTGTTGTATGGAAACCCTACCTTATTTTCATAGTCCTTTTCAACGATACCCCACACAAGGGGGTGCACTCAAAAAAATTATTCACCCCCCCCCCTTTACATGTATGGGGAGGTACCCTTAAAAAGGGGTAATTTTAATTTTTCGAATTTTTAAAAATGAGATCTTTATGTGAAGTATCCTCGAACCAAGTTACATGCAAATCAGTCCATAAACGTAGAAGATATTCTGCTGTGACAGACTAGACGGACGGAACAGACGGACTGAACGATCTTATAAGGGTTCATTGTCGGACTACGGAACCCTAAAAAGAGGTACTTAGACCTGTCATCTGTCGACTCGATTGCCTAGTGGTCAGCTCTCTTGTATTTTCTGTCTGTAATAACAGAGAAACAGCTCGAAGTCAGGAAGTGTTGTTAACTCACCCGTTCCTTGGAAAGTTTACTAAGCGGTGTTCTTGTTGGAATATAAAGAGGTTAACTGTTATACAACGAATTAGGTAACCGACACAACAAACTAACAACTAATCAACTAACAACAGCTTCTTCTACAATGAATTCTGATCATAAAATGTCCTATATATTATGTGGGGTGAAAACTCAACCCTGTCGCAATGGCGGCATTTTAATTATTTGGTTATCGTGTAACTAAAATACTGTCGGGTAACCCAAAATGAGTGGCAAACCAATAAGTAACACTTGAGTATCGAAAGCAATATAAATAAATAATAAATAAATTGTTTCAACAAACACACCAATTACCTAGACCCAAACTAAGCGTGAGCTTGTGCTTTGAAGACTAGCTCATCACACAAAAATTTTCCCCTTGCGGGATTCAAATCCGCAACCGCCTGGTTAAGAAGTCTGGGGCGCGAACCACTACACCAAGACGGTCGACAATATCCTAAATTGTTAAAAAATACAGAAAAAAAGTTTCTCTAATTCATCCTAAATTGTATATGACATTGTATGATAACAATTTAGTGTAGAAGAAGCTCTTAAAGTTTGTCGGGTTGGTTACTTAACATATTGTATACTACATCGACGTATAAGGATTTTAATATTATTTATTTCAAGACACAGCAACAGTGAATTTTCTCTACTACATTACAATTCTTGCTCCTCAATACTAAATTCCCCTTCGAGTGACAAAGGACGAGTGCGCGAAACTAATTTTGTATTGACGCAACATATCAAATTAATTTAGCCCCTCAATATGCTATCATTACAGTACAGTCTACACTTATTTCCAACTTCAAAATCCTCTTTAACGCGTAGAAAATAAGCGTCAAACTCTCCAACGCATTAGAGCCCTCAGAATTGAAATCCAAATTTGTGCCTTAGGATTTTAGGAATGGAGGTGGGGTAAACTGCATTAATGTGGTTGACTGTACAATTAGACACGCAGATGCAGTTGGCCGGAATGATGGTGGCAAATATTTAATTTCGAATGTTGGTACTGAGCCATTTATTTCTAACAAACATGTGTTTGATGACTGCGTGGAATTCAAATAGTTTTTCGGTGATTGTTAGTTTTAAACGGGGATAGCTGAATTATGTAACATTTTTAATGAAAAGCTAAAATACAGGGTGTCCGGGTTTTGACTAGCGATAATTTAAGAACTTTTTATTTATCAAATTTTAGAGACATAATTCTAATGAAGAAAAAGAATTGTCAAAAAAAAAACATTTTTAAAAAAAAAAAAGGTTCAGTTTTGTAATAGGTATTAGAAATGCAACACAACGTAATTGAAATCGATAAAAAACAAGTAAATCACTTTTTACTGTTTATTATATCTTCAAAAACTAACAACTAAAACATGTAAAAGTAAAATACGTTAGTTGCAGTCGGAGGATCGAAAAAAAACCAAATTTACTTAACGAAATATTTAATTAAAGATTTAATTATAAAAATTACATTAATTGCCTATAATTACGGAGATGAGACCTAATCGAAGTATGATTATGGAATGGTAAAATAATGATTTACAATTTTTAGGAAGATGTCTATTTGACGTCACTTTCACTGATCATGCAATTGCACTTCGAACCATTGCACTAAAGTAGAGCAGCGACTCAGCGATCTTCATATTGGGCGATATCGTAATTCCTCCCCCCTGAGAACGTCAACTATTTTAGCACGTTGAGTGAAAATGTTGACGGGATAGCTCTAAGATCCTTCGGGTCTTCGGGTGTTGACGGCGGCTGTTCGTCTTCTGTAGATTGATTGTATGTCCTGATACTGTAGCGTCGGCGTAGCACGATGATGATAAGTGCACCTGCACTTATTAATACGACGTAGAAAGGTATAGTCGTATGGTATAGTGTTTCAATTTGATCGTTATTAATTTGTATCGGGGCTTGCATCATAATCTTGCCTTGGATTCTGTGTAGTTCTTGCAGGTCAATGGAGTTGAGATTGATGTGAGATGATATCTTCATTGGTTCTTCCGTATTGAATGGGATTTCCGTGAGTTTCAGAGGCTGTCCTTTTATTTCGTCGTTGTCGTTGGTGATGGTGAACTCCGTGGTTTTCAAATGGCAATGAACGGGAATAGTGAAGAGGAAACTTCCTTGGAGAGTGGTGTAGTCTTGCCTTCCGCAGAAGAGTTGAACTTTGGTGGAATGTGGGAATGATAGGACGTAATGTTGGTCGTCCAGCTTTTCCATGGCTTCTTTCTTCAATATTACTGTTGAAAATTCGCAGGTCTCCTTCAGGATCTGGTTGACAATGAGCTCATGGATGCAGTCAGACTTGGTGCGAAGCTGATGATGGGCGGTAGTTTCACACAGAAACCAGTTGTTTAGCTTCGGACATTCTGTCTCTATGTACATGAATGAAATCTCATTTGTTGCTATGAAGGGATAGGTTGGGATAAGAGCCTGTGCTTTTTTATTAGGAACTATTGATAGGTGGTACAAATTATATACATCTCTAGAGATGATAGGGAATTTAAATAAAAAAAACTATTTGATTTCTGTAATAATATGAGCCTGGTTTAATTATATCGTAATATTGTCTCAATTCCAGATCAATTATTTGTTCATCACCATAAATGTCCTTAAGTTTACCTATCATTGAATTTAAAATATCTATATCTATCATAGAATGGTGTGTGCTTGATGCACGAATAAAAGCTAAACTATTTTCTAACTTAATTAATTCTTGAGCAAGGTTCTCAATGTTCTCACTTAATATTACTAAAAGTTGGGAAAATCTGGCGTATTTAGTCAGGCTGTTTTCTTTGTAGGCATTACTATTCAATATTAGCTCAAGAGTAGTGTTAATTTTATTCTGATTATCTACTAACTGCGTTAAAATATTATTATGTTTAGACATCCACTCTTTACTTATGCTTACATGATTATTAAATTCAGTTACTATTTTATCTTGATTATTTTTTAAGAAATTGATTGCCTTATTATATCTTTCAGCATCAGTGTGGTCTAAGTTACCAGTTATGCTCTTTATGACCGAGCCAAGGCCATCTACAATACCTCGTTTTACTCTATTCGGCTCTAAAGATTTTAACTGTTTAACTACATTGCCAAGTTTGTCAGATAAATAGTCAATCTGTGTTTCAAATAGTAGGTAAGTGCGGTTGGATAGTCGATTTCTGTAACTTGTTAATTGAGTCTGTAATGAGTCAACTTTGTCTTCGATGTCATGTAATTGTACATACTGTATGAACGTATGATAGTGAGTTGTCAATCTCATAGGTCCAAGTTTGTGCGGTAGTAGTCCTGGTCCGTCAGCTAAACTCTCAAGTTTTATCTCCTGAGCTCGGGTGATCCGAAGGATCATTACTAGAAGTATCCTGCAACAAATTGACTGCTTTAGGGATACGTTTCAGGCGTGATTTGGCGACGGGGCCACGTTTTTTAGAAGTATATATGTGGATTGGCAAGTCTGCTAAAACTGTATCCTGTGTATAACGAGGGGCTGTCTTCTGACGGCTAGCTAAGGGATTCTTGATGAATATCTGTTGTTCGGGTGCATACTGTATTTCAGGTTCCCTATCCTTATTCCTGTTTTCTATTAAGGCTGTACGATTTGCTAGAGATGTGCTATTTACGATGTCATAGACCCTTTTCATTTGTTCCCTATGATTTTGAAGGTATTGTTGTAATAAATGTTGGGTTATGTCAATGTCTAAGCAGTCTCGTGGATCAAAATGTCCTGTCAGTAAGTCAAATGGTCTGCATTTCGTGAAGCTATGGATGGAACTGTTATAGGCTATGAGTGCATATGGCATAAGGTTTACTACCGGTTCTTCTTTATGCTGCAATTTAAGGAGTCTAAGATGTTCAAGGATGGTGGAATGAAATCTTTCAATGCTGCCATTGTCATTAGGGGAATGGGGTAGAATCCTATGATGGTTAATTTTATGCAATCTTGTGAACTCCAAGAAGAGCTGGTTGGTGAATTCTGTTCCATTGTCAGTTATGATAGTTATGGGCACACCATGGTGAGTACAGAATTGCAGTAAGGCTTGAAGTATACTGAGAGCTGTGCCGTCACGCAAGTGGTAAGCTTGACCATATTTTGTGAAGACATCTATAAAAGTAACATATTTATCTGATTGTACGGTAAAGAGATCCATGTGGACTATTTCGAAGGGTTTAGTGGCTGGAGGCACAACATTAAACTGTGGTCTAACGGGGTTCCTGTCATATTTGCCTTGACCGCAGATGGTGCATTCATTTATAAATTTAGTGATCTGATCCTTCATTTTAGGCCAGAAATATTTTCGGGATAAAGCCAGATAACACTCATTGATGCCGCGATGGTTAGTTTTACCATCATGGTAATGGCGAATTATCTCTTGTTGGCGAAGATACTCTTTTACGTTCTCGATCTCAGATTTGGTAAGTACTAAGTTCATTGATGAGCCTTTGAGTTTATCCTGTAGGATGGGAATGATGGAGTACATTGCAAGTCGAGGAGTAATTAGGAGGGCTGTCCTAACCTTAGGATTCACGTATTCCTTTACAGCGTTTATTACGTCTTCTTCAAGGTTAGTTTCTGACAGTTGTATGCTTGTCCGTGTGTGAGTGTCGAAAGGTTTGGTCACGGTAGGTTTTCGTTTGACGTCATTAACTACAGTAAAACATATCTGTCGGTTAAATTTATTAAGTGGTTCGTCAGTAATTGGGATTTCGAGTATAGGGTGTTCGTTGCTAGTATGTACTGTTTCGGTCGAAGAGTTTAGTTTGGTAAGTATGGTTTCTGCTGGATTACCTAACATGGAATTCAGTTCGTCTATTTCTTCCATTAGAGATCTAGTGTCACCAAGGTGGATTTCTACACGAGAAAGAGCGTCGGCATTGGTGTTAATTTTGCCTTTCTTGTATTGTACAGTAAAGTCATATTCGCTCAGTCTTAGTCGCCATCTGGTGAGACGTGAATTTGGTTCCTTCAAATTCATCATCCACTCCAAGGGTTTATGGTCAGTCAGTACTTTAAATTTCCTTCCAAATAGATAAGGCCTGAAGTATTTTGTAGCCCATACTATTGCTAGGAGTTCCTTTTCGATAGTGCTATAGTTCATTTCGCTATCGTTTAAGGTTCGGGAAGCATAACACACAGGTTTATCTGAACCTACTGGACCTTGTGATAACACGGCTCCAATGGCAACGTTTGAAGCATCGGTGGTAAGATTAAACTCCTTAGTGAAATCTGGATATTGGAGGATTGGGTCGTTTGTGAGTAAGGTTTTACACCTTTCGAAGCAGTTGACATATTCGGGATCAAGAGTGATCTTTCTGCCTTTCTTAAGACATTGGGTTAGGGGTTTGGTAGTACGAGCAAAGTCTGGGATGAATTTTCGGTAGTAACCGAGAAGACCTAAGAATTGCTTGATTTCCTTAGTTGTTTTTGGGATAGGATATTTCAGTATGGCTGAGATCTTATCAGGATTTGGTTTTACACCATCCCTACTGATTATATGCCCGAGGTAACCCGTCTCAAGTTTCAAAAATTCGGATTTATCCATCTGAATCTTGAAGTTTGATTCTCGGAGTCTCTGGAATACCTTTTCCAGGTTTACCATGTGTTCCTGCAGTGATGTACTGAACACTATTATATCATCAAGGTATACCAAGCAAATATCGTTCTGGAGACCTCTAAGGACATTATCCATCAATCCAAAGTAGATGGAGAATTTTTAAGTCCCATGGGCATTCTGAGAAATTCAAAGTGTCCATGCTCAACATTGAAGGCTGTCTTTGAAATATCCTTGGGGTCCATCTCTACCTGGTAGAAGCCACTGGCTAAATCCAGGGTGGTAAAGTACTGACACTTCCCTAACTTGTCAAGTACGTCAGTTATATTTGGTATGGGATACTTGTCGTCAATCGTCTTTTCGTTCAGTTTGCGGAAGTCAACTACAAGTCTCCACTTTTGTCTACCTGAGGCGTCTATTTTCTTTGGCACAACCCAGATGGGTGAGCTCCAAGCAGAGTCGGAAGGTCTAATAATACCCTGCTCTAACATTTTCTGTATCTGATTCCTGACTTCTTCCCGGTGCACAAATGGATAACGATAGGTTTTAGCGTGCACTGGCACATCGTCAGTTATCCTAATCTGATGTTTGATTTTATTAGTAAAAGTTAACTGTTCACCTTCTATATAAAAGACATCTGCATAACGAGAGCATAGAGTAACTAAGTTAGCCTTTTCTTCTTCGTTCAGGTGTTCTGTACGTAAGCGCGAGATGACGTCTTTGGTACGAGTATCCGGTTGTTGAGTGCGCGTGCACTCGATATTAAGCAACTCCGCGTGCGCCGGTCTATCGAGTGAAAATATTATATCATTCGCGGTCGGGTTTTCGATTTCTAAATAGCCGCGGTTACTCGTTGCGTTAGTTAGGCACTCGTGAATGATACAATTACAGATAACTTGTTCCTGAATAAAGGCGTTACCTTCCGTCACATCGAGGGGGACCTTAATGACTTTCGAGGAAAATGCTGGTATAATGTCCTCGTACAGGTTCACGTTCCGCGAGTTATACATCTTAATAGTATTGGCAGCAGAACGAGTTATAAGTTGTCCTTCTTTTAGATCTATGCGCGCCTCCCATTTACTTAACAGGTCTAATCCTATAAGTCCGTCGAAATAGTCGTGAAACCTATATATAAATAACTTCATACTGTCTTGATCATTGAACTCGGGGAAGCACGGTAATGTAATTGAATAGTCATTTCTACTGGTTGCATGTATGTTTGTCACCTCAAACGGGTCAAAGTTAAGGGGAAAGTCGGGAAAAAATTGTTCTACAGCCTCGGGACTGATAAAAGACTGGTTTGCTCCGGTATCTATCAAAAGTTTCAAAGGAGAATGAGCTATTTGAATGTATGGTAACTGTCTTTGTGTTTGAAGATTTAATTCTATTTTGGCTTTTTTAATGTCGCGATTTCCCGAAAATCCTGCTCAGAATGGCTGGGGCCTGGCTGTGATTGAGGCTCCTCAAACATTTGATTTTCGTCAGTCATAGTGTAATAATTAAATTCGGACGTACAGTCGGGTGTATCACTAGTATAGTAAGAATAGTCAGTGTAGTAATCGTACACCGGCTCATATTCGTAGTTATTGTAATAATGTAGGTCATCGTATGTCACGCAATCGTTTACGTTCATTTCTCGCGATTTAAAATAATTAGTGGGTGGCGGATTCCCTGATTTAGTCCAGTCATGTCCTGTCATTTGGGAATGCAGGAGAGCCCTAGGGGTGAATCGTTGGACTCCACTCATAGGTTGGGGCGCTTGAGATTGTGGTGGATTGTTTCGAGGCGGGAGACGAAACATATTACTGCGAGGATTATAGTTAGGAGGTGGTGCACTAAACATCCTTTGGGTATTAGTAGGCATGCGCATAGGCTGTTGGTTCTGAACCGGGAACCTAAAAGGCTGAGGCGGGGGCCTCATGGATTGTTGTCCTATGGGAGCAGGCCAGCTAGGCAAAGGTGTTGGGAAGTTATGTGCTCGCGGTGGTGGAGCAAATGAAGACGGTCCTGGCAGTGATAATTTTGGGATAGAGTGAGTTTTAGCGGGTTCATTTCGCTGTTGAAGGTACATGATGTTAAGCTCTTCCTGGACGAATTCCAGGGCCTTCTCTATGGTAGCGGGGCGCATACAACGAATGCGAGAACCTAGGGGTTCTTTTAAGCCGCGAACGTATGCCTGCATAGTAACTTTCTTATATAATTCCCGTTTAGCTTCTATAGTAGTTAACACTGATTCATGTAAAGTCACGTAAGTCATTATCGTACTGAACAACGTTTGGCAATGGTCATAAAATTCCTGCGGGGTCTTATTTCCCTGCGTAGCAAGTGAGAGGTCATTGTACAAGGCCGTCTCGTCACGCTGGTCAGAAAAGTTATTAATAAGAGCTGTTCGAATACCTAACCAACTGTCAGGTATCCCGTTGGAATTAATTGTACATGCAGCGGGTCCTGTTATTTTATTAAGTATGCCATTTAATAAACATAAGTTGGAAAATTCACTACCTGGCGTGTTACTAAGATATTTTACAGCCAGTTGGTCACAGATATTAATAAACCTTGTCAAAATGTTAGGATTCCCGTCAAAGTCCGGGACGAGGCGTAAGGCCTTAAAGATTGAGTCTGGATCGTGAGACATTTTTACGTTAAATAAATTATCTAAGTTATAATCAATATCTCTACAATTATCTATTAAATGTCGGCGAGCCTGTCTCGATTCAGACTCCCGATTACTATTGGCTCTAGGGTGATCAATCTTGAAGTTTAAGATTTAAAATAAGTTTAAGATAAAACACTAGGATAAAAAGGAAGCAACACGAGATCAATTCAAGTGTACTCACATAGATTTCATATCTGGTTCTGTCGTGAATCGAAGTCTGGATTCTCCTCCGGGTCTGCAACTGGTCCGTAGATTCTGGATACCCGACGATGGGACTTGATAGCCGCCCGGGCGACTCGCGACGCGAATTAGTTAATAAGAAGCCTATTCCCGTCTCGCGAACCGGCCCGCGAGTATCCTACCGACTGCGCCAAATACGTTAGTTGCAGTCGGAGGATCGAAAAAAAACCAAATTTACTTAACGAAATATTTAATTAAAGATTTAATTATAAAAATTACATTAATTGCCTATAATTACGGAGATGAGACCTAATCGAAGTATGATTATGGAATGGTAAAATAATGATTTACAATTTTTAGGAAGATGTCTATTTGACGTCACTTTCACTGATAATGCAATTGCACTTCGAACCATTGCACTAAAGTAGAGCAGCGACTCAGCGATCTTCATATTGGGCGATATCGTAATTAGTATCAAAATAAAAGTCACAATGATGAGCATTATCAAGGGTACAAAGTACAAAGATTTATAAAAAAAGGATTTAATAGGTATCTATTGCCAACAATTGGTATTTTAGCAAGATTTCTCAATTTTTTTTCTCTATGACGGTTATTAATTTGAATTGGTCTTTATTTCACTTGATAGGCGATAATAGCTATCGAATGAATAATTTTCATAACGTTTAGGAACTCCAGATCCACACAAATATTTTTTTTTAAATAATAAAAATGTCAGGATGCTCACTCACGAAGCGCAAACTTAGTTTTTGACCGAAAGTCGAAAGTCTAAACTCAAGGTTTGCCAAAGAGCCATGGAAAGGAGCGTGTTGGGTATTAAAAGGATTGATAAGATCCGGAACACCACAATACGCTCCAGAACTGGCATAGCGGTTGTTGGAAGCGAAGACAGCAAAGTTGAAGTGGGAATGGGCGGGGGATATTTGCAGGATGCACCCGGACAGATGGGCCCAAGTCGTCACGCGTTGGATACCACCAGACGGATGCCGACGAAGAGGTAGACCCAAAAAGAGGTGACGACTTGGACAGCTTTGCGATCGATTGGGTATCATTGGCAGCTGACAGGGATCAATGGAAGGTGTTGAGGGAGACCTTTGCCCAGCAGTAGAATGATGTAAATGTCAATTAAAAAAAATGGCTGAGATTTCAAGAGAGGGAGAGTTAGAACCCAACATGGGAGTTTTTTGACGATAACATTTGGTGAACTAATAGCCCATATTATCGCTAGTCCAAACCCGGACACACTGTATATTAGCTCACGGACTCAGATACAACGTGAGGAATGGTGAATTAATCGTCTTTAAGGCTGGTGGTATCTGTGTAGTATTCCTCTAAATAAAGTATATCGTTTCAAGTATCTCTATACGCTTTAAATAGGTGGATCACAATCTTCAAGGGGTACTTAAATACAATTTGTTTTCTTAGGTATATAGGTTGTCTGGAAGAGATTGCTCTTAGCAATATGACCCCTTACATAGTTCATAATTCTGTGTAAATTGCTTTTTTCTTTGTGGTGTCAATAAAGAGTTATCTTTCTATCTAATTTTGAGACTTCGATGAGACCCATCTATACAAATATTATCTGGAACCTAGCAGAACCTACCTACTGCATGTTGTTTGAGTGTTTGTCAGCATGAAATCAACAAATCCAAACAAAAACTTTGATGAGCATTAAAAATCAATGCGTCAGTTTTATGAGCCTCAAACAGGTTCAATATGAAAATGATATCAACGTTATATTGGTTCGAATAAAAGCGATAGCAAACCAATTCGTCACATTGCAAGTGTCACCCTTTCGCACACGTGTACAGATCTAGTTTATTTTGTTCACATTCGTAGCTAATGATGTCACAATTTATACGCTTTAAAGTCACAATGATGAGCATTATCAAGGGTACAAGCGGACCTTTAAAACTGGGTTATATTTTGCTGGGCAACTCTCCCTTAAGCAATATAAAAGAGAGTTACCAAAATCATCAAACACTCGCGAATTATAAAATAATCCGCTCCTAATGATATTTAAGTTCATAAGAAAATTCCTGTTTAAAATATTTCCATTTATTATTTCTTACTTCATTTCTTCCACACCAACATCCAAACAGTAAGCAAGTCTTATTTGCTTAAATTCAATGATAATTAAACAAAAATAATATATGCTAATAAAAATTTACAAGCCTTATGAACAATTTTTTTAATTACAACTGTGCCCAACGCACCTGTTTTGTAAATATGTTTATACTTTGATGTTTTTTTTATGTTTTTTGGTGATATTCTTTTGTTTGGGTTTGATAGGGGCAGATTGTTTTGAGTTGTTTGGTAACAGTGTCAAATACATTAAAATAATAATAAACTAACATAATATTTATTCCAGCTTTTAATTTACAGTCCTAATACTATCGAAGGCAAAAGTACCAATAATAACAACTATTAAATTACTAATAATATAAATTACATACGGATCTCTATGCAATATTTATTAACATTGTGTAAACTTTCTGTATATTAACTAATACCGTTTTACCAGCTCAAAATACATTTTTAAATAACTTCAAAGTTGAACATGTACTCCAAAAGCCAAATAACACAAGGTATACACAAATCGAAATGCAAAACACCTCGTCACTCAATCAACCAGATCCAATAACCAAAAGAAAATAAACAATACACAATCGAAGAAAGGAAACAATACCGCAAAATATAAAGGCCAACTTGTGAAGCTTGTTCAGCAAAAAACATAAAGCGACGGTAAAAAACTATACTTGGATTAGTACAATAGCAATAGAGAATTTTGATCCCTGTGACTGTGACATTGTGCAATTACTTGTGGTCCAAGTTGAAAGGGTGCCGGTTGAATAAATAAATAAATTGTTTTATTACCGAACTAAGCGTAAGCTTGCGCAATGGCGACTATTACAAACATCCTTGTTTATAAACATACATGACATTTTCTTCATGTATGCCCATCACACAAACATTTGCCCCTTGTCGGATTGAAACCCGCAACCACTGGTTTTGAAGTCGGGAGCGCGAACCACTACACCAAGATGGTTGTCCAGTTGAAACTACAGAGCGATTACCTACATTGAAAGTTTGGGCTTAGGACTAGTTAAGCATATAGAGAATCTGCCTTGTTGGTCTAGTGGTCCGGCACGCTGTCCATGATGCCCTGTCAAATCAGTAAGGACATCATGGCAATAACTAGATGACTTAGAAATAACTTAGAAACACCTTCAAACTTAGGGATTTGGTGGTATTACAACCCTGGTGCCTCGGAAAGCACGTTAAGCCGGTGGTCCTGCGATATCTCTTCGATCATGTCGGATTGCCACCTCATTAACTATGAAAGTAAAGGAATAGAGAATTAACCTGTACATTGCGCATACACTTGTGCACTCACACCTCCTGTAGACCATTGATCTTTGTTAGGGTTGGCCGCCGTAAGCAAAATTCGGTAGAAGAAAATCTCCTCTAATCATATGAAGTTGCTGGTGATACGATACCTTTTTAGAGAGTTTTTCATTTGTTACTAAATGACTTACTCCGATGACTTAGCGACCCAAAGTGTGTCTTGGCTTCCAATGTAAGACGTTGCCACTTTCCCGATCTTGTGCAGTTTCACGCCAGTCACCGACTTCAAGCTCGCAAAGATCTACGTCCACAACATCTTCCCACCGATATCGGGGACGTCCAACTGGCCGTCGATCCGTGGGGACCGAGATATGCCTTCTTGGCGGTGTGATCTGCAGCCATCTTCTCGACATTGGCGAGCCATCAAAACCTTTGTGCTTTGGTCTTTCTAATTTTGTTCGGGTCAGCCATTAGCTATTCTACTTTAGCATTCTTTAGGATCCAATCTAATACTTCGATCCGGTTCTTGTTTAGGCCCGAAAATTTTCATTGGTTTTATTTTAAAAAAATCTAAAGTTTTAGATTGAAAAAATACAATAGGTACTTGAAATGGCCACGACTTACCTCCTTCTCCGAGCACCTTCACACTATATTGAGGTTACAGTTGGGACTCATATCTTTTAATTCACACCACGAAATTTTCCAAATCTTGTCACTTGTACCACAGCAGCGCCCTCTCTTCGGCAATTTGTCAATCCCTTAAGAGGCACTTTGCGTTGACAGCATCTTTGATTGTGCTGCAATTAAACGTAAGGAGCCGCGATGGGAACTCCCGGCCAATTCGTTCTGAGGGTTGCGTATTGGTGGCAGGAATGGAGACCAAGTGCTAACAGCATTACATGCTTTCTTGTTGAAGTACTATATATATCAAAAAGTTTTCTACAAATTAAATAAAAGCAAAGACGAATTATAATTCGTTTATGTTAAAAGGAATTGTAAAAAAAAAAAATTTATGAGTGATAGCAAAGTTAAGCAACACACGGCGCAGTCGTGGTTGGATGGGTCATTCCAACCATTTAAGTGACGTCCATCACAAGTATCCCCGTACTTGACATTAGTCGTTAAGGCTAGTCAGAGGCCGTAGGGCGGCTTGATAACATCTGGACAGTAAGTCGGACACTTCCCTTACAGTAAGATAAGTTTTATCCTTCTAAGTTTGCACCATTTTAGTTAAGGTCGCCTTGTGTTGTGTCTGATGTTCAGACTGTTATAAAATTTAGCTAAAAGAGGAAATCATGTTTTGTTTTGATTTAGGGAAACAGCATATTTTGAAGTATAGTAACTCCAAAAAAATTTTGTAGTAAAAACGGTTGCCACATTCTACAATTTGTTATGCACTAGCGGGCCATGGCTTCTCCCGGGTGCATGTAATTATCCTACATAAAAACCTTTCTCTTAAATTTACTTTATCTATTGCTATAAACTGAATTAAAATCCGTTAGGTATTACAGAGCGGGAGCGTTCTTGTTTTATACTATGGAAAGGTTAGGTGGTAATAAAATAGAAAAAACCCTACTTAAAAATAATATGTTATAGTAACTATTAATTAGCCCACCAGAATCTACATCTATACATTTTGTGAAATTACAGTATTAGAACACGTGCTCTATAAAATAGGGTATCGGGTTCTAAAAGCATTCTAAGTGCGTTATTATCAAGGTTATTATTTAAAACAAGGTTGAGTGTCGTAACGGACTAAGTCACAATTTTGATAATGTATTTTTCACTTTCCAGTTTTTTTTATTTACTCTGTTGTAGTTTTCACTAAATTTAATTGGCATTGGTATAACATTTAATCTGATCACAGTGATAACAATGAGAACCTGAATAATAATTCATTCTTTGTAATACTTTATTATAGTAATATATAATAGTCTTGAAAGCAACCTCCTACATACTCCTCCTAGAGTGCGCTGTCTTCTAAGTAACATCTATTTGAGTATTTATATATATATATTTTAAATAAATTGTTTCAACAAACACACCATTACCTAGCCCCAAACTAAGCGTGAGCTTGTGCTATGGTGACTAGGATAAGGGATAGACATACTTATATACATTTATAAACATCCATGACTTAGGCACAAATTGCTCGTGCTCAGCACACAAACATTTGCCCCTTGCGGGATTCGAACCCGCAACCGCCTGGTTTAGAAGTCCGTGGCGCGAACCACTACACCAAGACGGTCGTCATATAAAATGGCACAGGTTTGCTTATTACTTAGAGCAACATATGAAACACTCTGTTATATTTCTGTCGTCATGATAACATCTGCATCGGTTTTTCT
This sequence comes from Pyrausta nigrata, assembly GCA_949316185.1. Classification (NCBI taxonomy): domain Eukaryota; kingdom Metazoa; phylum Arthropoda; class Insecta; order Lepidoptera; family Crambidae; genus Pyrausta; species Pyrausta nigrata. The sequence goes on along the minus strand of OX438947.1, from coordinate 17,277,083 downwards.
ACCAAATATTCTTTAAAATATTTTTAGCGGCACGCCACCACATTTTAGCTAAAATTTGACTTGGCCTTTTACAGCTCGCCCGCTCTCCATTAATTTTTCGCTTTGATGTTGCTAAAAGTTAACATCCTATGGGTGACTTTCAATTTTTACGAACCCCTTTAGTAAAATGCAATAACTAAAAATGTTAGAAAGTTTTGGCTTTTAGCTTGTTATTGAATTTAAAGTTGATTTATGTTGCCAGTTAGGAGCGCAATTAAATTTTTATATTATTTGGCTGCCTAACTTTGTTTTTTATTTTGTGCGATTTAAAGATAAACACCGATTCGAAATCTGTTTTATGATGAAAACCAGAGTGGTGTCTATATTTTTAATTTGTTTAAGGTTCCAATTACAAAATATTTGTTAGTGGCTGGTACTTTAAATTAATATAAACAAACGTTTTAAATCTTCGTTCCTCTTGCGTATGGCTAAAGACTGGACTTTGTAGCCGGCTTAAGTGTTTCCTAAACACTTCGATTTGGATTCCTTTAAGAAAAGAGTGAATAGGCTGCTTCTAGACAGACATATCACATCCTCGACAGCATCTTCGCTTGCTGAGATTGCGGTCAAATATCTTTAAAAAAATGTATAGATCGTGCTTGCAAAATTATTTCGGTTTGATTAAATATATTACTTATAGTTTTATCAATAACATAAGGACGTATGTTCATAAATTACAAACCACTGAACCGTGAGAAATTGGCGGCGATTTTATAGATAAATGTAACACCCAGTCCAAAAGATTCACAAAACCTTCACAAAAATTCGCCAAACACATGACAAATCATCCAATAAATACTAAGGCTACAAAATCTTAATGGAGTCAAAATTTCTCAATGGTCATAGAAATAATGTACGATCACCTACGCTTTTCAAAAGAAGACTCGACCAACAAAAAGGAAAAAAGAACAAACGAAATTGCACCTTCTTTCTTCCCAAAATTGTAATTCAAAACAAAAATGCGCAAATAAAAACTCTGATAGTAACACAACATACCTGCCTTACCTCTTATAGTTACAATGGTCAAAAGGAATCGATACTTCATTCATAACTCCACCGTGGCAAAACCATGAATGAACGTAGAAATCGTTGAATGAAACCTACAAGTGTGTCCCGTAGAGTGACTTCCCTCAGACAAGCGGGCGACACCATTGTCGTCTCATTTAAAAGTCGTTCTTAGAAGTCGGCCATCTTGGACAAAGCACAGGTGGTCATTAAATAGCCTTTCTGCACTCATTTCCGTTTCGTTTTAATTGCATTTGTGACTTAGGCGCTTTTTTGTCGCGGATGTCGGAATCGATATTCGATTGGAATCTATTGTAATGCTGTGTAGTCATATTTGAAATGGATCATAATTGAAAGCACTGGTTGACATGTAAATTACTTGTCTAATGTAATGTGTGAAATGAATTATATTTCATTTCAATTTCGTTTATACCAAATTTGGTTTTGGGTTATTATAGTTTGTTTTATATAACGAAACCCTAGCCATCTACATAAAGGACAGTATTGATAGTTGACTATCCTGTAGTGGATCTCAGTTAAACTTACGTCACTTTCATGAACAATGGTTTTACTTGGTAAACAATGTTTTTTAATTGGTTGGTTAATTAAAACGGTTCACACCAAGACGTTAATGAATGACGAATTCTGAAAAAACGAGAGTTATTTTGATACGTCAACTCCTTATTTATTTTGCGTAGGTTCAGTTGCTCCAGTTTATTAATTTGCTTTGGCGATAAGTTACATTTAAATCATCGTACTGTATGCAAAAAATATATATATTATTTTCAAACTTAATCAAACACTGCGTCTATCAAGTCCTAAGACGTATCACCGAAAGATCTTGATAAAATCTGACAAATAGAATGTATTTTTTTTCGCATCACCTGGTATAATCGAATCGGTACACTTATCCATTACTCCCTTCACACAAGATTGATATAATACCCCTTTATTATCTGTCTATCTGTATCAACTTCGTTTTGCGAGGGCGTCTGTACTTAATACTGCTGGCTAGACAAAATTGACCTGTATTTTATAAAAGTTAAGGACTTTGCAGACAGCAAGTAAATCTTGTAGATCGTTGAGGTAGCAATGTTTGCTTATTTGTTATAGCTCTATTGTCTGTCCGTCGCACCGTCGATTCGTGCTTGTCTCCCAGTTTAGTAGATTTGCCAACAATATGGCAATGTTGCCATTTTTTCTGCTCCGTTCTGTTTTGTTTGTCCAATCAAGTCGAATCTTTCTATCGTTACTAACCGAACATCATTCAAACAGATTTTTTTGCTGTTATAAAATAGTAGACTAAACAGAGTTCGTTAATTTATTTATAAGCAACAGCAATTCAGATTTGGATCGCTCAACGATAGGCAATATTTTTTAATTTTTAAATATAATAAATAATAATAATAATAAATTGTTTCAACAAACACACCAATTACCTAGCCCCAAACCAAGCGTGAGCTTGTGCTATGGTGACTAGGATAACGGATAGAAGTACTTAAATACATATAAACATCCATGACTTAGGTACAAATGCTCGTGCTCATCACACAAACATTTGCCCCTTGCGGGATTCGAACCCGCAACCGCCTGGTTTAGAAGTCCGGTGCGCAAACGACTACACCAAGACGGTCGTCAAATGTTTTTCTTTTGTTTTTTGCGTTGGGTTTTTTTAACAAAATTTCAAGATTTTAGAGTAAAAAATCAATTATGATCTGATAAATTTTGTTTTGCTGTTAGACCTGGATATTTTCCAATAGATCAAAGATAAACCATATTTAACTATAACGACTTAGCTTCCTTTGTAATAATTATTCGCTATAACTATTAAGCATTCTTTATAATAGGTACCCCTTCTTTTGTCATTTAATTAATTTCAATACGCCATAACAATTAATCAAGAGAGAGAACTTGACCAGAGTTATTTGCGCTGTTTTTACTCAGCACTAATCCAAAATTTGTCCCGAATTCGCGGTAGAGTCCACATTGAGTGCATTTGTTAGTGGCTCTTGGTTGTCTTGCAGAAGGAACTTAATTTTAGAAATGTTTATGTGTTTTGTGTCTGTAAACAGCTACAAAAGAGCTTTCAAATCAGATATCTATCTGCTAAAAGCCGTTTACATTTTAAACTGTATAACTTTACCCGTTCGTTACTGCAAACGCGAATGGGATTGCGAAGGATACTTACTTACATGCAACTTTGTCAACTTAGCTCGTAAAAGAAAATGTATGGGATTGGCATTTAAATGGTTGAATACTATCGGAAATATCAGCACTTTGGGTGGTTTCTGATTATGTCACTTATGCATTGTGTCATTTTGTAAGTTTAACCCAAATCTCAAAGTCCTCATTAACGTATAATTATTTTTATAACTTAAGCAATTATTTTGCAAGTTTTAACTTTAAATCGACTGTGTCATCCGGTGGGACACAGTCGATTAATTTTTGTGAGCAAAATTCAATTTGATTTCGTAAAAACTTGCAAAATAATTGCTTAAGTTATAAAAATAATTATAAGTTAAGCTGATTTCATCTTAACTGATGGTTAAATATTTGTCAAAATATTTCCATTGCGGATACATGCGGGTACAGTCCCCAAGTATTGATGAAATCGAACGCCGGCTCACTGGCGTAGCAAGCACTTACAAAAATTCATCGACTGACTAACGTCCTCCGTAGCTCAGTTGATAAGAGCATTCGCCCGGATAGCGAAGGGACGAGGGTTCGTGTCCCACCGGATGACACAGTCGATTAATTTTTGTGAGCGAAATTCAATTTGATTCGTTATTTTACGGTTAAAAAATTTGTGTCATCCAAAAATGCCAGAAATTTAAAGAAATATACCTATTAGTAAAACAAATATCCTTGGTGCCCAATCTTAGACTAGTCAACAACTGCCCAAGTTATTGATGTTACTACTATTTCCCAGTTAATCTGGTTTAAGGCACAGCTGAAATTTTTGTGATCCCCAGTTTTTTTTTAAAAATACACGATTTTCGCCCGTCTTACTCAGAAACTTGTACCAACCTTCATCACATCCCTTTACAATATTTAATACCACTGCTAATAAAATACATTTGCTGCATAAACCACTTATGCCCTGACGTTTATTAAATCTGACGTGATAATAAAGTGAATTGATTCACAATTATAATGCTACCAAACACTGTTCCTGTTTCCATAAACTAGTTTTGCAGATGGGGTCATGGTAGGCGGGGCATGGGCCAGCCAACCCCATGGGGTTGTATCAAAATCGTGCTCGCCATACGGCTTCTATTAAAGGGTATTCATACTTAATTAATGTGATGCTTTGTACTGCGATTGAAAGGTCTTGATAGTCCATCTTGGTTTGGTGTGGCTTCTTCATTTGAAGCTCTGCAAACTAATACACACAGCTACACGTCAGACTACCCCATTTTGACTTTAAGATCACCTCTATACACTTAGTAATAAAAGTTGTTTTCGTAGTTCAATTGGGTGCTCCCGACTGTACTTAAATTTACTAGTGGTTCCCCGTGACTTTGCCCGCAAGAGTTGGATTTTCCATATAAACTTTCATCCCCCATTTCACCCCCTTAATGTTTTTATATCGCGACAAAATGTAGCCTTTGTCCTTTCCAGTGTCTTGAACTGTCTCCATACCAAATTTCATCTCAATCGGTTCAGTGGTTTAAGCATCAAGAGGTAACAGACAGACAGACAGACACACTTTTACATTTATAATATTAGTATGGATCTGAAGACCGAATATTTTCTGATATTTTAAATTATAGTGAAAATTAGATGCTATTGAAATACTTAGATCATGATGAAACTTAACCACAATGAATTACGAGTATTAGATACTTTAGAGTTATTGCACTTAAAAATCCCTTTGACTTTGTTGATTAATAAAAAATAATCAAATCATCAAGTTGAATCAAAATCTTTAGTATCAAATGCAACAACAATGTTATGTTACAATGTATCAATTGTAAAAACCAGTAACCAAAAATCCCTTTTAAAAAATCCCGACAAAAGATTAAACATTTTTATAGCATGTAAAACAGTAACCAAATTGGATTTAATGAGATAGATATTAGGGATGTTAGCGTCCCATTCAAAATTATTCATAGCTACTAAAATGCTCCATTCACAATATGGTTTTTTTTTCAAAACTACACTGGGGCTGACGGCTCTCCGACAAAAGGGTGGGACGGGCCACATAATTGCCAAAACGCTTCGAGTGAGACCTATTGTGTTTATTTACAATAGGGTGCGGGAAGAGGGGGTAGTTTTTGTAAGTGTAACTTCGGCCACGTCCACCCTTATGCACCAGTAGTGCAGCAAACGCTGAAGCGCGAACAGTGCCTCAACATGTCCCGATCGTTCTTAGTCGATACCTTGATCAGTGATACAAAAGACTGTAAAAAGACAGAAATGTCCAGTGAACACTTGAATCCATACACAAGCCTAATCAATCAGCACTTAGATACGCGGCCCAAGTTTCTACCGTACCCTTACCCGGGTAACTTGAACAATCTGCTGAGCCTTGGACTTCAGCAGCAGCATAGATCTCCGGATCTATTCCGGCCATTTCTAGAGCACCTGAACTTCAGATACCCTCTTTTCCATCAACTACCAAGACAACCGGATTTCTTCGAACCAGTGCATAATGAACAAAGACCTTTTGAAGGATATCTAAAAACTGAAGAGCAAGAACCAGTCAGCTTTGTGAGTAGAAGAAAGAAATCAGTATCGCCGTATCTCCATCACCCGTACAAGTCAACCGCTATATCGCCATCGAAAAGTCAAGGTCAAAGATCGCCCTCATTGTCGAGTGAAAGTCGCAATGAGACTCCAAGTCCACCTTTGGCACACCCCGAAGAACACCTCCCTGGTTACTCAAAGGACCTGAAACGCATCCCAATCAAAGAGGACTCAAGCAAACGAATCAGGACTGCTTTTACTGGAACGCAACTTTTGGAGTTGGAGAGAGAATTCTCGATGAACATGTACCTGTCGAGATTGAGACGGATCGAGATCGCGTCAAGGTTGAAGCTATCGGAGAAACAAGTGAAAATCTGGTTCCAGAACCGCCGCGTGAAGTTGAAGAAGGAGGAAAGCCCGATGAGCTCGAATGAAGGAAAATCGAAGAAATGCTGTTGCACAAAGGCTTCGTGCTCCAAAAACCGAGGGTCTGCGTGTGATAACGATCAAGAACAAATAGACGTGGTCAGTGATAATGACACCAGTTTCGAAGCACAAAACTTATCGCATTATCCTTGAACTGTCTTAAGATTACGTTCTGAATTCAAGTTCAAAATTCAGCCAATGAATGAATCTTTTAGCGAGACAAACTTTTGTAACGTAAGTGAATAATTTATTGACGCGTTGTGGGTGAAATTTCGGCCTACTCCGCAAACTTTAGCTTAGATGAGATACCTATTGTATAAATATTTGTATATTGTTAGTGTTACACATACTTAATAATTTATGATCTTGTGAACTTTAGGACGAAGATATTCCATTGAATATATTTTCGTAATGATTTGCAATTTGTTAAGTGGAATAAATTTTATATTGAATTCGTTTTGTTTTATTGATTGAATTCCTTTGATAGTCAGATTGTTTACTATTTTGATTAATTAAAAGGGCAAGTAATCTCGAGCACTATCAAGAATTTAGGGGACATTGCTTAATAAGCACATGCCAAGCGACAAAAATTTTAGGGCATGCAATATAAAAGAGGGCTCTCTGAATTGAGAAATAAAAATTCCATTGACGAATAAACTATTTTTAATCGTCATTCATATCTTTCTTTAAAGTTTAATTTCTAGTTTTAAACCGTTATAACGTTTCTATTAGCACTCTTGGCAGACGTTTTTTTTATTGAATCTGAGGTTGTTATTACAGAAATGACTAAATGCTTCAACTGCAAACGAACCCCAAAGTATATGAATATTTTTGATGAGTTTTTTTGTCGTGTTTGTAACATATTGACTTACCTACATACTGCAAGGTTATTTACAAACATTATTTTAAAAGTTAGCTCCTATTTTAATGAAAAAATGTCCCGCGTTGACGCTAAATGGGTCATATCAAAAAGTTTTGATGGAATAAATAAAATAAAAACAATGTAACAACAACACCAAACTGCTGGTTACGCGCATCCACAACATAATAACCTGAAGAGAGCTTAATTAAAGCAGAAAATGAAGCCTAAAATGTAAAATTACTTTACTTTTTACAGGAAGGGAAATTATTAATGACAGAGTGAGCTTATTGTCTAAACCTTTTTACTGTCACGAACCTAAACACAATCCATACTAATATTATAAATGCGAAAGTGTGTCTGTCTGTCTGTTACCTCTTGACGCTTAAACCACTGAACCGATTGAGATAAAATTTGGTAAGAATACAGACGAGACTCTGGAAAGGGCATAGGCTACATTTTGTCGCGATATAAAAACATAAAGGGGGTGAAATGGGGGATGAAAGTTTATATGGAAAATCCAACTCTTGCGGGCGAAGTCGCGGGGAACCACTAGTAGAGAATATATTTATTTTAGACCTGAGTTCACCAATTTTTAAACAGCCGATAAACCTAATTGACGGTTAATATGACAAAATTCCCATACAAAAAATGACAAATAATGTTGATTATAATTAAACATGTTTTAGTGAAGCCCATCCAGGCAACCACTGCAATCATGACAAACTAACAAACTTGTTACCAAACTAGTTCATATACCTTATCTATCATTCGCTACTTAAGCACTTATTACACTATCATATTTGTAGTTCCCTAAATATTATCATACTTAGGATCCTAACTAGGAATGTAGTAAGATAAGTAGTGAACTGCGATTACATATTTCTATTTACCAAGTAGGATCCTAGCTAAGATACCACAAATAGAATAGTGAAATGCTTCAGGGTAAACTAAGCGTGTAACAACAAAAAATATATTGATCTGGTAAGGGGCAAGCAAGAACAATGGTTATATAAATAAAATACTCTTCTGGACTCATCTATTGGCCCACCTTAGAGTTTAGGTTTCAATGGCTCCTACCGAAATATGATTGCTAGATTGAACAAAAACTGTTGATGCAGTTTTAAACCTGATACATTTTACCATCTTTTTCGATCGTATTGTTTTAAATTTGAATTCAGAATACCATACGACATGGAGCTACGCATAACAAGTCGGATATGCGCCTTGTTAAAGGCAATTGATATTTGAATAAAAAACATGTTTTATCAAATAAAGGTTTAATTTAATAACGCGTGTTGCCTCCATGGGCATCTACCACAGCTCTCATACGAGGCATAGAGTTTATCAACCGCTCTATGAAATTTTGAGGGATCATCTCCCATTCCTCTTCTATGGCAGTTTTCAACTCCAACATCGTCTGGGCAACTGGCTGACGAGCCCTAACACGTCTTTTTAGCTCATTGTCATGTAACACAATTTTAGACTCATCAGAAAAGAGTACACGGCTCCAATATTGCTGTGTCCAATTTAAATGTCTGCGTGCGAAATGAAGGCGCGCTTTTCGGTGGGCTCGCGTTAGTTTGGGCCCATTAGCTGGCTTGTGTGGTACCATATCGCGTTCTTTTAACCTTCTCTGAACAGTTCGGGCGCCCACAGATACTCCGTGGAAGTCGCAAGTTGGTTTTGTATCTCAATGGAGGTAAGGTGACGATTTCTCAAGCTGGTCGTCACGATGAATCGATCCTGCCTTTCAGTTGTGACCCGAGATCGTGGCCTTCCTTGGCGACGAACAAAGCCGGCAGTCTCTAGGTACCTGCGATAAACATTTCGGACCGCAGATCGACTTAAATTAAGTTGAGCACTCACGTTCCTTTGGCTGTGTCCGGCCTGAATAAGTGCCACAGCTTGGGCGGCGACTTCAGGTGAAGTACCCATAGATTATTGATAGAACCTCACCTTAATGTTAAAAATAAGTAATGTTTGTTGCAAAACCAAAGATATCAATCACTTTTTCAAGACTTAAATCCAAGTAAACCAATAAAACCAAGTTTTCTTAGTATTCGATTGTTTGATATCAACAAACAGGCTCCAAATTGTCTTTTGTTTCTTTAAATTCTGTGTTCGAAATTCAAAAAAAGACTATGAAATGAAATTGTGAATGTGCCAGGTTCAAAACTGCATAAAAACTTTTTGCTCGACCTAATATAAAATTTTAGCTAGGACCAAACGAAACTGAAAATACAAGGTGGGCCAATAGATGTGTCCAGAAGTGTATAAATAAATTGTTTCATAAAACACACTTATTACCTAGCCCCATACTAAGCGTGAGCTTGTGCTATGGTGACTAGGATAACGGATAGACATACTTATATACATTTTAAACATCCATGACTTAGGTACAAATGCTCATCAGACAAACATTTGCCCCTTGCGGGACTCGAACCCGCAACAGCCTGGTTTAGAAGTCCGTGGCACGAACCACTACACCACGACGGTCGATTATGGTCTATTTGTAAAAATCTAAGAGAAAATAGAGAAAAATAATATAAATATATATTTCCTTTTGAAAATTATCTACAAATTTCATTAACCTCGTACTACATAAACCCCATTAGAATGTATACTACTAAACAGTTACCAAACTGTGTGACAATCTTTTAACAAGATGGCTTGCAACAGCTAAGATAGCAGACCGTGGAAGTTTTGCTTGTCATTTGTTATCACAGTACACTTCACTACACAAACGGGATTTATTGCAACTAATTAATACTTTTTTAAAAGGCAAATTTCAACCAACCCGCGACCATGATTCGTGCAACCGAATCGAAACGTCGGGAAGGTATATACAAATTTGCCTTTTAAAAAAGTATTAATTAGTTGCAATAAATCCCGTTTGTGTAGTGAAGTGTATGTTTATAAATGCAACAACAAAGTTTGTTATCACAGTGTTGAGAGTTGAAAACTGTTATCGTAACTAGTTAAAGCTATGACTAAGTGCAGTTTTAATTGCATTTTATTATACACGGGCCTGCAAAAGTTAGTACTACACTTTTAACTAACACAAATTGCAATAACTTTTATATTACGCAAGGGATTTCTTTGATACAAAGTATTACAAGACCCTTTCATTTTTAAAAAAAAAAATTAAAAAGTTGACAGCTCTCTTTTCAAAAATCTCAACAAAATACAAATTCTTTCCTTTCTGTGTTACTATTGCTGTCGTTGTATGTTAATACTGCGTAAAATATCGTTGGTTGAATGTTTTCTGAGTTTTTTCGAGCCTAGAATTAAAATAAAAAATACTTATTTCTTAATACATACTTAGAAAGGTGAAGGTGGTGTTAGCATATCATTTTCTGTAAAATGTTTTGTTTCGTCATTACTCTAACTTCTACAGTTTAGGAGAAATTGCTATTTTAAAAGAGTAATACTAACTTTTGTAGGCCAGTGTAGTTTTTAAAATTATGTGTTTACAAACACGCACAGACTAAAACAAAAGGTCCCTGCTGAAAATCAGCATCGTGACATGCTTCGCGCTGTCTCGATTAATGCTGAGCAGGGACCTTTTTGGCACACACTTTGTCTAATGATATGTACTTGTACCTACGATTAATTTTTATTTGCGTGCCAAAAAAATGTATGAATTTGAATTTGAAAACAGTGTCAACTTACTGTGTTCTTTCTTATTTTTATAAGTTTAAATAAGAAACCTAAAATTCGCACATTGGTAGGTCGATAGTGTCAACAGTGACATATTTGAATATCTGTCAGTTAGGCAGAATATTGTTAAAAGTTATGAAGGTACTTTATTTTGATGAGTAAATAAATCCATAGTAATATTATAAATGCTAAAGTGTGTCTGTCTGTTAGCTCTTGACGCTTAAATCACTGAACCGATTGAGGTGAAATTTGGTATGGAGACAGTTCGAGACCCCAGGGTCTCGAAGACGATTCACGACAGGCGTCGTGATATAAAAACATTAAGGAGGTTAAATGGGAGATGAAAGTTTATATGGAAAATCCCACTCTTGCGGGCGAAGTCGCGGGAAACCACTAGTAAATAAATATTGCTCTTTCAAAAACAAATACGGTTAACAGAAACTAACGAAAACGGTAACACCAGTGTATCATGTCATTATTATGCTATTTGCTTTGTTTTTGTATAATAATTGCTTGAGAGATTTTTGATATGTTTACAACCAATAATTGGATATGCTACGTTATTTTGCCAACAAAAATTGATACATACGTGCACGTGATTCCCGTGTGGGAGAAAAAAATTCTTCTGATCTTGAATTAATGAGAGATAGGTAACCTTTCTTTAAACTTGCGATGCTACTTTAAACAGTATTTTAATATACATTGGAAAGGAGTGATCATCAATTAAAATATTGAGAGATGGGACCAAATATAAAATTTATCCGAAAACTACGCCAACATTGTGCAACCCCATAAACTTCGTTACCAATTATCGAGCAAACAAGCGATGCAGGGCTTCTCCCACGACGGATTCCCGACCTAATGTTTGCAGGACGACCATCATCCATCTAAAATCAAACAACGTAATTATTTGCTAAAAGCATTTATTATCTATAGGGAGATGCTTTGCCGCGTGGCGGCAAAGCATCTCCCTCCCCTCCCCTCCCTTGTGCTGTCGCTCAACAATTTCTCATCTCTATTGTTAGTGCCACACAGACTAAAATCGCGCGATGTTTATTTTTTAAACGGTAAAAAGAGGGCACAACTTTGCAGCCGGCCGCGTGGCCACCTTTTCATCAGTATCTGTTCGAATTTCAAATCCATTTGAATTGGGAATTTGTTTTTAATCAGCGAGTTCTCCTTTACGTTCGAACTGTCATTTGAGTGTGTTTTCTATTGTCGATTTGATTTATTTACTGAAGAGATTTTTCGGTCAGCAGATTTGGGGTCGGGTGGGAATTTGGTTTGTTCGTTGTTAATTATGTTATTAATATGGGTTCCGTTCGAAGTGGTGGCTAAATGTAATTGTTTGAAAAGTAAGCAAGGAATTTAAAAAAATTTGTTTAGATCAATGTTTAGCAGTTTTTTTATCTGACCTGACAAACCTTTTGGTTCGGCGAGTGCTCTGTTTAATTAGCTAATTAAGTTACACAATATGTTTAAATTTATTTTGAAATAAATAAATGATACCATGGAACTGACAATAAGTATAATAATATGCAAATTATGTGCATTTATTTCACTACACATCGTACTAACGAACACAAAACTGCAGAATCATAACAATTGGAATTATCATCGAGTGGTGCCTTGTTACGCTTATCCTAATTATTTGATTCACCAACAATAGAAAACCAAAATTTTGGTGTCATGCCAATTCAAAAATAGCACTTACTGCTTTGCATTACAGTTCAGGATATGTGGAGCAGTCGAAAAAGTCTTTTGTATCCCATAAATCCGCATCATGCTGACAACCGTGTTTTGTCACTGCTAATAGGTTACGGTTTTCAAAACTTATGTCACCCATCATTTGTGTTTTTAATCCAATTTGCATCTTTTGCTTTTGCAACTAGGTTTCATTTAGCTTGTATAACTTTAACACGAGTTTCGTCTTTTTGTATTTCGATTGATTTTTCGTCACTATTAGGTGCATTGGATTCAGGGTCAATTGTCACTTAAAATAGGGTTAGTTTTAGTTTGTTTTAGAAATAACCTTTGGGTTATTCTATTTGTACCCAGATGGGAATGACAATACAATGCAATATCATTTTGTTGGTGTTGCGAATTGAGCGGGTTTGATATTTGATAAATGTAAATTTAAAGTTGTAGAGGTGTTTGTAAAACAAAGTTAACAGGATTTGATACGGACTGAATAGCAATTTTGGGCTGAAACGCAAATTGTATTTGAAAGTTTAAATGTAAACAGAAATGTGGACGTGGATAAACAATAAAACAGAAATCAGTAATATAATGTGGTAAAAAATCGGATAACAAAAAAAAAAATCTAACACACATGGACACTAGGCAGTATTTCGTATGAACTGGGGTTTTTCATGACAGCTTTTAAGTAAGTACAGTACGAGTAGGTTATCTTAAATTTTGAAGCTAGATAAACCTAGGTTTTCCTACAAGATCGCCGTAAACATATTTAGTGGTCGTACGTACTGATTTCCGATCCAAAATTACATTGTATTTATACTTTGAGCTAAATCACATTTTGGACTTTGAAGTAAGTTCTTTTTTAGGGTTCCGTACACCAAAAATAACTTTTATGAGATCATTTTGTTGTCTCTCTGTCCATCTTTTTGTCGTCTGCCTGTCAAGACCCTTTTTCTCAGGGACGCGAGGTATCAATCGAGATGAAATTAACATCAAATACGTATGGCTGTGGAAAAATGAAGCTTTTAAGTCAACGCATCCCAAACAATGGGGCTATTTTACCCGTATTTTCTTACATCCGCGGGGATACAAAACCAATCGGGTACTTCCCACAGACAGAACCATGGGCGAGAATAAAGTTCTTATAGGTAAATCTTCTTTTTTTTTAAATTCTTATAGGTATCGTAGAAAAAACCTTCGTTGGTACAGAATCCTCAGTGTGCGAGTCCGATTCGCACTTGTCCAGTTTTTTAAAGGAGATTAAGAAGTAATGACAATTAAATAGTACAGATGTACTAAGCCTACTAAAATTTTCTGATTTATGTGATTTGGATATTTCAACAGAGGTTCATTTCAATGTCAAAACATAAATTGTCGGGTCGGTTGTGTTGTGTTTTGTGAAACGATTTCAGTTCGGGAACAATAAATGCTGGTTGGATTTCATTTTTAACTGTTCATTCAACTTTTATTCGAGTGAACAGAGCAGCCTTTTATGAAGGTTTTAAATAAAATTCTCCATCTTATTTATTGGTCGATATGGTACCTTTCGTCAATATCTATCTGCACAAACTGTTGAAATTATTGAAGACAATAACACAGTAGGCATTTACAAATTTTTACGGCCTTATTTCTAGAGGCGATTTTACCCAGACAACCTTCATGCATTAACTATTTTTATGTTCATATTTGAAGTTTATTTTCAATGTTCGCACTAATTTTTCTAGAACATTGGTTGTATGTTTCTAAATTTAACGTCTCATTGTATCAGGTAAGCAGGATGATAACTATGTACAGTTATGTATAGTTAGAACTACTTCTGCTTCATATTAAATGCAGATTATACTCGTAAGTTCGTAGCCGACCACACGCGGCAGCAGCAGACGACATGTCGCCGCGACAACTGGTTTGTATTTCTATGAAATAACATTCCCAGAGCGTCACGAAGCTTGCATAGAAATACATAGAAACCAGTAGTGTCTACGAAGTTATACGTTTAATCTTGGCTCAGAAGCGTAGGTAGGGATTATCAAAAATATATTCGTTCCTAAATAGTCTCATGACGAGAGCAATTTAACCCAAGCGCGGAGTCGCTTCGCTAAATTACCTGCATTCAGTCAGAATACTCGTTACATTTCGTCTCCAAATGCAAATATTTAACTCAAATCTCTACATCATGTATCTGCTTTAAAGCAGCAACGTTTGACTTTATTTTTAATAGCAGTTGCCTGCGACTTTGGCCTCATAAATGTCGAATTTCCCTTACAAATATTTACTGTTTATTGCACACCACACACAGTATAAATTTACATAAATGCTCATAGAGAATTACGTGTATTATATTATAATTAAAAAAAATAATTGCAAGTTGTGGACAAGCAGGAACGGAATTCTGATGATGATTGCAGAGAGGCTGGACTCTGCCGTATATGGTCGTTTCATTGATTTACATGTTAAGCGTGTAAATCAATGAAACGTACCTACATACTCTCACTCAATTAAATTGTCTTTTGTTTGCACTATTGTTACTAACATAGTATCTAAGGTTAATTGTTACTAACACACTATGAACTAAGTTGTCTGAAAATAAATGATTTTTATTTTTATTTAATTATTTTACGAAATCAAATTTTGCGGACAGAAACACTGATTAACCGTGTGCGAAATTCAATTTGATTTCCCATACAAACTTTCAGCACCCTTAGAGATTTGATTTTCAAAAATCTTGATATATGTAAGTACTTAATTCGTAATGTATAACTAAATACGAGGACCGTGAAAGTTAGCGCAGTCTTGGAGAGGCCTATGTCCAGCAGTGGACTGCAATAGGCTGATATGATGATGATAGCTAAATACCGTTTTTTATCTTTTAACTTTTAAAAACAGATCCGGTTTCATACAAACTTAGTGAATTTCCAAAAGTCTTTATTAGTGCTCACCTACACTATAAAAGGAAGCATGGTACAAAATAGTAAGACTTTGTAATAATAATAATTTAATTAATATTTTATTATTGTTACGAGGGTCAAACTGAAAGTTCTTAGAACTGGCCACTTATAAACAATATAATAAAAAAAAAATTGTAAAATTTGAAAATAGAACTCTTTGCCAATATTACTGAGTATATATTTCATTCATTTGTCATTTGTTTTACGACTTGGCGGCAAATTGAAAATTGTCTGTGTCACGTCAAAATGAATTTAACACGAGAAAATTTTCGTGCAATGATTTTTTATGACTTTCGATGTCATTTAAGTCAACAAGAAAGTTATGATAGACTACGATTGGCCTTTCACGATGAAGCCCCATCTCGTGCGACTGTTTACAACTGGTTTAATGAGTTTAAACGTGGTCGCACTAATCTCACTGATGATGTACGTGAGGGACGGCCTTCTACGGCGACGACTGAAAATAACATCTGTGTTGTGCGGCGTATGATAGAGACTGACAAAAGAGTGACCTATCAGCAGATTCGGACAAGCTTAGGCATCGGTATGAGTCAAGTGCACAAAATCCTCCACGAACATTTAGCGGTCAGGAAGCTTTGCGCCCGGTGGATACCTCATAATTTGACTAAGGCTCAAAAACTCTATCGTGTGGATTGGTGCCGTAAAATGATTGAAAGATTAACGGAGGTGACTCAAATGCTGTGTTCGACATACTAACAGGTGACGAAAGCTGGATTTACTGTTATGATCCTGAAACCAAAAGACAATCTGCTCAGTGGGTGTTTCCTTTCGAGGAGTTGCCAACTAAAGTGAAGAGAGATCGAAGTGCGGGAAAAAAAATGGTGGCCTCGTTCTTTGGAAGGATAGGTCATTTCGCAACAATTGTGTTAGAGGATCAAAAAACAGTTTCTGCAGAATGGTACACTACCAATTGTTTGCCACTTGTCTTGGAAAAAGTTCGAGAGAAACGACCTCGCAGTAGGATCCTCCTTCACCACGACAACGCCTCGTCGCACACCGCCAAGCGAACGATCGACTATTTGGCGACATCAAACGTTGAATTACTGGGTCACCCGCCGTATAGCCCCGACCTCGCGCCTTGTGATTTTTATTTATTTCCAAAAATTAAAGAAAAACTTAAAGGAAAGCGGTTTATGAATGCTGAAGAAGCGGTGGCTGCGTATCGCGATGCCATTGAAGAGACCCCTAAGGACGAGTGGGCAAAGTGCTTTTCCCAGTGGTTCCATCGCATGCAGCGGTGTATTGACGTCAATGGACAATATTTTGAAAAGATATAATAAAACTAATAACTGGCTAATGTAATCAGTTTTTGATTTTCTAAGAACTTTCAGTTTGACCCTCGTATGCACCGGGTAACTAAAGGGACTTAACGACAACTTAAAACAAAAAAAAGTTACTAAAACACGACTTCCCTGCCCAAAATAAACTACAAATATAGTTACAGGAAGATTTCAGTATTTATTTGTATTTTTATTACAGACTAGCTGTTGCCCGCGACTTCGTACGCGTGGACTCGATGATACAAAATATTTTATACTCCCGCCGCCATCCAGCTATCATGATCTCTTACTCTACCAATTCATAAGAAGAAGACAGGAATAAAAAATCGAGGTCAATAGGCACTCTTTTTTTAGATAGATTACTATCACCTCGCCATCCGCGACTTTGATCCTTTATTAATGAAATTAACAAATAGGTTCATTACTTTTACAATATTTCGACAAACTGTCTGTGGTGAAAGTATCCACGAACTACTTAGCGTTAAAGTCAGCACCATAAAATTATCTGAAAGATTCTCTCAATTTCTCCAGGTTTCCGTCACCAGATCGTAACTTGGAGACAGTAAGATTACATTGGGAGTTTGAAATTCTGTCTAAAGTAATTTAGCATATCAATTGCCCCAGACCTTCAATTTGTGTTAGTCAATAGAAAATGCTCATCACGCTGAACAATGTTCCCTGAGGTACTCTATTCATATCTCTTATAGTTGAGCTGAGCTGCTAGGGTTCTATATCAGTGGCTCCAGACCTTCAATTTGTGTACATCAATAGAAAGTGCCCATCAGGCTAAACAATGTTCCCTAAGATGCTCTATTCGTATCTCTTATAATTGAGCTGAGTTGTTAGGGTTCCATATTAGTTGCTTCAGACCTTCAATTTGTGTACGTCAATAGAAAATGCTCATCACGCTTAATAACTTTTTTTAGGGCGCTGCTTTGATATCTCTTTTAGTTTAGGTGTACTGCCAAGGTTCCACATCAGGTACTCCGATCTTCAAAATAAGTTATAGCCTAGTATTTGCCCAGACTCAATAGCTACACAATAAAAAAAGTTTTATTCAAATCCGTTCTGTAGTTCCGGAGATAAGCGTGTACAAACAGACAAAAAAATAAAAAATTGTAGATTCTTTTCTGTTACTATATATTTTAACATCACCCTCAATTAGTTTTTGGTAAAAATACTTAATGTACCTGAGACACATTGGTTATACTGTTTTATTATAATATGTATAGATAATATGTAGAGCGTATGCACCTATTCACTCAGAAGATTCAGTCTATCAGAACTGTTTTGAACCGCTTTTAACGCTAAGTTTGGGGCTAGGTAATTGGTGTGTTTGTTAAAATATTATTTTATTTAATTTATTGTTAGTCTTATCTTGCATAAGTTTTAGCACTTCAAACGCTTACCCCGTTATTCTAAAAACTTAGTACCGGGTTTTTAGCCAGGACTAAGTTATTAGCTAGCCAATTAGAAAAGCGCTTCTCTATTAGGTTATGTCACGGATGTGTCATTCATTCCTCTTTTGTTGGTTGATATTTAGACCTATTTTAAACCAGGTCTAATTTTTTGTTATAATACCGTTACAGTGCTATATTTATTGTTGTAAGGTTTAATAAGGAGTTGCTTCAAACAAATAGGCCCGCACCTTAAAAGTATCGTAACTTATTATAACTTAATCGATATCCATCGATTGCACCAAAACCTACTTTAATAACAGTAATTGTTTTACCCTATATTTTTAAATTAACCACCGTTACGTCGCCCGCGTACACCGGGCTATTTTCCGGGGCATTGCGTCGACAATCAATTTGGCAGCCTCGCCAGGGAACAGGTGATAACTCCAAAGGACTTGTCCATTATTGGTTTTTTATTCGTCAATATTTCTAACCAGAATAAACTAAATATTGTATGAAAGAGTTCACAAAAACTAGCTTTTCTACATAATTAATATATTTTTTAAGGCCTCCGATTAAGAGAAAAATTGAAATTATTTTTTCTCTTTGTCTGTACATAAACCGCACCTTTGCCTATATCAATTAACGCATGAAAAAAAATTGACAGCAAAATCGTCATTCCATTGACAGTTGTACCTATTATTTAATCTGTGGTAGTACCTAGTAGTATTTATCCACCAATGGAAAGGCAATGGTACATAGCCATACAGCCAGGAAATACGAGTAAGTGATCAATGGATGATGCCTGTTACAAAACATATTTTTTCTCAAAAATGGAGGTGTTTAAAATTCTGATTTCTGTTGTTACATGTTTCATATTTTTGTAGCTTAAAGATAAATATAGGTTATTGGTGGTTGGTGATATCTTGGAATAAAAAAACCAGCCTCCATACAAAAAGAGGACAAGTCCTTTGGCGCGGTGAAGCCTGTGAATATCTTTTATGCTTTGCCCGTCAATAGGTTAACGTTTTGGAAGTAACAAAATGATGATCGTATAAATAATAATAATAACCTTTGATGCAAAAAATCTTTAATATCCGTTATCTCTAGCTGAGCTAAAAAAATCACAAAACTTCGATCATAAAATAGCATAGCAACTGAAATAATAACTGAAATCTGAAATATTTTTAATTTTTATATAAAATATACAGGATGTGGCGTAAATAATGGTTAACCCTGCAGCGAGGTAACCTTTTTTTGACCACGTATTACACTATACTATTTATAAAGATTCTAATTAGAACATTTTAAACCTAAATAAGGTAAATTAGATCCAATTTCTCTTTTACTTCAATTGCATCTTACTACTTCCTAACTAGGTTTCCTACAAATATGTGGTGCAATAACTGCTTTAGTGGGCTTTTTTAGTACTATTTTCTTTTGTTTTCTTTTCGGTTTTGTCTTAATTAAAATGTCAAGTGTAAATAAACCTTTCACATGTTTTTCACACACTAACTTTGTTAAAGTTGCCACTGGTAGTTAATAGTTGAGTCTGTTGCTATAAAAAAATTGTATGCCACTTGATTCACATAATTGTTAGGAAATCATATAGTTATTTTATTACCCCTAGAGTTAGCTATTTATGAAACATCAAACGGAGTACATGGTACAATTATTATTGTACATTATAATGTAGATAACGTTGACACAAACATTCCACTATAACCCAATCTTAGATAGGAATTCGTGTTGGATATAACTAAATTCCAAATACACTTCATAGGTATATTAACATATTGTCGTAATTATGAATCTCGAATTATGATTAAACTTGATCATTATTAGTTGACGAAGAGGTTGCCCTTTTAATTATAGAGTCTAAAGAGAAGCACAGTAAGTAGTAATAACTGCCGATTAGGTTTTTTTATTTCTGGAACTATCAAACCGATTTTCATAATTATTCAAGCTGTAGAATGCTTTATCACGATCACTATGAAAATGATAAAGGCTACATTTGATTTACTGAAATTGATTGAAAAAAATCCAAATTTCACTTTTATCGCGTAATGATAAAGTACTCCCTTATTTTATTAATTTCACCCTTACCACATAATAAGAAAGTACTCCCGTATGAAATCAGAGCAGGTCACTAGTTTAGGGTACTTAATTGGTGGTATATAATTTTAATAAATTACATATTTCAAGATCGCTTTTTTATTCTAAATGGGTTTGCTCTTGACTCTAGACTAAGCCAGACGTGGCATATACAGAATCCACGGTGGAGGGAGCTTACCAAGAAGAAACATGTTTAGTGTGAACCTTAGAATAATAACACATTCTAAGGTGTGAACATGATTAAATTAATTTCTACTTAACTTTTTACTCGAAATTATTAAGTTTTTTTTATTTTTGTAAAAAAGCGAGAAAATCTCTGATTACTACATTTTCAAGTAAAGAGTGTAGTATCCATTCAAAACTATAGCGACATATTTGCTACTTGAGAAGGTCTTTTCAATAGCGTGTACTGAATAAGTACACTTATAATAAAACCAAGTGCGACATGACGAATCAGCCATTGTAGTCACACCCCATTCACAGATCCACTCCATAGATCTATAGATCCTTATTGATCGACCATTGATCTAGTGTGAAACTATAGGTAATTTATGTCAACGCATGACGAATCGGTGCGCTGTTGCGGGATCTATGATTTTATTCAGCACGCCAAGTATAGTTACCGGAATAGTTGATAAATCGATTAGTTTATTATATTGATAAGTATGGGACTGTGAGATGTAATAAATATTGGGTGTGACAAATGGTGCATTGAGTGGTGGTAAATATGTTGCGATAGTGGTAAAATGGAGGGTAGGTAGGTATATGGGAAAATAGTTAACTTAATTCTTATTATTTTAATTTAAAAAAACTTTTATACCTACAACACTTTTATTATGATGTCAGGAAATAATAAAATAACGACATACTGTCTATCTATCTTGTCGCAAAAAAACTTATTAAGTACGTCAAAAGATGGTTTGTATTTCTAAGTGTTTTGTTGATGAGTACGTAGTACGTATCTATAGTATGTAAGTAGGTATGCCTGTATCTATCATTGTTTTCTTATTTGTAGGTTTACATAATTATTAATACGGGACTTTTTTCATATTGTAAAGACAATAAATAAAGATAGACTAGTTTCCCGCGACTTCGCCCGCAAGAGTTTGATTTTCCATATAAACTTTCATTCCCCATTTCACCCCCCTAATATTTTTATATCGCAACAAAATGTAGCCTTTGTCCTTTCCAGAGTCTCGAACTGTCTCCATACCAAATTTCATCTCAATCGGTTCAGTGGTTTAAGCGTCAAGAGGTAACAGACAGACAGACAGACAGACACACTTTTGCATTTATAATATTAGTATGGATAGTTAGATACTCTTTATTGCACACTACACAGACAGTAGACATTTACATAAATGTTCATAAAGAGTCGTACTACAATAACATCTACTTATTTACCGTAATTTAAATTTTTGCCCCAATTTACCCAATGAGTCAAAAATAATTATTTCATCTAGTCGTATTAAAATCATTAAATATCTCCTACCTAAAACATATACTACGCCTTAAAGTACCTGAGAGTACTCTGTGCATCTGATAAACATCCCTAAATTAATAAATATTGATCACAAATTCACAATAGACTAGACACAATAAATAACATTCTTTCAGAAAACAATGGAAGGGTTTAAAGCTGGGTATTTTGAAGTTAGACTGACTTAAACTTAGGCAATAAGGTATTGGAAGTGCACTCTTGCACCGAAGTAAATCTTCTTAGAGGTGTGAGGCAGCCAATTAGAAGGTCAATGACCCGAGGAAAAGGTCACGACCTCTGCAATAAATCTGAGAAAATGTTTAACAGACCTGAAAAGAAAATTGAAAGCGGGTATACGAGTAACACTGTTCAAAATGTAGCGAAGGCTTTTTTTTTAAATTGATGGGCTAAGTCTTGATCGTCATCTTAGCCTGAAAGTACAGATAAGCTCTCCGATGGAGCGAGCTTGCCCAGGATTAGCCTATTTACACGCACCTTAAAGAGTTTTGGGTTATACGCACTCGGGTAAATAGACGCAGGCAGGGCATTCTACTCCCATACTTCTTCATTGGCTGTGCGAACTTTTCCTTCTCGCGAAATACAAGATTTTAAGTGCAACATTTAAACTGAACGATCATTGCCCAAATCAAATGATTCGTTAATCGGTAGGTTAACTTATTTTCGATTCACAAAGAATACCTCACCACTATAATTTATTCTGTGCCTCAGCTGTATCACATTCTACTCCATATTTGATTGCCTTGCTACATAAGTTTTGTTTTGTTTACTTTTAGCGTAATACCTATTTCTTACACAAATTGTTTTATGAATTATGTAAACACCCTAGGGCATAAGTCTAGTTGTTTCATTATTTTCACCTAATACCTTTATTTTATTATGTTACCAAATAAATTACGTATCGCTGAGTAGAGACAAATATTTTTGAGGAGTAGACAGTTAAAAAATGTGAGTTACATAGTTAATAACAGAGATATTTTCGAACCGGCACGAGTTCCGCGGTCTTGGGGCATGAAAGGTTTTATAAATTTAGTTATTAATTAGTAAAAGAGCGTCGGTGGCGCAGTGGCTAGCGGGTTACCTCTCATGCGGGAGGTACCGGTTTGATCCCACGTGTCGCAATGTACCAATGACTTTTCTGAGTTATGTACATTAGTTGTTTCACTAACTGATGCTCTTACGGTGAGGGAAAACATCGTGAGGAAACCTGCACATTCAGGCGACTGCATGTGTAACCATGATCCAAACTTGTCAGGTTCCCCTGGCAACAGGGTCACGGAGATCAGATGGCAGTCGCTCCACTGTAATTACCTGATCTACCACATCCTAGATCATGGTCCAAAGTGGACCCTGAGTCCTCGCGTGCAAGTGCACAACCGGGATAACGCTAGGAGGATGATAAAATAGTTTTGCGATACTAAGCAACAGATAACTGCTAGAGACGTTACTTTTAATTTTATAAGCTTAACCTGGGTCTGTACGGTGTGTATTGGAACGGGGCCCTCCCGCTTTTAAGAATAAACTCCTCGGCGCCAACGATATCTTTTTGGATTAAATAAGTGTTAGTGTTTACATTCAGTATCGAATCTACCCTTAGAGTAAAAGTCATCAATAAAACGTACATAGTATATGCGAGTGCGGTGAAAGTTAAAAGTCTACAAATTTACATACTAAATACAGCATATAAAATATTTACTTACGCTCATTAAACAAGGTCCTCTTTTATCAACACGTCGATGCCTGGTATTTTATATAAAAATTTTCTGTGTAGACACACAGAAAAATATTTATCAAACAGAAATATTTTTCTAACGGTAAATTTTACAAAATACCGTATTTCGTAGGGTATTTCAAACTCGTATAGTTTAATTATAATTGAAGCTATAATTCCCTGTTATTTGAACCTTTCTAGAATGCCTTGTGAGGCGGAAAATTGATAATTCCGTATTTATACTAACCCTTTGATACGTTAACATAATATTTCAATGTTCATAAGTAACAGAATAACTTTAGGATGATATTTTTCTAATAATAATCCTTATAACTTTATACTAGCAGTTGCTCCTAATAGTTGTTCATAAAATTGGTAGTAAAGGAGTTATAAAATAACCAATATGTATTTTTTTTAAAACTATTTAACGAAATTACTTGGTGTTCTTACAGATACTATAAAACATGATTATGTTCAAAGTTAAAATGAAAAATTATAAAAAGAGTCCTTTTGGTAAGGTTCCCAGGATGCGTAATGTACATTTACATATTATGTTAATTTAAACGATAACAAACATTAAACAATTAGATTCCTTAGTGCAAAATATCATGTACAAAAATATGTTACAAATGTTTTTGCAATTAAAATGGGTTTTGGCAATTTTATGAACCAAAATTTATATAAATCAAAAACGTGTTCCTATAGTTTTCGTATTTAATATATGTACTGAGGAACCCTTGCGTTTCCAGAGAGAGAAAGTCGATTTCGATGCCAGTTGAAGTTCTTCTTAAACTCTATGATCTAGGATTCCTTTAAGAAAAGACTGAATAGGCTGTTACTAGTCAGACATGATGAGCCATCCTCAGCCGCATCGACGCTTATCATCAGGTAAGATTAAGGTCAAATGTCGACCTATTCATTAAAAAAAATAACAATAAAAGAAAAGGTTCCGAATTTTTTGCACCAGCAAAACATATTGAACTTGCAAAGACGGCAAAGTTAGCCTAAACTTCAGGAGGATTTTCTATCCAACCAAATTACTTAACTCTTATCGTGTTTCGAGATCCATAACATCTTAGCGATGTCCTTAAGTCTTTCGAAATCGTCGTGAGAGTTTCAATTCTAAAACTCTTTCGACTGAATTCATATCATAATAAATTACAAGTAAAAAACCCTTTTTAAGAACAAGCTTTTAGGTCAATGCGCTAAAAAGTATAAAATAAATTGTCCTTTAAAACTTTTAGGATCAAATAATAACATCATTACACAATTTATACTATATAAAAGCTTGTCGCGAGATATAAGTACTCACTTGGCGTATTTAGTAGTTTGATTTTAAGAAAATTTAGTTAATCATATCAAGTTGTGTATATAATTTACTTGTTTATCTTCACAGCTAAAATCTCGCGACAAGCTTTTATATAATATAAATTGTGTAAAGATGTTAATATTTGGTCGTAAAAGTTTTAAAGGACAATTTATTTTATACTTTTTAACGCATTGACCTAAAAGCTTGTTTTTAAAAAGGGTTTTTTACTTGTAATTTATTTTTTACTTTTTAGTTATCGCTGGACAGATTTCTTAGTCCGTAGGCATATCTCACTGTTTATCTCATTCAACGCATCATTAAGGCAAGGGCGTTTGTCGGTTAAATTCGATGGGCTTATTATTTTTCGATCGACTAATAACTGAAAGGGTAACTAACTATGTGCAACTAATATCTAACATACCTAGGTATCAGTTTATCAAAATATTATTAATCAATCATTCAATCAATCATTTATTAATTCATAAACATGGGTATTACAGGATGTCACATACAAATTATTGTTAGTACAGCCATGAGTTACCTTAAAGGTATATGAATATAAGCATTATTAAACTTTGTCTTCGAGAAATATTCTTAAGTCATAATACACTTTTTCAGCAAGGAAGCCACTGAGCGCAGTTTTAAATCTTTTGACATCTTTGATTGACCTGATGTTTAATGTGTTTTTATTGTACATCTTTGGTGCCATGCAATTTACACTTATTCTTCGAAGGAGGGTTTTGCATCCGTGATTAACTTTTACGGTGCCTTTACGACGGCTCCCGACAGTCATCATCATCAAATTTAAGAGCTAGGCTCTTGTCGGTGGAGTTTTTTCCATTCCTCTCTGCTTTCCGCCCTTCTCTTAACCTCCTGATACGACCCGACATTTATCTTTTCTTTTATTTGCTGCATGTAGCTTATTCTTGGTCTTCCTCGCTTCCTTTTTCCTTCTATTCTTCCTTCTATTATCGTTTTAATAAAATTGTCGTGTCGAATCAGGTGGCCTAACATTCGTCCCCTCCTACACTCTATTGTTTCCATCAATCTCCTTTTTTCCCTAACCATAGACAAAACTTCTTCATTTGTTTCTTCTCCGTCCAACTTATATGCTCCATTCTCCTCCAGCACCCCATCTCGAAGGCTTCCAGTCTCTCTCTGTCCCTCTTTGTCAATGTCCACGCTTCACATACATAGAGTGCTATACTCCAAATGTACACTTTAACAAGTTTTTTGTAAGCTTTGCTGATATTCTGGCCTTGAGTAGGTGCTTTTTTGCATTATAAGCTTGTCTCGCCATCGCTATCCTTGCTTTTATATCTGGTGTACATCTGGAGTCTGGAGTCTCCCGACAGTACTCATTTCAAAATTGATTGGGTTATTACGTATAAAAGTTGCAACCTCGCATATGTACATGCACGGCAGAGTCAAAATTGTATATTTGCGAAAGTACGGTTCACATGAATCATCCTGCTTTAGGCCAAACATGGATCTAATACACTTTTTTTGCGCTTTGAAAATGCTTTGTTTTTCAGTAGTATTAGCCCAAAACATTATTCCATACCTTAAAGTGGATGCAACATATCCATGATAGGCTGTTAGGAGCGTTTTAACATTGGCGACCTTCCTTAGATTATATAGGGCATAAGAAAATTTAGTAAGTTTTTTATTAGATTATTAATATGAGGTTTCCATGTCAACTTATTATCTATAGTCAGACCCAAAATTTGGTAGTTTCAACCTCTTTAATCGAATTCCCCCAGTAGTTAATGTCAAAATTCAAAGGATCATTATTCCGCTGTTTAAAGTTAATAATATGTGTTTTCGTCAAATTAATAGTCAGGTTATTCAATGTCACCCATTTGAATAAAGATGTCAGTGTATTATTAATATTTCGGTGACAATTAAATTAGGTAAGCCTCAAAAAGGGCTATTTAAAAAAATTGAATAGCGACAGTGACAAGGCGGCGAAAGTTTAAAGCTCGCTTACTTAAGACATAGGTAAGTAAGGAACAACAAATAACGGCTTGGCGGCTAATATAATGGCTGGCGACGAGTAAAATAGCTTGGCTACCAATTTAATATAAACCAAAGAGTTAAAGAGCACTAATTATTACCCTGAAGTATTGAAATCCCTTCAAAAATATAGCAAATAGGAAAACCAATTATTTCAAACCTCGACTCGCCGTGGTCCTGCGCTGTTGTACTAGTCTGCCCAATAAACAGTGCAATTTAAAGTCCGAAGGCGCAAAGGGAGAGCATCCTAATGCGCTTTTATGTTGAACAATTTAACCCAATTAGCACACAAGCAGCTTTCACCGCCTTTATAGAGCTTAGCGATACAATCGCCGTTGAAAAGTTAAAACCAACTCCTCAGCCTGTATAGCATCGTATTCTAATGTCATTATACAGGTATGCGATACAGTGGTATCGCATACCTGTATAATATTACAACGGTAATATATATTACAACGGTATTTTGTTCCGTTATTCTATGGGTAATGGAGTTAGTAGGGAGTAGAGTAGTGAACACTCCTATAATACTAGTAGAGGTATAAATGATGTCTTGAAGGTATGCGTGTTTGGAAGGCGCTATAGGATGCTATTAAATCACTTTGAGTGGGAGACAGCGTCTCTATAGTTTCTTAAGTCTTATTATAGAGTTTATCGCCACTCTTATAACGTCATTACCTACAGTAGAGTAAAAGTTACTCTGTAGTAGCGCAAAAGGCACTATATTTGAGGAAATGAACTCTTTCGTAGCGCTAAAGGCGCTATAGTAGGGTTTTAATTACTTATGACGATTAGTAATACGTTTATAGCATAACTATAACGCTTTGAGTGGGACAGGAGCGGTTTCAAATGCTTTGATTAGTATAAGTTGTCGTCAATTTTAAGTGAAAATCTTCGGTCATTATGAATAGAACAAAAACTTGGAAATTAATAAAGAAGCAGGGAAACATACGACAAAAAATTAAGAAGTATTCTAACATATGGAATAATTATTTGAGACAGTGTGTTAGGTTAAAAACAAAATAAAGAATAAAATGAAAATCTATGTCACCAATATTATAAAATTATTTTAACGCAAAAACGTATTATCTTGTGGGCGCGTAAAAATCTATGCGAAAATACATGTATATATTCACAGTAAACTGATACTCGCAATAAATCTGGCGCAGTAATATGTTCAAACTTGCCTTTTGAGTTTATGTATTTGAAAAAAAAAACAGACAGCCCTGTTTCATTTGCACTGATTTGAAACACAATTATTATTTTTCCATAAGTATTTGGTTTTTAGTAACACAATCGCGATCAAATACGACAAAAGCTGCAGAATAGCGCTACAAAACATAATTTTACTCTTCCAGCGTACGCTACACCTTTTCTAGCGTCGTTGTATATCCGTTAGCGTACACAACCACTCTTTTAGCGTTATGTTACAAACATTAACGTACATTACCACTCTTGTGGCGTCTTTATATGGCGGTTCTAACTCTTATTTCGCTACTATAGCGCGTATTTGTGACACAACTTATCACCCGACTAGGTACAACACCTTGTCTTGGGTGTTAGGAGAAATGCACCGCGTAAGGCATAAGTAAGCTTCAACCTAATTATTGTAACTTCAAGCTAAGCCTTACGCAGCGTAAACACAATTCCAGTTTGATTTGAAGTTATCCTTCTCCTAGACAGGCAAACCATTGCTGTTGACGCATATCTCACCAAAATTAAACTCGTCAAAGTTTACCTACCGATGCTTCAGACTCAAAAAATTTAACCTCAGTAATTATAATCGAGGACTCCAAGAAACAGTCGTATACCTCATGACTGAGGGTCGTGATCATTATGTGGAATGAAACACACACAACGACTTCTAGGCAATATTTAATGGAATGGTTTGCCATTGCCTTTTCCATCACACACTAGCCACTAGTGTGCAGGTTTTCCCTCATGGGGTTTTCCTTCACCGTTAGGCAGCGATATCTTTGAAAAAGACTGTAGATACTTAAGTTTTTGGACAAAGTTATTGGTACAGGCGGAGATAGAACTCATGATCTCACGGATGAAAAGTGAAGTTTTCTCCGCTCGGCTATCACGCCTTTTCTTCACGCCAAGAAAACCCGATACACCAAATTCCTATACGGATCGAAACAACGGAGTTAAAATCGCATGCTTATTCTCTGCAAGCCCTTTCATTTGATACCCATATTGTAAGAAAGCATAAAAAAAACTTAGTCCGCCATCTTTAGAAGTCCACCTTATTTGATTTGGAGTGACGTCACCTTGTTTATCGAGCTATTCTTAGCAAGTCTTTTCATTTGATACCCATATTATAGGAAAGCATCAAAAACTTAGTCCGCCATCTCTAGGAGTCCGCTATATATGATTTGGAGTGACGTCACCTTATGTATCGAGTAATTCTTAGCAAGACCTTTTATTTGATACCCATATTGTGAGAAAATATACAAAACTTAGTCCGCCATCGTTCGAAGCCCGCTATATTGGATTTACAGTGAAGTCACTTTTTTATCCAATTATTCTCCGCAAGCACTTTGATTTGATACCCATATTGTAAGAAAGCATAAAAAAACTAAGGCCGCCAGGTTTAGAAGTCCGCCATATTGGATTAGGAGTGACGTCACCTTCTATATCGAGTTATTCTCAGCAAGCTCTTTCATTTGATACCCATATGTTAAAAAAGCATAAAATCATAGTCCGTCATATTGGATTTGGAGTGACGTCACCTTATTTATCGAGTTATTCTCAGAAAGCCCGTTCAATTGATACCAACATTGTAAGAAAGCAAAGAAAACTTAGTCTGCCGTCTTTAGAAGTCCGCCATATTGGATTTGGAATAACGTCATATTATTTATCGAGTTATTTTCAGCAAGCCCTTTCATTTGATACCCATATTGGAGGATTGCATTTACAAGTCGGCCATTTTGAATTTTTTGGTAACGTCACTTTATTTTTTGTGTTACTCTCAGCAAGCCCCTTAATTTGATACTAATATTGTAGAAGTGCATTGAAAATAACGAGTCCGCCATCTTGGATGGTCCGCCATGTTGAATTTAGAATGACGTCATGCATCTTACCATGCATTGTCATCCAAACTAAACGTGTATTCAAAATTTCAGCTCAATCGGTTGAAGATATCTGCTTCAAAATTGAGTTGCAAGATTCCACCCGAACAAACATACATAGTTACATTGCAAGCTAAATAAAAGCTTGTAAAAAAGAACCCTCTCTCTCTATCTCCACTCACACACACAATAAAATGCACACACACTTACTTTATTTTCTGTCAATGGTATAGTCTTGGAGTTATTGGCGATTATAATAATTTATTCTGCTGGAAAAATGTTTACCTCTGGTTATGATTGCGACCGTAACCTTAAACTATAGCTTAAACATTTAAGGCGGAATATGTTTTATTTATTTAAACTTTTTGCTCACAGTTTATTGTACAAATGGCGGACTTAACGCTAGAAGCATTATCTACCAGTCAACCATATTAATGTGTTATATGATTAATTACGTTTAACTTTTAATTATTTATACTTAAGTTCCTACAACAAATAGTTATTATAAGGGAAAATTATCATTAGCCTTAATAGTTTTATTCAAATTGTCAAACAAAACTTGTAACGCTATCGGTTTTCTAAATAAATAAACTTTTACAACGCGCTCTTGACTAAGCTTCTCATACATTAAATGCAAGCCATCGAGTATATTTCGCCTCAAGTTATTGTTATGAAATAAAAATACAATTCTCTCTCAAGCAATTTTATTGCCAACCTTATTACATTTCGAGTATTTCCTCTTTCTCGATTATTTCTTAACTTATTCACTCCTTATCAGTCTAATAATCACTATTGCTAACGAGACAAGGTTGGGAATCGGCTATTTCGGAAATTACACCCTAGAATATCTTTATGACGGCTAACGATAATGATGTAGAAAGTCTTTGTGCACATTTCATTCGTATTGTAAGAAAATTATTTTCAAAGTAGATTCTCCTTACTTAATTCTTGTTTTGCTTAATCGTTGACACTAGGATTTTTTTTTTCATTTCATTCAAATACTCATTCAGTTATTATTCAATAATTAACAAGAATTGTTTTCTTTACGAAATTAAACTCAGAAGAGACGCCGCATTCATGACTTTGTGACGTTTCTAGGTCACCGTACCTTAAAAGGTAACAAGTAATTTCTAAAAAAAAACATCCGACTGCAAAAACTTTTATATTTTTGAAATGGACTTTTTACTGGCTTTCATATGATACCCATATTGCCATGGTAAGGAAAAAATCAATCCCCCTCCCCCCTTTATTTCCATTTGCGGGCGCCATTTTAAAAATGTATATAGCCTATGTCACTCTCACAATTTTGACAAATTTAACGACACCTCATATGTCAATAACTGTCCAGCCGTTTGGGCTGTAGGGCGTGCCAAACAATTATACATACATACTCTCAAAAACATAATCCTCCTTCCGCAGTCGGGTAAAAGGAACCCTTTAAAATCACTTCGTTGTCCGTCTGTCCATCTGTGTATCAAAACCCTTTTTCTCAGGAAAGCGTGGAGGTGTTAAGTTGAAATTACCATCAAATACTTATGTGCTGTGTACACAGTGCAGTGCGATGCGCGCTCAGAAATGGTCGCGTCCGCAACATAGCACCTGACACGAATTAATTTATTAATTTCGCGACTTGCGCGGCTCAGCCGGTGCCCGCTAACGCCGCTATGGGTTCCGAGCAACTCATAGCCAACGAATTTTTGTTGTTTATTCAACACGCCATCGACACCATGGACGAGGTCAGCATCATGCAGATCTGCAAGTCTAACTTCAATGAAGAGGAGATTCGCAGTGGCAAGGTGCTGCTCTTTCAGTCGCTCGGCAAGGCCGACCGCATGCCGACCCGCAGGAGGAATGAAAAAGGCGAGAGGAGTCTCCAAGATGTCATCTCACTGCTGAAGGAGACCGATCCGGACGAAGTGCCTGCGTTCGTGGCAAGGGACCTGCACAAGCTGCCCCCTGTCACTTTAGACCACGTAGATGTCACCAGGCTTCTGAAGGACATAACAACTCTGAAGGCGAGCCTGGCCGAGATGAAACTGAAGGTAGAGGCCTCGGAGTCTACCATCTCCGACCTGCGTTCCGAATTATTATCTTTAAAACTTAGTGATTCGGATAGTAGGTCACCCGTGGCCTCTGACGTCAACGCGCATAGTCGAGGTGCGCAAAACGCATCAGTCAGCATCACAGAGTCGTCGCCAGCTGTTGCTGACCACGATGCGCCGCCAGTCCCCACCGCCCGCCCTGCGCCCGCAGGGCCGATGAAAAGCGCTGACACGAGCCCCCCGACTCGTGCCTACGCAGCCGCCGCTGCCATGCCACCTCGGCAGCCTAATACATCAGGGAAACATAAGAAGTTGACACCAACACTGTGTCAACCGAAGGACCGGTGCGATGAGCAGGGCTTCACGAAAGTGGAAAGAAAGAAGCCCGCCAGCCGTAACCACCATGGCACCGCACCGATTGGACCTGAACACCCGCTGCGTCCCGAAATACGATCGACGCAGCTGTATGTGTCCCGATGTCACTGGTCGACGAAGGTAGAGGAGGTCGTTGACTATGTTCGAAGAAAGTCCAACTTCACCCTGAGGGTCGAACGGTTGGAATCTAGCCACAAAGTGAATTTTAGTTCGTTCGTGGTTAGAGTACCGACCTATCATCTGGCGACCTTTATGAAGGAGGACTTCTGGCCGCAGGGAGTCGTGTTTCGAAGATTCCGGGGACGACTGCCAGCCGACACCGCGCGCGTCGTATCTAGTCGCTCGTGTAATTAGTTAAATAGTATTTTGTCAGTTATTTTATATTTCATTTGTATGTTAGTCTGTAAGGTATTTATCCTATGGGCCTATTACTTTGTAGTCTGTAGCCTGAAATAAATAAATATTAATATTATTATTACTTATGGTTGCGGTCTATCGTTACTGTTAAAATCAAGCTTCTAAGTTGACGCAAATAAACAGCCTTTTTTTTTTTTCTTTTCGCAAGGTAAATAAAAAATAGGTTATATACTTCACACAGACCTAGAATACAGTACAAGTAAAGGGAAAAATTTGAACATCGCAAATCTGGTTCCATTATAGAAATGTACCTTTGCTTGTACGGAACCCTCAGTGCGCCCCAGTCCGACTCGCACTTGCCCGGTTTTTCAGTTTTGTCGTAGCTAATAAATGCATCTACACGTTTGTCGTTTACTTATAATAACAACACTGTAACTGTATTTTTGAAAGACATTTCACTGTCGGAAATTGTGAAAGCGTTCACAAATTCAATCGTCTGCATAATATTATGAAGCGTTCATAAAATAATAATATGTTTTAACATACTCAGATACAGAGTCAGTAAGCTCTTTTCAAATGACTGGTGCTTCTACTAAGCTCTGTTTTCCTCACCCTTCATCATCATCATTAACAGCCGCAAGACGTCCACTGCTGAACATAGGCCTCCCCCAAAGATTTCCATATTGATCTGTTACAAGCTATCCTCACCCTTACGAGTATTTGATTATAATAATTAATATA
Organism: Pyrausta nigrata; assembly: GCA_949316185.1. NCBI lineage: Eukaryota > Metazoa > Arthropoda > Insecta > Lepidoptera > Crambidae > Pyrausta > Pyrausta nigrata. Next base: position 17,243,826 of record OX438947.1, on the reverse strand, counting down.
ACAGCGTTAAAAATTGAGTGCTTAAAAATCGAAGAGTACCTAATAATGTAGTGAAAGCACTAACTGTTTCAATCAAATCAAATCTAACATTAGTTCAATGTAGTAAATGTACCTACTAAGGCAATACTTGCCACTCGGGAGTAGTCTATGTAGGGTGCCTGCATAGATTTTCTGAGTCTATACAAAAATTAAATAGAGAATTGAGAACCGAATATCGGGAGTCAATTTATTTATTTATATTAGAAAGGTCAAGGATTTTATTCTGAAAGTAAAAACAAACAGTAGCAATGAAAAAAACACTTACAGGTCCTCACAAATAGGAAATTGAATATAAACCACAAACCGGTCAAAAAAGGTCGTTTTCGCTTATTAATAAAAGGCAACGATGCTTGAAATGTCGACAGAATATTAATATGTTTGTTCACTTTAAAAATTAATAATTAAATTAAAATATAAAATATTTAAGAGGGGCTCCAATAGAAAATGGATTTTTTTCGTATTTAAAACTAAAGCATACTGTTGTATGATAGATAATGGTACAGAACCCTTCGTGCGAGTCCGAGTCGTATTTGACCGATTTTTATTCTGGGTACGCTCGCTTCATCGTAGACCTTATCTTTGCTCTGGGGCTAAGATGAAGATTAAAAGACTTAGCTTATTACATATAAAAAGAGCTCTTAAGAGAGAAGCTCACTTATAAATAAAAACTATTCGATTGCGGCGTAGAACTATTTTTTTTTATTCTGTAGATTGTTATAAATTTTGTATAAAAGGCATATGAAATCTTGAAACAATTTAAAAACTTTTTACAAAACATCCTAGCAAACTAAGCATTAATACTGGCCCTAGTTTAGTTCCTGAGGGAGTTTGCAAATGGGATTGCCGCATCGCACCACCTGCATATTTATGAGAAATTGCCAACTAACGGACTGCGGAATCGATTGCCCGACGACCTACGATTTAATCGAATCATTTGAATAGATTCAAATAATCTGATAAAAATTCCCACTTTGGTGCTCAGTTGGAAGTTGACTTTTTTAGGCAAGGACGTTGTCTATTTACATAATCTAATCAGTATTTTTGTACGGAATAATAAATAATAAATAAATAAATAAATTGTTCCAACAAACACACCAATTACCTAGCCTCATACTAAGCGTGAGCTTGTGCTGTGGTGACTAGGATAACGGATAGACATACTTTAATACTTTTATAAACATCCATGACTTAGGTACAAATGCTCGTGCTCATCACACAAACATTTGCCCCTTGCGGGATTCGAACCCGCAACCGCCTGGTCTAGAAGTCCGTGGCACGAACCACTACACCAAGACGGTCGGAATCCATTCCACTGGCTGTTTTTAGAAAGTGTGATTATATATTCGAAGTCACTAATTTGGTACGAGTTGAGATAAAAGCGCGAATGAGCGCTTTTTCCTCTATCTTTTTCTGCAGCCTTTTTACCAAAAAAGTTGAAGGCAACTTTGATTTTAATTTTTGGCAAACTTTTGGCAAAATCACAGGCAGTGCGGTGGAAATTTGTATAAACAGTGTCTTAAAAGATTATTCCATCTTGGAACAGTTGTTTAAGGGATTTAAAAGCCCCTTGACTCCAGGTGGTTAAACCGGGTGCAATAATGAGAACTTTGGACCTTGCTTAGACGAAATTTGGGAGTTCCAAAGTTATTTCCAAAAGAAGAGGGTTATATTTAGAGATTTTTTATATCAACAGCAATTTAGATGTACAGACAGCACCTCAAGGTGCTGAGACGTGCCTCAAGACATTGCGGCATCCTCAGCCATTGTAATACCTTATGCAACGAAAATGTGTAGCCTGATTGCTCACAATACATGGGACACTACTGTTGATTTTACTTTAGTTTAATTTTTTTGTTACAGATCATGAAGTGTTCCAGTTGTTTAAGTAAGTATCTGCTCTATTGCAAAGATAACAAGCAAACATAATTATTGAAAAAACAAAATACCCGACTGCAAAAATTACAATATTTTGGAAATGGTCATTTTACTGGCTTTCATTTGATATTCATATTGCTATGGTAAGGAAAAAAACAATCCCTCCTTCCCCCTTTATTTCCATTTGTGGGCGCCATTTTTCAAAATAGCCAATGTCACTCTCACCATTTTTTTCAAAAACTGTCCAGCCGTTTGGGTTGTAGGGCGTGCCAAACAATTATACATACATACAATACATATATACTCTTGAAAAACATAACCCTCCTTCCGCAGTCGGATAAAAAAGTACATAGAACTTACCGTAATTTACGTGTATACATACCTACTTTCGTTCTCAAAATGGTTTCTAGTACATACATACGTGCTTATGGCCCAAGTTCAAATATCATTTACCTTAGGCACTTTAGGTAAACGTTTGTTGCCGTTCGATCAATTTTCTGTATTTTTTCTGTGATTTTAATTAAAAAGGAAAAGTCACCTATCGTCGTATTTTTTTCATCACGAATCGTAGCTTAGTTTAAACCAGCACTTACTTACACATCAAGGGCCCTACCATCAAACCACTCGTCCGTGAAAACCAATATCACATTTAAAAACTTTATTAGTCATCACATTCGATCTCCACCTGCCGTGGTCACCGTGAAATGACGTTCAGGGTGACGGAGTGCGTCCATCAGCCAGTTATTGTTTTGTAATGGAATATTTAATGGGTTCGGTTATTTTGTGTGATGTGACTGACATCGAAGTGAAAAAAACTTGACATGATACACCCCAAAGAGAAAGGATAATGAGATTGACTTCGTAAGTAGCTTAACTATAAGAAAAGTGTCTCGATTTCAATTAATCAAAATTTAGACTTTAGTAGACTTAGCTGACCAAATACATTATAAAAACAAACTGTAAAGAAATAACAATCTATGTACCCATATCTAAATCGTGTGGACATTTGAGAAAAATTGGAGGATTCTCTGAAGTGTATTGTTAAAAAGTTACTACACTTATTTATGTTAAGTAATCTTTAGTTACTATCAATCAATCAACAAGTATTCTAGTTTATTAGGAGCGTTTTACCCTGAAATAAAACGCATATTAAAATACTTACCTCACTGGAAGCTTTATATTATTGAGATAGCACTTCCGTTTCCCGTCGACTTTCCTACCCTTTTAAAGTACTTGTATTGACTTCGTGATTCCGGCTCAGTGGCGAGACCTGGTGATTGCGCGCCCTTTTTTAGTTTTCGTACAATAGCATGGCGCCTTTTTGGTTCATTGGCTCAATTATATCACCAGGCAGGAATGGAAGTTAAAGCTTCCAGTGAGGTAAGTATTTTAATATGCGTTTTATTTCAGGGTAAAACGCTCCTATTAAAATACTTGACCGTCACTGGAAGCTTTATATTATTGAGGCCTGTTTGTTATCGCCTGGTGACGTCACTGAGACAGATCTTACGCCAATGTGATACATTTATTAAAATAAACACAAATTCTGATTAAGAATATTTATTTTATTTAATACATAAACCTTAAATTATTTTTATCTATGATTGTAGTAAGCAGTTTATGATTGTAGTAGTTACATAGTTATGAAATTATTACATTTATGTTAATTTACTGGGTTAAATAATTGAGTTACATTCTCCGAATTCACATTTCTTATAATCTCGCGTCTATAAAACTTTTGAAATGTTTTGGCTGATTGCCAATTTCCACGAGCAAGAATTTCGTCTTATGGATGATTTTCCACCCAACTTTTGGAAGCCACAGCTGACCTAACACTGCCCGGAGTGGCTGTAATGCCAGCTTCTTGAAATACTGTTTTTATCCACCCTGCTATAACTGTACGCGAAGCAGGTTTCGGTTGGCCTCTTGTTGTGATAAATAAACTAGATGATTTTGAAGCTTCACGTCGTTCATTCATCAAAAGTATCATCCTTTCAATCTAATATGGGGGATTTAAATTATTGTTACTTGAATTAACTAACAATTTCCAACCAGACTGTCTATATGTGTTACTGTCCGTCTTAGAACCGAATTCGGGCCATAATATTACACTTTCACTGGTTTTAATGTAATGTCTAGGATCAACTCTAAGTAAAGTTAGGTCATGTATACGTCTACCAGAACACAGTAGTAATAAAATCGCAGCATGACGTGATGTTTGAAACATATTATTTGTATCAACGGTATACCCCGATAAATGTTGTATTAGTTTTCCAACGTCCCATACGGGGGGTTTGGTGTTTTTTGGTTTTTTAAAAGCGATGGACTTTAAAATATGTTTTACTAAAACATGTGAGCTTAATTGACCTGATATTTCAGCATTACATAACGTAGAGACTACTGATTTATGTAAAAGTATTGTGTTGTATGACAAGTTGTGAATCAAGTATAAGTCACATAAGAATTGTGCTAGTTTTGGGCCAATAGGGCTGTTTATACTAACGCTATTAGTAGTGGCCCAATAACACCAACGCTTCCATGCGACCTCATAAGTTTTCAGTGTAGATTTTCGCCAGGAGTTTTTAAGTAGGGATACCTGTTGAGAATTCCATGTTTCTACCGCTTCGGACCACCCCCACATCTCCAGACTTCTAGAACCAGGTTCTCTACGTTCGGAGGAGGTAGTTCCGTTGTTGTGTCGACTAGATGTCTCTGAAGGTTCTTGAGGGTCAATGGAGCCGCGAGTGCCCGAGCTTTGAGGTCTGCACGCCAGTATACTTTCTCCCACCGAGGTACTACTATAAGAAACACCCCCGTCGACTGATTTAGGTGAATCAGGACTTTGGGTATTAGAAACGGTGGTGGAAATACCCACGCGAGGGGGTAGTTCCATGGAATACTGAACGCATCGTGAAATAGAGCTTGATGATCTGTCTGATCCAATGACACGTAATTGCTGATTACGTGTGCCGTCTTCGAGGCAAATAAATCTATCATTGGATATCCCCATTTCGCAAATACTATGTCTGCGCCTGGTGCCAGTAAGTGCCATTCTGGAGGTGAACGAAGGCGAGATAAATGGTCGGCATGATTGTTGTATTTGCCGGGTATATAATGTATTTTGTATTTGATGTTGATCTAGTAGACTTAAAATTTGGTGAGTTATTTCCAATAGGGGTAACGACTTTGTACCCCCCTCTTTTCGGAGATGTGCTACTGCAGTCTTGTTGTCGCACTGTATGAGAATCGAACTGTGGTGGAGTTCGTGAATCTGGCATTGGAGGGCATGCAGTATGGCAAGCATTTCTTTTTGGTTGCAATGCAATCCTTTCTCTTCTGGAGTCCAGCTTCCTGAGATCGCTCGATTGTTTAACTGCGCTCCCCAAGCCTGATCTGAAGCATCTTTTGTCAAAAAGTGATTCGGAGGAAGGTGGTGTATTGCTGATGCTAATTGACAGTTCTCCGTCCACCAAATCAATTCCTCGTACACTTCTTGAGGTAACGGGAATTCCTTTACGGATTGTTCGGGTAGAGAGTTTAGAAACCTCATTAAATACCGATGATTGAGCCGACATCGTGTTACCACAAAACTGGCAAAGTTCAGGATCCCTATTATTTTTTGTAAGTCTTTTACAGTTATTTTCATTCGCTCCAGTACATGATTTATTTGTTTTTTGATTGATGAACTCTTTTCGACAGGTAGACTTTTCTGATTGGTCCAAGTTCTCCACATTATGCCTGAATAAATTATGCTCTTTTGGGGATGAAGTATGGATTTCTTAAATTAACTTGCCATCCTAGATTTTTTAGAGTTTGTACTGTGTGATTGACATGCTCGTCTAGGATTTTCGGATTTTGATTTACTATCAAAATATCGTCTAAGTACACTACGATTCTCATGTTCCACATTTTTCGTAGCGTTTGAGCCACCCAATTCGTTAACATTGAGAATGTTTTTGGAGCTGTGCTTAAACCGAATGGAAGGCAAGTCATTTCCAATAACTCCCCATCGTATATGAGTCTTAGAAAGCGTCTGTGTGGCTTTGCTATTTTTAAATGAAAATATGCTTGGGATATGTCTATCTTGCACATCCAATCGTGAGGTTGCAGGAAATCTGGGATGCGATACATGTTTATTAAATGGAAGGGTTCGGTTAGCACATATTCGTTTAACGCTTTGAGGTTTAATATAGGACGGCCTGACCCGTCGTTTTTCGGCATAAGAAACAGAGGGGAAATGAAGCTTGGTGACGGGTGTGCGATCTTTAGAACGCCCTGCTTTTTCATTTTCTGGACGATTATTTATGAATTATATAAAAACCAAGAAACGGTAATAGAAGTAGGAGAGGAAAACGGAAAGGCAAAAATTAGACGGAGTTAGGCAGGGATGTCCACTTTCACCGCTAATTTTTAATTTATTCATAGAATGTGCGATACGCAGAATAACGGAATCAAAAAAGGGGGGCGTCAAAATTAATGGGGACGTATTTAAATTCATTCGTTTTGCCGACGATATTGCAGCCATTGCAGAAAACAGATTGGAGTTGGAAGAACTGGTTACAGAAATGGACACTATTTTTAAAGAATTTGGTCTCAAAATTTACATTAATAAAACAAAAACACTAATTGCTTCTAAAAAGGAAAAATATAGCCCTATCTCAATAAATAACACAAAAATAGAACAGGTTAAAACCTTCAAATATCTTGGTAGCTTGATAACTAGTGACTCCAGATGTACACCAGATATAAAAGCAAGGATAGCGATGGCGAGACAAGCTTATAATGCAAAAAAGCACCTGCTCAAGGCCAGAATATCAAGCAAAGTTCGCAAAAAACTTGTGAAAGTGTACATTTGGAGTATAGCACTCTATGGATGTGAAGCGTGGACATTGACAAAGAGGGACAGAGAGAGACTGGAAGCCTTCGAGATGTGGTGCTGGAGGAGAATGGAGCGTATAAGTTGGACGGAGAAGAAAACAAATGAAGAAGTTTTGTCTATGGTTAGGGAAAAAAGGAGATTGATGGAAACAATAGTGTAGAGGGGACGAATGTTAGGCCACCTGATTCGACACGACAATTTTATTAAAACGATAATAGAAGGAAGAATAGAAGGAAAAAGGAAGCGAGGAAGACCAAGAATAAGCTACATGCAGCAAATAAAAGAAAAGATAAATGTCGGGTCGTATCAGGAGGTTAAGAGAAGGGCGGAAAGCAGAGAGGAATGGAAAAAACTCCACCGACAAGAGCCTAGCTCTTAAATTTGATGATGATGATGATGGACGATTGTGGTCATGCCATCCTAAACAGGAGTTTGAAATGGGCAATTGACTACATCCGGGTATATAAGAGGAGGTTTTAGATAAAAGGGGATTCGATATCCTTGTATTATTTTTAAAAGAATTATTGGTGCCTTCATATCCCTCCATTTTAAATGGTAATGTGCTAACTGACCTGCTTGAAATCGTTCTGAGTCATTGTTTGTATCGTTTTGCCGTATCTTTGTTGGCTTTAGGAGCATTGGAACGTCCTCGGTTGCCTCTATATTCGGGCCGCGAGCCTAGATTATGGAATGCACCTCTGGTGTTAAAGTGATAAGAGGGCTGCCCTCTCGAAGGGTAGCTGGCCTGAGCATATCCACCCCGCGAGGGTGGGTTGTAGTTGGCAGCATATGCATACGTGGGAAAGCCAGAGTCGGGAAAAGAATATTGAGTCCCACACGATAGGACGGTATGTTTACGCCCGCCTTGCCCCCGCGAGGGGCGACGGTTTGATGAATTGCCTCTTTGTTGGGCAGATTCGACGGACTTCAGTGGCCAAAATGCTTTACGAACACCACCAGCCTTTTCTAAAATAGATGTTAACTTTTCTGGTTCAAATAAATTTGTATGGGTTGGTGGTATTCTGTTTAAAGCTTTGATAAGGGGGTCTCGCGCTTGACTAGTAATCGATTCTCGCCTCATTTCAATACTTTTTGCCCGGTGGCCACAAACTAACTGTAAAAGATCGGGTGATATTTTGTGGAAATCTCCTTTTTGAAAAAGTTCTTCTACCTTCCCGTTTAAATTATCAAAAGTGAAATTTGTATTTTTAGCCCAAAAAAGAAGATTGCGAATGATTTCTTGTAAAGCGTCTTTTTGTTTTAGTATGCTGTACGTTAAAGCTGCATAAGCTCTCTCAGTGTGTGTCAAATGACGAAGGTTATCATACATTTTTACCTCATCGTTTGTTTCCAAGTCTATGAAACCTGGAGTGTGGTTGTATAATTTTTGTGTATCTGCGTATCTAACTTCTGACCAAGAACTATTGCCAAAACGTTTTATGTCAATAAGAAACTTAAGGTACTGATCAGGTGTCTTTGGTACCGTGGGTTCTTTAACCTTAGTCTCAATATCGAAAGTAAATCCTGACGCCGAATTTTAGCATTCCGAGTCGCCACATTGTTCCCCAGTAAAAGAAGCTTGTTGTTCATATAAATCGCCACTAACCCCTGAATATATCGATAAATTATCACACGCTTCATTATTATTAGTGGTTGCATCTAGTTGCTTCCGAATTTCACCCATTACATCAAATAATTTATCTATCATTCGGTTAGAATAACGCGAACGCTTACTTTTCTTATGGCGCCGGCGACATGTTCGTTTACCTCGTTTGCCGGACGATGATGAAGAGCTCGAGGAGCTGCTGCTGGTCGAGCTGCAGCTGCTAGTGCTCCGGGTCCGCCTGCGAGTCGTCCCGCTCGAGCCAGCCACCGGTGAAGGCGGCTGCGGGTCAACCGCCGAATCTTTTTCACTTTTATCCATTTTCTAACAAAAATCAAATAAAATTTAACATCAGCTGCTAATAAAACCGGTAAATCACGAAATTTTTTCAAAAAAGAAATAAAAATTTTTATACCATAATATGTCACGAACGGAAAAACCCGTTAAATTTAATGATTATATCACAACGTTACGCATGTATATACTTATGAAAAAGGTTATAATTACAATTTAGTAACGAATGGTATACGATACAATCGTAATCTGCAAAAAAAAACTTTTCTAGAATAGGGTAGGTTACTTACAATTTTTCTTCAATTTGCGCAAAATTCACTTATACGTATTAATCACTGATAATATTACTCGATATTCTTTTCACAAGTCGCAGAGACGGAGCTTGTGCGCACAAGTTAATTCGACGGAAAACCAAACGCCAATGAACCAAAAAGGCGCCATGCTATTTTACGAAAACTAAAAAAGGGCGCGCAATCACTAGGTCTCGCCACTGAGCCGGAATCACGAAGTCAATACAAGTACTTTAAAAGGGTAGGAAAGTCGACGGGAAACGGAAGTGCTATCTCAATAATATAAAGCTTCCAGTGACGGTCAAGTCTTTTAATATATTTTTCTTAAATGGTAACATTTGTTATTACTTAAGAATGAAGTGAGAATAAACTCAAACTTGTGATGTGAACTTTAGGCGACTGATATCTTAATATGAATGGCATAAAAAGGTAAGACCCAGAGCCGGAAAACAGTTTTAAAAAATGTACTAGGCCTTACATCAACTTACCCTGATCTGTCAAATTTCTGCAACTTAATTAAATTATCAATGTAATCAACACATGGTTGACCATACCATATTATTTGAGATATATTGACAGATTTAGGTAAGTTGATGTGTGGCCCACTGTAATAATGTCCTCCTAGCCGAATTTCGACTACGGCGGCCTATCTCATCAGAGATTAGCTAACTGCGCGGGACATATTATAGTGCACAAGTGTGTGCGCAATACTCAGGTGCACTTTCTGTTCCTTCACTCTCATAATTCGGCGAGACAGCAGTCCGACATGACCGTAGAGAGATCAGGCGCTGGACCAACGTACACTGTACAGTGGCCAGTACATCAGACTGCACAGTTTGTAGTAAAATGACCACTTCTTAACAGCATAAGATGTCGTATAATATTTACCCTTACTTACATGCTGTTGTTCGCCTTAAAAAAATCTTAAATGTCAGCTTCGAAAAATAAGGTTCTTTGTATTTCAAAGTACCTTAGTTTGCTACGATTCCTAAGATAAACACAATCAAATGGCAATTCTCAAGAGTCACAAACCTCGTCAGAGTAAATTCCCGAAATGAAATTTACTAATGAAACAGCTTGAGAGTACCAATGTTTATTAAACCGGAGACAGCTCAATTCTCCGAATGACAAAATTGGCTCAACGAGTTTTGACTCGGTGCTAAAAATTTACCATCCTTGCTTTGCTCTTTACTTGGGAAGCCATTTTGTTGTAAAGGTCACAAATTGTAAACATAAAATAAAAATTTCACCTAGATTTTTTGTCTGTCGCTCTCTTCCACTCCGGGCTTGCAGGAGACGTCTGTGTTAAGTTGTTTGCTATAAAATAAATAAGTTTGTCATGGTATCTACAAAGACAAACTAGGGGGCAAGACAAGACAAAATACAGTCCGCACATACAATTACCTACACATGTTCCTTCGAGCCTGATAACCAGCGAACTATGTACAAGTATATTCATATGATTCTTTAAGTCTGGAACAACTCAATAATTCTTATTTCTGAACTTGATACCTAAATATTTTTATAATTATCAAAGATAGATATATCTTAGTTGTTTACTACAATATTTTGATTTGTTTGTGTACCCTATTGATACTACGCTGCGCACACTCACACGCATACCTGCCTTATTTTTATTTGTTCAAAACGTACCGTGAGAACCCCAAAGATTGAGTCGACATCGAGACGTTCCCTATGACACATGTACTAGACCGACCAGAGCGCTTTCGCCGCGTGTGTATCCTGTGAAGCTCCTTACAGACATTTCGAGTGATTGTGGCCTGTGAAGTGATACCTGAACCCAGAAAGCGGATGTGGCAAGTACCTAGCTATAAGTGCTCAGACCTGACTGATTTTCCACCTATCATTGTCGCCCTCCACGTGTAATCCACTGCCTAAACTCTTAAACATTAGTACTTATATATCAAGAAACATCTTAGTAATTCGATGATCGTAAAGACCGCCCGCGGTATGATAACAATTGATTTTCTATTATGTCTGAAAATATGACACCTGAAGGATTAAGTAAGAAGATGTATCGTATCGGGATTCTATTTACATGATGTAGGTAAGGAAATGGAAAGATCTGAATGGTATATATACATCAATTTTTAATATTCGCGATACCAATATTTCCCTACTTTCCGGTAACTGTTAGTAGCTCTATTTACTCTCAGTACTTCAATAAGTAATACACTTCCAAAAATAAATTTCCTGCACTCGCAGCGTAGGTTTCTTTATTTCGTAACTGAAGCAAATTAATTTTCACGAGATCCAATTTGTAAATTTACAGTATGTAAATTGTGATGTGTTATTAATTTTTAAATCATTGACATCCTTTGCCAGCTCGATTAAACACATACCTCTATGTCACACGATGGTCCAACTTCGCAACCAGCGGCCAAAGTTATCCACGTAACGTCAGAAACAATTTAAATTTTATAATCACCGTACAAAAACGTGCATAGCTGCCAAACATCTGCCAAATAGCTTTATCATTTTTAGCCGCGAGACAAATTTCATGGCCCATTGGCCAAAATCGTGTCTCGTTTTAGTGTCGATAAAAGCTGGCAACTGACCCCTCCGATGTTTTAGGTAGATTATGCTGTGTAAAAAGTTATGAATATGGCCAAGGATAGCGTGTATATACAACTTTATAGGCAAAGGTTAGGTGTGATAGTATGCCATATTAAAAAGCAGTTGTGATTATTATGAATTCAATAAATATGGTAGAAATCAGGGTGGACAAAATCTTTGGGCCCGGAAACTACATTAAATCCTTTAGTTAGCTAATTTTACCAGAAACCAAACTGCATTCACAGATTATGTAAATTCGCTTGTCGTGCCCGGGAATCGAACTATCAAAAAAAATAATCAAAGGCTTCAGATAATCTACGGTTAGCACTAAAATCCGGAGCGCGCAGACAACTACATAAAGATAATAAAAGCATAAACAAAAAATAAATATAGGGTACTATTAAGAGTTTATTTACCACAAAAAAGTTAGAGACGACCTCTTCTAAAAGTATTAAGGTTTTAGGAACAGTGTGCACTTCAGGTAACCCATTTGAACTACTTACGAAAACATATTTTATTATATAGGGAATGGAGGCCTCAAGGTAAAAGTGGAATAGTCGGCGGTCATATGTACTTCAATTACAAACTGCCCTATATAATATCTAGATATCGACAGTCGCCTTAAATAAGTTTAGGGGAAGAAATTTTATATGGAAAATCCAACTCTTGCGGGCGAAGTCGCGGGGAACCACTAGTAAAGTATAAAGGTTTGCATATTTCTTGGAAGGAACCTTACAAAATATCGTCGTAATAAAATGTTTACCTAGCTTGTATGGGATCTACTTAACCCTTAAATGAGCGATTTTTTATTTCTTAATTAAACATTAATTAATCGAAATATTATGAATCAAATACAGCGAGAAAAATAAAAAATAAATTTTTTGCTGTTTACTGGATAAAAAACCCAAAAAATCTAAATAATTGTATAAAAGGCCCCCCTTTTTAAATAAATATCAAAAGATTTTTTTTGGAATTTTTATTTTATTTTAAAAAATATGCTTAATAAAAAATGTGCTTTAATTTAAATTATTGTTATATATATATAGAGTAGGCGTATTTTTCTTTTATTTCATAAAATTGTTTACAAAATTACTGTTATTTGAAAATTTAAAGTGTCTAGAACTACTTCAAACATAAATTATATTTTTATATACATACATAATTTAATAATAATATATAAAAGGTATGTTGCCAAAATGCAACATCACGCATTTAAGGGTTAAAGATTATATGACAGCTTTTTAATGGCAAAAAATTTTGCTTTCAACAACGCAATATAGCTTTAAAACTGAACTTTTGGAAAGCGATTGGTTTTCAGAAGAATATTAGGAAATGTCAATTTATCAATTGTGGCTTTCAAAATAATAATTAGTTAGTAGGTATTATTAGTCATTGTTTAATTTGCAATCGTTATCGCGATAACTTTTAAATTAGGCTTGGTCATTTTTGAAACCACACCAAGTGTTGAAACCACAAAAAATTATATACAAACGCTAGGATGGCCTCATAGCAAATAAATAGAGAATTTGATTATTTCTCTACGACACCTTTCTGTTATGTTGATGATAAGTAGTTCTGTTTTCTGTTTCAAATTCTTTTTTGTCTTCTTAGTAACTTTTTTGGCTTTTTTATTTTCTTTATTGGAAAACACAACAGCATTACAACATGACTTAAAACTATAGCTAAAAATAAAGGTGTTGCACAGGAAAGTAATCCTTAAATGTGTTTTCACGACGGAGGTGAAGTGGTGTTATAAAATACTCGAAAAGTCTCTGTGCGTATGATTGAAGTCTTCTATTCCCGGTAGATCTGGTGCGAAAGCTCAGAACGCAAAAACTTAGGCTGGATCGATTCAATGCGTTCAGAGCGCACTTTTGTTTTGTGCCAAATATTTTTTTCTATTTCTAATAAGAGGTGCTTGTGGCGCAGTGGCGGCAGCGCTTTGGTAGTGATACCAATGTTAAGCAACCCACGGCGCGGTCGTGATTGGATGGGTGACCATTCCGACCATTTAAGTGACGTTCATGACAAGCATCTCCGTGTTTCGGAAGGCACGTTAAGCAGTTGGTCCCGGTTAATATCTGATGGTATTAGTCGTTAAGCCTAGTCAGAGACCTTAGGGCGGCTTGATAACATCTGACAGTAAGGTTCGTCACTTACCTTACAGACACCCCTCCACCAATCCGCACTGAGCCCGCATGGTGGAGTATGGCTTGTACCTCCTTATAGTTGGGGTGAGGTCTTTTCCCAGCAGTGGGATCTATATAGACTGACTTTACTATACTTATTTATTACACTCCCGTCACTATCACGCGTCATATCAAATCGCAGCCCCGAGCGAACGATAATTTTAGCGAAACACTCTAATTGTGTTTACTTCTATCATTATTTTGTTTTCCCCAGGCACGTGCCGCCAGTGATACCTTAATAATACAGGGTAAAAATTGTGAACTGCTAATAACGTGAAAAGATATTTTGATGCAGCAGCTGTAATTAAGGTTCACTTTAGATAGTAATTTATTTTATGAAGAAATTAATTAGATTTTATTAGAGAAAAGATAAAAAGGTTTATTATTGGCCCAAAGGCATCGTATAATAATAATAATAATTTATTTCATTAACATGAATATTTACAAACAGAAATAATGACCAAAGACACCTTTTAAGCAAAGATTTGCCTGTGCTTGGTGCCTTTGCTCTTCCATAGCTACTTACTCGTAAAGAACACATCACACAGTACTTAGCTTAAAATTAGTTTAACAAGTTTTAAAGTAAAAAAATAAATAAAATAAACCAAACATGTGTGAGTGCTGTGGGCTTGTGTTTGTACGTATTTGTGTGTGTGTGTGTGTGTGTGTGTGTGTGTGTATTTATTCAATATTTTTTAGTAAAAACTCCGTCTCTTCATAACCCAAAGGCATTAAGAATTTAGAAATAAAGATGCAGAAAATAGATAAGTATCATCTACCTACATGGATGAGCAATATAGAGACATGCGGTGTAATTAAAAAAAAATAGACCAGGTTTAAATTAGGTCTAAATATTAGCCGACAACAGAGGAAAGAATGACACATTCGTGTCATAACCTAAAAGAGAAACGCTTTTCTAATTGGGTAGCTACCAGTAATAGCTTAGTCCTGGCTTAAAAACCCGGTAGGTACTAAGTTTTTGTAATAACGGAGATGAAGTTTTTTTATGTAAGGCATAATGAAATAAGCAGTATAGTAATTACCTAATATTATTTCGTATTTTTTTAGATGGATTTTAAATTGTTGTGAACAAATAGATACATTTTTATGCAAACTCATAACAGCCACATTCCTTACGATGTTTTCCCTCAACGAAAGAGCATCGGTTGGTGAAACAACTAATGTACCAACATAACTCGGTCTTTGGTACATGGCGGCATTTGAGGCAACCCGCTGGACGCTGCACCGATTCTCTCCTACACATTTAAACAAACGAAAGTAAGGATACCTAAATAAATCAATATTTGCCAGAATAAATGATGTAAAAATAAGAGAGTATATATTTTATTACTTATTAAGTGTAACAATCAAGCAGGGTTTTCATGGTCACAAGTAAGATTTAGCCCGTGTTCTTGCCGACACGAAAGAAGAAGAAGAAGCAAGGTTTTCATTTTATTCGTTCAATAAGTTGAAACTGAAGACTGTGTTTTTAATTAGCTTAATGAATAAGCTGTTTGACAGTTCGGTATATACGCAAACATATATTAAATTTTTGGATTTACGGATGTTTTGAAAAACTATGCTTTAATAACCTTTAGCTGTATTATGGTCATATACCTGTATATGACCATAATAAAGCATGTCCCGTTAATAAAGCATAATCCTTTAGGTACAGAGTAGTTACATCATGCTCTACTATATGCCAAAATTTATTTCAAGTAAAAGTGTTACCATTTTCGAGATATTAATATTTAATTGTTGTATGGCTACTCTTACAATTAATGGATTTTTAAAAGTCTGTTTCTATTTTAATACTCTTGAATATTCTAAACACCAAAATCAATAGTCACTTTTTATTTAAAATGTTAGTCAGTCTCCCAAAAACTCAAAACCAAAATCTCAAAAATGGCAACACTTTTACATGAAAGAAATTTTGGCATATAGTAGAGCATGATGTAACTAATCTGTACCTAAAGGATTATCCTTTATTACCGGGAAACCCTGTATACAGCCGTATCATATCATATCACCAATCAGCATTAAAACACACGTTATGTAATAGTTTATGTCTTACTCTCGGGACAGAATCGTAAAATATTGTTTTCATTTGGTTCATTTATGACCAGTAAAACACTGAAATGGTGCTTTGATGTGAAAAATACATTAGGTAGTATTTTTATTATTTTAAGTTATAAAAGTCAAGTAAATAAATACGCAACAACATTTTATGGGATTGTATTTTTTGCTAAACTAAGTTCATATCAATTGAAAAGTTTTTGGTACCTACAAAGATAATTTATGAAAAGTAATGATATACAACTAAACTGACAAATTCATTACACATGCAAAACTAAGAGAACAGTGACATCTATAGATCTCACTGTATACCAGTAAATAACTTTCATTGCAACCACTGGCAGCCCACAAAGTTGTAACTTGTTTTAAAAATGCGTCTAGATGTCGCTGCGCTCCACCGAACCAGACCGGCGGTTTGACTAGCGCCATCTATTAGTGTTTGTGCAGACTACAATGAACTTGCTTTGGTTCGAGGGTTGCTTGGCAATGTTTCCGAGCAGATTTTGACAAGCAGCTATTCAAATCTTTAGTAAATACTAAAAGGTATTTTCAGGTAAAGGAAAATATAGCAAATACAAATGCCAGATTACCTATTGATTTCGTCCATAATTAAAGTAAATATTCGCTAGTGTTGTGACAACCTGGTGTTGTAGTTTCTACAGCGTAACATAGATGGCGCTGGAATAGGTTAATTTGTACAATATTTGAAAAATACATTAAATGATTAATTTTCTCGTTAAATTTTAAACAAGTTAATTTGTAATATTTTAGTTAAATATAAAACCATTTATTTGGGATATGAATTTCACAATAAAATTAAAGGACTTATGATTTATTTACGGTTTTTCTAAATCGCGGTATATATGTTTTTGATCAGACTAAGTATATATACCAAAATTAGTCAACTCCAAGTGTACTTGCTTCGGCAGTACATATACTAAAATTGGAACGATACAGAGAAGATTAGCATGGCCCCTGCGCAAGGATGACACGCAAAATCGTGAAGCGTTCCACATTTTTTGAAGAACTTAACTATGGTCTGAACTGAATTCTGGAAAAACTTGTACCATAAAACCACAACCGTGGAAATGTAAGCCTTGTTTTCGTTTAAAATTACGCCCAGCGCGTTTTTATTTATTCTTTACGGTTAAAATGTCTTTATGGTATTTTTCATATAGCAAGGAGTACGGTGACACTTGTTAGTTGTTTCATTAGAAATTAAAGTTTATTCAATGGCAATATATAATAATATAATCCGCACTGAGCCCGCGTGGTGGTAGTGTGGCTCGTACCTCCTCATAGTTAAGGTAGAGGCCTTTTCTCAGCAGTAGGATCTATACAGGCTGACTTTACAATGGCAATAAGTTTCATCGCAAAAAGTCATAGATATTTGAATAAAGATTAAATTGGTTCTCAGTTGGTAAGAGCACTCGCCCGGATAGCGAAGGGACGTGGGTTCGAGTCCCACCGGATGACACAGTCGATTAATTTTTGTGAGCCAAATTAAATTCGATTTCGTAAAAACTTGCAAAAAAATGTTTAAGTTATAAAAATAATTATAAAGATTAATTCTCACTGAAAGTTATCTGTCACCATACCTATAAAAATATTTATTTGCTGTAACCCCTTTCTGAGGTTTGGTACCGACCAACCGACTGGTCGCACATACATGCTTTGGCAATACCTAGTCACTTTTCAGAATAACTAGCAAGTTATCCCAAGGCAATGATAGAGTCTAGGTATATTAGGACGCGTAAATTCCTAATCTACTTGGAAATGAAAACTGAAGGAATGACTGACATATCAACGCACAGCTGAACTACTGGGATTAACAATATGAAATTTTGCACAACACAAGGAACCTTTTCAGTTAATTCGGGACGAATTTCCTTAAGGGGGTGAAAAGGACGAGTAAGTTCGTACAAAACTGCGTCAGATTTGAAGCTAAATCGATAAAAATCATGAGCTATTTCGCTATTTGTAGAAATTAGGAATGACGCATTTCAGGATTTTTAAATTTCAACCTCTAGGGTGAAAAGGGGCGTTGAAGTTAGTATGGGAAATTTGACATGTTCGCGGACCAAGTCACGGGTAACCAATACTTTGTCTAGAATATACAAATTAAACTGTTTTTTTTTTACAAAATATTTCGTGAATAAAAAATTCGTGGCAACCCTACGAACACCGGGTACCGGTTATCCAGTCAGCCCGACTAATGTTCGATAAAGCTATTTACGCAATTACCGGTATTTGCATAAGAAACATATATAAAAGGGGGATTATAATAATACATTTTGCTCATATTACTAAGCACGTAGAGACAGCTTGGTTCAGTTAATATTTCTAGTCGATGTTGCTCCTTCTAGTGCCAAAATAATTTATAATATTTTAATGATGTTTTTTAATAAAAATGTTTAGAGTTTTCGTTTGTTTGAAGTGGACTAACTCAAAAAGAAATATTGCATAGCCCTTTATTTTAGTTAGAATAAATATTTATAATGATATTTTTTTCATACTAAACAGAATACTTATTACGACTTAGACATTTAGTAGTTGTACTAATAATAATCATGAAGTATACCTACCTACATTTTACGTTTGTATTATACATGGAAAACGTACTGCGTAATTTTAGATAGATAGATAGATACTCTTTATTACACACTACACACAGTATCAATTTACATAAATGTTCATAGAGAATGGTACAATTTAGGCGGTCTTATTGCTGAAAGCAATTTCTTCAAGACAACCTTCGGGTAGAGGACAGTCCAAAATTAAATTGGGTTGGCGGTGAAAACTAACAGAATAAAGGGAAATGGGTAAAGAATAAAGAAAAAGACACGATATAAGCAAACATATACATAAATTACAAAGTGTTTGTAATTTAATTCAAACATACTATGTACTTGTTGTTGTACACAACAGGGAAATATAATTTGGGTATCTTTATTTCGCAGCTAAAGCAAGTTTTAATTTTTTCGACATCGGGCCCAGATAAAAGTTCGGTCGATAAACAAGATTGCAACACAAAGACAAAATTAAAAACTCCAAACTTGTAAAAAATCTAATAATCAATTCTGAAAGCAGTTATGTGTATGCAATAAAAGTATCGATATTAATCGATAGTCCAGACCTCATACCTTGTTCGAAAGAAATTGCTTTTAGAAATAAGTCCACCTAAGTTGTACTACTATGTTTTTATTGTGTTTGGTGTGTAATAAAGAGTACATACTCTCTTTGTAGGTATCTCTTGCAAAAGGCTTATTAAAAAAACGTATTTGTTGATCATTAAATGTCATGGAGAGAACGTCCAAACTGCACGAGGATGAGCTTTTCCATACGCATATTTTGTTTTATTCGTCTTTTCGTCATTTTTAGGTTCCGTAATTAACTGGAAACCCTTATAATTTATCCATGTCTGTATGTCCTTTAGAACTAGAAAAATGTAATTTTGCGTCAATATATTATAACAATAACTAGCCCTTCTCCTCCAACCACCGCCAGCAACCTTCACCAGGCTAGTAATCGGGATGAGTGGCGCAGATTGGGGGAGGTCTTTGTCCAGCAGTGGACGGTTGGAGGCTGATGTGATGATATATCAATAAACCTATACATTTTAATATTAACCTATACATAATCATATAAATTTTCCTTCAAGAAGGCTTTGAGAATTCATTATCAGGAAGAACTTTTTGTTCTGTCTTAATAGAAGGAATGTTTTCTGTGTATTACTATTATGTGTATGTGGTTATGTATCAATAGGATGTCATCTTTTTTATTTATGTAACATGTAAGTAGTGTGTATGTCTATTGCTATGTTCATTTTTCTTCATTGCTATGCTTCTTTTGCATTGGTTTTCTTGGTATCATCTTTTTCCTAATTTACGATATCTTGCACCGCCTGTATTTCTCTGTTTGGACCTATGGTTGACTGGTAGAGCATGCTTTTGTCGAGAGAGGCGTTAAGTCCGCCATTTGTACAATTAACTGTATGCAAAAAGTTTAAATAAATAATGCTTGATCGTGGCTTAAAACCTGTGGCATTTTTTTCCAAAAAAATATCGATATCAACACAGCACTAGCTACATCAATTTAAGGACGATACGGGCTGAAACACGCCTTTGTTCTCTGGTAATGGCGTCGACTTCTACTAATTTCACCCATTGTTGCCGCGATTCGCAATTCGAAAACTTTTTAAATGAGAACTCTAAGTTTTTGAGTTCAACAAAAGAGCAAAACCTGGTAAAAAATTAAAAGAAATTGCAACGAAATATGACTCTGCAACTATCATGTTAGTTACTATGGCCTTCTTTTTAGCTACACATGCCACTACTACTGGTAGGTACTTTGAATAATCTATGGCGGGTCTAATTCGGGTCACAAATATACTGGAAAATTTCGAAAAATAAAGGTTTTTTACGATGTAAACACATGTGTTTCGAAAATTGATTGTGAGCGAAATTTAATTTCGTAAAAACTGGCGAAGAAATTGATTAAAATATAAAAAATATTATACGATATAGGGAAACACTTCTTCTCCTTTTTAAGGTACCGTCTTTCGTTGAAGTTCTGCGACCATCATAGCAACACGCACCCTTGATACCACGGCTCTAAACAATGACAGGGTACTCCTACCAAACCATTTTTCTTCAGCCGAGATACCTTCCTACGACCGACCCTTCTCTTACCTTGAATCTTACTCTTTATGAATAATTGCCGAAGTTCATATTTCGGATTTCGCATAATGTGTCCAAGATACTCCAGCTTTCTCTTCTTAACTGTGTATAAAATCCCTGTGTCCTTCTTCATGCAATCCAAAAAACCGCATAAAACCACAAATTTGCCACTTTCAGACTTTTTCCTTAACTTGTGCTGTAAGATTTTTGTTTCTTACGTTTACGCGAATTGTTGAACTCATTAAAACACAATTTTACGGATTACTTCGCGATTTATTTACATTTTATTTTAAACCTGACGTTTTGAACACTTTACAGCGATCGTGGTCACAGGAAGACTAAGGTATTATTTGTCATTACAAAGTTTTGAAAAATTTTAACTACCGTCACTCAATAATATTAATTTACGTTCCTATTTACGCAGAAAGAGCTAACCGTGTCTTGAGATCTTGCAGTGCTAGGTGTTGCTTTGGTTTTTGCTAGAATAGGATCCCATGCCGGTGGAACTTTCCAACCATCTTCTCTATTGACCACCGGCATGGGATCCTATTCTAGCAAAAACCAAAGCAACACCTAGCACTGCAAGATCTCAAGACACGGTTAGCTCTTTCTGCGTAAATAGGAACGTAAATTAATATTATTGAGTGACGGTAGTTAAAATATTTCAAAACTTTGTAATGACAAATAATACCTTAGTCTCCCTGTGACCACGATCGCTGTAAAGTGTTCGAAACGTCAGGTTTCAAAAAAAAATGTAAATAAATCGCGAAGTAATCCGTAAAATTGTGTTTTAATGACTGTAAGATTTTCCTTCTTACAGAATTTTATGATTCTAGGTCTAAGGGAAACTGATTCCGAAATGTAAGAAGAAAGGGCTCAAATATATTTATCTCTGGAGTGTGACACATTCAAGGGGCTTGCAGACATTTAATTATTTGCATTCAATTTTAAAATCAACGCGTTTCTAAGAAAACCCCCGACACAAAATAATAAATGCACATAAAAGATAGATACAATACAGTTTGTTTGAATGGAAACCCTATAAAAAGCAAAAAATAAAACTGAAATTTTGACCCTACGTAAGTACGTAGGTATACAATTTTTAATACTAATGTTGTCGCGCGTCGGGGAAGAGCTTTTAAATTTTTAATTATTTTTTTATTTCATGCTTTTTGTAGGGAATTTCATATTTTATTTCAATAATTTTTGCGTTTTAAGATTCTAAGTAATTGGGTGTTTCCAGGTTTTTTTTAATCTATAATAAATAATAATTATTATTATAAAATATTTGAGGAAAAGTAAGTAGGTAAACATTTAATTAACATATTTTCTTTTCGTTCTGTTCTTAAAGTATTGTAGATAATATTAGTTCAAAAATATATGAAGCTAAAAAAGTCCAGCAGTGTACAAACACTGGCTGATGATGATGATGATAAAGTAGGTACTTTTATTCCGATAGTCAAGCTCTTTCATTTGAAACCTATATTGAAGGAGTTGTGAAATAAAATGCAATTCGCAATTTTGTGATAGCGACCATCTTGGTTTTGAAATTTAGCATAGTGCATTATAGTTTTTTACTAGTCATCCCTTTCATTGTATACCCAACCAATATTGAGGGAGTTTAAAAAAAATATGTAATCCGCCATTTTGTTACGGCGGCCGTCTTGGATTTGAAATTTGTCATAGTGTATAGTATTTTACTACTTAAGCCCTTTCATTTGATACCCATATTGAGGGAGTTTAAAAAAATATGTAATCCGCCATTTTGTTACGGCGACCATCTTGGACCGATTTTTATCAAACATAGCTAAGAACACTCCCGACTAATTAATCATTCAAACAAAAAAAAAAACGGTTTATCCGTTCGGGAGCTACGATGCCACAGACACACACACACACACACACACACACACACACACACACACACACAGAAACGTCAAACTTATAACACCCCGTCGTTTTTGCGTCGGGGGTTAAAAAAGGGTCTTCACAGACAGACGGACGGTCAGACGGCAAGTGACCTTACAAGGGTACCTTTTTTCCTTTTAAGGAATGAAACCCTAAAATTGGCGATGATTAGCTCAAGCTATCAAATAAAAGACATTAGTTAATGTTAAAATATAAATAAATGCATCTTTATTCAATTGGCTCACAAATTGAACATGAGAGTCAATATCGGGTGGCTTTGCAATTAGACAAACTGACGCATTATGTATTAGCGTCCGGACTCCGGTATAACTGGGGTCTGGTTGTGAACCTGGTAGAGTTTTGCTAAAAATGTAAAGTAATGTCAATAAAGTAAACTATATATAACTCCAGTTAGTCACCTTTTAACAAATATTGAGAATGTTGTTCCATACCGCTGTTCACGCAGGCTCAATGCAGTGCGGTAGAGCAGGTTTAAGCAATTTATCTGTCTATACAAACTCTTTTGGTAGGACAAGAACCCACGACCCTTTTCTATCCGGGCGATTGCTCTTCCAACTGAGCTGCAGATAGGGTTGCCACCTTTCTTAGGAGAAATAGAATACATCTGATTACAAAAGAGGTAAATATTGCGTACGGTCTTTATTAAACATTTTTAAAAACTAATATTGATGTACTTTTAGCGGCCCATAACATGTTTTATTGTAAGTCATTGGTTAATTATGGTCCACATTTTTCGACTATTGTTTGAGCGTCGGTGGCGTAGTGGCTAGCGTGTTGCATCTCTTGCGGAAGGTACTGGGTTCGATTTAACGTGCTGCCATGTACCAATGACTTTTTCTAAGTAATGTACATTAGTTGTTTTACTAACCGATGCTCTTAAGGTAAGGAAACATCGTGAGGAAACCGACACATTCAGGCGACTGAATGTGTAATCATGATCCAAACTGGTCAAGTTCCCCAATTAACAGGGTCACGGAGGTCAGATGGCAGTCAATCCACTGTCATTACCTGATCTGCCACATCTTGGATCTAAACACTTCCTTACAGGACACTGAACCCTAGTGTGCGAGTGCAAAACCGGGATAGCGCTAGAATGATGATGATTTTTCGACTATTCTTCGTCACCATGCCTACCTACCTGAACAAAATATCTATAACGACGTAGACGTAAGAGGGCTCGTTATCAGAAGGCTCATACATGGTGGCGTACACGAAATATTAGTCCGGTTAGTTATTACAGACGTCTATTTTCAGTATCACAATTAATTTAACACAAAATAACAAACAGTGAACAGGATGGCTTCAGATTACAGTCAAGAAACGCGGCAAGTTCAATACGGCGACGCAAAACTCACCACACAACCATTTGAACAAGACACAACCACACAACCATTTGTGTCGGCACTCCGGCCATAACAATCCCACGAAGTTCTCACGTTCCCGTCAAACGCAACGTCAAAATGACAGAAACAAGTGCTGCCACCGCCGTACCGACCATTCCCAAGTAAACTACTTGACGTTTCTAACTAAACTCTATAAATAGCTACAGTTTGACGTAAGCATATGATGTGATGTTTCAACGTCAAAGTCGAGTGACGTTTGTCATCGCATTCTGACAGCTCGAAACTTCAAAATAAACACCACCAATCGCCTCGCGCTCCGACATCTATATATGGTTAATCTTAGTTTCTGTTCTCTAATGAATGTCACGTGGTTCAGTAATCAGACACCTGTGACTGCAATACAAACAGTGGGTGAGAGAGCGGCGGGCATCGCTCTAGCAATAAAACCCGCCCTAATTGCTACTAGCCGCCCCTGTACATTGCATATTATTATTATTTGTAGTGTAATAAATGGTAATAATTATAACGATTTACTTAAACGTCTATTAGAAAGAGTGTGTGCGAGTATGTTTGTACGATGTCACCTACGTACTACTGAACCGATGTTAAAATTTATTTTTCTGGTTTCTACCAGCTATATTATTTTTGAGTACTCGCACGTTGCCAAATTTCACTATTTCGTAAATAAACTGGCCAAGTGCGAGTCGGACTTGCGCGCGAAGGGTTCCGTACAATTAAAACATTCGACAGTATCTATAGGCAAAAAAGTATATATTTTTATTTTATTTATAATTTCAAAAGTATTCATCACAGGATACCCGAAAAATTTTTAAATAAGAGTTTCCGCGCCTGTTTCTTTACGTGAGTGATTTGAAGTTTATAGGTCTAAGACTTTAGAAAACAGGGGGGGGGGGACACCCCGAAAAACGACTTTGGCGGGCTATATCTCGCAAATGGTAAAGCTGCCTAGCTGATAAAAAAGTGTTGTATGGAAACCCGACCTTATTTTCATAGTCCTTTTCAACGATACCCCACACAAAGGGGTGCACTCAAAAAATAATTCACCCCCCCCTTTACATGTATGGGGAGGTACCCTCAAAAAAAGGTAATTTTAATTTTTTATATTTTAAAAAATGAGATCTATATGTAAAGTATCCTCGAACCAAGTTACATACAAATCAGTCCATAAACGTAGAAGATGTTCTGCTGTGACAGACTACGACGGACGGACTGAACGATCTTATAAGGGTTCCTTGTCGGACTACGGAACAAGAAAAAACAGTTATTTTTGCATTCTATTACAAAAACAACCCTGAAAATGGCAAAAAGTTCGACTTTGGGAGTTACAATATCGTATTGGAAAGCAATTTTAAATTCTGAGCTTCCGCTCGAAATTGGGAGTGCCAACTTCAATTTATGTTCCGAGGCCAGGAGGTCCAAATTAGTACAAAAAAACTAATTTGTCCAAATGTTTGTTACCCAAAATACCACTAGAATCATATTTGATTAAAGTAAACCATACTATTTCTGGTTTCTGTGACGTAATTATAGTTCACGGAGTCACAATCCCATACCTCAAAGGGTGTTTTAAGGCTTTGGCCTGATCTCTCGATTGATCTTAGGCCTGTGGAAGTCATTTTTAGGGTTCCGTACCCAAAGGGTAAAACGGAACCCTATTACTAAGCCTCCGCTGTCTGTCTGTCAGTCACCAGGCTGTATCTCATAAACCGTTATAACTAAGTAGTTGAAATTTTCACAGATGATGTATTTCTGTTGCCGCTATAACAACAAATACTAAGAACGGAATAAACATAATATTTAAGGGGGGCTCCCATACAACAAACGTGACTTTTTGGGCGGTTTTGGCTCAACATTAATAACTGCAACAGGTAGACGCTTGATATTTTCACAGAATATCAATATGAATATAAACTTTAAAAATAAAATATTTTATTTAAATAATATTAATATTAAGGGGCGCTCCCATACAATAAACATGTTTTAGTAACCGTTTTTTGCTCGATATTAATAAACGGCAACACGTAGACGCTTGATATATTCACAAAATATTAAGTTGTGTATAAACATATAAATTATTGAATTAAAAAAAAATATATATACTTAAGGGGGCTCCCATATAAACGTTTTTTTTTTCGATTAAAAAGATCAATATATTGTGTCTTATGTTGTACTGTTGACTCGCACTTGGCCGGTTTTTTATATATGTTTTGATTAGAGTGTCCGACACGCGATTCAATTTCCAATCGCGGTTGCTTGTAACCTTGAGTTACCTTTATTTAACCTTTTTTACAAGTTTTTTTTTTACACAGTATCAAGAAAGATTATGTGCA
Organism: Pyrausta nigrata; assembly: GCA_949316185.1. Classification (NCBI taxonomy): domain Eukaryota; kingdom Metazoa; phylum Arthropoda; class Insecta; order Lepidoptera; family Crambidae; genus Pyrausta; species Pyrausta nigrata. The sequence continues at coordinate 17,217,702 of OX438947.1, read as the reverse complement.
AGTCCTATAAAACGCGAAGCTGCAAGAGGCGTGCCGAGCCATAAGCAAGCACTGCAGCTGATTGCAAAAACGCAACTCAATCCCTCGCTGTCCCAGGAGTGTTAGCAATGAAAGGAACTTCGTTTTTAGGGTTCCTTAGCCAAATAGCAAAAAAAACGAAGCACTTTAGATTCTCCCCTCAAAAATGACTCTGTCCGGTCGTATGTTACAGCCACTTTATTCTGGAACTATTGGGATTACACAGTTGAAACTTTGTAGATGTATTATGTGAATCGCTTTACCTTTTTTATCGACGACTGTCGTGTAGTCGTTCGCACACCGGACTACTAAACCAGGCGGTTGCGGGTTCGAGTCCCTCAAGTGGCGAATATTTGTGTGATGAGCACGAGTATTTGACCTAAGTCATGGATGTTTATATGTATTTAAGTATTTCTATCCGTTATCCCAGTCACCATAGCACAAGTTCACGCTTAGTTTGGGGCTAGGTAATTGGTGTGTTTGTTTAAACAATTAATTAATTAATTTATTTATAACCTTCTATTTGGTTCGTAAAAGCCATTTTTTCTCAAAATCAATCATTTGGCTGAATATACAGTGTGTCCAAGTTTCGAGTAGCCATGTTTTAATAGTCTTCAGTTTATCAAATTTTAGAGACATATTCCCAATGAAACATATTATTTTCCAAAAAAGAAAACGTTTTTATCAATAAGAAAATTTGATGAATTAATCCGTAAATTATCGCCAGTCAAAACCCGGACACACTGTATACCTACTTCCAAAGAAAATTTGTAATGGTATTTTGGCCAAATGCGAGTAAGTTATTTAGTTTAAGTCGGTACGGAACCCTCTGGCGCGAGTCTTGCACTTGGCCGGACATTTTGTTTACACCCCGTCTTCAGTTTGTCTAGGACTTGCATTTTGATTGAACGTGCCGCTAAAAAATAGTTGGGTTTCATGGAAAGTGTTGAAATGAAGCGAGGAACTGGCATACCAGTCTGCATAACAGCGTTTGCGATATTTGTTTTTACCTATTTAAAAGTTTTAAATAAAAAACAAACCAGTTTTTTATTCAAAATGAAGAAGGCGACAGATATTTTTTTTGTAAAAGAACTATACAATGGATTATACCTACAATTGATAATGAACTGGCGCAAGATTTACTATGTTATATGTATATCATCAAGGAATCGTTAAAAGTTAAAATTAAAAATAATATGTTTTGATATTCAAATTAAAGTAAATACTTGGATAAAGAAGGTAATGCGCAAATAATAACAAATAAAAATATATACGTTTAAATAAGAAACCGAAAATTCTAAGATAATAGTAATATTAATATTTTAGAATTTTCGGTTTCTTATTATTTATTGTGCCAATTTTGGACTACTTGTTAGTACCTGCCTATACAACAAACTTATAAACTAGGCGTAAGGTATATAAGTTACTGACCGTTACTTAAAATATAGTATATAAAATGTAAATCCGTCATTGGCTGTAAGTCTTACATGTCTGTATTATATGTTATCATATTAAGAGCTGTGGATTTTGTAATACAAATTAAAAAAAAAGTTTTAATTAGCACGAGAACGGCTGCCGACAAACTATTCTATAGGCTGGCAGACATTAAAAAGTAATCTTTTATCATGTACTTACAATAAGTAAATGAAAAATAAAAAAGTGTGTTTTCCTCGTGGAGATTGAGGAAAATCTGTTAACCCCTAATCAGCATTAAAATTACGGCCTTACAACTTCTCCCTAAGATATTGCACCCTTATTTGTGCAGTCCGCAATCAGTGCTCCAAATATTATTCTGATTACCGCCGACTTACTCATCATTTCTGATTCCTCGTATATCAGCCTCATCATGTCATTTAAATCGATTCAGATCAAAGCGTCTTGTGTTTTCAGTAAATTGTACGAACATAGCCGAGGGGTTTATTGGGGAAACCAAAAAATGCGGAATTATTCCAGTTTCGCAATCAAATTGATGGTACAGTCGTTCAGATGTTATGCTTGTTTTAAATATTTACAAAACAGTTTTTGATTTATCAAATGAGTCTTCCTATGTGAAAAATTTGGGTAGGTAAATATGAGATAGAGAGAGCATTAGTTAACTAGTAGTTAGTACAGACACTAAATTCTAATTTATGATCTTACTGAGATTAGTTCACTCAATAATTATTTCAATGACAGTAAACGCCTATTGGCGTATAAACAATAAAAAAAATATTGTGTCTGGTTTTCTTTCCGCGAATGTGTTAATGCACACGCAATATATATCCATACTAATATTACATATAAATGCGAAAGTGTGTTTGTCTGTTTGTCTGTTACCGCTTGACGGTTAAACCACTGAACCGATTGTGATGAAATTTGGTATGGAGACAGTTCGAGACCCTGAAAAGGACATAGGCTACATTTTGTCGCGATATAAAAAAAACATTAAGGGGGTGAAATGGGGGATCAAAGTTTAGGTGGAAAATCCAACTCTTGCGGGCAAAGTCGCGGGGAACCACTAGTAAGTAATAAATTAGACCACCTTTTTTCCAATGCCTAATACTTAATCGTACTTACAGCAGTCTTATTCCGGGTCACGAACATTATTTCATACCAGCCTATTGCAGTCCACTGCTGGACATAGACTGCGCCAACTTTCACGGTCCCCCGCTTCTCACATCCAGCCACCACCGGCCACCTTCCTCAGGTCATCGGTCCACCTAGCAGGGGGGTGTCCAACACTACGTTTTCCAAGACGTGGTCTCCATTCGAGAACCTTCTTACTACAACGCCCGTCGGTTTTGCGAAAGACATGACAGCCCACTGCCACTTATTGAACTTATTCTTATTAATACGAATATTATTTATCCTTAACGAAAACTACTGTGTATTAAATTTCATGACTTCAATAATAATTTAATATACACTCGAAAGCAATTTGTTCGAGTATACTCGAACAATTTGGAAAGAGTTTTCTTCGTCGGCGGAATGTAGCTTTTATTTATTACCGCCCGCCCAAGCAAATTAATTGCCTTTTATAGTTACCCCTTTTAAATACTAGTCAAGAATACCAAAATGCTTTACTGGGTCGGGTATCTCAAAGCTTTAAAAAAACGTTTATTCAAGAAAACTGATTGTAAAACCATTTAAGTATAGGTATGTGTATTTTCGTTATCGTTGTGCTTGTTGTTGTTACAGTATTATTTCTTGTTTGGAGTTGAAAGTAGTCTAAATTGTCTATTTTTATACTTTCCCTGTACTATTAGTTTTAAAAACATTAACATGCTGTGTACACTATTTCTGGGCTACTGTCTAGCTATGTAACGTGATATTTTTAGTTTAATATGTTATTACTGTAACCTGTCGGTGTACCACAAATAAATAATTAAATAAATAAAAACTAAATTACATTTTTACGCCGAGGCTTTCCAATAAGTAATCAAAGATACTTGTTAATTGTTTTCCTACTTCCCAGACAGTAAATATGGTTTGATGAACAAATGGTTGATTAATAAACAGTGTAAAGTGTAACTAGGGTGTGTGTGTGATCAAGACAGTGTGTGTGATCAAGACAGTGTGTGTATTATCCTTGTAATATCGGATAACTAACTATGTGTATTCGATTTTATTTTATTATCCTCTATCTATCTATCTACTTTATATGTTTTAAAATAATCTTTAAAAAGTCGTTTTTGCATTAGGGCTGCGGGGATGAACAAAGCTGAGTAGCAATAAAATGCGAGTCCTCAAAAATAAGCTTAGTGGAAATGATAAACATCGTAACACATCCCTTGTTTCACAGCTTAGCTCATTCATGGTGGATGAGCAGCCATCATTAACGCATACATACAAACTGAATCCGGCAAAATAAGGAATGTAGGTAGTAAGGTGTAGTGCCTAACCTCTGAGTTCGCGTTCGAAGTACAAAGTGTTGTACTTTATTCAAAAATATAGGTTCTTGCTTTTTAGGATTTGAGCACAATGTTCAACAACTACTGATCATCACAACCTTAGATATTCATAGTGTGTACTTATAAACTGAGGGAAACTTTCATTAACACACATAAACTTAAAAATAAAAACTTAAAACTAAACTATTTACATATCAGTCTGTCAGGTATTTTAAAAATAGGAAAAAACCTATAGATAAAATACCTGACATAGGTCGCTGTCCGCGGAAAGGTGCCCATAAGGCTGGCCACTTTACCCCGTTGGATAGCCAGGCTGATCCGCTGGCCGAGGTATGGAAATATAAACTTAATGTTCAGGATATGTCAAATAAAAAAGGACACTTGGAAGCGCAACAATTTCATGCCAGTTCTCAGGAAAACCGATACTTATAGGAGAAAAACTTAATACTTATCGGCTTCTATCGATATCGGCTTATCAATAACGTGAAGCAAAACTTAAGCACTCTAGCTAGCAACTTTACAACATATTTCCTTCTCGAAAAAGGAAATATTAGGCGGTTACGGACTTCTAGAGTTCACTAGTTTTTGCGACTTTAAGAAAACTGTATTTCTTTTATATTACTTAAATAATCGTGTTACTCACTTCTGTGAAATAATATAATGTTGTTTGGAAATTCTGAGTTTTCTCTGACCATGTCAGTTTAATATTTCGTTACTGTTTAGGAGGTAAAGTAAAGTTAGCCTATAAAGATCCCACTGCTGGGCAAAGGCCTCACCTCAACTATGAGGGTAAAATATATATATTTTATTATTAAGAATTCTAACTAGATAATATTTAGTTTATTAAATATCTATTTAGATTTCTTTCCATCGAAATTTTACCTGAGCTCCTTGTTCTTATAACCCAATAGTATCGCCTTTTGTAATAAAATCTATGAATTGGACGAAAACTCAATTTCTTGTTGCATAAATCCAACAAATTGCACATAAACGATCCAATTATGAACCCTATCACTGTATCGGGGCATATAGGGGGTAGTGCTGAGAAGAAGCAGCACAAGAAACTCTGTCAATATTGACATTAGCCTCTTTTCAAAGTTTAACAGTAGTCGCTTTCGAAGTGATTGAACAACATTATATCTTGATCTTTTATCTGTAGAAGACTGTATCAAGTATGTTTATTTGTACCTATTTATGTTTCTACCCCATCCACCATTTCAATAAAGCATCCCAAAAACATTTGCCGTGAAAGGTCAAATCTGTCCAGTTTTTATGGTCAATTTTATTCGTTTTGACGTTTATCCCTACTCCCTGGACGGCGTTAACCGACATTGCTTCATAAACAGCGACCGTTTGGCAACTGGGTTCTGTACAATAAAATCTGATGGTGGCAAAAGTTGCAGAGATTATGTATGTAGAAGCGTCAAATAATACAACGTTCTTTTAACTCATACCTCCATACCTCATAAGGGCTGCTGACAGTTTCAATGAGCTCAATGACCATCTAACCTTAGACCTCTTCCACCATAGTGTCTCAACACTTAAGAGGCTTTGAGCGATGTGTTCTTCGGGTGTAGGTAATTGAATGTTGTGCGCAGTAGTGATGTTACATAGTTGCTAACACATCCATACTAATATTATAAATGCAAAAGTGTGTCTGTCTGTCTGTCTGTTATCTCTTGACGTTTAAACCACAAAACCGATTGAGATGAAATTTGGTATGGAGACAGACCCTGGAAAGGACATAGGCTATATTTTGTCGCGATATAAAAATATTAAGGGGCTGAAATGGGGGATGAAATTTTATATGGAGAATCCAACTCTTGTAGGCAAAGTCGCGGGGAACCACTAGTTAACTATAAGTGGGAACTTTTGAATGGCCTTACTCTTCTATTGTAATAAATATTCAATTCCTAGCTGTAAGATTCCCGAAAACTGTTAAATAAAAAAAAATAAAAATTAAATATTTTTTAAAATCAAATGTCTGGCCTCTGTTGGTGACTTAGTTATGCAGTTATGTAGAAAACACTATTAGATCCAAGAGAGGGTGATTTTGGTACTGTTAAAAAGCAACAAATTATTATGTTTACCCAATGAAGGGACTTACAGGACACTCAGGGATAAATAGGCTTTAAAAAAGCATTTTAGCCTTATAATCGATATCGGGAACACCAATAATTTTACGTACCGAATTTAAATCTAACATTTAACACCAATCTTTCGCACTTCATTCTACTTTGCACTGAATGCTCTCTCTGGGGAATATTCACTGATAAGAACATAAAATTTGATTTCAAACCCAGCGACCGCGACCTCCTAGCGTTTTAATGACACGCGTGCCCTTAAATTCAACAATACTGTCAACAAGAGTGTTGATTTGTATTACGTATATACCCTTCTTCACCCTATTTATATTATATTATTTTATTATCGATTACCTTTTTTCCAGCACATTCTAATAGCTTTACCAATCTCTGTAGTGATCTCGGGTAGGTTTTAGTAAAGAAATGCTTCCAATCAAAAGCAAGATGTCCATTTGTCGAAAATGTCAAAGCTTTAATTATCACCTAACCTTTTTACAAATTGAAAACTCAACCGCATTGACTACTAACTGAATACTTTGCGTATTTTAAGTTAGTTTGATTGATTTATGAGGATTGTTTAAGTAAGATAAAAGTGTCCACAATAGTGTATCCAAACGTAATAAGACTTTGAGCGATGCAGCAGGAAATTGAGTGATGTACAGAGAGTAATAATAATGGATAATTACTAACATATTGACTGCCTCGTTAGTCTGGTGGTCAGCACGCTGGGTACTATCCACGAGGTCCCGGGTTCAAATCCCAGGTCGGGCCAAAAGTATTGGGTTTTTCTGTCTTGAAATTATTCAAACACAGCTCCGGAGTCAGGAAGTTGGTGGTGTTAACACCAACTGCGCCTGATCTTTATGCGGTCATGTCTGACTGCCGTCTCACCGAATTATGAGAGTGATGGAACAGAGAGTGCACCACTTAGCACTATAATATGTTATTATACTTTTATTACTTACACCGGGCGAGTGCGGGCGCCCGGATAGCGAAGGGACGTGGGTTCGAGTCCCACCGGATGACACAGTCGATTAATTTTTGTAAGTGAAATTTGATTTAATTTCGTAAAAACTTGCAAAATAATTGCTGAAGTTAAAAAGAAAATATAATAAGATAAGCTGATTTCATCTTGACTGATGGTGAAATATTTGTAAAAATATTTCCATTGGGTACATTCCCCAAGTATGATGAAATCGAACGCCGGCTCACTGGCGTAGCAAGCATTGATTTAATTTCACTTTAATATGTCCCGCGCAGTTAGCTAATCTCTGTTGAGATAGGCCGCCGTAGTCGGAATTCAGCTAGGAGAACATTAGAACATTATTACTAACATGTATTGACTTTAAGTCCTAACTTGTAAAAGGCCTTACTCTTCTTCTTTAAATATGTAAGTTTTCGATTGCTAAGTAGTTGATTCCCAAAAATTATTGAATAATATAGAATGATGCAACGAAGTTTTAAAGTAAAAAGATGATATATCATCTTCTCAATGGACCTTATTCCATACAGCCTTCATTAAGGATCTAAATAACCAACACATGTTTAATTTTTAAACAGCATTATGAAAATGCTATTTGTGATATTTTGTATCGGAATTGTTGAATTAACCGAAAACTTACTTTAACCGGCTGTTTATAAATTGATGAACTCGGGTTTAAGACTAATTTGTAAGTCCATGCCGTCTCTTCCACTGCTGATACCATGAAAAGAGACAGACTACAAAATAAAAGAATGACAATGTAAACCGCTATCAGTAGCCAAGAGGTAAGAGGTGCTTGTGGCGCAGTGGCGGCAGCGCTTTGGTAGTGATACCAAAAGTTAAGCAACCCACGGCGCGGTCGTGATTGGATGGGTGACCATTCCGACCATTTAAGTGACGTCCATGACAAGCATCTCCGTGCTTCGGAAGGCACGTTAAGCAGTTGGTCCCGGCTAATATCTGTGGTATTAGTCGTTAAGCCTAGTCAGAGGCCCTAGGGCGGCTTGATAACTTCTGACAGTAAGGTTTGTCACTTGCTTACATACACCCCTCCACCAATCCGCACTGAGCCCGCGTGGTGAAGTATGGCTCGTTCCTCCTCATAGTTGAGGTGAGGCCATTTCCCAGCAGTGGGATCTAATAGGCTGACTTATATAATAATTTAAACCGCTATCAGTATCCAAGAGAAATAAAGAATCTATAGACAATTTAACAGATGCAATCGATTACGCCTAAAATAAGACAAAAACATGCAAAAACTTAACACAACATGAGAAATGAATAACAACACTTAATAATTAAACTTTTCTTATTGTTTCTTATTTTCCTATTGTCTTGCAGGGCGTCACATGTATACCGACCTTTATTATAATGTACCAAAATTAAAGTGTAATGTGACTGTGAACAATAAATGATTTGATTTGATAGAGCGTCGGTGGAGCAGTGGCTAGCGGGTTGCCTCTCATGCGGGAGGCACCGGTGCGATCCCACATGCCGCCATGTACCAATGACTTTTTCTGAGTTATGTACATTAGTTGTTTCACTAACCGATGCTCTTACGGTGAGGGGAAACATCGTTAGGAAAACTGCACATTCAGGCGACATGTGTAACCATGATCCAAAAGTGGTCAGGTTCCCCTGGTAACAGGGTCACGGAGATCAGATGGCAGTCGCTCCAATGTAATTACCTGATCTGCCACATCCTGGATCATGGTCAGCGGATCCTAGGCCCTCGCGTGCGAGTGCGCAACCGGGATAGCGCTAGGAGGATGATGATTTGATTTGATTATTGTAGTCTCGTTCTTCTCATATCTTCAGCAGAATATGCGTTAAATTAAGCCTAATAACATTTTGGATCCCTAAATAGATGAACCCTAAAAAGCTCACTTCACCATACGAAGGCGTGAAATTAAAAACAGAAAGGCGTTGATTAGGCAAAGTATCGAAAAAGGTTGGACTTAATTCGTACAAAAAGGTCCAAATGTACTACCGGATTAATAGGGATAAAATACGACTGGCCGTTTTTTGTATGAATAAAACGAAGTTATTGCTTTTTATTAGCATTTAAAAAGGATGAGAGTTATCCCCTTGGTTTAGGTTTGGAACATACTTTAAGATATTGAAATAAATAAAAAAAACCGGCCAAGTGCGAGTATAGGAAAAAAACCTTTTTAAGTCTATACTGTTCTTTTGGAAAAAAAGTATATATATTTATTTTATTTTTAGTTTCAAAAGTGGGGGGGGGGGGACACCGTGTTAACGACTTTGGCGGGCTATATCTCGCAAATGGTAAAGCCGATAAAAAAGTTTTGTATGGAAACCTTACCTTATTTTCATAGTGCTTTTCAACGATACCACACAAGGGGGAACACTAAAAAAAAATTCACCCCCCCTTTACATGTCCCATAAAAAGGGGTAATTTTAATTTTTCGAATTTTTAAAAATGAGATCTTTATGTGAAGTATCCTCGAACCAAGTTACATGCAAATCAGTCCATAAACGTAGAATATATTCTGCTGTGACAGACTAGGACGGACGGAACGGACGGACTAAACGAGTGGACTTTGGGCTCATTCAGTAACCTACAATAAGTGGTATATCTGTATTTTAAAACAAAGAGATAGGACGTTTTTAGAGTCGTGGGTATTTGACAACGCACGTCAAATGGAGATACTATAGTCTGTGATGTCAACGAACATTTTACATGTCACTGTACTGTCGCGGGTGCTACGCATCACAGATTATGTACACAAAATACCGACAGTACATAAAATAAACACCTCTCGTCAACTTTTGCTTATGCACAAAAAACTATTGTAGTACTCGCACTCCTATCTAGTTGTTTGATTTATTGTTGAGAAAAAAACAGGACAACAGAATAAGGATAATAACATAACTAAAATTAAATAATTTTAAATATATAACAATATTGCAATATTACAACTTAAATTTCAAAGTCATAGAAAATATCTTGCGACGATTTTGACATTGGCAAAATTCTTTTAGTATATTTTAACGTGTAATAAATTCACAATACAACGCACAGCCCGACTGGCTTACCTACATAAATTATAATTTTAGCGTTTTTTTATTTATAACCAGGTGTCCTTTACGTTGTTTACTTTCGTGTGTTATGTGATAGTTATAATAGCTTATTTTTGTTACTTCATTTTTGCACACGAAGTTGACAGACGCGTGTCTTAAGCGAAGTGTGCACTCTCGCTCGTACCGTTCCAAACTGTTCCCAGATATCGTGTCAGTTGTCTGTCTGTGCGTTGCTCGAGCTTCGTCGCTTTGTATGTAGATTGTCTTCTGTACTCTCGGTATTTTGTGCTATGTTATGTATTTCAATTCCGCGTGTGTGGGCAAAATTCGCACGACTCTATGAACAGAAACACACTGTGTATTTAATTGACAACTTTTCTTGATCCCCACGACGTATATTATACGATTGAATTGCCGCGAGCGACTGTGCGCACAGAACAGGCAGTGAACGAATGATTAATCGACGCGACGAATGACGATTTATTTGTTAGTAGGTAGTAGTACGGGCTGCGCATCGCGTGCTCCGGTATTGCTAGCCGCATAATCGAAGGACAATCAAATGACTGCGGTTGCTTATCGAATACATTCGATTACAAAGACCATTCGAATAATTTGATTAATTTAGTAATAATCGCCCATCGCTAGTTTAGGTACCGATGACAGCACACCAATCCAAGAACTGTTGACAACTTTAAACGGTTGTAATAGGGATGATTATGCAACAAAAATGTATAGTGTACAATATACTGGCGAGTATTCACTATTTATTGTTTTCCTTTATAGAATCACTTTGTTGTCCGTCTGTCCGTCTGTCTCTCTAGAACCTTTTTCTCAGGAACGCGTGGAGGTACAAAGATGAAATTTACATCAAATACTTTTGTATATGGTCCCTTTAAGCTGTACAAAAATCAAGCTTTTAAGTTAACGCAATCAAAAGGGAAGATAGAGAAGCCATTTTTGTTCTATTTTCTAAAATTTTTTAGGAGAATCAAAACCTATGGGGCACTTCCCATGGAGTTAGAACAATGAAATTTGGCAAGAAGAAAGGTCTATAGTACAAGTAAAGGAAAAAGTCTGAAAACCGCACCGCATTTGTGATTACCTACATCGTAGAAAAAAAACTTTTGTTTGTATAGAACCCTCAGTGCGCGAGTCCGACTCGCACTTGCCCGGTTTTTTTCTTTAAATCTCTGACTTTTTCTACCTTGTTACAAATACTTAATACCAGGTTTAAACCAGGACCAAGTATTAGCCGAACAATTAGAAAAGTGTTTCTCTTTATGCTCATGTCACTATAACGTTATTCATTTCTGATTTGACTATAAATAGCTTTAAGATTTTTTAACATTCACAATGTTATTACTGATTTTATAAGCTAAAATAAGAAAACAAAAATTCACAAACGGGCAGGATTTGAACCCACGACCTTTTGTTTACCGGGCCAACGCTCTTACCAACTGAGCTATTAATATCAAGTCCTGGTTCTAATAAGGTGCCTAATGTTTTGTTCGACAGCGTTTTAATTTACGTACAGCAAATGTTCAACGTGTGATATTACGAATCAGTCTCGTATCATCAACAAGTTTGTAATTACACCACATTTGAACATAACAATTTAATATGTTAATTCGGAAACTAGCAATAACCTGGCGTTTCCTACATTGTTTCGACTACAAATGTGAGCGGATATTACAGGAGACGGTGACTTTAATTTACGACCTTAGGACCGAGACCTGGCGCTCCTGCCGCGGGTTGAATGCAAAATTAGGCAGTTTGAAGAACGTGTGACTGTGACATAGCAACAAAACTGTCTGGATTGGAATCCCAAAATGTAGACTCACTGAGACTGTCGAGTAAACTACGTAAAAAAAAAGACTTTTTTTTTACGTAAAGGGAATTAAAGTAAATAATACTATTGAGTTTGAATAAATCAAATTCAACCGTATAATTTGCTTTAAGCATCATATTACATAAAATGTTTCTTTGCAAGGCAGATCTTACTATAGAACCTAGTCCGTGAATTGTCTTTGTAAATAATTTGGGTTAGGAAATATTGGAAATTAAAAGTCTATTAAAATTGCCAATTTTTATAAAATATGTATGGCATCCGTCAGACTTTCATATTGTGTCGTCAATTAGACGGCTGACTTAGTTCGGACGGACCAAATTGATATGTTTTTGCCTTATATAGCATCTTACATTTTATTCCTTAACTGCCTTAACTGATTTTAATATCGATTGGCGATACAACAACTTTTTTTACAAAATATGAATTTACTTTAGGTAAGCCATAAAAGAAATCCAGATAACTTTTACAAATGCCAACTGCCTGTTTGCACCGCCACGTCTAACATTGTTGTCATTTGTAGCTTTGCCTGTATTTAACCGCCACATTAAATTTCAAGGTTCCCGCTCACCTGTGTATGGAGCTACGTACCAGAAATTTAATCAGCTCTATCACCAACTCGGAAACAAAGAGAATAGTTTAGCTTCAACAAGAAACAAGAGGAAAATGTGGTCGGTTATGATCTTGAATACTGCTATTTTGTTGACTCAGCGATTGAATCTCGAACAACAATCCTTATTTTGCAAGTTTGATCTCGATTCCAAAATCTGAACGTCAGCTTTGGACAACTTTTTGACTTGATTGGAAAGCTTTGTTGTCTGTGTGGTGAACAAAAAACCAAAGTCAAAAATAATTTATTCTTAGGGGGCCCTGACATGTCTCCTCTTATCTTGTAACCTCCTCATTATCTCATGCAACCAAATCTAATAAGCAACCAAGCAGTGTCCAATTTAAAAAAAAAAATGTAACAACTTATAAAGATTTTTATAAATTGTCTGCATGCAATGATAAAAGGCTTCAACCGTGTTTAAAAAAACTGATAACTTAACTAAGACTTTCAGATCACATGTTTTACTAACTTAGACCCACGTTTTAAACAGCCACTAATCCTCGATTAACGGTTAATTTAACAGAATCCACATTCAAAATAATGACAAATAATGCTAATCAAAATTAAACGAGTATTGGTGAACTCCAGGCTTAAGAGAAAAAAGCATATCGAACCGACTATTTTTTCTTGTATCAAAGATTGAGGCGTCTTTTTATTCAAATATTTCTAGTCCAGTCAGGCTATGTATTTTTGTATAGTTGAGTTTATATTGAATAAATGATATTTATCTCAATATGTTTTATGCTATGCAGTAACGTAACTCTTGTGTGGTCACGAGCGTCAAAAGCCGATATGTTTTCAGTATAATGGGGAAGGCTTGCGTGACTGAAGTGCGCACAGGGCAGTGAAAAGAGCTGCTGATGCTGAAAATATTTTAGTAATACTTACTTACTTCGATGGCTCACCGAACGAAAGTATCTTTTGGCCTCCGATGTGAGACGTCGCCATTTTTTCGATCGTGTGTAGTATCTCGCCAGTCTCCGACTTCAAGCTCGCGAAGATCTGCGTTCACTGCATTTTCCTACCGATACCGGGGACGGCCAACCTGTCGTCGACTGGCGCTGCGATTTTTGTAATCATCATCATCATTCTAGCGCTATCCCGGCTATGCACTCGCACTCGAGGGCCCAGGGTCCGCTTTGGACTATGATCCAGGATGTGGCAGATCAGATGATTACAGTAGAGCAACTGTCATCTGACCTCCGTGACTCTGTTACCAGGGTAACCTGCCCAGTTTGGACCATGGTTACACATTCAGTCGTCTGAATGTGTAACCATGTCATGTCAAAATCACGATGTTTTCCCTCACCGTAAGAGGCATCGGTTAGTGAAACAACTAATGTACGAGTACATAACTCAGAAAATGGCATGTGGTACATGACGGCACGTGGGATCAAACCGGCACCTCCCGCATGAGAGGCAACTCGCTAGCCACTGAAATTTTTTAAATTTAAAAGTAATTTATATGCATGTAAATAGACCCATAGGGGCACTTATATGCATGTACAACATAAGTAATTATAGGCCCGTTTTTTAGAGACATATTGTGGGCTATTGCTGAACAAAAAGCAGAGGAAGAAACTCAGTCAAAGCCTTTGTGAAAATGCTTGTTTAAATACAGAAATTGTGCAGAAGCGAGCTGGTCCGCACATGTAGCCGAGCTTCACTACACTACTCATCCGTAAGATCGTGAGTTCAATCCCTGTCCTGTGCCACTAAGTTTAGACACGTCGTTAGCACAGTATTTTAAGAATATTGACTGCCTCGTTGGTCTAGTGGTCAGCACGCTTGGTACTATCCACGAGGTCCCAGGCTCGAATCCGGGCTCGGGCCGAGAGTGTTGGGTTTTTCTGTCTTGAAAAAACTCAGACACAGCTCCGGAAGTTAGTGGTGTTAACACCCCCGTGGCTCGGAAAGCACGTTAAGCCGTTGTTCCTGCGCCTGATCTCTCTACGGTTATGTCGGATTGCCGTCTCACCGAATTATGAGAGTGAAGGAACAGAGAGTGCACCTGTGTATTGCGCACACACTTTGCACTATAATATGTCCCGCGCAGTTGGCTAATCTCTGTTGAGATAGGCCGCCGTAGTCGAAATTCGGCTAGGAGGACATTAAGATATCGCTCTCTAGCAACAATTAAAATGAAAAAAAATTGAGAAAATGAACATGAGATCATTCCCAAAGTAATATTGTTGTTAGTACGATTTATGTAGTACTTCAGAGATCATGTTTCCAGACATAAAAATAAACTAGCCGTTCCAAACTATAGGATTCTAAAGGTTGGTAATTCATTTTTGGGGAGATGTATAAAATTTTTCAATAAGCTATCCGATCATATTGCTGAATTACCTATACATAAATTTAAAACAACTGTTAAATGTATTTTAATGTCTAAAGGATATTACAATAAAGATGAATTTTTAAATGAAAATAATAAAAATGTATGGAATAGTTTTAAGGAACACAAATCTTGTAAAACTTTGAAAAGAGGCTATGGCAATAGTGACTGAGTTTCTTTGCTGCTTCTTCTCAGCACTAGCCCACAATTGTCCCGGAGCAGTGGTAGGGTTCTATTTTATGTTGGGACGGTGTCAAGTGCTTCTTGCGAGCCTATTTACAGAAATAAATGAATTTTATGAATTCTATTTTATGAATTTATGACACAATTTGAAACAATTGATATGTGACCGCTTGCGGTCATAAATGATCCTCAAGAGGATAAACATACTATTACTGGTTTTCAAAGTTAAAGAATAAATACAAAGACAGTACCTACATCAACGTAAGCACTGTAGCTTTGTATGTAGTTATATTAAAGGCAATTTTGCAACGACAAAGTATGGTCTGACGTGGCTGGCCCATGTACTAACGTCAAGTTAACTGGAGGGTCCAACGTTTTCCTGTGTCGGTCACACTTGGGCCGAAGGTATTTAAGTTGGTTTAATAATGAGTTAGCATGTCTAGACGTACTAGCATCAGTTTTAACACAGTGAAGCTTGAAAGCAGTGGTTTCAGTATAAAACAAATAGGCGGAGATATACAAATGTAAAAGCATTTTGATAGTTTGAAAAAAAAATCGCACAGCGTGTATAACGCTGAAATTTTTATGGTTGTTTTCCCGCAGTAAAATTAGTACAGTTTATGCTGTATTTCTTAGTGTGTATAGCTTATTTTGCTTTAAAAGTCGATTTCGTGCGGCAAGCAGTACCCAACTACGTGAATTCTCGTAAAAGAAACTATCTTTTCTAACGTTTTCGAGTTGATGATAATTTTTTTGATTACTTTGAGAGCAAAAATATTTTTAGTTTAAATACAAATCTTACATGATTCGATAATACTACTAAAGGTAAATCGTTCTGCTGCGGGAAAACAACCACTAAAACTTCAGCGTGTATATTAATCAATACTTCCAACACATTGTGAAATACGTGCGTGGGTGCCAAAAAGTTCCTGCTTAGCAAGTTGTTAAACTTTTATTTGATGGTTCAGCTCTACTTTGTTTTTTTAAATACGCACTTATTTTAAATGCAGAGTACACCCAAATAACAATTATAAGGTTTTTGCAAATAATTAAAATTCTGAACTACGACAAGCGGTATTATTATGGCTATATGTCGACTTTCCACACCTAAAGCAGGTGCTATTGATCCATGTGGACAGAGAGCGCAGGCAATGAACGGCGTTTCAGTATCTTTCCAAGTACGGATAGTAACCGTTGCCCTTTGGAGGACAACCAGTATTCCAGTTGCCTGGGAAAACTCTCTCTTGCATGAAGGCTGTGGTCTCGTATTATAACTAATATCTCAGCCCCTACAACTGAGTGCGCGCATTTGAATCCTGGGGCAGTGTTGGGTGGCATCTGGAATCGGTGGTAATCTGAAGAGTTGGTGGTACCAAGTCCATTTTCGACGGGACACGAGCTGCCGCCTTACGCACGCTGCGGTGATATACCTAGTCGTCCTGGGCATTGTCTAGGCAGAGAATCGCCAATATTTCTAACATGCATTCCTCTGTAGCAATAGTTGTCCCTCTAGCATCCTCACTCCGCGCATCTCATTCTGAGGAGGCCGCACCCTGCTAGAAGTCACTATGTAGGTCATCTCCAAGGGACCTAGTTGTCCATTTCTGCCAGGCTCCTGTAGTGCGCCAGCTCTGCGTCCCACATAGCTGCCTTGTATGCTCGGCGCGTTACCGAAACTATAAACTGCTTCTTTACATAGGGCCAGTTTTGGGTAGCCTCCGATGCTCCTCCTCTAGGCTGCTAGGCCAAAGGGCCTGGCAGCCTGAGTGAGTACACAAAATACAGGCTTCTGTAATTTTGTGCCACGAGTATATCACTTTGTTTCCTATTTTTAAGCGTTTGCGAACTTTCTCTTATCAGTCGTATTATTTACAAAGAAAAATAATTTTTATTAAAATATAAAATGAACATTATTTCCTAAACTATCCATATCTAAAAGTTATGCTCATAAGAAAAAAATGATCACATATTCATAGCTTTAATTTAAAATTAGATTCTGACGTGGCCACTTCCTTTTTATATTTAATCCTTCTGTCCCTTCTTATATTGTGGCAGGCTACTGGTGAATAAAATTAATTTAGCACTCAAGTGCCACTTTACTCGAACATAAACCTAAAACTTTACTTCTTAGAGTCCAATTTTGTTAAGTGTATTTTTATGAAGACCCGTTAATGTCGCAAAATGAAACACTGACGGGCACTAAATATACCTGGATTAATTATACAAAAGCGCTTTATCAAATTCAGTTTTAACTATGCATTTCTGGAAGGGAAACTTCAATCAATAGACCGGGGCAGCAACACAGGAGCTTCGATATCAAACTGACGAATAAAAGTTAGCCTATATAGATCCCACTGCTGGGCAAAGGCCTCACCTCAACTATGAGGAGGTACGAGCCATACTCCACCACACGGGCTCATTGCGGATTGGTAAAGGAGTGTCTGTAAGGCAAGTGACCACCTTACTGTCAGATGTTATCAAGCCGCCCTAGGGCCTCTGACTAGGCTAAACGACTAATATCAACAGACATTAGCCAGATATTATAACTAACAAATAGTTTATTTAAACTTTGTTGCATTTCTTAACATACACTTAACCACTCAAAATCGGGACTTAATGAAACAAAACCCTTTTAAAAAGGGTAAATATGTGACTTCCCGACGGTTCGACCCGGTTGCACTAATCATGGTAGCGGGAAGGCTGTAGTTGTATACATATATTTACCTCGTAATTTTTTAAAATTGCATCCCGTTTTTGGAAAAATCGAAACAAAGGGTGGGGAGCGGGGTTCATTTTTTCCTTATCATAGCGATATAAGTATCAAATGAAAGCCAGTGAAAGCATCATTTAAAAATATAGTAATTTTTGCGGTCGGGTGTATTTTTTTTAAATAATAATGTTTGCTTGATGTATCGTTGAGTGTAAATCAATTGAGTACGTAATAACACTTTTGAATTGCGTTTATTGGCACTATGTTTTCATTGTGTGTTATCCACGTTTACAGCAGTGATAAAATCGTGTCTGAATTATTTATTTTGCTTGACAATAATAAAAGTTTTACGATACGGGCACTTTCGCTATAACGGTACGGAACCGTGTTTTCATTTCTTAAAAAGGTTTCCCATGAGCAGCCGTGGTTGCTTTCAAATAAAATGTGGAAAAAAACCCGCTGCGTATGAGCTCGGTTCTGTAGTATTTTTCGGTCGTCAAGCTCATTCTTGAGTCGCCTCAAGGCATGGCTCAAAGGAACTGACAGTTTGTCTTCCATGATAAAAAATTCCATGACAAAATTAAACTTATCTAATTAATTGTGTTACTCTATTTGGGTAAGATAAAGTATACCCAAATAGAGTAACACAATTAATTAGATAAGTTTAATTTTGTTTTCATGAATTCACTAAGGAAACACTATGGAAGATGATAGTAAGCTACATAGTTATTATAGCTATACAAAAAAGATCTGAATTACCTAAGCTGTACAATATATAAATATTTTAGTTTGAAGGTAACTAGGTCTAGTTTTGGTTTTTATACGTGTAATGTCAATCTAAAAATAAAATATCTGTACCATCAATTGTTTGTGATGTCCCAAATTAATAAATTCTTCTTTCTTTCTTTCTTTCAATTCAAAATAATACAGTTAAAATTATCAAAAAAAAATAAATGTCTTTAAGTTTGTTACCAAATCCAACATTCAGTTTGGCGAGGAACCCTTATAAATACCCGCCGTTAAGTGGGACATTTCGACATGCCTTATTTTACATTTAAGGAATGAGTGTGCTTCGACTAAATACCACTGAAAAATATTCACGAAAAGCTATGTTTTTGCTTATAGAAACGATAAAAAGCGTTGAAACCGTATGCTTTGCTATGACCGGAGTAAAACAGGATTAATTTTGAACTGTACCTGAAATGTTACATAGTAGGTAACTTAAATAACATGTTCTTACAGTGGTTAAGACATCCGACTTTACCATACATTTTTAACTGAAAGCCTTAAATAACAGCATTACTTACCACGGATGAATTGATGTGAAATCGAATAAATTGTATCGTTATCTCGCCTTCATTCCCTACGTGATAAAAGCTGTTTCCGTTTACATTGTGTAATCACAGTGATTTCTAATGTGTTTACCTGGCTTTTATCTTCTTACTACTATTAAGAGTATTCTTCATAATCAGCCGCTTAGCGTGCACTGCTTACCTCAGGCCTAACTAACATCGATCAAGGATCGATCTCCAATATGACCAGCCGTATATAAAAGCTTTCTACGTGCAAGGTAAGGTCGCTCACACCACAACCCTATTACCCAACAGGACAAAGCGTACTAACATTAATATAAGAATTGAGGATTTATTTTCCTTTGGAATCCCATATATCCCCCGGGAAACCCTCATGAAAACGATCTCCGGTGAGAAAGGATTGACTTACATACGCGTGTTTGAGATCGAACTTTGGGTTATCGTATAAATCTCTGGGTTATTCTTTGGATGAATGTGACATTTTGCCGTAAGGCTCCACGGAGATGGGCCACCGACCACATTCACTGGTGGCTAGCGACAACCTGTATATTATTTTAATACGTCGCCGCAAACTTATAGCTGTCTATTATTTTAATACGTCGCCGCAAACGCCGTTCTGTCAGAATCTATCAAAGGATGTAGCAGTTGAGTGTCAATTGTAGCGGCCACCAAGCACCTTTGTTTGCGCGGGACCAAAGGGCGTGGCGCGCGACAGCCACCGTTGGCGGTGGTCGGTGACCTATCTGCGCGGAGCCTAAAGTACATAGTACTAGAGGTAACTCGAATCAATAAAATAGTCCTAAGGAGATGAGATAAGAGCACACGCTATTTGGTAAATCAAATAGGGTGATAGATGGAATACACAGTGCTTTCTGAAGAAAGAAAGAAAGAAAGAAAGAAAGAAAGAAAGAAAATACATTTATTAATGAATGGACATCACATAACACACGAAAAAGTTATAAAACAAGAAACACAAAAAATTACAATATATGTGGGTAAGCCAGTCGGACTGTGCAGTTGTGCGTCTGTGACGTCCATATTAAAAGGGCCCCACTCAGCTTAAGTCGTGACCTGCTAGGGGCCCCGACGCTGATTTCCAGTAGACCCTAGCCGAGTGTGGTCACGGACTGATACGCCAAACATTATTAAAAATAACAATACATATTATTAATAAACAGTTAAAAACTAAATCATAGTCAAATATATATACAATGTGTATAAGTGTAAAACAATAAATACAGCACGGACAGATATTCGGATCACTAACTCACGCAAAACGTAATTATTGCTACGCTCAGTATACTTCGTAGATCGTACCTACAAAACAAGAATCAAGCATCGCTGCGCGGCGCGTTGGCAAGATAAGGCCTATAGCAACGACATATTTATAATCTGTGCCTATAGATAAATTAGCTGCTGTTTATAGCGCACGAGTCATGAAAGGTAACCAGTTAAACATTAGTGTGAATCCACGCCGAACGCCTGTGTCTACCTACTTCCGAATCTACCTACTTCAAATATTTATCAGTGGAATTAATATATTAACCTTATTGATTTGATTAAAGTGGAAATTAAAATTAGAATGCATATTTAGAATCAGATTTAAACAAAATAATAATGTCATCCACGACAGGTGAGGACCTACAGGACCTAATATTTAAAATCAATATATTGTATACCTACATATAACCTAAATATAATAATACAACTAGTTAATAGGTTACTATTAACTCATCAAAATTATTTTACATAGATACCTACATTGTCATCGACGAGCGATCATGACCTCGGGAGAAGGATGAGATTCAAGAATCAACGATTGTTCCCGCGACCAAGGTGGTGGATGTGGGATGCGCTTCCCAGCAGCCTGTATGTCTAGACCCGTAAGGTGCGTACCTAATCATGGAATCATTTTTTGGCCATTGAGAACGCATTGCTTGTAATTTTTCTTAAACGAGCAACTTTCCAACTCAAAAACAAGAAACAACATTTAAAAGGTCAAAAATAATACCTATCGTTAAGATACCCAATCTGAAATGCTCTGCATGTTGAAATGGTAAGTACACCGCCGCGAAAATATAGCGAGCCACTTCAACACGTGTAGAGCATTTCAGAATTGGATGTCTCAACGATTGCTGTTATTTTTTTACTTTAAAATAAGTAGTTCACTTCTCTGTTTTATGTTGTTTTTTTGTTGACTTTTTAAAATATAGTTACTAGCTTTGGTAGTTAGGTAAATAAAGTTTTTTTGCTTGCTTCAAAATCAAAATGTTTACAAAAGAAAAAAATACCTACATTTGGAAAAATGCAGTAAGACTCCAAGTGCATTTTTAACACGCTTAGGGTATAAGGTTTTAAACACCATTGAGAAATCACTTAGTTGTCAATCATTGTTTACAGTAATCACGCATGCACTGCAAGCTAAGCATTGGGCTTGATTGAGGTGCCCCAAGATTAAATCTAAGTCCAGTCTCTCTTTCTCAGGTGAAAAACAAAACTATAAAATTTGGGGTGGTGAACCTACCACCTAATTGTCTAACCTGGGCAGCAAAATCACAACCTTCATTTGTGCTAGAACGATCCTAAAAGCTCCGCCAGGTGCCGCCTGGTAGCTACAACCCCTCCCACTGGAGCCCGGCGCCAAGCAGCTTGCTGTGTTCCGTCAGTGAGTGGGAATGCACAGAACCTTCTGGGTGTGCTTGCCGTCGACTCTGTCTACGCCACGTCTGGTTGAGTCTAGAGTCAAGAGCAAACTCCTCCCAAAGAAAATTAAGAGTAAAATAATTCAGTAACGCGATTTCTTGCGTATTTTAGGAACTGGTCATAAATACGTTTTAAAGTATAAGAGATTTTAAAATACAAAGAAATCCATTCACATTCAATACAAGCAGCATTGGATATGGTACAGAACCAAATCTGAAATTAGTGACGCCGGTAAATGTCAATAGAGAGACGTCTTTGCTTATTCATTAGCGATACAGCTTGTTTGAGCACTCCCGAAATTCCTTTGAGAATCCGCTTGTTTTCTTACCTTTCAACTCAATGCAAAACAAATACACGACCATTTGATGTTATTTCCACTGTATTTCTTTACCTGTTTGATTCGAGACAACAGAGGGCCTTTAGGTAAATAACTTATTTTCTATTTTCATCTAAGCTTGTTACCTAAGCTCTTGATCTTGTTGAAAAAGTTCTGTGGCCACCAATTAGTTATGTTTTAATTAGGACAGACTTTATCCTCAATTTAACGAGTCCTGTCGTCTTTGAAAATTTAAAAGGATCTTTCGAACTTAGTCGTGGAAACCTACGAGCTGGCGGACATAAAGTTATGAATAGTAAAGTGTAAGCAGAGTTTACTAAAGAAACTCTGTTAGCTGAAATGAGAGTGTGAGCCAAAATAAGCGTTGTTTGCTCTGTGAGCCTGTTTGCTAGGTACTTAAAAATTGCATCCGAAGTTTTAATACATTTCAGGAGTTCATATTTACATGACCTAATACTGCTTTTACTTATCACGTCTTCACTACAGACAGACGGACAGTATTAGGGTCCCCTTTTTAACCTATGAGTACTGAACCCTGAAACGATTAAATTTAATGTTATTTACACTATTATGATAGTCGCACGGACGGATGGAATAAACAGTTCATCATGAACATATTTGTGTTGAATTGCAAAAAAAACACTGTTTTATTATTTACTCTTCATCATATATTTTTTATAATTTAAGCAATTTCTTGGCGGATGGGAAAAATAAAATACAATTATTTTGCTTTAAATTTCCGCTAAGACACGCTAGCGTAAGCACCAAAACCACAACAACCGCAACCGCGTTCAGAACCAGTTCAGGCAAATGCAGAATGCACCGCCCTCCCTCCCTCAATACGCATGCACTACAGCTAATGCAGTTGTTAGTTACCAACACCATCTCCCCACTTTTGAATCTATTTTCAAATCAACAAAATATTATTCATAACCATCAGTCACCAACGGTTTAACTTTTTAATTTTTCAACTTTAACTTTTTGTTTGCGTTTACGTTACGATCGCGTTAACGTTACGTCAGCTCATTAGTGGGAAACGGTATAAAATACCTGTTCGCCAGCGACTCATTTTAGTCATTCGTGCTCAGCCGAGGCGACAACATCTCCTGTAGATGCCGTGTGAAGTGGCGTTTGGCGTGGGTTTTTTGCACGTTGGTGTTGGTAACTAACAACTGCATTAGCTGCAGTGCATGCGTATTAAGGGAGGGAGGGTGGTGCATTCTGCATTTGCCTGAACTGGTACTCAACGCGGTTGCGGTTGGTGTGGTTTTGGTGCCTGCGCTAGCGTCCCTTAGCGGAAATTTAAAGCAAAATAATTGTATTTTATTTTTCCCATCTAATAATGGATTTCCGCAAAGTAACGCCTGGTAAGTATAAATTAATTAAATTTCTTGGCAAGTTTTCCAAAAGTCAATTTCACACACAAAATTCATCGAACCGTCTGACCTCTCGTTATCCAGGCAATTTATCCTCCGTATCCGGCTCTACCAACAATAGAGATTAATTTTTGTGTGCAATTACTTACTTTTCGTTGTCTAATTTAAGAACCTTAGCTCTCCTAAGTAGTCAGTGGAGTATTTACTCTTAATGCTAAATAAAAACGTTGATACTCGTAAATACGTGACTTTAAATTTACAACGGTTGGTCCCAAATCGTGAAAAGGTCAGCTATGTAACGAATAATCAGGCTTAATACAGACAACAAAACTTTCTAGAAGCTTCCTTTTGCTCGGCAAATATATGAAAATTGTATGCCTTTTGAAAGAGAACAATCTTTACAAAAACAAATTCAATTTACGTACAAAGGAGAAGAAAAGTCGCCAAGGAAAAGTTTGCCCGCAAATTATTTTTTTCAAATCCGGCAAAAACTGGCGGCGTATATCCGGTTCCATGGTAAATGCGGTAAGCGATCTCTCCCCGCCCTCATTATGAGTCTTAACAAATTAAGTGGAGTTTTTTGCTCCTAATTTTACGGTCGCCTGATTACGTGAGACTTTGTTGTTTGTTTAATGCTGTTAGTAATTGGATTAAGCGTTTGTGACAGTAAGCAGAGTATAAATACCGTAATTATAAGATGGCCGCTGTATTAACCAGCTGAATTTGGGGTAACAAAGACGAAATACAAATACATTTAATCATAGGCTAAAATAGGTCTTTGTGGACACTTTGATGCCGGAACGTTAATAGTTTTGGGGAATCATTCCTTTTCTGAAATAGTCTTGGTGTTTTTGGAAGTGACTGTTGCTGTCACTGTGGTGGAAGATTTTAAATAATAAAAGCCTTCCCTAACAAGGCGATAACGGTAGCTTGCTTCCCTTTGGCTATGGCTTTTAAAACGGCTTGCAAACTGACTTCTCTCTACTTGACTATAACGTCACGTCGTCTACCAAGCGCAATGTTTAACGATTGACCGCCCACAGCCTGATTTGAAAGCTTTCGCCATTGCGATTGGAATTGCTATTGCAATACAAAAAATTTTATTTTCTCAATATTCCGAAATATGCTAGTTTGAAAGCTATTTAAACTCCTGGAAGCCATAAATCATTTGTGAAAACATTTTCCAAGTATGGGATAACACAAAGCTGACCAAAAGACCAGGTCTCAAAAGGACCAATCAATCAACTGTACTACCTTTGTATGAAGTATTTTTCACTGTTAAACACGGCCGCACGTCAGACTACCTCAATGTGACCTTAAGATTGCCTCTATTCCCTTCGCAATAAAAGCATTTTTCGTAGTTCAAATGGCTAACCTGACGTGGTGCTGTCTGTACTTTAACAAAATATATACAGGCTATTTTGCTGAAACCTAGACGATCGTCTGAGGAAATTGCATTGCTTGTCCATCGCTGTACTAAGATATTCAGAATAGCGATGTTCGAGATAGCTTATATGCATGAGGTTATTGTAACAATAGACGTGTTTCACTACAAACAGATGATAAATCCGTCGAAATAAAAGCTTTTAAGTTACCAAGAGTAACATAAAATCTATGTTACCTAATCTCTACTCCCCTTACTAATAATGATTTTGACATTGCTATAATAATAATGTCCTCCTAGCCGATTTCGACTACGGCGGCCTATCTCAACAGAGATTAGCCAACTGCGCGGGACATATTATAGTGCACAAGTGTGTGCGCAATACACAGGTGCACTCTCTGTTCCTTTACTCTCATAATTCGGTGACACAGCAGTCCGACATGACCGTAGAGAGATCAGGCGCAGGACCAACGGCTCAACGTGCTTTCCGAGGCACGGGGGTGTTCACACCACCCACTTCCTGACTCCGGAGCTGTGTCTAAGTTATTTCAAGACAGAAAAACCTAAACACTCACGGCCCGACCTGGGATTCGAACTTGGGACCTCGTGGATAGTACCCAGCGCGCTGACCACTAGACCGACGAGGCAGTCAATTAATGACATTGCTATAACACCTGAAGAAATATGAGACGGCGAATTTGAAATGTTTGTCTCCACTATGTCATGTCACCTATTTGTCATTAATCCCAAACTAGCCGTCTCCTAATTAAACAAGTGTCATAGCAGTGGCAAATTCAATATCAGTAAGTGAATAATAATAATAAATAAATTGTTTCAACAAACACACCAATTATCTAGCCCTGAACTAAAAGTGAGTCTCCCTGTGACCACGAACGCTGTAAAGTGTTCGAAACGCCAGGTTTTAAATAAAATGTAAATAAATCGCGAAGTAATTCGTAAAATTGTGTTTTATTGCGTTCAACAAAGAAACAAATATAAGCGTGAGCTTGTTCTGTGGTGACTAGGATAACGAATAGACATACTTATACATTGGTGCACATCCATGGCTTAGGTACAAATGCTCGTGCTCATCACACAATCATCCCGTAAGGGGCAAGCCCTTGCGGGATTCGAACCTGCAACTGCCTGGTTTAGAAGTCTGAGGCGCGAACTACAACACCAAGACGGTCGTCGAATATTAATATCTCCGAAAATAATTCCTTTGTGAAATTCTTTCTTTCTTTTGTTCGTTTTTGTCAGGACAAGGAATATTTTAAAAGGATAAATACTTTACTAAGTGTAATGTCTATTCAATACGACATTTATCAATTTATAGAGTCTGACTAGTAACACATTGCCAATATTTTCCAAACTTAATAGGACTCGGAACCATCCCATGAGGGGAGAATAATGCCTTATTTCACCAACCATCCCCTACGATAAGAAAAAGAGACCCTTAGAGAGGTAAGTTTCATACCTACAATGTTGAAACCCTAATTGCTAACGATAGTAAACTTTGCATTAGAATAGATTGCATATTGTTTACAGGCCCTGATGCGAAACCGAGCACAGTCTGTCAAGCCAACTTATGTAGGAATAGATTTCTGCCCAGGGGAACAGAGGGAATGGTTTTATTTGTTTAGACATATCGCATCTAGCTGAGAAATATTGGCGATACGTCGACCTTATACTTGTGATACTAGATCATATTATTTCCAGTATAAGGCTCTTTGTAAGGACGGCTTATCAAGCAAATTGGCAAATCAAAAGTGATAATGGCGCTTTTAACATTTGCTACCATTCAATAAGACTCAATTTACAATTTATATTTTACTATTCTCCGCTCCATAAATGTCGCAAGCATACACTTTCGTTCTAATTTTTATTGTAACAAAAAGTAGCCATCCTTTTTCAAAGTACTTTTTGTTGCAATACAATTTATCAAAATCGGTTAGTTTGTTTGGACGTGAAAATGTACCTTACTTACAGAGTTTTACTTACTAAGTAATATGAAAGACTTAATAAATCATTAAGGATATTCTCCCAATAATATGGGAAAAATGCTGGCATGAAAAAATATTATATTTTAAAATGATAGCTAGGTAGATAAGACCACGGGCTTTATACCAGTATGTATCCTTTGATTCACATCAAAAATATAGCACTAAAGGTAGCTCAAAAGAAAGGAAATAACCTATTTTAGCGTGACAGTGTAATAAAGATTCCGTATTTCACTTAAGAACTCCAATAGAACGGAAAATATTTTGCCTTTCTTTGTTCTGTCTTCATTCATCACTCTTTTTTTAATATGCAGGTGACTGAACTAACATTAAAGATCTAAGAAATGGAACAGAACCTAATGGTCTACTTTTCATTGACCTATTATTATTTTTTAGAAAATGTCCTTAGTTGATACATTTAATGCAATATACAATGTGGCCCGTTTACAGAAGCCCAAAGATTTTTTTCAGCTTGAGAACATCATGAGTGATCATTTTAAAACATACTTTAGTTAAGCGAAAATTTATGGTATAGAAATTAAGATTTTTAAAAAAAAAAACCCAAATTTCATTGTTTTAAATTATTAAAACTACTGGACCGAATTGAATGAAATTTGCTATGGGCATAGTGCAATAATGTATCTATTGCGCTACAGGCTAATAATAGTGTAAATAATTAGACTGAATTTTTTAGTTAATTTTTTGAACTTTTTGCAAAAGCAAAACTTTGGCGGTACATTTTTTTCACTGGATTTTTCCGAAAATCAATCTGTTGCCGAAAAATTAAAAAAAGCTACACAAAAAGTTAAACTAAAACAAATCAGTCTAATAATTTACACTAGATGAGCCTATAGTGCAATAGATAGATTATTGCACTATGCCCATATCAAATTTCATTCGATTCGGTCCAGTAGTTTTCATAACAGAGAGGTATTGCGTAAAAATTTTTAAATTTGTTTTTTTTTAAACAATAGTCAAAATTTCTAAACCAAGTTTAAGTTTCCGCTTAACTGACGTATGGTTAAGTTTCCGCTTAACTGACGTATGGTTAAGTTTCCGCTTAACTGACGTATGTTTTAAACGATCACTCATGGTGCTCTCCAGCTGAAAAAAATCTTTAGACCACTGTAAATGGGCCACCCTGTATAAAGATGAGCATGTCTGTGTGGTGACTTTGCCTAGCGAACTTAAAATACTTTAAAACATCATACTTACGTATACGGATTCAATTCAAATTAAATCTATAACCCCGTTATTACAAAAACTTAGTACTGGGTTTAAGACAGGACTAAGCTATTAGCTAGCCAATTAGAAAAGCGCTTCTCTTTTAGGTTATGTCACGAATGTGTCATTCATTCCTCTGTTGTCGGCTAATATTTAGACCCATTTTAAATCTGGTCTATTTTTTTTGTAATAACACCGTCAAAGTTAAAATAACTATCAAGGTGTATTTCGTAATTTTGAACATAACGTTGTTAATTTTGAACAAAAAGTTGATAATTGAAACAAATAAAACAGTGTACCTGTAATAGAAATATTTTTTAATCTTGAGATTGATGAGACAGGTCATCAATCTCAAAATTAAAAAATATTTCTTAATAAATATGTCAAATTGCATAATTTTTGACTGGAATAAATTGTCTCTTAACTTGATCACAAAACAAGTTGACCAATGATTCGGAAAATTGGATACGACTGAACCTTTATCCAGCTTGTAAATAATTCAGCACTGAAATATACGAGCACCTAACCTTTTCAATAGTCCTTGTTTATCCCGACCTCTAATCCCGAAGCGCTCCTTTTATAAGACATAACGCAATTTGACTCAGTTGGAATATTGGTAATAACCTGATCTGTCATATCCTGGAACATGGACTAAAGCGGACCTTGGGCCCTCGCGTGCGGGTGTACAACCGGGATAACGCTAGGATGAGGAGTTATTTAGTTAGTTAGTTAGTTTGGCTGGGGTGTTTTCCGCACTTAGCCTCTTGATTGGGCCATTGTGCGTATGTCCCTTTATTCTTTTATTCTAACCACTTCAGGTTTTAGGATGAGGAGGGAATATTGCAAACGAGCAATTTGTTCCAAGTCAACATACAATGTGTCCGGGTTTTGACTGGCAATAATTTATTGGCTATTAGATCATCAAATGTTATCCACAAAAAAAAACATATTGGGGGTCTAATTGAAATGTCAGCCATTTGTTTTTTTAAATGCTATTTCTATGGATCTGGAGGTCCTAAAAGTTATGAAAATGATTCTTTTGAAAGGTAACGCTATGGCCTATCAAAATAAGGATCAATTCAAAATTATTTATCGTCTTACAGGAAAATTTAAAAAAAAAAAAATATTGCTAAATATTTAAGAACGTAAATAGTTTTTTAAGCCTATTACGAAACTAAACCCAAGTATGCAATTTTTCTGAAAATTATTTTTTTTTAAAAAAAAACTATAGAATTATGTATTTAAAATTTGATAAATAAAAGGCCTTTAAATTATTGCTAGTCAAAACTCGGGCACCCTGTATACATGACAGTGCAACTCTTTAGACGGACTTAATGGCCCATTGTCCCGTAGCGTCGTCGCTGCGCAATTTTAGCCCACGAGAATTGGGTTTTGGCAATTTCATTATTATTATTATTAGGAGCCTGTTATGTCCCACTGCAGGGCAAAGGCCTCCCTACCCTTTCTCCACTCTCCACGATTTTGGGCCATTGCCTCCCAGTCTTCTCGATATAAGTCCAGCTCGTCACGCCACCGCCTTCTGGGTCTACCGCGTGGTCGTTTTCCATTTAAAGGGACCCACTTGGTGCATATCTTGGCCCAGAGGTCGTTTGACATGCGGCAAACATGTCCAGCCCAGTCCCACTTTAACTGTTTCGTGGAGATATCAGTAATGAGAAAGGCAATTTCATGAATGAAAATTATACAAAACAAAAATGGTTTCTCATGTTTTCGTATTTGTGTTCTGAGGAACAGAATAAAAGAGATGTGTCAGAAACTTCAGCATTAATACTTAATAATACAAAACGTGCAAAAAAGCAGGTTAGACCACACTTCACCAGGAGTTTCTCTTCTCCAAATCCCTCCAATCTGGTTTCGTGATCTATAATTACTTTGACGATGTCTTCAAATTTTTAGTAATAATATAGATTTAAAATTCTCAGGTTTGAATTTTTATCACAAAAATGGACTATTTCATCGCGCTCTTCCTGTTTGAGCTTCTCTTACATTTGAAAGTCTCAAGGTTAAGAAATTAAGTGAGTTAGTTCAGCTAGTCAAAGTCAAAGTCAAAAATTCTTTATTCAATTTAGGACACAAAATGCCACTTATGAACGTCAAAATATCAATAAATTTTGGCCCATATGGGGTCTGCCCCATATAAGGAGACATGTTCTGACATGTCTCCTTATATTTTGGGCCCTACTAGCGTTGAATCATTATCTAGGGTTCCTCTACCTCTAGGGTAGAATCATCGTCTACTGTCAGTTTGTTTGAAGTGAACAAAGACAAAATAGCGTTTTGTAGACTCTGACTTACCTTGAGAATCGGAAGACCGCCGGCGGTCTCATAACAATTGATTTTCTATTATGTCTGAAAACATGATCTCTGAGTATTAAAGGAAAAGTAACCTTCTGAGTGTACCTGCATTGTGAAGCGTGGGAATTAAATGGACATCGACGGACTGCCCTTAAAAACTCGTAAATGGCCTTAGCTCTTAGATAAAGGGTTCCCCGTACCTTCGCTGGTAATGGATTACTGAACATGTTTTTGGAGGAGCGGACCATGGAAGATGCAGAATGTTGAGAAGACCTTTGTAACGTAGTTATGAAGTAGTTAACGAAGACAAGTAGAAAGTTAAGAGTACGTGATAATCAATTAGCTGTTTTATAAAGTTATCTAGTAATAAAAATACAATGACAATTTAAATATATTAAAATACATTAATAAATCAACACAACGTCAACCCTGGAGGGAAAGTGCCCATGACACTCACTGCGTTACCCCGTTGAATGGCCAAAGCTATTTTCTGGATTAGGTATGACCCTGAGCGAGGATCATTGGTTTTCACCCTCAAACGACGGCCTACCTCCGCAACAAAACTCTTTGCTTCAGACCCCCAACAGCCTGCCGTCTCGACAGCAAAGGGGACAAAATGGTAGTTGGTCTCTAAGGCACTGTACTTTGAGTGTTTTGTAAGCGCTGCTGTCTCGGCTGCCGCCCCAGGCGCCAATGTGGTCCGTTTCAAATGGCGGGACGCAAATGTGCTAACACACGTCGCGTCCCACGAAAGACATCTACCCTTTTTCCAAGGTACCAAAGTTAGGCCATCTGGTCTTTTCCATCTGTACGACTAAGGCCAGGTGGTTCAAGTACACAAGGGATATTTGCAGACGCCAGTGCTCTCCGTATGATGTCATTGAGAGCGTGATGACGAGGAAATCTACCCTCACATCGTCGGCAACTCAATGCATGGTGCCCATCAGCCTCCACCCGAGAGCCGCATATGCATATATGAGGTTCGCATACATTGCAGCCCAAGCGAAAGGCAACAGCCACCCGCAAAGAGTCATCATCTAATGAAGTGCCGAAATGAGGTGTAGGCAGAGCATGCAACCACGCCCCTGATTCCAGCCGTGAAACCGCTCGCAGCCTTGCCAAGTCTGCTACTGTAGCACCTGCCAGAAGATGACCTGTGACGCATTTCGCCCCAATATCATCCCAAGAACGCTGCACCCAAGGACAATCGGGCATACCAACCCCTGGGTGCAAGGCCGAAAAAACATCAAAGGCGTCCGAGAGAAAAGGCACAACAACTTGGCTCATCTCCTTTGAGAGTATTTTAACGACCAGGTCAGCTACTGCATGCCCCGACGACAAGAAGGCAGGAAGCCCAAGGTCACCAACGAGACGCACACCCAAACCCCCATAACGAATCGGCAACGCAGCTTGGCTCCACTGAACATCATTTAGAGAGATATTAATCTTAGATGGTTATTATCCGTTATCCTAGTCACCATAGCACAAGCTCACGCTTAGTATGAGGCTAGGTAATTGGTGTGTTTAAAAAAAAATAGCAAGGCTAAAAAGAAGTGGACCAAGTGGGTCACCCTGTTGGACACCTACCTGGGACACAATGAGGTTTTATTTATAAAACAAATTTGAACTGGAACCGTACACTTGGTCAAGAAAAGGATAAAGCGAAGGAGTCTTACTTTTGATCTCATTAAGTAACACATCCCTCTCCAAGGTATTAAACGCATTTTTTATATCAAGTTTTATAATTACACAATCGGCATTATTAGCTTCTATTACAAACGACCGCGCCGCTTGAATTGCCCCTTCGCAACCCAGACAAGTTCCAAACCCCAACTAATGCGGCTGTAAGTGTTCAGCCATATGTTCTCTCACGGCAAAACAAGCTATTTTAGCTGTTAAACGCCTAAAAGTGCTACCAACCGCTATCGGCCTTACTCCACCTTCCTTCTTTGATAAAGCGCATAGAGAAGCTGCATATAAATACGGACAAATATATATAATATATTTATAAAGTTTCACACCGCAAAAATGCACTTTAATGTATTATTTTTGTGGTGGTACGAGTAGTCTCCGTCAGGTGCCGTCTGGTAGCTCCGTCGAACCGGAGCCTGACGCCAAGCAGTTTGATGTGTACCGTCGGAAGTGGGAGTGCCAAAACTTTTCTGCACAGAATTCTCGGTGAGCTCTACCGTCGACTCTGTCTACGCATTGTTTGGCATAAGTCTAGAGCAAAGAAGAGCAAACCTATTTCAATATTAATATCAAGTGATTGCTCACTATGTAAGCATTGAAAACTAGAAGTTCCACTTTTCTCGGTAAGCCTACTGAAATGCGAACTTTTGACGTATTTAATTTGAAGGAGAATGCCGTAACTTATTACTTCCACGATCGCAATATCTTTTAATTTACTGACCTGCTGCATTGCGAATTTTTAACGTATTTAATTTGAAGCAGTATGTATGATACTGACCACAATGACGCGATCGAACACCTATTACCTCCACGAAAGTGTGACTGTGAACGCTCAATTACAAGGGGGATACTCTGCCAAACATTCTCGATATATTGCATTATATGTATTACTACCGTTTGCCCGCGACTTCGTCTGCGTTAATGTCGAATTCGTCCGGTGAAAATATAATTAATACTTCATTCTTTGTTTCTAATTACATAGGTAAATACCAATTTTTATCAATTTACGGACGGACGGAAGAAAGGTTTAAATTTCAAATTCCAGTAGTTTTGGCTGTGTTAATATGCAAGTCAGTTAATTAGTCAGTCATTAAGTCAAATTTTATATATTATATAGTTATTATCATTGACTCCAACATTCCAGAGAGAAAGGGATAGGTAGCGTTGAATATTAAAGTCGTGTTAAATATTAGACCCCTAACTGAATAAAGCTCGCTCACCGAAAAATGTGTAATTGAGTGTGAATCCATTTCGGAAATTACTCGTCGCGACTTTTACTGCCACTGCCGCTCTTTAATGTTCAAAATTTGATATTATAAATCACTAAAGAAGAATTTTCTCGAAAAGTGTAAAAATCGGCATCTTTCTTAATCACCTGTGAAATTATAACGAACTAGCAGTTCCCTGCGACTTCGCCCGTGCCAAAAGTTGGATTTTACATACAAACTTTCATCCCCCATTTTACTCCCCTGATGGTTTTATATCGTGACAAAATAGCCTATGTCCATCCCAGGGTCTGAAACTATCTCTGTACCAAATTTTATTTGAATCGGTCCAGTAGTTTCGTAGCCTATTCAATACACACAAAGGAACGAATAAACAGTCAAATCTATCTGTTATTAGTATAGATAACTACGAAAAAAAATTTAAATTTACTCATGATAAAAGAGCTCTGCTATTAAGTGATTGCTTAAAAACTGAGCCCCTAGACAAGATTAAGAAAAATAAATAAATTGTTTCAACAAACACACCAATTACCTAGCCCCAAACTAAGCGTGAGCTTGTGCTATGGTGACTAGGATAACGGATAGAAATACTTAAATACATATAAACATCCATGACTTAGGTACAAATTGCTCGTGCTCATCACACAAACATTTGCCCCTTGTGGGATTCGAACCCGCAACCGCCTGGTTTAGAAGTCCGGTGCGCGAACGACTACACCAAGACGGTCGTCTATTCAATCTATTCTGCATCAAACTTCGCTACCGACAATCAAATGTATGCAGTAGTCACAAGATGTTTTGATGGCTTATATTCTCAGTTTCATACATTTCGTTAGCGCTTTAAGTTTGTATTGTATAATAGATTGTACATTTTTCTGTGTAAATCGTTGTACTTACTATATTTTTCTTTAATAGTGTGCAATCACGAGTTATCTATTTATCTATCTAATAGATTGCATCTTGGCTAGGTGTCCCATGTTCATAATATCGTATCATAAACAATACAACAAATTATTGTAAAACAGTATTCAATGAAAATGTTTGATATAGCAGAGGTGGGAATAAACATTGATTAGTACCTAGTCACAAATAGCGAAATAACTTCCGAAATAATATATTCTGTATTATATAAGACCGCATCTATTCCCTGCGTAATAAAAGCTATTTTCGTAGTTCACATGGGTAACCTAACGTGCCGCCGAATGTACTTTACATTTCACACAAATATGCCTGTGCTAGTATCAGGTTTCAAAAGCAAGTGGACAAGAGAGCCAGTGTTGCCAGTACTGCGACACTTGCACAAATATGCCCCTCGAATTTGCGTGGGGTTGCTGGCTAGGGGGCTCGGGTGACGATGGGTTTTGTAATGTGTTAGTTGGGTATTTGTTAGAGTGTAGGTTATATTTTTTTTTATTACTCAAACATTCGTAACGTTTGAGTAATTAAAAATAAGACACATACCTAGGTAGTTTCTTTTTACTAAAGTTATATGACAAAATATGTATACTATAAATATGTTATGTCACCTATGTATGTAACACAGCAAAAAAACACTCACTTTACTTGGACGTGTAATGTGAGCGTTTTAGTTTACCCACATAAATAGCATTTAATTGTATTATTATCTCTTAATTTTTCAATTTAATTATATTGTGATTGCCTTCTTTAAGATGTATAAAAAAATACTTACTTGAAAACTTCTACCACTCAAAGATTTATAAAACAGATTTTTATTTAAATGTATTTACCACCTGTATCCTTTCTGCTTTAGACTTATTGTTGACTGGTAGATAATACTTTTTGGCAGTAAGCCATTGTTCAACTATTTAATTCACGCAAGAAAGGATCATTAACAAAAAAACTCCAAAAATGAATATAATTAAATCATAACCATTTCCCAAAAAAACAAACGGTATTGAAAGCCATGGTCACCCTACAACTACCCTCTGTCCGCCACCCTCACGTACTCATTATCGATCGAATGTGCTTTAAGATTAATTAGCATTTCTGTCGAATTCACCCTCACACAGGCAGGATGGAAACGAGTCCTAGGATAATTTCACGGGATCTAGATTTAAGATTAAACTTCTCGGCATACACATAGGTATAGCTACAAGATTGTATATCTATACTAATATTATAGAGAGGAAAAATTTGTTTGTTTGTTTATTTGCATCAAATAGACTCCAAAACTACTGGACTGAATCAAATAAAATTTGGCACAGAGATAGTTTAAGACACTGGGAAGGACATATGCTACTTTTTGTTGCGATATAAAATTATCAGGGGGGTGAAATGGGGGATGAAAATTTGTATAGAAAATCCTACTTTTGGCGCGGGCAAAGTCGTGGGGAGCTGCTAGTAAAATATAAAAATAAATCTTTATAAAGTCCGTTTTTCTTTGCATGTCAAACATTGTAAACAATATTTTCATGACTTTTTAAAGTAATCATCATTCGCTTGCCCTGTTCCCATTATATTTGGGGTCGGCGCAGTATGTTTTTCTCTTCCATACAATCCTATCACTCGTCATTGACTCATCCACTCCTTTCATAATCATATCATGCTTTATACAGTCCATCCATCCCTTTCTCGGTCGGCCTCTTCCCTTACATCCACTAACATTCATACTCACCACTCTTTTAAAACGACTCGTTATATTACTTTTAAAACTAACACTGGTGAAAATTTGTTTTTACTTATAGTTCTAAAAAGCTGCATATTAAAAGATAAACTAGCATATTAGAATGGAATTTTTGTGTCTATCTTATTTCTAAATGAATAATGTCGTTAAAAAAGGAATGTCAAAATTGTTTACAACGTTGGACAAGCAATGAAAAACTAACTTTACTATGACTTTCTCTTAATCGAATGGTAGGTTCGAAGTTCTAGATACAGCATTTTATAAAAAATAATATGTTTAGGATACATCGTTTCTTAAAAAATCAGACCTGACTTGAAAGTAATCGTGATTGCTATTGTAATTCCGAAACAATGACATATGAACTGTAATTATTAATAATTTTAGAAACTTGCGTTATTTTCTTGGTGTTAGTGAAATGATAGTTAAAAGTTCTAACTATCGCAATTTGAAAGCAATTGGGTTAGGCAGTGGGCCTGCGGGAGGGTGACGTGTTACCCAGACAACCACGTCATCTCAAAGTCTGCCATAGTAATATTACTTCGGTACGTATGACGACCTTTAAAACTTTATTTAAAAAAATATATCTTAGCGTTATTACGGTTGCGAACCGGCGGATACATGTTGGGGAACTTGGTAGCCACTACGCCACCTTTAAGACTTTGATAAATTACACAATGCTTCTGCTTATGAGGAAGTTAAGAAGGGATCTTTAAAAGTAGGTTGGTAAAGAAACTAAGTTAAGCACTAGCCAGATTATCTGTGTGTAATTTCGAAGCGCTTTAAAGGGCCCATGTAATAAAGAGACACGTTTTTGGCTCCATGATATGGGTCAATATTTGTTATGACGTTCGAACGTCATAAAAAATATGATGCTGAGATCTTGCAGCCTTGATGTAAGTTAGTTTCTTTACTAAACCTAATTTAAAAGGTCCTTTCTTAACTTCCTCACAAACAAAAGCATTGTGTAATTTATCAAAATCTTAAAGGTGGCGTAGTGGCTACCACGTTGGCCAATCATGCGGGGAGTACCAGATTCGATCTAATTAAATGACATTTTGTATCCTAAATTTAATAAACGACAGTTAACTTTTAGTAGGTAATACGTATGTAGAGCAATATGGAGAGTAATACTCGTAAGTACAATCAAAACGTAAGAAACTTGAATTAAAACAAATAGGAAAGATACGGCCTCGTAAATGATCTGATGAAATTAAGCCCAAGATCACAAATGATGTCAATCACGGTTTACTATGTTTTATTAATCCGCAAGTTTTTTTATCAAATTGATGTTAAATACGAGTACGCATGCCTACCCTTTTTTACTATTAGAATAGTTTTAATCTATGGTTAAAACGAATACCTTTTAACATAAGTAAACTTACCACTTATTACCTGTATTAAAATAGGTACTCGTACATACGCGTTTTCTACTTAAAGGGAATGGAAATCCCATCTGCTCGCCCCAGATTAAAAACCTATTTGCGCGCCTAACGCCGAATTCTCATCACGAGTGGTACTAATGTTAAAAGCGAACGAGGCACGCATACTAATTAATATGTTTTGAGCTGTCTCGATAATTAGAGGAACGTATTAAGCCAGGAGTAGGCAGATTGATCCTTGATGCGAGACTTTTGTAAGAACCCTTAAACGACAAACTTCTGCATGGTTTGGCTGTTTAAGGTCGTATATGCTTAATAAGATTAGAAAAGGTTCGATGACCGTCTTAGTGTAGTCGTTCACGCCACGGACTTCTAAACCAGGCGGTTGCGGGTTCGAATCCCGTAAAGGGCAAATGTTTGTGTGATGAGCACAAGCATTTGTACCTACGTCATGGGTGTTTATAAATGTATATAAGTATGTCTATCCGTTATCCTAGTCACCATAGCACAAGCTCACGCTTAGTTTGGGGCTAGGTAATAGGTGTGTTTGTTGAAACAATTTATTATTATTATTAAAAATCAAATTTTATTCATACATACATTCCTCGCATACCGAGCGATAGCCTAGCATGTCGACCACCCTGGCGTTGGCAATCATTTTACTATGAAGGTAAATTCTTATCACTCAAAAACAATAATATAACATAATTAATTAATTACTTGGTATTTTATTTTTAATCTTTGTGATCTGTCTTGAAGACCTTGGTGTTAAAATATGTAGTGTTAAAAAGTTAAGCACCTACCCAACAGGTTTTTATCTCATCCCAAATACTAACGGCTAAAATTGACTCCTTTTTTTATTATTAGAACAAAATCCACAGCTCTCAAAAATACAGGTTTACATGTTTCTTAAATACTAATCATACAGCTCCTCTTCAACTCAAAAACTTCTGGAGAGCTACTGCTCTATAAAATACTTTCTATCCACATTTTAGGTTACATCATCTCCCAAACAAAACTAATTGCTCAACTTCGATTCCAATATGACAGTTGATTTTATAACTTACCAATCAAGCTACAATAACTCAATAGACTTCCATACATCCATTCACTCCGCGACACCCCCACTTCACCCCTTACCCACCCTCCACCCTCCTGCCCTTTTCGCTAGCGGACCCTCAGTTCGTGTCAAACCTCCTTCGAGAGTATTCGCGTTCGGCTCTCGCCGAAATTTCGCGATCTCCCCGAAAACTAGTGCAATAAACCGAAAACATTCGAATTTCAAATTGTTCTTTTTTTTCTAACTTTGAGTTTTAATTAACAGTGTCATTTTCGGCCAGTGTTTTGTTTTGAGGAATAGTTTTTTTGTGGTTGTGTTTTGGACATCCGCAGTTTGACCTTACGTAAGTGTACTCGTATTTACTGCATTGCGATAGAATGGTGTAATAACACTATTTTTTATTGCTTTTCCAAATTATTGTTCGCTTAATCCTAAAGTATCAAATACATCTGAAGCGGCTGTTCTTTTTGCAGCGTTCATTTGTTTTTCTAACCAATATCAAAGTTTAGAAGGTGAGTAGTTGGTATTGATACGTATCGATAGCGCCAAGTTAATTTGGGCACGGTGGCTTCAATACTGAGGCCATGGCTGTGCAGTTAGAAACAAAGGCAAGTGGAAGATTGCGAAATATCAAATTGCATCGCGGTTGCCGGTGATACTGTTACCGTGGTTACTGTGGAATGTGTGGGTAGTTTTATAATCAAGTTTGTAGTTACAA
The DNA here is from genome assembly GCA_949316185.1 of Pyrausta nigrata. NCBI lineage: Eukaryota > Metazoa > Arthropoda > Insecta > Lepidoptera > Crambidae > Pyrausta > Pyrausta nigrata. The sequence goes on along the minus strand of OX438947.1, from coordinate 17,178,624 downwards.
ACGTTAAATATTTACTCAAGAACTTAATGAAATACATAGAACACGCTCTGGATGTAACATCTGGTATAATTAATTTTGAATTAATCATTTCTGAAATCAAATTTGTTATTTATTGTTAATTTGAGTCTGGAAAATAGACCTTCTTTTGAAGATTTTTGAGGTCAAAATTCCAAGTAGATTGACACAATGGAATAATATTCTATTCTAACTGCTTAGTAGAGCAGACAAGATGGTCTGAATAGGTCGACTAGACATTTGCTCATAAAAATTTTGAGCTTGATAGATAGGTAGGTACAAATTGGCAAAAAAAATTGTCGTTTACTAAGGATTTTTCACAATGCTACTTCGATAACCAAAGTATCACTAAGTTGGGAATGAAATGGGGTATGAAAACTTGAATTACAATATTTAAGTAATATAGGTAGTTCACCAGGCGTCAGTAATAAGACTAGTTGGAACCTTTGTTACAATTTTGACGGAGCTTTTTTAGTTCTGAGAAAGAAGGCTACGTACAGTTGGCAGCACGTAAAGTTACCCATTTGAACTACGAAAACAGCTTTTGTTATGTAGGAAAAAGAGGCGGTCTTAAGATCAACATGGTGTAGCCTGACCTGCGGCCATGCATACATTGGACATTTCTAGTTTTTTTTTTTAATATAAATTGTTTTAACAAACACACCAATTACCTAGCCTAGCCCCAAACTGCTCAAACTAAGCGTCAGCTTGTGCTTTATTTGTTATCTGTGCTTAATCCATTGAGCTGTGGGAGCTCGAATCCTGAACCCTTCTAATAGGCGTAGCATTCCGATTGGATATTGAACTAGATACATTGCGGGCTTGCGGGCTCTGGAGTTATTTCGACCCTTGATATATCAAATGCTTAGGCACTGAATCCCTACATTGTAAGAACTCCTACACTGTAAGAACTGTCAGTAAACTGTACCTTATCTCTTCGAAACAAATCACAGACCAACATGGTTGGCATGTTTTCTTTTGTAAGTGTTATATTTAATTTATGTACATGGTGTAAATTAGACAATATTACACTATGTGATATGTAACGAAGTTAAAATATTCTTATTCTTATTATATTAAATTGATTTAATTTCGTAAAAACTTGCAAAATAATTGCTTAAGTTATAAAAATATAAAAAAAAATTATATTCTTTTAGTTCGCTTTCAAAAGCAAAGGGTTTTAGGAATTTAAATGTGGTTATAAATGTTGTTCATTGTAAATTTTCTTTTATATACGTTCCACAATTTATTAACTTCGTTATATATCACACTGTATAATTTAATATATTCCCATTATACCGCTCGATAAGATATCAAACTTACAAAATATCAAAAAGTTCAAATAAAAAGCTTAAAAAAGTGTCGAAATTATTCATTCTCTGACACCTTTACTTTTTCAGTCGATTCCAATCTCGCATTTTTTTTGCATGTTGATGACCTATTTCTGTGTATTGTTGTACTCATTTTACTTGATACATCACAGGATTTGAGTCTGCGTACGAGTAGTTTTCGCTTCACGCATATCGGGTTACCGAGCGGTGCCTACCAGACTGTGACCGCCAACATTATTGTACACAAAAGATTTATGTTTCTTTTCAATTGTATATCAACTGCATGCATTAGTATTTTATGTCAGTACCAGGTAGGTTTTTAAATTCGGGAATAAAATAATTATGTTTATACTTTACTTTATAAACATATTACAATACAAAACATTCTTACATTGTCAAAAACGTAAACTATGATCGACTCTACGCAGATAAGAGAGACTCTCCATAAGAAGATTCCAATGCTTTTCGTTGTTTTAAAGCAAATCATCTTATCAAAATATGGCTCTTGTAAAAATGATCACCTAAGACGGTAATTGAACCCGTGTCTCGCATACCGGAGGATTGCCTAGACAACTCGGCCACCCAGACGTTGGCAAAATCTCGTTAGTTGTGTTTAAGGGAATTTGATGAAAGCAAGCAACGGCATAGCAGCGTTAAGAAGCACTTGAAAATGTTGACACGTTTGCCAACGTCGGTAGCTAAGTGGGTTCGGTTCTCGGCTTAGGTGGACATTTATTAAATGCAGTATTTAAACTTAAGATAACAAAGTGAATGATTATCACTTAAAAACAATAACGTTATAAATTATTGTTTTTAAGTGATAAGAGGTGCTTGTGGCGCAGTGGCGGCAGCGCTTTGGTAGTGATACCAAAAGTTAAGCAACCCACGGCGCGGTCGTGATTGGATGGGTGACCATTCCGACCATTTAAGTGACGTCCATGACAAGCATCTCCGTGCTTCGGAAGGCACGTTAAGCAGTTGGTCCCGGCTAATATCTGTGGAAATTAGTCGTTAAGCCTAGTCAGAGGCCCTAGGGCGGCTTGATAACTTCTGAAAGTAAGGTTTGTCACTTGCCTTACATACACCCCTCCACCAATCCGCACTGAGCCCGCGTGGTGAAGTATGGCTCGTTCCTCCTCATAGTTGAGGTGAGGCCTTTTCCCAGCAGTGGGATCTAATAGGCTGACTTATAAGTGATAAGCATTTACTTTGCAATCTAAATATATTATTTCACTTGAAAAATGACCGCCAGAGGCGGGAATCGAACCCGCGTTCCTCGCATGCCGGGCGATTGCCTAACCTCTCGGCCACCCTGGCGTTGGCAGAGCCTGTCGAAATTTTCAAGTGTTTCTTAACGCTGTAATGCCGCGTTGCTTTCATCAATGTTATTGGGATTACACCCTCAACACTCGAAAGAAATACTATTGCAAGTATTTAACAATCGAAAGATGAAGCTTGCAAATACGATAAATTATTGTTTTTAAGTGATAAGCATTAACTTTGCAATCTAAATATATTATTTCACTTGAAAAATGACCGCCAGAGGCGGGAATCAAACCCGCGTTCCTCGCATGCCGGGCGATTGCCTTACATAACATTGATGAAAGCAACGCGGCATTACAGCGTTAAGAAACAATTGAAAATTTCGACAGGCTCTGCCAACGCCAGGGTGGCCGAGAGGTTAGGCAATCGCCCGGCATGCGAGGAACGCGGGTTTGATTCCCGCCTCTGGCGGTCATTTTTCAAGTGAAATAATATATTTAAATAACGTTATAAGCAACTTTGTTTTCAGGCTTTATGAGCCTCTCTGAAATAAAAAATCTTTTTAGGAACACCACAAAGGTTAGATTTCAAGCCCTTTTTGCTTATAAGAGCCTAAAAGGGTTTTTTTCAGCCATTGAAGCCGATGATGGTAAAAGGTCTCGGTATAGCTGTTTGTCACTTTATCTGATTAAAAGCTCGGGCGACGACCTAGGGCACAAAAGGAAAGAGCTGAAACAAACAAATGTGATTATTCTGCAAGTCTGAACACGATGAAAGTTATAAGCATAGAAATGTTTTGAATGTTTCGTCAAAGTTTTAAAATAAGAAATCGAAAATTCGCACACAGGTAGGATTTGAACCTACGACCTTTTGCTAACCGAGCCAACGCTCTTACTTACTATTTAACTTTTTAAAATTTTTAGCAGTACTTTTTGTAACTTTTTTTTCTCTATGACAGTTAAACATTTTGAATTGATCTTTATTTCACTTGATAGGTGATAGCGTTACCTTACAAATGATTAATTTTCATAACTTTTAGGACCTCCAGATCCATAGTAATCGTTTTTTTAAATTATTAAAACTGCTGCTATTTTAAGAGTGGGGGAGTTAGAACCCACTGTTTATGCTCTTCTCGTATCTCTCTTATCTTTTCTCTTCTTCCTTCTAATTTGCCTTCTAGGATTGTTTTATAAGTGTATCATGACGTATAGGGGGTCCCACCATTTTCCTTGCCTAATCATTTGTAATAAGCATCTCTTTTCTTTGACCATTTCCAACACTTGCTCGTTTGTTTCCCTTTCCATCATACTTATTCCTTTTAATCTCCTCTAACATCACGTCTCAAAGGCCTCCAGTCTTTGTCGGTCGTTTTGGGCACTGTCCAGTCCACGTCTCACACTCGTATACAGCGATACTACAAATGTATGATCTAACAAGTTTATTTCTTCTCTTTACCGATATATTGGATTTGAAAATAAAACAAAGAAATTTTCTTATTATTTTGATAACTATCATTGCTTTCCAGACGTCCACTTAAAGCTATTGCTGCTTTCCTAAAAGCCATAGCGCTATTGCAATTTGAAAGCCAACGAGTAAGGTGTTAGGCCTGCGTTCATTTGTTTGTTACAAAATATTTTTATCTTTTAGTAAAGTTCTATGTCTGAATTAGATACATCTTTATTTTTGTTTGCCACCTACGTGATGGAGTCTGATTACTCCGAGTCAAGTCAAGTTCCAAGTAAATTCCTTTATAATTCACGTACCGTTTGTTAATGAAAGTCAACGTGGAACATTTTGTTTAAGCCCGATTCACCTGTACTACCGAAGCCTTAGCAGTGTAAATACGCCTAATCCGTTTTGGTAGCTGATACACCACTCTTATTAGGTACTAGCTATTTCCCGCGAATTCGCTTGCGTAGAGTCGATCATAGAAAAACACTCATATAGCGCCACCCTCTTCCCCCGACGTAAAAAGAGAGGGGTATTAAAAGTTGAAAGAGCCTGTCTGTGGTAGCGTAGCTCCCACACAGATGAACCGATTTTCGTTTAGTTGTATGGTGAAAGACCACCTTGTGTATCTGGATGAAGTTGTTCTAAATTACACTTATTATTACTTTATGTTATAAACATATTATGCTAGAGGCAACGATTTCAAAAACTGATCTAATCTAAAAGCAAGAGTGTATTTCTGATTTTTAAATCTACAGAATTCTTGAGTAACTATAGAAAGGTAGATACGTGAATTTTCATGGAATTAACATCGGCTGTCAACTGTTGTGACTGATTGGTAAATTACTAATCACAGCTGTACCGTTACCATGAGTTTACGGTGGTTTTACTCGCTGGCGACGACGTAAAAAAAGTGTATGGAAAATTTTAGTTTTCCAAGTAACCGCTAGAAGCGCTGTGCAATTGTCCATAAACTTTTTTTACGTCGTCGCTAGCGAGTAAAACCGCCGTAAACTCATGGTAATAGTCCTGCTAGTTTTATATTTTCCAAATTCACAAAAACCAGTGGGTTAAATTGTCCCATATTTTTTTTATAGTTTGACGGCACGCGGATCATGGATAATCGCTACTGAAGCAAACTCAACTAACAGTACATGCAAAACAAACTGGTACTTTGTGAGTGTACCTTTTCACCGCGACCTTTGCCCCAATTTTGTTACATTACTTGTCAAACGGTAAAGAGGTCCGCGCACTCTTGTAATTGTTGAATTTCAAGTGAACGCCGAGAGCACTCGCGCTTTGATCTCGTATTCAATACTCATTGAAAATTTCCGCCCTAATGTCTTTGGTAGCACAGGTAACCTAAGGGAAATGGTTGCGGTAGACACTTATAGCTTCTTCTTCTTTACTTTTTTATCCACAAATGCTGTAGCGATTGTAGCGTAGTGCCAGCAGAGATTAGCACAGGTAATATAATAGAAATAGTTGCAACAGTCACAGATAACTGCCTCTTCTTTACTTTTTTATCCGCAAATGCTGTGGCGCTAGTAGCGCAGGGCCAGCAAAGCTTCGGTGTTGATACGAAAAGAAAAGCAACCCACGCCGCGGTCGTGATTGGATGGGTGACCATTCTGATAATTTAGGTGACGTCTATCACAAGCATCTCTGTGCTTCGGAAGACACGTTAAGCATTTGGTCCCGGCTAATATCGGTTAATATTAGTCGTTCAGCTTAGCCAGAGACCCTATGGCGGCTTATGATTCTTACAGTAAGGTTGATCTCTTCACCAATCCGCCGTGAGCCCGCATGGTAGAGTATGGCTCATAGGTATCAGCCATACCATGGATTTAATAACGAGATCCTTTTACTCTTACACTTACAGCTGAAGCTTTTAAGCTTAAGCTGTCTCCTTCATAGCATATTACATCTTTGCTAACGTTACTACGCGTATACATAGGTACTATCAGCAGGATTGTCATCTTACACGACGGCTTCAAAAATTTGAAAGCTATCAATATAGTCAGACGGCCTGTCCAACAAAAAATGTTAATAGGGTTTTTACACCAATAATTAGTAGTCAAGGACTTTCTACTGAACAATTATTTTATTTGAAATGGGTTTGCTCTTGACTAAACCAGACGTGGCGTAGACAGAGTCGACGGTAGAGCGAGCTCATCCAAAAGATTCTGGCACTCCAACGATCTTTCCACGTAATTTTAGTTAGCTTTCCATCAAATTTCCTACTGAATATGAAAAGTCCGTATACTTAAAATGTTTTAAAGGAAAGGTAAGGTTTTCTTACTGAATCATTGTTATATGTGTATTGAAAATGAAGAGGACTATTGTGCAGCCTAACACAAGATTCAAATCTTGACGTTCCGAATATTTCGCTGGTAACAAAGGTAAAGGGAACTTGACTACAGATTTAGAGGGTACTGTCAAATACAGTTCAGTTTTGCAATATTTAAAAAAATATATAAGATATAAACTTTCAGTTGTCGACATTCTAAAATCAAAATATATTAACAAATTGTAAACTTATTTATTTACAAATTAAAAGTGCAACCTTTTAAACTTTCTTGTTGCATTGCTTATTATTATTATTTATTTTTTCAATAGGACAACAAAAGATCAAAATAGTTTAGTAAACAATGCCTCTTATAAACTATATTAGTACCTAATAACTAATTTTTAACATGGATTTTGGCTTAAGCACCACATCAAGGGACAAACATGTTGTAGCTCAGCAAATATTAACCCAGCTTATCACTATCATTATAATGATACGGGAATTCATGCAACGTACCTCGTAATCAGTCTGCCCGTGCTGCTACAATCCATGCAATTGGGCCAAAACAATAAAAAAGTAAAATAGATAGCTTCGTTGCATGAATTCCCGTATTATTATAATGATAAAAATTAGAAGTGGTCTCCTATGGTTTTGTTTATTTATTCTAGCAAATAAAACTTCGTTTATTGATAAAAGTATTTATTTATAAAATAAAACTTATACTATCATAACAGGATTGACCCAATGCGACAAGTACAGTTCAGTACAGTAAACAAAAGCAAACAAAAAACGGAAATTTTACTTAAAAGCTAACTGCGAACCTTGAAGGGCCTTTGAAGGGCTTTTTTGACTGGTAGAGAATGCCACTAGGCATTAAGTCCGCCTTTTGTACAACGTTTTAGTTGTGCAATAACGCTTAAATAAATAAATAAATCCTGAAGATACATTTTTCACAAACTCTACTTAAAAAGACATAAGAATATTTCAGTTCTAATTCCATACTTGTATTTTACCTGCGTGTACTTTAAAAGCGTCATGCAACGTATTTAAAGCATTTTTCAATTTGTGAATAAAAATCAAACTGTTTTCTATGTTTATTTCCTTTCGTATTTCCTCTGCTTGATTAATAAATAACTGCATGTAAGTTTCAAATTAAGGTTTCGCAATGAATGGTACACACACGGCCGCAACTATTCCACTTTTACCTTGAGACCGCCTCTATTCCCTACGTTATAAAAGCTGGTTTTGTGGTTCAAATAGGTAACCTGACGTATTGTCGACTGTACTTCAATTTCCTGAGCCTTTTTTTGCTGTTTTCTTTTTTATTTTTAAAACCGAGATTTGTTAAATTTGCACATGAACATTAAATCACATCCTTATCAATGATCTGCTGAAACGATGCAAATTTTAAAATACTGACTAGTAGAGTTTAAAACGTTAGCCGAATGGTGGTAGTTTTTTTTGTTCTTTTTCTGCCAAAATAGTCCCCACAAAGTCCATAAAAAGAGTGATAAGCTTATTTCTATTTCGTACATTCATCATTATTTTCACCTAATTGATTTATAAATCTTTAATAATACTAATAAATAAATTGTTTCAACAAACACACCAATTACCTATCGCCAAACTAAGCGTGAGCTTGTGCTGTGGTGACTAGGATAACTAATATTCGTGTTTATATGACGTAGACACACGTAAGTAAAGTATTTGAGGACAAAAAATACTTGATAACGACTCTAAAAGGTACTCCACAATTTCTAAACTTATAGATTACTTCTTACGTCACTCACACTAGAACATTCTTTACTTCTTTCACTCACTTCACATTATCTTTCTAGGAAGGATATCCTATATCTTGCGTTTCATTTTGCCATACCTCAAGTATGCTTAAAAAAAATTCAAAATTCAAAATTATTTTATTTCAGATAACGTTGATCCATACATTATAACATTTATTAAATAAATTACATCAATATAATTGCAATAAAATAACAACAACATGTCAAAATGAAAATACTATTTGAAATTAAAAATATAAATTACAATTCATTGGAAAGATATTATTATTATTATATTACAACCATTACATTAAAATATTATTCATTTAGAAGCCCCTTACCCCAGCCACTACTGGGACATGTCTGTAGCAGCAGTGCCGGAGGAAGGGACAGTCCAGTCTATCCCCTATCGCCTTAAGAAATCATAGAGTTGGTCTTTACCTTATTATTTCATCTTGCTTAAGCACTGGGTACACTCGGGCAAATTCAATATTTAATGTGGAAATATCCTTATGGAGGTCCATTGCAAATACGAGTAGTGATAAGATAATGCTGCTCAAATCAAATATTTGGATTGCCTTTTATTTTTCTAACAATCAATAGCGTTTGGAAAACGTGAACGTTGGGAAACAAAAGTGAGTCATAGGTATTTTTTTATTTCAGTATTATTTTACAAAGACCAATTTAAGTTAAATACTTAGTCAGTCAGATTCATTCAATATCTAAGAAATAAATATTATATGCATAATATTTTCTATCAAGATCTTGAAGTTTCATGCTTGAACAATTTTACCGTCAAGCCTGAGTTATTTTATCTAGTTTTCGCGATTGTCAAAGCTCTGGCTTAAATCATGCGTTGTATTTAGATGTTCATGCGAACTTTCTCTATTTAAACAAACGAAAAACGTTTTTCAGTAAGCCTACGGAACCCTACGAAGCGTGAAAATACAAACTAGTCGTTTGGTTATTTAAGAGTTTTATTAAAGAAATATTCGCGGCACACCTATTTCCAATTGTTGTCAACGTTGACATCTGTTACGTTCGCACGTCGTGTGTCAGCAAAATATCGTGAATACCGACATTTTTGTATTTACATCCATCACTTTAGTCCAGGCGTGGGCCTATTGTGTTACTTAACTGCTGCGGAAATGATGTAAATACACTTATCAAAATGTTTCACAATCAAATTAGGATGATTTTAAATAGAAATAATATATACGTACATCATTTCAGAGCCTAAATTTTATAATAATGACTAGGTGTAAGGAATTGCGTTAACAAAAACTAAGTCCTTGGTAGTAACTAAGTAGTACCTACCTGTATTTTGTGTTTTATAGAAATCTGGCTATGGTAAATAGATGTAGACAGTGACAAAAGAAAGTCAATACTTTGGTGATAGTATCTTATTATGTAAACGTTATACATACGAGATGTTTCTTCATATATAATCCAAAATCGATTATAGATTACACGTTTTTTTTACATTCCTTTATGCTCGTTTTTAAGATATCACCCTTGTTTAAGTGACAGTAGGCTCAAAAGTTAACAAACGTACCGCTGTAATTACAACATTCCCAGCAACTGTTACATGTTATGACATCTAAGTACACACACAAGTTTAAATTGGCACAAACTTGCAAACACCTTGAGGTGTGCACTTAACTTGTTTGCGTGATTAGTTTGGTTAAGAACCGATTTAATGTCGTCATGGGAAAAGTTCTTAGGAAGATTGTATGTTACTATGGAGACATAAATGAATGAGCGAAGATAGATCAAACGCATATCCAATTTTCAGCTTAACGGCTTAGCTATGACAATAGTGACTGAGTTTCTTACGCTTCTTCTTAGCACTAGCCCACAATTGACCTAAAGCAGAGGCAGAATCAATACCTGAAGCTTGTTGTTCCAAAAATACGTGAAATTTTAACGTGGTGTCAAAGACTCGGGGCTCGTCAACTCGGAGTCCGACAAGTTCATGCGTGACCCTTTTCCGCTCCCGCAAGGCGCCCTCCCCCCCAATCGCACGATACTGTCATAGGAATAGCCTATAACAGGCGTAAGGTGGCGTGCTTTTCGGTGTTCTACAGGCTATATTTCAGAGAGTGTATTTCAGATTTCAGCGAATTAAAATTATAGATTACACTGGCCCCATTTTAATCACCTCTAGCGACCGCAGGATGGATAAGTAAATAAATAAATAAATAAATTGTTTCATTAAATAGCTGAATGCGCAACCAGCTATACTACTTCTCGGCTCTAGACCCCATAGGGACACCGTCATCATTTAGGCGCGATATGCGAGCGGAGAAAAGTTCACTTCTCATCCGAAATCGTGTGTTCGATCCCCGCCTATACCACTTAAAGTAAAGTAAAGTTGGCCTACATAGGTTCCAATGCTAGGCAAAGACCTCAACTATGACGAGGTAGGAGCCGTACTCCACGCGGGACGCGCCTGTACCACTAAGTTCGTATAAAAAAAAACTTAAGTCCAGTCTTTTTCAAAGATATCGCTGCCTAACGGTGAAAAATATCGTCAGGAAACCTGCACACTAGTTGGCTAATTTATGAAATGGAGAAGGCAATGGCAAACCACTCCATTAAAATTGCCAAGAAAGTAGTTGTGTGTGTTTCATTCTACATGCCTCGTTGGTCTAGTGGTCAGCACGCTGGGTACTATCCACGAGGTCCCGGGTTCAAAACCTGGGTCGGGCCGAAAGTGTTTGAGTTTTTCTGTCTTGAAATTACTCAGACACAGCTCCGGAGTCAGGAAGTTGGTGGTGTTAACACCCCCGTGCCTCGGAAAGCACGTTAACCCGTTGGTCCTGCGCCTGATCTCTCTACGGTCATGTCGGACTGCCGTTTCACCGAATTATGAGAGTGAAGGAACAGAGAGTGCACCTGTGTATTGCGCACACACTTGTGCACTATAATATGTCCTGCGCAGTTGGCTAATCTCTGTTGAGATTGGCCGCCGTAGTCGATATCGGCTAGGAGGACATTATTTTTATTATTCTACATAATGATCACGACCCTCAGTCATTGAGGTATACGACTGTGAAGAAGAAGAAGAAGATAAATCACTTATGTTACTGAGTACTAAACTTACGAGTCAGTCTATGTTGGACAAATAGGTACCGTGATAAATTAGTTTTAGATTTCAATATCCATCAACATTTTCCCAAATAAACACTGTCTGCGCAGTAACGGAATCAATTCCGGGTGAGAATCACAGCTGGGCCAATTATTAAAGCAACGCTTTCCCGTCTACTGAACCCGTCGATGGTTCCATATTCGCGTTTGTGTATAGGAAAAAATCCACGGCATACCGGAGGTGGAGGCGGGTATTTTTGAAACTGTCGGTGAACAACGAAAATTGAAACTGGCCATTTCAATAGTACTTAGTACTGCGCAACTTACAGAGGCTTTTTTTAATAATTTTCAAAATCCTGTGAAAACACATAAAATTTTAACATAAAATTGCAAACTAGCCTAACTATCCTAGTTCGATAGCGGATCGCTGATTGGTGATATATTTGCTACGTAGATTATGTTTTACCCTACGACTTTAATCATACCTACTCATTTTTTGTGTGTTATGTTATTACTACCATTTTTTGTGAACTGCATCTGAAGTGGACCAATAAATAATAATAAATATAATAAATTGTTTCAACAAACACACCAATTACCTAGCCCTAAACTAAGCGTGAGCTTGTGCTATGGTGACTAGGATAACGGATAGACATACTTATATACATTTATAAAGATCCATGACTTTGGTACAAATGCTCGTGCTCATCACACAAACATTTGCCCCTTGCGGGATTCGAACCCGCAACCGCCTGGTTTAGAAGTCTGTGGCGCGAACCACTACACCAAGACGGTCGTCATTAAATATATTAATGTATTTTATTTTTTACTCAAATTCAGGCTCGTTAAATTATCTTATTTTAATATTTGAAAGCATTTTTTTTACTTCGAATAACCTGTGGTTACGACAGTCGTCGGGTGAAAATGTTTGTTGCATTTGTCGATTACTGTTTTCAGTGAGACGAAAACGCATCGTTAATTAAAATGCCAGTAACTTGCAGCTTGTGGGATCGTATCTACACAAGTGACGTATGGAAATTTATTTATTTATACATTCTGCACAAACGAAAAAAATGTACAAATGGCTAAAGCATTCTCTACCAGTCAACCATAGGTCAAACATAGAAGATACAAAAAATGGTTTCAGCTCAGGTAGGTTCTATCACTGAAATGTATTTTCATAGCCGGTGAATATAAATTAGGAACATAATTCTTATAACAATGAATTAGAACGACTTACCTATTGGATGATAGTGTTACACACACGAATAGAAAATATCAATACTTTACCGATACTTTCGTTTCAGCATCGTATCAATTTAACAAAATATGCATTGATTTCATAAAAGGCAAAATAATAAAAAAACTTTAACTATAGTAGTCAATAATAAATATTCTAACGCTTTTCAAAAACTATACAAAATACAAATCTTATTGTGCAAATTTTATACTGCACTGGTTCACAGTGCTATGCTATTTAAGTCATTTATGTATGGCGAAAGGCTATTGACCAAAGCCGGGCTCAGATTGCATCTTTGTAGTTTATATTTCAAAAATCTTGTCTTGAAATATAATTGCACTGGTATTTTGAAATAATTTAACGAATAGGAGTTTAAAAGTAACACTTAATCACAAAATTCTTAAATAAATCACATATTTAATTCTGCAATCACAAAACATAACCTCAAAATATCTAATCTGCCATTGAATTCCTCGTAAACCCCTAATTATTTTTCAAAAATATTTTTAGCGTGTACCTATTCTTTCAAATATTTGTATATTTTATCCGAACATTTTGTAAGCACGCATGCTGACGCAAAGTAGGCCGAGTTTCTATAGAGTTTTGGTCAAGATCCTTTTAATACAAGCAAAGATAACATTCGTAAAACGCCTTTTATATCAGTTACCGTTCTTACTCCCTTAACATTTCGAAACCTAATTATTGGTACTAAAGCTATCGATATTTTCACAACACTACGGGGTAATATCAAAGTACATCGTACATCGTTCGCTTAACACAGATCTAGTGACGAGGCTGGAGTGCGCTTGATTACATTCCGAGTTATATTGCGAGAGCAATACCCAGAGATTTAGGGCACTCAGTATTCAGCACTAACCTCCTTTTGACATGGATTATAAACCTCTGAATTTCTTTACAAGAAAAGAGTATATTCACAGCTACGCAACAATATTTTCCATTTTTCAAAACCAGCTTTAGAGTACACAATCAATTTTTACTTTAAGCAGCCGCAGGCTGAATCCGAAATAAAAAAACGCGTTCGTGAAAACGAGCCATAACATTAGTTTAATGACATTTGTTTGTCGTAGTTAATTTGTTGCCAAGTTACGAACACCTTCTTCATAGTCGTACCTTACTGAAGGTCGTCATCACTATGTGGAATAAAACTCACACAGCGACCTTCTTATCAATGTTTAATGGAGTGGTTTGCCATTGCTTTCTAATGGCGAGGTCTTGGGAATATCTTGCTGCTATCTGCAATAACAAGTCGCTGATTATTTTCCGCAATATTTTGTTGCAGACGTAACTTCCATTACATTTAAATTCACACACGAACAGACAGTGACGCAGTTCCCACAGTTAGTAAATAATATATCTTATAATATTTTTATAACTTAAGCAATTATTTTGCAAGTTTTTACGAAATTAAATCAAATTTCGCTCACAAAAATTAATCGACTGTGTCATCCGGTGGGACTCGAACCCACGTCCCTTCGCTATCCGGGCGAGTGCTCTTACCACTAAGCTACGGAGGACGTTAGTCAGACGACGAATTTTTGTAAGTGCTTGCTACGCCAGTGAGCCGGCGTTTGATTTCATCAATACTTGGGGAATGTACCCGCATGTATCCGATGGAAATATTTTTACAAATATTTAACCATCAGTTAAGTTCGAGTCCCACCGGATGACACAGTCGATTCATTTTTGTGAGCGAAATTTGATTTAATTTTTTAATATATCTTATTTACGCTTATAGTGCCGATATAGACACATCTCCATACATTTCACACACCAGCCAACTAGTTTGCAGGTTTCCTCACGATGTTTTCCTTCACCGTTAGACAGCGATATTTTTGAGAATGACTGTACTTAATTTATTTTACAAACTCAGTGGTACAGGCGGAGATTGAACGCACGACCTTACCGATGAGAAGTGAAGTTTTCTCCGCTCGGCTATTCCGCCTTCGGACTAGTTACGGATATAGATTAATACTTTATCATTCCATCGTTGGGGCATTATCAGGCATGGTGAGATAGGGGTCAAATTACTCCCCATTAATTTAACCTTTGAGGATCAGGATAATACCGCTGGCGGTCTCATAACAATTAATTATCTATGGTGTCTGGAAAACATGATCTCTGAATGGCCAAATATACAAGTAATGCCTAATTTAATAAAAAACAACAAAATACTCGACTGCATAATTTATTTTATTTTTGAAATGGTCTTTTTACTAGCTTTCATATGATACACATATTGTTATTCTTACCCTGTTCTACCTTACCCTCCCCCCATTTTTTATTTGCGAACGCCATAGAGTACCAGTTCAGGCAAATGCAGAATGCACCGCTGCATTCTGCATTTGCCTGAACTGGTACTCAAAGCGGTTGCGGTTGGTGTGGTTTTGTTGCCTGCGCTAGCGTCTCTTAGCGGAAATTTAAAGCAAAATAATTGTATTTTATTTTTCCCATCTGATAATGGATTTCCGCAAAGTAACGCCTGATTCTATTAATTATAAAATTTATGTAACCTGTCACTACCACAATTCTGACAAATTTAACGACAACTTACATGACAAAATCCGTTCAGCCGTTTGGGCTGCTTTGAGCGTGCCAAAAAAGTGCGCATGCTTACATACGAGTACATACATACTTTCGATTATCATCCTCCTTCTGTCGTAGTCGGGTAAAAACAAACACATGTGCAAGTGATAGTACTTTATGATGGCAGTTTTATATACCAATATTTATCTTTGGATAGGTCAGGAATTAAAATCATTGACTGTACGCATATAAATATATATTCCTTAAAACTTACAAAAATCTATAGAAATGTTTATGAGCGCAAGGGTTGCGATAAATAACATCCACATTTTTTGTTAATTCAATCTCTGTATATTAATATGGAACTAAACACCACCTACCTTTGACGTTCCAAGTATAGTGATACGTAATACATAATAATATACATGTTCTCTGTTTAGAGTGCTATAGCGGCGCGTGACATCAAGGCGTTTGATTACATTCCACTAGGCTCGGATATATTACGTCGGAGCAGGGTTGTCACACCAACAAACTAAGCTAAGGGGTTTGGCGTCTATTCGAATAAATTTGTTTACGTATACCGTTGTCTCATATGAAACACGATATTTCCCCGCATAGACTCCGTGTGAATTGAATTGACAATTGAATATTATTTTGTACTGTCACTGCTCTATTTGATAAAATCTCGTGCATTATTTACAGAAAAAAACAACCCAATAAATAAAATACTTGAAATAAATTATAAATATTTTAAATAATGTGTTTGGGCAGTAACCGTATTTACACGTATTTGTTGACTCCTGATGTTTTATTAATGGTGTTACCTGCTTCATCGTGGTTCTAATTTGCCCCTGATTTTTCGTTTTAGAAACGTGTAGTTATTGCATTTGTTAGCTAATGGACGATTTAGCTATAAACATATTTAGTTTAATCATCTATTATATTTACGACCGCGCCGTGGATTGCTTAACTTTAGTATCACTACTATTGCGCTACCGCCACTGCGCCACAAGCACGACTGGGTGACCATTCCGACCATTTAAGTGACGTCCATGACAAGCATCTTCGTGCTTCGGAAGGCACGTTAAGCACTTGGACCCGGCTAATGACTGTTAATATTAGTCGTTAAGCCTAGACAGAGACCCTACGGTGGCTTGATAACATCTGACAGTAAGGTTGGTCACTTGCTTTACAGATACAACCCCTCCATCAATCCGCACTGAGTCCGTATGGTAGAGTATGGCTCGTACCTCCTCATCGTTAAGGTGAGGCCCTTGCCTAGCAGTGGTATCTATATAGGCTAACTTTGTTTTACTATACATCTATTATATTAGTAACTGTACAATGAAGACAAATATTCACATTTTTCTCCAATAATTTGGTAACTTCAACAAACACACTGGTTGTGTGGACAACCCTAGTTGCGTGCTGATATTGCGATCCGCTAACTCGCGAAACTGGGGAGATTTGGGGCAGACGACGCAAACACCCGCTGAAAAGTCATACTTCTTTCGTTTCAAACAAAGTTTTTTCTTTATTAAAATAACCAGTATTTTATTTTATATTAACCTAGCTGTCGCCCGCGATTTATTTTGTATAGACTCGATGACACAAATGTCTCCCATAGCCGCGCTGTCACCTCTTACTTGAAACATGTCGTGTGGTTTTATGTTTTGCATATCAAATACGAGTACAGTGTGTCCGGGTTTCAACCAGCGATAATGTAAGGGCCTTAATTTATCAAATTTTAAAAACATAATCCTAATGTTTTTTTTTAAATCTGTATTTCACTTGATAGGCGATAGCGTTAACTTCTAAATGAATGATTATGATTTTTATACTTTTATGACCCCCAGATCCATAGAAAAAGAATTTTAAAAAATAATTAAAATGACTGCCATTTTAAGAGGGGGGGGGGGGGGGGGGGGAGTTAGAACCTAACAAACCCGGACACACTGTACAGATGTTGTATAAAAATGAAAACTGACTGACATGTCAAAGCACTGCCCAAATCGAATAGAATTGGTATTTATCTATTTAGTTAGAAATGAGTAATGACGTATTTCAGGAATTATGAAAATTCAATTTCTAATGGTGAAAAGGGTGGTGAAAGTTCGTCTGGGAAAATGACATTTTTGCGGGCAACCGCTAGTTCTAAAATATGGGTACTTATTACAAACCTGGGTACAAAATTGTAGCCGAAAAACAATAATATAAAAATCACATTACCGTCATCTGTTTGCTATATAAACAACAATAAAAACTTTTCACAATGGTTTTCGTAGCACGTAGCTGCTACAGTGTCTACGAGGTAGACACTTGCTGCTTACTGGTCCGTAGCAAAGCTCGTAGTATCGTAGCTCCTCACCGTAGCAAACATCTTGAGAGCTATCTCTTCAGAAATCAGAAATATTTATTTGCTCAAACATGGTGTTACATTGGTATTATAAAAAATATGTGCTCACTTTTGACTTATAATGTTATGCTTTTACAATTGATACTTAGGAAAGGTAAATTTTAAGCTTTAGTTAAAATAAAATAATATTAAAAACAAAACACAATGAGAAAAGGGAAGTCAGATTATTTTGTAATGTCATTAATCTTCACCTACAACTTGATAAAAGTGAAAAAATATGATTAATTAAAGAGCGAACAAAGCACAGATGTAGTAATATATTTATCTTTTATTCAGTTACTGACCTTAAAAAGGAATTCCTTTTTAATTACATAACAAGCTGCTGCTCGCGACTTCTTTTGCGTAAACTCGATAGTACGAAACGACTCATACTCCAATCGCTGTCCAGTAATCATGACCTACGAGTATTATCACGACCATTGATTACATATTATACCATGACGTATTGTGAATAAAGGTCTCCTTGTATATCTGGATGTACTAAATCTATTGATATGAAACATAACCTAATATTTTGGATTGGACTATAGATTTTCAAATTAGGTATGAGTGCCTAAATTAATTTAACAGATGTTGAGTCTTTAATATACATACAAAAAATACCTTCACCTTTTCAGCGTGAATTTAACTAAGTTACGGACAGACAGACATATCAACTTTTAGGCCAAACTGAATGGGCCACTCTTTTATAGTCGAAAATATTTTTTTACCAAACATAATAAAGCAGTTTTTATGTAAACTTCGCTACTTGTAGAACTTTAAGAAACTTCTTTCTTGATCTATTAGACTACACTTTATCGATAAGCAATAAGTTCAGCTTGAGGATCTTCCCACTACATAATTATTGTGTTTAAGTGATAAGCATTTACTATGCAATCTAAATATATTATTGCACTTGAAAAAAACGACCACCAGAGGCGGGAATCGAACCCGCGTCCCTCGCATACCGGGCGATTGCCTAACCTCTCGGCCACCCTGGCGTTGGCAGAGCCTGTCGAAATTTTCAAGTGCTTCTTAGCGCTGTAATGCCGCGCTGCTTTCCTTACTTCCCACTACATGTTGAAGAGCTTTTAGGGCTCTGAAAATAGCTTAGTTGGTTAACTCAGGAACAAGAAATCTGACTTCCTCGACTATGAAATAATGAGAAAGTCTTTGGTATTCACTTTTTTTTAAAATTATAATAAAGGTATTGTTCTTAAGTTTCAATATAAGTTTTACGGCCTCGAACAAGGTGTTTATAGCCAATACCTTTTGAGATTTCTTCCTATTTCTTTTTCTTTTCAATTGTAAGATTGAGATGTGCATATACGTTATACGTTCGTTTTCGAAGCAAGTACCTACATAAAAGTTTTTAATTTTGGATAAGCTTTTAATTTATTACCCGACTGCTGAAGGAGGGTTATGTTTTTCGAGAGTATGTTTAATTGTTTGGCACGCCCTACAGCCACAACGGCTCAACAGTTTTTGACATATGAGGTGTCGTTAAATTTGCCAAAATTGTGAGAGTGACATAAGCTATATAAATTTTAAAAATGGCTAAAACAAGAAAGAGGTCATACCCGGGTTAAATTGGTACCCATATTAAAAATTGTTGCAGTCGGGACCAATGTTAGAAAGTCAGCCGTCTCGTCAGAAGATTGTAATATGCAATGTAATATAGAGGTATGTGCTCTAAATGTCCAAGTCCAATAGTGCGCGTCCCTAGTCCGCAGAGTGCGCGCCAGTACCAACAACATCCTAAACATGATTGCAAGTAGGCTAGATTGTCCTTATGTCAATCACTGCTGCGCCATTTCAAGTGGCATGGCGCAGCAGTGAATGGCACTTTTGTTCTTATTTTTATTTTTTATTTTCGATAAATATTGTGTTACTAACCCTAGGCTAAGAAATTTGTTACTAACTACTCTTATATGGGCTGTGTGGCCTGAAATAAATGATTTATTATTATATTATTATTATTAAATTCACTAAGCCTCCATTTCTAGAATGGGTCCCGACTGCTACAATATATTTTTTATGGGTACCAATTTAACCCGGGTATGACCTCTTTCTTGTTTTAGGGTTTTTGATTTCCAATTACACAGAAACGCAGTCGGGTTTTTTTAGTTTTTTAAATTACCGTTTTTTTATTAACTTAAAATAAAGCCACACAATTAAATTTTGCTAAAAAACTTAACCTACCGTGAATTCTGTAGGGCCCCCAAGTTAAAAAGTTATACCTATATTATAACATGAAAGTATTCCTTTCGGGTTTCAACCAAAAATAACGCTATCACTTCAAGTATAAGCGTCCTTGTTTAAGGAAATTAAGTGAAATTGTGTCCTAACTTCAAGGTTAAATGAATTATCACTTACGAACTCACTCAAAATACCTTGTAAACTCTTAAAATTAACCAAGTTGATACCACAAAGAAGCAAATGAAACCTTTTAAAATTAAAAGGGTTTCATTTCAGCATTCAACAAAGGCGTGTTTTGCGGAGGCTCTTCGTGACATGATCACATTACGAGTATAGTAGGAGTAGATGTAGTAGCTTCAACGCGTTTTATTGAATATTGATGAGAAAAAAAAAACATTTGTTGCTATTACAAATGTTTTGAGGGCCCTCGGTGCGTAACGCACTGACACGCACTTGCCCTGTTCTTTCTGTTCGTAACCCAGACTAAACTTACTAAAAGTTTTATGTACTAGAAAAAAATTTTGTTTCAACAATCACACCAATAAGAGCTTAAATAGAGAGAGAGAGAAAATCTTACTGACTACCTGGCCCTAAGCTAAGCGTGAGCTTGTGCTATAGCGACTAGATAAAATAAACCACCACAGTTGGCACCATTAGTAAGACTTACTTGCACTTACTATGTAATATTTTTAAATCGAGATTAATAATACTAAATCTATTTCCATTGTTTTAAAGTGTGGTGGCTCACTGACAAAGGAGAGTGGGTAAATAAATAAAAATGTATTCTGGGTGGACACATGCATGTACATTTCGTAGTTTATCCGACCAAAAAAATATCAAGTCATAATATCACAGAGGTATTACATTGGTAGGATGGACCCCTTTGTCCTGTGCTTTAAGTGAGAGATGGACAGATCTTTTAAATGATTACAAACAACAGTAATGATAATAAACAAATGATACGAGTAATGTTCTAGGCGAATTTCCACTACAGCGGCCAACCTCCACAAAGATTAGCCAAATGTGCGGGAGATATTATTATGCTGCATTGCATTAGTGTGTGTGCAGTGCACTCTCTGTTCCATGACTCCCATAGTCCGATAAATAATAATGACCTCCTAGCCAATTTTCGACTACGGCGGCCTATCTCAACAGAGATTAGCCAACTGCGCGGGACGTATTGTAGTGCACAAGTGTGTGCGCAATACACAGATGCACTCTCTGTTCCTTCACTCTCTTAATTTAGTGAGACGGCAGTCCGACATGACCGTAGAGAGATCGGGCGCAGGACCAACTGCTTAACGTGCTTTCCGAGGCACGGGGGTGTTAACACTACATACTTCCTGACTCCAGAGCTGTGTCTGAGTAATTCCAAGACAGAAAAACCCAAACACTCTCGGCCCGACCCGGGATTCGAACCCGGGACCTCGTGGATAGTAGCCAGCGTGCTGACCACTAGACCAACGAGGCAGTCGAGTTCGATAAATAATAGGTACCTAACTTACATGACATATGAAGTTAAGAGGCGTCAATGTATTCGATAAAATTTTAGGGTTCCGTAGTATGCCATGTTTGTCAGTCTGACAACATTTTGTATTTAAAGGATAAGCTAAAGGATAAGATAACACAGATTACGTAGTACCTACTAGAAATCTGTGATTTTATGTCACAATATTGCACAGGTGGTGGCTATGAACTTGCTGGCCACACTAAAGTGGGTCATAAATAATTCCTTCACGGCCGGGCCCAGCAAAGGGTCACGCTGATTTTATTACCTTAATCGTATAAGCACAGTGTAAACAAATGTACAGTAGGCCCAACTAAACAAATAACCCTGAAATTTTATATTTTGCCTAAACTGATTATTTTAGTTTGCCAGACCCGAGAATGGGGTCATGATCGAAAAGTTACCCAAATGCCGGAGAGGTATTATGATTTTCTATATAAGGTTAGATTTTCAAAGGTACAGTCTAGGAAGGTTGTCCACACATGAAGTAAAATATACTACATAGTTTAGGTACAAAATGCAGAGGTTGATCTTGTCGGTGTATCGTACGTCCTAGGCGCTGATTCCCGTAACTAAAACACAGCTAAACTACTGTTTAAAAAATGTCATAGGTGTGAAATATTGAATCTCTTTTGATCGCGTGTTAGCAAAGAGATACACAGGATGTCAACGAGATTGATACCGAGAATTGAGTATAATGTAATAAGATTATTTAACCCTTTGTAATTATTTATATTTTATCACGGTCGCTAGTGATAACTGAGTTTGTTCCGGTGCTTCTTCTCAGCACTTGCCAGATTGTCTGTGTCTTGTATCGAAACACTAGTAGGTCCCAAAAAAAGAGAGTCATGTTCTGTCCCTTTATGGGCCAATATTTGTTATTATTGACTTTCATATGTGGCATTTTCTGATGTGAATTGAGAAAATGGTTTTTGATTTGATTTTGACGGCCGTCTTGGTGTAGTTGTGCGCGCCCCGGACTTCTAAACCAGGCGGTTGCGGATTCGAATCCCGCAAGGGGCAAATGTTTGTGTTATGAGCATGAGCATTTGTACCTAAGTCATGGATGTATATAAATATGTCTATCCGTTATCCTAGTCACCATAGCATAAGCTCACGCTTAGTTTGGGGCTAGGTATTTGGTGTGTTTGTTGAAAAAAAATTACTGGTTTCGTTGGTTTTTCTCAATATTTTCTAAGAAAAATGAAAGGCCTAATAAATAAGAAAATTATACAAATAGATTTCGTGATACTTCTGATTATAATAAACATTGTATTTTAATCGTACGTAGGCTGGCTGGGTGTCGTACCTCAATTTGCGTAGAAGATTCGCCAAATATGAAAGCGGTTAAAGGTTTTAACAGTGATTTGCAACGACCCAAAATCTGATAATGATATTCATTCGAGGCAGATACGAATGAGAGCCTTTTAAAAGGGGTTTTCTGGGAAACATTAGGGTTTACTCTACTACGTCCCTACACTAGCTGCTTCTAAGCAGTGAAAAGTTATTAAAATATGTGTACTGCTGCTACTCAGGAATGTTACAAAAAGTTTTCTTGTTTTTACCCGATTTCGGAAGGAGGGTTATGTTTTTCGAGAGTATGTATGTATGTATTATTAGTTTGGCACGCCCTACAGCTCGGCTCGACAGTTTTTAAAATATGAGGTGTCGTTGAATTCGTCAAAATTATGGTAGTGACATAGGCTATATACATTTAAATAATGGCGCCCGCCGATGGAAACAAAGGGGGGAAGGGGGATTTTTTTCCTCACCATACCAAAGTGGGTATCAAATGAAAGCCGGCAAAAATACTATTTTAAAAATATATTTTTTGCAGCCGGGTGTTTTGTTTTTCCAATAATTATGTTTGTTAATCTTCTAAATTCAATATAAAATAAACGCAGACTCCAGTAGTAGCACAAACACCCACTTGTCTCATTGCAAAAATATCCACTTTGCAAATTGGTCAGAAACAGTAATCCTATGTATAAAAACCGGCCAAGTGCGGACTCGCGCACGAAGGGTTCTGTCCCATTTTTATATACAACATTAGATACTATATTATAACCTTTCCTTTAGTTGGCAAAAATTACGTTAGTTGTATCTCCCATACAACTAACGTAATTTTTTTTCTAAGGGACTCCCTCCCTTAGATATACTTTTTAATTCAGCGTATAAGCATCGGTATCCAGCGCGGTAATGCTGCGAGCATCCTAGGAACCTTACCACAAGGACCCTTTTCATAATTTTTGTTTTTGTGTTGTATTAAGTAATTTATCTTAATTTTTATTAATAAGTTGTATATATAGTTAGTTAATATAATTTAATTTAATTCTTCATTTTTTATAGAATATACAATGTCATATTCCGTGAATATATTAAGCGTCTACTTATTGCCGCTGTTATTATCGAGCAAAAAACGATAAAACATACGTTTTTTGTATGGGAGACCCCTTAAATAATTTTTTTATTTAATTTTAAGTGTATAAGTATATTATTTATTTATAATTAAATCAAATATATAATTTAATATTTTGTGAGTGTTTCAAGCGTCTACCTGTTGCTATTAATTTAATATCCAGCAAAAAAACGGAAAATAAAAAAAAACATGCCTGTTGTATGGGAGCCCCTCAAATAGCGGCAACAGAAATACATCATCTGTAAAAATTTCAACTGTCTAGCTATCACGGTTTATAAGATATTACAGCCTGGTGACTGACAGATAGACAGCAAAGTGCTAGTATTCCCCGTCATTTTTATTTTTTTACCCTTTGGGTACAGAACCCTAAAAAAGTTTGCATAATAAAGTTTTGAGCATTTTGTACGTTTGGTCTTAAAGCTACAAAGCTAATATAAATGACGTTTATTTTTAATGAATATCTCCCAAAGGTGGAGGTGCTTGTGGCGCAGTGGCGGCAGCGCTTTGGTAGTGATACCAAAAGTTAAGCAACCCACGGCGCGGTTGTGATTGGATGGGTGACCATTCCGACCAATTAAGTGACGTCCATGACAAGCATCTCCGTGCTTCGGAAGGCATGTTAAGCAGTTGATCCCGGCTAATATCTGTGGTATTAGTCGTTAAGCCTAGTCAGAGGCCCTAGGGCGGCTTGATAACTTCTGACAGTAAGGTTTGTCACTTGCCTTACATACACCCCTCCACCAATCCGCACTGAGCCCGCGTGGTGAAGTATGGCTCGTTCCTCCTCATAGTTGAGGTGAGGCCTTTTCCCAGCAGTGGGATCTAATAGGCTGACTTATTATCTCCCAAAGGTGCTTATCTATCTTAGAGCAACATTAAAATCCATCAGAACTTAGAAGTAACATAAACAAAACTTTCGAAGTAACCTGAGTTACGTAGTAATGTGATTTATTTAGTTCTAAGATCAGACTTCATAGCTGTACAGTCACGAACAATATGTAGTAACAAAAAGCTTATGTACTTACTTACAATAAGAACTCAAATCGAATTTACTTGTTCATCAATGTCGTGACTGTACTTTCTAGACAGAAGTATCGTATGTTTGTTCCAAAACAGAGTAAAAACTTTGTACTTTTGCTTTTAGTATTGTGTCAAAGTTCCTTTTAGGACTTTCGAAGATTTGTTCGTTTCGTTAATTAGTTAGTTGCCATTTTGCTTCGTTGGCTTGTTTGCTCACTTTATAAAGTTGATGAAGAAGAAAGTAAGTGATAGCATGTGTGGAACTTTCGATGTGTATCCAGTAAATGAGGACATCTTTTGCAAATACTTCAAATAAAAAAGCTGAAATGTTAAATCATGCTTTAGAAATTAAAGATAACTAGAGGATTATAATTAATATCGCAGATCTTTATTAATTTGGGATTTTTTACTTACCAAGCTATAAATTTATGTGGCATAATAACCATTCAATAAAAATCCACAGCACGTTTTAGGTAACCAGCTTAATATCCTGCTGGGTATAAAAATCAAGGAGGGGTGAATTAATTACTTATTATTTTTTAAACAAAAGCTTTCCGATCTAATTTTGAACACCGTCAGCATTCATACTAATAAACTAAGTGCAGTTATACAACACGCTTTTGTCTGTCCCTCCCCTTATTTGGGATGAATTAATATTTTACCCCATTTTCGGCGGCATTCTCCCGTTCTGGTTGCATGTGTGCGTGTGTCTGGGGTAATTTCCCCTAAGTGTGTGTTGAGGGAGTGCAATCTTTTTTTAATCGATCAAGTGAAAATAAAAGTAGGGTAGGTCAGTGAACTGTTTTGTTTGTTGAATGTTTATTTTGGTCAAAACTTGCTCCATATTTATATATTGGTTACTACGTGCCATGGATTCGATATATGGGGCATTCCACGCGAAGCGGACAGCTAAAAAAAGTTGATGTTTCCGTTTTCAGTAATATTTGAGTATGTTTTACCTATACATGTCCTTGATACGTGTACAAAATATTTTTGTAATATAGTGCCTAGTTAGAGAGTAGGGACTTTGAAATTTTGACCAACGAGTGGGCATGCAGTACTTCAAACCCGATTACCAAGTCCTAAGATGATAGATATAAATACCTAATTAAACTAATGCATTTATTACTCCATTTAATGAGGTTTTTTAACTGATTTTTTGGATATGGAAAAAAGTTTTTTTTTTCATTAAAAAAATGCGATTTCATTTTTTTACCTTGACTTTCACAAACTTAGACCGTTTCGATTTTAATTTTTTTTCTGTCCAAAAAATACATAATATTATAAGGAACAATTGTTTTTCTATGCTCTAAAAGAGGATATTTAACAAAATAGTTTGTTTTAAAAAAGCAGATTTGAGGTTGCTGCTACAATACCAGGCACAAAAAATATCATGCCATTCCTATTACTGAAGGTATTATGGTAAAACGAACGAGTTATAGCGAAGCATTTCAAATTGTGAAAAATTGTAAATAAACATGTAATTAATAAAAGCAATCGTTTAAATTTCAATATCATAATGTATCAAACTGTACTCTCCATACTCACGCAAGTGGCAGGCGCTGAGCGCGGCGCGGGGCAGGACGCCACGCTTCGACAGTGTTTCTAGTCTAGCTCCTAAACCACTTTCACGCCCATTATAAAACTTAGCACTAATGTTCCTTACAATATTATCCCTTTCTAGAAAAAAAAGAATTAAAATCGGTTTAACATTGTGAAAGTCAAGGTTAAAAAACTAAATCGCATTTTTTTCAATAAAAAAAATTTTTCAAAAATCCAGTTAAAAGCCGCATTAAATGAAGTAATAAATACATTAGTTTATTAATTTATATCTATCATCTTATGACTTGGTAATAGGCTTTGAAGTACTTCATGCCCACTCGTGGGTCAAAATTTCAAAGTCCTTTAACTCTCTAACTAGGCACTGTATTACAAAAATATTTGGTACACGTATCAAGGACATGTATAGGTAAAACATACTCAAATATTACTGAAATTGGAAACATCAACTTTTTTAGCTGTCCGCTTCGCGTGGAATGCCCCCTATGATAGACATTAAATTTATATATTATGAACGAAATAAAAACATTGAGCTCTTTGATGTTTCTTTGTTTGCAAAACTGCTTCTATTATACACAAGTTACCACATATTAAACTTAAACTGCTGCCGTCCACACTTCTTGAATATGCATAATTTAATGTGAGGTGGAAAGTATCTGCACACCTACAGACAAACATCGTGAGTAGGTGACTGTGAAATTTTGCGTAGTTTACTTATTTTATTATTTTAAATAAAAAACAAACGGTAACGAACAGTCAGCAGCCCGCCGGGTAACCCATTTAAACTGAAGCGGGTAGTGAGTTCCACAACTTAGCTGTGCGCATTATAAATGTTGATAAGAAGCGCTTAGTTCGTATCGTTGGAATATCAACGCGATATGGGTGGTATCCCGCGGTGCGTCTAAAAGTGCGGTGGTAGAACGGAGCGGAGGTGGAATGAGTTCATGGAGCTTTTGAGCACACTCTCCAAAATATAGCCTGTAATAGACCGACAAGCAGGCATCTTTTCGGCGATGAGCCAGGCTGTGAAGACTGGCGCATAGATCTTTGTCACCGATAAGCCTCCTTGCTCTGCGCTCCACCGCGTCAAGTGCAGCTAGTTAATACTTAGCTGATCCATCCCAGAGGTGACTGCAATACTCCATGCAGGTTCGGACTTGCGCTTTATAAAGTGACAAAAGCTGTCCTGGCGTAAAGTATCGCATCACTCTGTTCAGGATACCCAGTTTCTTTGCCGCAGTTCGAGCTTTGTGTTCAATTGATAATAGCTGTCAATTCCATGCCCAGAAGCTCAAGATGATCGGTAACAACAACAGACGCACCCCGAAAAGTAGAACACTGAAGGAAAGGGCTTCTCTTGGTGGTAAATAGGCACGCTTGTGTTTTTTTGGCGTTGAAGCTGCTTTTGTTACGTAAGGAATAAAAACGGTCTCAATGTCAAAGTAGGGAACTTTCGATTACCCCTAGTCTGACCTAGGGCTATGAATACAAAAATGGTTTACAGCCGAAATATTTCATAGGTACTAGTACTCACAATGTTTAAACTTTTTCGCAACTCACGACAACGTAGTGACCGTAATGAACGCCGGCTCACTGTATGAGTGTTTCCAGTGTTGACACTGAAAAAAAAGGATCAGCCAAACTAGTTTTGTTAGTTGAAGGTTTCGTTGTAGGGAAGTCAATTTTGTTTTAAATATAAACAATATTCTGGTTATTAGTTAGTAACTAGAAGTTCGCAAGTCACTAGATTATGGCCTACTAGTTGCCAAATTTTAGTTACTATTAACCAATCATTTTGTTCAGTGTACCTGTTGCCATTATGGGAGCCCCCCTCAAATATTAATTTTATTCCAGTTTTAGTATTTGTTGTTAGCGGCAACAGAAATACACCATCTGTGAAAACTTCAACTGTCTAGCTATCACGGTTCATGAGATACAGCCTGGTGACAGACAGACGGACAGACAGCGAAGTCTTAGTAATAGTGTCCCGTTTTTATCCTTCGTTAGAGTTCGAGTTCGTTCGAGGTAAAAACTATCTTCGATGAAGGTTTAAGTTCTCAACTAACTAAAACTACTCTATAAAAGGACTCTGTTTGAAACTATCTAACTAGGTACTGGTCTTAAAATTTATGCAAAACTCCAATCTATAGAATCATAACTTGTTTCTTAAGCCCTCAATTACGGAACCCCTCAGTTAACCAGGGTTGCCGGCAGGGTTGCCTCGCGTGACCAATGCACTTTTATTTAATGTGTGCAGCAAATTGTGGCTAATTTCCCCAAATAAATGGAATAAAACGTGTGTGTTACTACGAGGGATAGATTACAGCAGTGTGGTAAAATATTACGAACGAAATTATGTACGGTGGAAGTAAGTCGGTTTTTATTACTATGGGTGCAGGGGCATTAGACAATATCAACCAAATTTGTGGTATTACTAGCTGTTATCCGCGACTTTGTCTGCGTAGGATCTATTATACCAAATGACTTATACTCCCATCGCCGTCCAGTACCTAGTCAGATTTATTATTATATAACTTAGACTTATTATTATATAATTGCTCAATTGTTTGCGAGTTTGTAAACAATGTACAAAAATAAATGAATTTTATCAAGTTTAATTTGTACTACGTTGTATGATGAAGATAAATCACCTTATATCACTGGATGTAGTTACTTTTTTTAAATATAAAACCATTCTTGACGGTAATGCAAACACCGAAAAATAAATTATTAGTCGTTTGGAAGTTATGCGCGTACATACATTTCAGCGATTTATTTTAACTTAAATAGATTTAAAATGACTGAAGTTTGCATTCAATTTAAGTAGTAGGTACTACGCAGTCGTGGAAATGATTCCGGGATTTCGCACATTCGCCTGATTTTAGCCGTTACTTGCATATACGAGTTATAGGACAATGGCCTCTGTAGTAGGTGTCTATGTAGGCAAAAGATCCTCTTAAATACTTCATAGGCGAATAAGCACCTAGGTTCACCCTACTCAATTGTCTATTCGCACCACTTGATCACCTTTGTCTTGACAAAGCATAATAAGTAGATACCTAATAGTCCTCAAAGTTCTTGTACGAAGAGGTCTCGTCTAATCCACGTGATTGAGAAATATAATGTAGGTACAAAGTTCATATTATAAAGCTTGCTTCGAAAGAAATTACATAAAAATCTACTTTATTTAATAAATTCATCGTTCAAATGATTACAGTGCAGTGTAAAATTGCTATTATTATAAGAACTTGCAACTAATAGATATGCAGCTGTATTTGGTCTACTTAAAAAAAATATATTAGTGATCGTATACTTTAAACTCAGTAAATATCGCAAGAAGAAGGTACATTTTAAATGCACCGACAAAAGACGACACACTCTTTGTCCTAAAAATATAAAAATCCTTATATAGCTACGTCAAATAAAAGCATGCTTTTCTTATGACACTTTATTTTCCTTTTTCACCACTAAAATTCATCATAACATTTCGAGCGGTGTATTCATGACTTTATAACTTGGCTATCATTTACCGAGCCCGACTTTCCAGTAATAAAAGCGTTTTTTCTACCGCAGTGGGGAATTCTGCTAGGGAAACGGGCATTTCCCCACAGAGCCGGGAAAATGACTGGTTCCATATATTTGTAGAGCTATAAAAACTGGCGATTGTCAACTCTATGGTCGCGTTTCGTAATTTACGCGCCTCCTGTTGTACCCTGTAAGTATGGTGGCCATGTTTTATAGAATTAATAAACAGACTATTTGATTTTGTATTTGAAGTTGAGAAGAAGATTTGTACATAATGCAAAAATTTGCTATTTTTATAATAAGGGACTAATTATTGGTCCGTATTTATAATAATACAAATTCTTGAAAATATTAATAATACAATTTTTCTTAGGTTTAAAAAAAATATAAAATAAAAATATCAAAAAAAAATACGAGTTTGTTTTGTAAACCACTATTATTTATTCTGTGGTAAAACACCACAAAAACCACGGTTTTTGAAACAGGGTCTAAAAATGAAATCTTAGTAGATAAAAGTAATTAAAATTAACAAAATACCTGTCTCAATTCTGTTTTGGCTCAAGCTGTAGTGAAAACTTAGCTACCCTATCGGCAAGGGTTGTGGCAAACATTTTAAACTTCATTATAAACGTCAAGAACGCCCCCTGGTGGTCGTTACGCGAATCACGAGGTACCCTTCGGCGTTTTGTCATTAAGTTTTTCGTCTGCGAGCGTTGAATATGAAATAGAATGCAAACGCAGATTTTTGTACTGATAAAAAATATTTTTTGCGCGTACACGGTGGAGATGGAGTCATATTATGATGGTCCAACTTATTTGACGGTCAATTCTTGCTACAAGTCAACGCTAGATGAAGATAAATTCAGCAAAGCGTAATTTTTGTTCATTTTTTCTCCATCTAAGTATAACACACCCATGTCAAAATATTTTGAAAGTGCTTAGGTAACATACAAAAAAATAGTCTATATTTTTTCTAATGATATTAGCTCTACGTAGATAGTTTGCTTTGATCTAGTCGCGGGTATGATCTGGTTTATTAATGGTTTAGTATTCATCAGATAACTATCTGAAAAATCTTGATGCAATGTTAATGTTAATATCATCATCATTAACAGCCGCACGGCGTCCACTGCTGAATATAGGCCTTCCCCACAGATTTCCAAAGTGACCTGTTACAAGCAGCAGCAGCAGGAACGCACTGGATGCCAGTGCCTCCTGCAACCTTTATAAGGTGGTCTGTCCATTTTGCCGGTGGACGCCATACGCCACGCTTTTCTTCCATTCCGGTTCTCCGCGCAATGTGCTCTGCCCACTGCCACTTAATCTTGCTGATCCTCGGGGTTATGTCCGTTACCTTAGTGCGTATCATCTTCTCATTTCTGATTCGATCCCGTAGAGAAACAACAAGCATAGTCATCTCCATAGCCTGCTGCAGCTAAACATGGGCCTTATAAGAAGGCTCAAGGTTGAGCTTCCTTAAAAGGCCCATGTTTAGAAACCAGGTTTGGGTCTGTTTGCCATCACTGGTAACATACATTGGTTGTAGATTTTCGTTTTTGGGCTCAAGTAATTGTGTAGTTCCCCAAACGCAGCGCAGCCGAGTTGGATTCGTCAATAATTGCCCTCTTTTTCGTAGTTGGACCTACCTAATTGGATCACATGTCCCGGGTAAATGTTAATTGTAATAATTTGTCATTTTTCAGAAATGCTTTTACCTGCGATCATAAAATGTTCATCTCAGAAAATTAATTACCTTTGGCACTAAACGTGTTAAATAAAAGGTAACAGCAATAAAAGTCGTAATAAATAGGCGGCAAAAGAATATCTTATTATGATTTATGTGGACATATTATTTGTACGAATCGGGGCGTTTCGAATTTGTCATAAAACGTTATATTGGCCTATAGGGAGCGTTTATATGAGGCGAACCAAGTCTGCGTCTTCATGAAGAATTTATTCTCCCCCACTGATATAGCGCAATAGTAATGCGTTACGTTAATAAAGTATTTATGACTTTTGATTTACTATTATTAATAGTATTTTGCGTCCATAATTCCTTTTATAATAATAGCCATTTGTCTGTTATTAATATTGCGTCATACATTATTTGTCTAATAAATTCGGTAATAATAATAATGTCCTCCTAGCCGAATTTCGATTACAGCGGTCAATCTCAACCCAGATAAGCCAACTGCGCGGGAGATATTATAGTGCACGTGTGTGCGCAATACACAGGTGCACTCTCTGTTCCTTCACTCTCATAATTCTGTGCGACGGCAGTCCGACATGACCGTAGGGAGGTCAGGCGCAGGATCAACGGCTTAACGTGCTTGCCGAGGCACGGGGGTGTTAAGACCACCAACGTCTTGACTCCGGAGCTGTGTCTGAGTTATTTTATGACAAGAAGAAACCCAACCCTTTCGGCCCGACCCGGGATTCGAACCCGGGACCTCCTGGATAGTACCCAGCATCTGACCACTAGACCAACGAGGCAGTCATCAGATTACAGAGTCATGAAAGAAAGTGACTAAAGATTGCTATATTTGTTACATTGTTGCGAACTTGAGTGAGACACTCGACAAAACGCTGAAAGCAATTCCATAACGTGCCAATATGCGATTGCTATTTTCGAACATCAGGCGCTGCAGATAATCTTATGAGAAATTGTCACAGAAATGGCTGTGGCTTTATTTCATTGGTTTCCGCAATGTTTTAAGATGTTACGAACAGACGTCCCATTTACTTTGTGAGTGCTTTGGGAGACTTCTTTGAGCTAGCCCAGAGTGGGTAGCTCAGGCTGAGAATGTAGCTCTGTTATAGCGGGTATGAGTCGTAGTGTACATATGTAAGAAAACCCTAGTTTTCGAGGTCGACCAAGCTGAATGATTTAAGTGGGCTACAATGTTACATGACGACCTAGATTGAGCTAAATTTAGGTCCAACATTATAATTTAGATGGATATGTACTTCTTGTACTTCCGGCCGCACATCAGACTATATACCCTACTTTGACCTTGAGACTGCCTCTATTTCCTACGTAATACAAGCTATGTTCGTTGTTTACAACGGTAATCTGACGTGCTGCGGAGACTATGTTAGTTGTTTAATTATTGATTTTTAAGTGATAAACATTCACTTTGCAATCTAAAGATTAGATTGAGATTGAAAAGGTATCGGGGGTCCATTCCCGCCTCTGGTGGTCATTTTCTTCAAGTGCAGTATTAAGTGATAACTGTTCTTGTGGTACGCCCACTTTTTTCCGTCTTCAACAACCATCATCATATTAATTCTACGGCTTGAACACTTACTCAGATACCTTCCCCACAAAGCACTTCATTTATAAGTTGGAAGTTTTTGAGATTACCGCAAACATACATGCATTACAGACAGAATCGGCGAGGAACTTTATTTTATTATAAGTAGTGAGTAAAAGCTTAGTTCAACTTAACCTATAAAATCAGTAAGGTACCAATAACAATTTAAATTGAACTGCTTAACTTTGAACTTTTACTGGTCTGAATGTTCTTAGTTTGCATTCTAGAACTTGAATATGAGTTCCACGTTTTAGATCATCGAAAACTTCTGTTTGAACTTATCACTCGTCTATAAAGCCATATGAAAGCAAACTAATGCATGCATTGCATCGACATCTTATTATTTTTACAACAGGGTTTTACGTTACAAAGACACAATTGAATATGTATCAGTCGTGTTTGTTGGCTTTTTTGGGTTCAGACACACGACTGTTAAGAAAACCCCTTATACTGAACTTATATGAAACGAATAATATTGCTTCTATCGATCGGTTGCTGTTCTGTTCAAAATTTGACTAACCAGGGATTTTATTTTAAACGATCGATTAACTCGCTATCGAGTGCGATCTACAACAGACAAAATACTAGTATCAAACTTTTTCAAAAAGGTTCTGTAACTTATCAACTAATCTACCTACAATATCATTGTTGGTTTGTGAATTCAGAAGTGCAGCACATTTTCGGCCAAGGTTTTCTAGCGGTCACAACGAGGCAAAATAAACAAGTAGATGCCATCGAATTGCCTTAAAGCACGAAGCATGTAAACAGCCCCCAATATACAAAAATACTCAGTATGGCTCCTGACTTGCTGTGGTGTAGCTAGAGTACCTTTATTTACAAAGCAGAAAAGCATAGAATAATAATTTTGACTTACTTTCTAGCACCTTTAAGGTCTTAAATGCTTTTCTCTTCAATGTCAGTAGATTGTATCGTTGCCGTTTAAGTAAATGAGTCTATTAGTGAGTAGACTGCTTCTAGACAGACATGTCACATCCTCGACCGCATCTTTGCTTACCATCAGTTAAAATTGCGGTCAAATGTCTGCCTATTAAATATTAAAAAAACAATTTAGGTACCAATATTTCAAGTTAAATAAGTATTAAGACTCCGACCTACTTGAAAGTCGTTAAGTTCGCATTAGAATGTGTGCCATATTAACAAAACCATTTTTATATTTATATATTTTTATCGCATATAAAAATGTTTTGTTGTGGTTTTTTTGACATTTATCCATTAAAGTTTCGCATGTAACCTTTTCCCTTACTCGGTGTTTTGTTTTCTTCTTGCCTTAATCCGTTATTTGGCGTCGGCATGGCTCCATTTATCAGTACCTATCTTTCTTTAAAGTGCAATGCTGCTTTATTAGAAATTAAACTAGATAATTTGATAAAGTGATACTATTTCTGAACCTTTTTCTACTGTGAGTCGATGTCACGCAACGCGGTCACGCGATACCTTCGTAGAATGCCCAAATTTCACCGAAAAGCGAAATTCTTGGGAACGTTGTCGATACATTTTGGATAGTATGGTGAAAATCGTGGTTAAATGCCACGATTATGATTGTGACAACATGTCACACGCAAACTACGTTAAAGGTTTTTCGGTTATTATGGGCGGTAGCCGTGCATTAATACTCGTATTCTTACCGAAGGAGTTTTTGCTCTTATTAACAATGATTGAAGAAATTCAAAACTCACCGAATTTCCTCTACGGCCGCGACGCGCAGACAATAAAATTAGCCAAGTAGCACGTTTGGCAGCACATCAGGTAATCCATTTGAATTACAAAAACTACTTTTATTACGTAGGTAAAAGAGGCGGTTTCAAGGTCATAGTCAAGAAGTCTGACGTGCGGTGCGGTCGTGTTTACACAAGAGATGTAATTGCACAAGTGTGTGCACAATACCTACGCAAGTGCAAACTTCCTTTTTCTGCTTAATTCTGGAACGGCAATCCGTCATGACTACAGAGACATAAGGCGCAAAAGCCATGGTCACACCGCCAATTTCCTAACTCTAGGTTGTTTTGAGTATTTTCAAGACAAATAAACCATAAACTTTCCGGCTCTACCGGAAAATTGAACCTTTGAACTTTTAGGCAAAGACCAGCGTTAAACTACTCAAACACGGAGGATGTACACCTTCACGTTATGTTCTATAAAAATTAACGAAGTTCTTTAAATGTTAAGGTGTATTTTTAAAAAGCTTGCCTATCATGTTAATCAATATTCTAAGTGCTCTATTTAGGTATTCAAAGGGTAATTAAGTTTCCGCCACTTTGTTGTCTACCTTTCTGGTCACGCGATATTCTGAAACTTCCACGTTTTCGGCGAAAACCCCGAAAAAGGAACATAATTAAGTTCTTTGTTTGTGATTAATCTTTGGCAAGCTACGGCAGTTCTTAACGTGTGTTAAAAGTACGAGTACAGTGTTCTTGAGGAGAATGAGAAAGCATAGAAGATGCGTTGACTTTTTAAACTCAACAAACAAACAAAGTGTTAACCGACAGAGAGGTTAACACACAACATCCGTTTTTATACGATTCGAATCAATTTCTAGGTTGGCGAAGAATATATATTTTTTTTGCTTATTCTGTTAGGCAATGACGAGAAAATGACAGTTCGTACTTATGTCCTTGCTTTGTAATTAAAATCCTAATCGCGAGAGCTTTTAAATAAGGTGGTAAGCCTGCTGTTTTTCAAACATCGAAACCATGGTATCATCTGTCAAAATATTAGTCCGAATCGGATTCGGATCTGATGTAGTATCTGACCTCTCTGGACCTCTCTTAGAGCGGCCCCGCATCCGATCTAAATTTGATCAGAGTACAAAATACGTCTTTTTTATTATTTGAAATGGGTTTTCTCTTGACTCCAGACTAAGCCAGACGTGGCGTAGACAGAGTCGACAGTAACCAAGAATTTTACAATTATTTTTTTATTTAGAACACGTCATTTGATTTTAAGTATAGAAAATCGATCCGTGAATGATGGACGTAGTGCGAAAACTGTCATACAAACAATTCTATGACTACGCCGGTCGTATTTCGACGGATTCGAATCGAATGTTCAAGTGCGAAACCGCTTTTAGAATAGGTAACTTTCAGGTAACCAGAATGTATTAAATCCTGTAACGTATCTCTATGTTATAACAAATGAAATTTAATCTATGTTTATTTCGTTAACGCTGACTTGTTTTGTAAGAACGTCAGTTTAATTATCGTTGTAATTAACGTACGCAGACAACGGGTGGTTCGTTATTTTGTCTTGTCAGTTTTAAATTAAACCGGATTAATTATTAGTATTAAACATTGCAAAATACTAAGGGTACCTTAACTTAAAATTTGTATAAGTTGGCACTTGGATAAATTAATTTATAATAAGTAATAGTAAGAAAGAAATTGTATTTTCCAGAGATTTGTATATAATAATGGATATATCTATAAATCTTCATTGTTCCTGCATAAACCTTATACCATTACGAAAAAAATACACGAGTTATTTACTAACTTTCGTATTTATGATAAAAACTTTAAGCGTGTCAACAATCAACATGGAATATTTTTATTACAAAAGAAGACTGATAATATTTGCTACCTAACATTTGAAATGCAAGCGGGCAACTCGAATTAGTATTACGTCTAAGGCTGTATTACTACTATGGGACTGTCGATAGTTTACTTTGCTTAAAAATATGCTTTGATTATTTTTTAATTTAAATTATAGCTTATAATTCTTTTTTTTTAAATTTTAGCAAGTTTTATACGAAAGCAAATTTTTGCACACAAAAATTGATCGTATATTGCTGTGAAAATGATTGTTATTCAAATTTAATAAGTTAGTTTTGATTGAGATTCCAATTTGTGCAAATTTTAAAATAAATCTTAACTAAAGATTTATTTTAAAATTTGCACAAATTACTAATAAAGATCTACACTTGGTTTTGAAAAGTTTCTTAATTCGATGCCATGGTGCTAATGAACCACTACAAAATAATTAAATGAGACATTTTTCGACTGTTCATTGCAAACTATCGAAAATGTATATTTTATACTTTTAAGTTGATTGAATGAAATGCTAAGGTATTAACCACAACCCAAAAAATAAAATTTTTATTGTCAACTAGATTGAATAGCTATTGATCTCATTCCAAAAGGGCTAAATTGAAAGATACCATCCATCACTCTTACAAAAACGATAAAATATCGTAACACATGTTACCAAAACACTTTTCCCATCACTATTTCTATTACAATGTTCGATTCATAGCTTAACATTGGGCAATGTTAATGTCCCTACATTCCTTTCATCTTTTGTGGTAGCATCTTCCCACTATTGACGAAGTTCTTTGCAAGCGAGTCATGGAAACTACATTTGTGGAGATAGCTCTACACTCCTAGAGTGTTCCTTTCATGCGAAAAATGTCCTTTTCAAGGTACAAAAGACGATGATGAGCGTCATTTGAAAAGACGTAGTTCTAATCATGTATTTATTGCTAATACTTGCTGCTGCGTGCATGGGCTTCCACCAGCAAGATGGGCAGATGACCTATTAAAGGTAGCGGGATCGCAGTGGATGCAGGCCGCTTGTGACATTTCACTTTGGAAATCTATGGGGGAGGCCTAAGTTCAGCAGTGGACGATGATAATGTATGCTGCTGTACTGATCGATTCTCTGATGAACTGCAGGCCTACCGCCTAACTTGAAACCTATACCTATACTTATTTCAATTCAATTCAATTGAATGAACATAAGAATTGAAATTGCTTTGATTTTTGAAGGCTATGAATACCGAGTGAATGAAAATTTTGCGTATTATTCACCCATTTTGAAGTTATTAAATAATACATATTTTTTTAATTTATACGATAATTTAAATATTTTGAATGACCGTTATTTGGAATATATTATAATATTTTTATTATTTTTGCTAGTACTATTCGCTTTTTGATATAAATACGTACTATTTACATTTAAAAAAATAAAGTAGCGTATAACAAAACGCATTGTCAGGGTTACGTGAATTATCATTACGTCAAAAATAAGACAGATTGACGTCTTATAAAAACAAACCAGAAAATTACATTCATAGTGATTATCGAGTCAGTGATCACATTCATACAAAATGTATTGTGTATTGGTGCTTAATTAATAGGCAATACATTTTCTAACCCTGTATGGTACATCAAAATACTGGCACCAAGAAAATATTAAAGAACTTTGGACGTGGATGAAGACACACTCATTGAGAGCCAGGGGAACCTTTTCCATGCATAATGAATTTGTGATAAATACAAACTTTTTTATTTCTCCTCTATGCACGCCATTGAATTATTTGATCTCTACGAATTTGTGTCTGTGTGCTATGCTTGTATTTCTGACAGTTAGCAGTTACCTATGTCAAAGATTTGTAAATAACGATTCAGTTTATATAGAATTACTTTTAACAACTAATGAATAGGGAATAATAACAGAGTGCATGCTACTTCTAATTTATTATGTTACCCGTTTATTATAAGCTTGAAACGAGGAAAAATAAAAAAGAGACTGGTACTTTTAATGCCGTTTATTTATACCTAACTTATGTATTAACAAAAATACAAATAAATAACTGTTTACTTTATGTGTGACTTGACTTCATTTCTTCTTATATTACTGTAGTGTCTCTAGGTTTCTGTAGCTTATCGATAGGGTTAAGATTTTTCAGACAAACACTGTTATATTCGTGATTGCAATCGGTGTTCATTACGTTGCATGATAACAATCCCATGTTAACGACTAAGACCGAAAGATCTTCTGATAAGACCCACTTGCAGAAAACGAACGCAGTTAGGATCTACAACATCACAGAAATAGCATTATAAAAAAGTTTACTCACAACATCAGAACAATAGTTCGATTGAAAAATACGTTGATCTCAGACTTACTAGCGCAATGCGACGTTCTTTATCATGGTGTTTACAAGGACAAATCCTTGCAATCTTAGCTTGCGGCAAATATAGATCTTTCCTGAGGCATAATGTTTTGATGAAGGTGTCTTCCGGAAGAAGCATGCCTATGCGGTCTTCTTGCAGCTGACAGCTATTTCCTAGTTAGCTAGTAGGTACTCCTAGTTAGTTTCACAATCTTTTCCCTAAAATTTAATTGAGTATATGGTAAATAAAATAACGACTGACGTTGCCGTAGTAAACAAAGCTTCAGACTAAAGCCCTCTGTAAGCGATCAAATTATTTTGACAGATTAGTTTGTCAAGCTCACGTTCTCATATAAATTATATTTGACAAACGCGTCAAACTGCTGCACACTAACAAAAAGCTTGAAAGACTGACAAACAATTTTGATAGTTTAAAAGGCGCTTAATAAAGGCGGCGCATGCTCCACGGGAAACCATTCGTTCATTGCATTCAATTTTGTCATGCCCATTTAAAGTCAATAATAGGTTTCAAAATTTGTTATTTGACAGCTGTCATTCCTTCTGAAGTCTGTACTAAGCCTATACCTATACCTATTTTGATACCTATAAAGTTAGGCGGTCGCAAAGTTATTAAATGTAACCAATTCCGTAAAACACTACAGTTCATTTGTGTTAAGTGCTTGATACACAAATTGGATCTCGAAGACATAGATAAATGCGTTAAAAATAAAAATAAAATCGGTTACAAAAATTCATCGACCTCTGGTGGTACTTGAACCCACGGACTTTGTAGCTCAGTTGGGACAGAAATCTCCTGGACAGCAAGGGATCGTGGGTTCGAGTCCCACTAGAGGTCAGTCCATGAATTTTTATAAGCGAAATATATTTCGTTAAAACTTGCAAAGAAATTGCTACAATTACAAAATTATATCTATTAATTTACCACGTAGAATGAAAGTGCTTAAACGTAATTAATTGTTACTTTAAACCCCAAATTACATCAGATCCATCCCACACGTCTGACAAGGGCTCAAGGCGTCCCTTAAGAGTGGGTGTTCAGAATTTCGTAAAAATATGTAAACATGCCAGACAGAGGGGCATGATGAATGACCGAAATGATTAATAGCGCGGCTCATTGACGCCGGAATTACAAGTGTAACGCGATAAATAAATAGCTACGGAAATACGTTAATGCAGGTAAAAAAGAAATTTAAGGTGTCTGTAATTTTCAATGTAGTATGTGTATCGTTGATTATATGATGATGACGATGTCCTCCTAGCCGATTTCGACTACGGCAGCCTATCTCAACAGAGGTTAGCCAACTGCGCAGGACATATTATAGTGCACAAGTGTGTGCGCAATACACAGGTGCACTCTCTGTTCCTTCACTCTCATAATTCGGTGAAACGGCAGTCCGACATGACCGTAGAGAGATCAGGCGCAGGACCAACGGCTTAACGTGCTTTCCGAGGCACCACCAACTTCCTGACTCCGGAGCTGTGTCTGAGTAATTTCAAGACAGAAAAACCCAAACACTCTCAGCCCGACCCGGGGTTCGAACCCGAAACCTCGTGGATAATACCCAGCGTGCTGACCACTAGACCAACGAGGCAGTCAGTGATTATATAATCAACGATACACATAGTACATTCAAAATTTTATTCTAGTTTAATAGAAAACAATATAATTAACAATATATATATATATTGTTAATTATATTGTTTTCTATTAAACTAGAATAAAATTTTGAATGTACTATGCGTATCGTATCTAGAGAAGTTACAAAAAAGTGCACAAAAGAATTACGACGGTCTCTGCACTAAGTATTATGGTATTACACGCACTTGAATCGCAGCGACCAGAGAAGTATTGACACTATAGGGTGCAGTATCTTACAATTATTATAAATTCAAACTAGTTTATATTATACTGTATTATCATAATATATATATATATATATATATATATATATATAATATAAACTAGTTTGAATTTATAATATATATATATATATATATATATATATTATGATAATATATATATATATATATATATATATATATATATTATGATAATACAGTATAATATAAACTAGTTTGAATTTATAATAATTGTAAGATACTGCACCCTATAGTGTCAATACTTCTCTGGTCGCTGCGATTCAAGTGCGTGTAATACCATAATACTTAGTGCAGAGACCGTCG
Source organism: Pyrausta nigrata (assembly GCA_949316185.1). Lineage (NCBI taxonomy): Eukaryota > Metazoa > Arthropoda > Insecta > Lepidoptera > Crambidae > Pyrausta > Pyrausta nigrata. The sequence goes on along the minus strand of OX438947.1, from coordinate 17,137,569 downwards.
TAATTCTTTTGTGCACTTTTTTGTAACTTCTCTAGAAATGCTTATTTCTAGAGAAGTTACAAAAAAGTGCATAATTTTTATTTAGTTAATTCTAATGTTGTCTTGATCTGGTTAATTAATCACGATAATTAAATCTATTAATAATACATTATTTTAAAGCGTATTTAATACAATTTTAAATTGAATTTAGCACGCTAAAATTGATCGACCGGGTCATCTTGTGGGACTCGAAGAGTATTCATCCGGATAACGAGAGTCGTGGGTTCAAGTCCCACCGGATGACACGGTCGATCAATTTTTGTGTGCGAAATTTAATTTAAATCTGTAAAACTAGCAAACAAAGTGCTTAAATTATAATAATTATAATATGTATTTAATAGCTACAGTAGCTACTTCAGGTATTAGATAAAAGTTAAAAATAGGAATTAACGCAATCATGCAACGAAAAATGTAACACCCAAAGATTCCGAAATATGTAATTTCGATTTTAGCGTCCGGATATAAAAGTTGCAAAGAAATTTAAATAACAAAAAACCGACCAACTGCGTGTCGGACCACGCATAAAGTAGGGTTCCGTAGTTATTTTTGGCACCGCGCTGTTTTGCCTGCTTAATTACCTAAATTCCATGTTAATAGTTTATACAGTTCTTTTAGAAAAAAGTATATATTTTTATTTTATTTATAATTTCAAAAGTATTCATCACAGGATACCCAAAACAATTTTAAATAAGAGTTTCTGCGCCTGTTTCTTTACGTGAGTGATTTGAAGTTTATAGGTCCAAGACTTTAGAAATTACAGGGGGGGCCGGACACCGTGTAAACGATTTTGGCGGGCTATATCTCGCAAATGGTAAAGCTGATGAAAAAGTGTTGTATAAAAACTCTACTTTATTTTCATAGTCCTTTTTTTATGATACCCCACACAAGGGGGTGCACTCAAAAAAATTATTCACCCCCCCCTTTACATGTATGGGGAGGTACCTTTAAAAAGGGGTAATTTAAATTTTATGAATTTTCAAAAATGAGATCTATATGTGAAGTATCCTCGAACCAAGTTACATGCAAATCAGTCCATAAACGTAGAAGATATTTTGCTGTAACAGACTAGGACGGACGGACTGAACGATCTTATAAGGGTTCCTTGTAGGACTACGGAACCCTAAAAAATAAACTTTTAAAGAGCATGATATAAAATTCCCTAACAGTCATAAACCGATTTTTTATTTTTTTAACATCATTAATACGAAAAATCTAAAATCTGTTAAAGTGAAAAAAATATAGTAAGCTTAATAAAGGTGAAAATGGTATTTTTCAACTTATTGTGACACAATTCCAACAAGCAAACATAATTATTGAAAAAACAAAACACCTGACTGCAAAAAGAATTATATTTTTGAAATGGTTTCTTTACTGGCTTTCATTTGATACCCATATTGCTATGGTAAGAAAAAAATAAATCCCTCTCCCCCTCTTTTTTTCTATTTGCGGGTGCCATTTTTTTAAATGTCACTTTTAATTTTGACAATTCAACGACATCTCATACATCAAAAACTGTCAAGCCGTTTGGGCTGTAGGGCGTGCCAAACATACTCTCGAAAAACATAACCCTCCTTCCGCAATCGGTAAAAAAAGCAAACCGCACGAAACCTTTAATGACATGTTATTTTACACCCACAAAATACACGTCTGTAGTTCGTTAGTTATTTATCTGCGTACAAATTGAGAGTTATGCGTTGTAGTTCCGTCCTCCCTTGCGTAAGGGATGGGCAGCTTGCGTGACTGACCCATAACTAATGCTAACTACCGAATTCTGTAGGTTGATGCCAGTAGTTCTCCGAAATGACTGTCGTTTTGTAACCCGTCCACAAAGTTAAAGCTTTTGTGTTTGGCGTTTGAGTCAGAAATACCTAAATTTGGATCGCAATAAATAAATGAAAATTAATGGATGGGACGAGAAATACTTATGTGGATTTGAGTTACTTACAAAAGTATTTGTATTATGTATATTGCTGGGTACTATACACGAGGTCCCGGGTTCGAATCCCGGGTCGGGCTGAGAGTGCTGGGTTTTTCTGTCTTGAAATAACTCAGACAGGAGTCAGGAAGTTGGTGGTGTTAACACCCCCGTATCTCGGAAAGCACGTTAAGCCGTGGTCCTGCGCCTGATCTCTCTACGGTCATGTCGGACTGCCGTCTCACCGAATTATGAAAGTGAAGGAACAGAGAGTGCACCTGTGTATTGCGCACATACTTGTGCACTATAATATCTCCCGCGCAGTCGGCTTATCTCGGTTAAGATTGGCCACTGTAGTCGAAATTCGGCTAGGAGGGACATTACTTATGTGGATTTATGGATACCTAATAAAATTATGTACCAAACTTTCACATTGCAGATTGCCTCATAACATGGAAATCTCAATCACAAAAGCTATCAAATTAGGTGGCGTAACCTGCAGATGTAAACAAGAAGTCATCATTTTGGACTATAATTTTATTGATTTTACCTTACCTTATTATATTTGTTAAGTCATAGTCTCGTACACACATTCTAACAAGTCCAAATAAAATATTTAAGACTTATACAAATAAGTTCAAATAGGTTATGTAAACATAACTTTTTGCTACGAGTATAGACAATATCGCACTTCCACGCTTTTGGGTACTGTTTATCGAATATTTGCTCAAGAACCGGTTCTGTGTCAAGAACAGTGATGTTCAAGTACATACCCAGCAAGTACAGTCAGCAGCCCGTCAGGTGACCCATTTGTATTACGAAAGCATCTATTATTACGTTGGGAATAGAGGTGGTCTCAAGGTCAAAGTGGGGTAGTGTGAACCACTGTACACATAAACAAAAAATGTTCTACCAGTCTTTTGTAACTGTACAAACGATAAATAGTGTATGTAATGTCCAAATTGTTACTTTTCGGGTTCCAGTCCGACCCCTTATCGTGGGCATATCTGGCATAGCGTGACCAATCCGGAAAGTAGGTAGGCTTTCTCTATCAATCGCATGCTCTTTATAGCCTATTTGATGGAATCACCATTTCTTTTTAATTAAACTGTTTATGGGGGTTTTGTGACGGCTATTTCGTAATAAATTCGGGATTTTTAAAAAAGGTAAATGGTTCAACTATTGGCATGAAAGCTGATTATATTATGTGTATCACGAGCATTTGTGATTAGCGAAAAGCCCCAATCGATCCACAGACGACCCAGGATAGGATGTCCTGGCGAAACATAATTAGGAGAGACGACCCCAGAAACGGGATAAGGCAAGGATAAAGAAGGCAAGGTTGAAGAACGTTTACACCTCAGCGGTTAAAAAATAAAATGAACTTTTAAACTGAACTTTCACCAACTTTTGTGTGGATTGCCATATTTTGAGCGGCCACAAAAGAGTGTCTAAATCCTAGAAAGATGGGTGTTTAAGCTCATTAACACTTTTCATTTAAAAATGAATTTACTCGCTCCTGTAAACGAAGCCGGTGGTTTATTCAGGACTCAAAAACCTTTTTAGCACTCGGAAGCGGTCCAAAATCTGTCCTTTGTGTAGCTTGGTGGGGTTATACTCTGATAGACGATGTTTTATCTCTCACTACGGCAATCTCTGTCAGTCATGCCATGCCAGAGCTATGTTTCAGAAAGCGTACTTACAAGTCTTGTCATACAAAGTTTGTAACTATGGTAACACATAGAACCCATGGTAGAAATTGACGTTACTATCGTTACAATCGTTAACACTCGTCGTACGTTACTCGTATTACAAGACTTGTACGCTTTGTTAAATAGAGCCCAGTGGCAGTGTAAATGAATCCAATAAATAAATAAATATTTGGAAATACGTACCAAAGTACGTAGCTAAAGCACTTGTGATAAATATTTGGAAATACCGATACCAAAGTACGTAGCTAAAGCACTTGTGATAAATATTTGGAAATACCGATACCAAAGTACGTAGCTAAAGCACTTGTGATATGGCAATGAACATGAATATTTAAACCACAACGCTCTGACCCGTGACAATAGAAAATATGAATTTCTATAATGTACCGGCCGGAAATCGAACCTGAGACCTTAGAGATGATATGAGCTTGAAAACCTGGTAACTCGACTGGCTAGAATCGACAATAATGATCATAAGTATACTTTAGAGGGATGCGATGAGTTGTATCCAACTTATTCGCTTGAAGCCCACGCGGCTGTTCTTTGAACTACCCTTTAATTTCTGATCTATCAGATTATATTATAGTTCGACAAATTTGTGGGCGACATTCCTGCGGCCGCGAGTGGTGTGGAAGCGACGCTAGACGTCAGCGGGTGACGGGAAATGGATTTGCTTTGACAAATAGATAGATGAATACTTTTTTTTTGCACACCACACACGGTAGATATTTACATACGGAGGGAGCCTACAGAGTAAGCCCCAGTGTTTTGTGTGGCCTGTTTCCGTATTTATCTTGCGCTTAGCTTTGCGCAAATATTGTGAGGAACAAAACTCGGGCGCAAATTATAAAAATTAAAATCTTATGTTTAACCTCTGATCCAAAACCTCTGTTGAAGTTGCTACTTGCTGGTTGTGCTAGAATTAATAGAATTTACAGAATATCTTCAATGAAAGAAATGTGAAAATTCCTGCAGTTTTTTTTAGTACCTAATAAGCATTTAATTTGCATTTCAAAATAAAAATGAACAGACCTACCTTTGTCAAATTTAGTGGTAGACTACTGAGTTTTTGATCTAGATATGCTAAGGTTTAAAAAAGGGTAAAGCAGTTTCAATTTCAGTAAATAAACATTAAACACAGGCACTTTTTGTCAATTTCTTTACCTGCTAGCTAAATGTAAAGTAGAAAATGCCATCAATAAATCAATTGTATTACTTTCAGTGCCATAACGTTAAAATAAATAAACAAATACCAACAAACAGTGCACCAGATACAGTCAACGTCATACACTCCAAACAAGGTTCCTCCGCCAATTTTCATCTTTGCCCCTAAGAAAATAGGATTAAATTTAATTTCGACGTTTAATAGGCTGTACCGGGTATACATCCTAGACGAACAGCGTCCGACCCGGTCTACATACGGCTTCGTAATCCTACTCCTCACGTGGTAAGGTTGTTGACTCGCCTTTACTAAGCTACTGGCCAGGGGACTGTTTTGTGGGGCGACGTTTGGGGAGTATACCCTAGTTACCCTACCCTATACCCTGTTGTTAGTCGAGATAAATAATTAATCTTTTAAATAGTTGTATTTTATTCATGGGTAGGAGTTTGTTCGTGCACCGTGTTGGGCAACCACCAAACCAAATCACATTAGGTCCTAACAGCTCCACACAGACGACACCGAGTGCACTTTTGACTTGATTTGGTTTATATTTATATTATTATTTATCCATGTTACCTATATCTAGTAAACCATATACAGTCAATCATCCTTCCTTACTGAGTTAGGACCCCAACAATTAAAAAAGCTCTGTGAAAAAAAAATATTCCTATACCCTTAGGCTCCGCGCAGATGGGGATACCGATCACAGCCATTGGTGGCAATCGCGCGTGGTTTCCAATAAAAGCGACGATATTGGTGGCAGGATCGGTGGCCACCACCATGCTAGTGGTGACCGGTGGCATGTAGCGGACATTAAGTCTCGAGTGGGCGTTTCGCTGACACTGAGCCGTGAGTTGACACCTCACAAGTGAGGCGACATACATAACAAAAGTATTAAAAATAATGTAAACAGCTTGTCGCTAGCTACCTATGGCTGTAGTCTGATGGTGGCCTATGCGCGGAGCCTTAATATAACGCCTTAGGGTCCGCGCAGATGGGCCACAGACCTGTGGCTGTGGTCGAAGGCCCATCTGCGCGGAGCTACTTTCAACTGACACTTAGTTTACACAACACATATCTAGCTTATTTATTACTGGTACAAACATACAAGTTGTACTTAATTTAAAGTTTGAAGTGTCAACGAGTATACAAAGCCCTCGAATGTATTTTTAGATTTGCATCATTAGTTATAATGCCCGACAAATTTAGTCAGAGGTGGGCTTGAAAAGGTATCGCGGCTGACAGTTTAAACTGCTAATTAATTCATTTTTTTAACATTATTTTATTAATCAATTTCTACAGTATGGTTGATCTAAAGTTACAGCTTCTTAAGTCAATGCCCCCAATCGAACCAATAGATTCCAGTGCAAGTAACAAATAGTACAGATTGACCTCAAAGCCCTTGATGAGGCGGTCTCGCAACCGAAAGTGGATTAATCCACGACCCTTTATTGCCCTTGGTTTATCGGGGCGCTATAGAGGATAGAGCTTCAATTAATAGATTTGTAAGAATTACAATTCCTTCGAATTTGAGTCTAATATGCCCTGTTTAAGAAAAAAAAAACAGTCTATTTCTTTCTGTGACAAACAAACGAAAAGAGATAGACTACAATAATACTATTTATTACGTATTTTTGTACGAGGTGCATGTAGCGTAGGGCGGCAGCGTTTTGGCAGTAATATCAAATAAAGTTAAGCAACCTAGGGTGCGGTCGTGATTGGATGGGTGACCATTCCGACCAGTTAGGTGACGTCTGTCACAAGCATCTTCGTGCTTCGGATGGCATGTTAAGCAGATAGTCCCGGCTAATTGCGTTTGATATTAGTCGTTCAACCTTGTCAGAGGCCCTAGGCGGCTTGATAACATCTGACAGTGAGGTCGGTCACTTGTGATAAATCAATAAATGATTTATTTATTACAATGAAATTTATTAACAATGAATTAGGTTAGTCACTTGCCTTACATACACCTCTCCACCCATCCCCACTGAGCCCGCGTGGTGGAGTATGGCTTATACCTCCTCACAGTTGAGGTGAGGAGTTTGCCCAGCAGTGGGATATAATAGGCTAACTTTACTTTAGTTATTACGTATGTTTACAAGCAAATGCACTTTAAAAAAATGATTGGTTAACAGTAACCAAAATTTGGCTACTAGAAGGCTGTAATCTAGTGACTTGCGAACTTAACAAAACTAGTTTGTTACTGCTAACCAGAAGATTATTTCATCATCATCCTCCTAGCGTTATCCCGGTTGTGCTTTCTTATGCGAGGGCCCAGGGTCCGCTGACCATGATTCAGGTTGTGGCAGATCAGGTAATTACAATGGAGCGACTGCCATCTGACCTCCGTGACCCTGTTACCAGGGGAACCTGACCAGTTTTGGATCATGGTTACACATTCGATGTTTTCCCTCACCATAAGAGCATCGGTTAGTGAAACAACTAATGTACATAACTCAGAAAAAGTCATTGGTACATGGCGACACGTGGGATCGAACCGGCACCTCCCGCATGAAGGCAACCCGCTAGCCACTGCGCCACCGACGCTCGCAACCAGAAGATATTTAACAAAAATTGACTTCCGACAGCGAAACCTTCAACTAAGAAAACTAGTTTGGTTAATCTTTTTTTTTTTTCAATGTGAAATCCCTAACCACTTATAGTCCGTGCCATTTAAACTTGCACAAAAGGTCATTTACACCCCTGTACCACTGAACGCCGATACGGGATCGCGGCGAACCAAAATACAAGGCGTAGCGATAGAAGTCTGTGTAAACAAATGTTTATTGGTACGAGACGACCTTGACCCGAAAAATTGACATGTATTACAAACATTTGGCTACTGCATTACAAAACAAGCAATATGCTGAGGGACAGCCGACATTTTATGTAACTGGACATGAATAATGAAATAAAAATAGTTGCATCATTCATTATTAATTTTAAAAAATGAATTTTTCTATATCCAGCGTTATCATCGCGGGAGCAGTTGGTAGGTATTATTAAAAAATTCAATTTTTTAGCAGATATCTTTAACCGATGGAGCTGAAATTTTGCATACATGATTAGTTTGGATGACAATGCATGGTAAGATGTGTGACGTCCTTCTTAATTCAACATGGCGGAGCATCTAAGATGGGGGGTCGTTATTTTTAATGCATTTCTACAATATGGGTATGAATATGAAATGAAAGGGCTTGCTGAGAGTAACTTAAAAATAAAGTGACGTTACTAAAAAACAATATGGTCGACTTCTAAATGTACTCCTACAATATTGATATCAAATGAAAGGGCTTACTAAGAGTAACTCGATAAATAAGGTGACGTAATTCCAAATCCAATATGGTGGACTTCTAAAGATGGCGGACTAAGTTTTTTTTTGCTTTTGTACAATGTGGGTATCAATTAAAAAAGCTTGCTGAGAATAACTCAATAAATAGGGTAACGTCATTCCAAATCCAATATGGCGGACTCCTAAACATGGCGGACTAAGTTTTTTTATCTTTCCTGCAATATGGGAAGCAAGCGAAAGGACTTGCAGAGAATAAGCATGCGAGTTTAACTCCGTTGCTCCGATCCGTTTAGAAATTTGGTGTATTGGGTTTTCTTTGTGTGAAAAAAAGGCGTGTTAAAACCCATGCGGTGAAAACGGTGAAGGAAAACACCGTAAGGAAAAACCTGCACACTAGTGGCTAGTATGTGAGATGGAGAAGGCATTGGCAAACCATTTCAATAAATATTGCCAAGAAAGTCGTGTGTGTTTCATTCCATATAATGATTCCTACGACCTTCAGTCATGAGGAATACGACTGTGAAGAAAAGGGGTTTTCTAGGAGTCCTCGATTATAATTATTGAGGTTGAATGTTTTAAGTCTGAAGCATCGATAGGTAAACTTTGACGAGTTACTTTTTGGTGAGATATGCGTTAACAGCATTGGTTTACCTGTCTATGAGAAGGATAACTTCAAATCAAACTGAAATTGTATTTACGCTGCGTAAGGCTTAGCTTCAAGTTACAGTAATTAGCTTGAAGTTAACTTATGCCTTACGCGGTGCATTCCTCCTATTCTTCAACACCCAAGACAAGGTGTTGTACCCAGTCGGGTTATAAGTTATGTCACAAATACTTATTGCAGCTCAATTTTAAAGCAGATATCTTAAACCGATGAGCTGAAATTTTGTATACAGGTTTAGCTTGGATGACAATGCATAGTTAGCTGTGTAAGTCGTCTAAGACGTCTTTGATGGGCTGACGACCATTTTAAAAAACTTACTATCTCGCCGAGATACCATCATGTGAAAAAGTATTTCAGCGGAGCAACGACTCGCGTTTCGCAATTTCTTCTATTAGGCTCATTTTGTATACGTCCTAGCTCCTGGACTAACTGCATTCGACGGTCAAATGACAGACGCGGCTAGCTGTCAACATCAGCCGGCGGCAGCCGCCAATGCGTCGACAGCACGTCGACGGCATGTCGACAACTAGCCGCCGACTTCTAACGTCGGCTGCAGTTACATACGTCGACAGCAAACTGCTGTTCGTGTGTAAAAGCTCTAACGATCACTTATACTTAAGAACATCGTTCAAACTTGTGTTCAAATGGAATTACCTACGATGATAGCAAAACATATTGTAGAGGTAAATTATACAAACTAACCTGCTTGCGGTTCGATAACGACTGATAATAACACGTGAACACTTCCGAAATTCGTAAATTAAAAAATCTAATTATGCCGCACCGGGTGAGCCATTACAAAATAGCGTACAGGTATAGCACCCCTGACCTTTCAAACCACTAACGGTTAAGTGCAATAAGTCATAATTTATCATTTTCGGAGTCAAAATTATATAATGATAAATATCTATGAATGGTCAACTACTGTTAATTCTTTATGGAAAAAATGTAATTTTTAATTATTGTGTTTATATTTGTGGTAAAATTAATGTCGATTAACCGAGTTTTTAAATTAAAACCAAGTAACTGCTTAAGGACTTCCAATACGTAAATTAAAAGAAAATTTATTTTAATAACTAAATCGGTGTTTTATTTACAAAATTGCGAAACTATTACTTAAATTTTGATGTTTTTGAGTTGTCTCGTTTTCGGACGGGCCGTGGTATTATGAAATCAGCGAAAGGTCGGGATTATCGCTATTTTATACGATGAGCGACACGTGTCGTAAAGTTTGGGCATTTTTTGGTACAGGTGGGGTCAATAACCTTTTGTGCAAGTTTAAATGGCGCGGACTATAATAGTCTATGGATTCCTTAATTTCCATAGAAACTGACATCAGTTTATTCTAACGTTTCCAAATTACAATATCCGTCTCTATTCGTTTATTTGGCACAAAGAGATATAGACTGAACTTAAAATTAGTCTTATAAATAATTGAATCAAGCCTCTGGGCTCGATCTCGTCTTACACTAAATAGATAGTTAAGTGTAATTAGTGTATTACAAGGGATGGTTTGATATTCGATAAAATTTTGAATTGATTCTTGTTCATTTAAACACATGGAAACACTAAGCAGCTAACGTAGTGATGCTCGTGTTAGCCTGGGCGCGAGCGTGACTAGCAAAGCCAAACTTGGTTTTGGAAGTCTGTTGCAGACATTGCAATAAATAGTCCTGCTTGAGTTGTAACATAGTAGTAGAAGTAGCACTTAGGGTCGAGTTCACCAACACATGTTCAATTTGTAAAGAGCCGTTATAATACTATTTGACATATTTTGTATGAGATTTTTTTATTTATTTAGTTTACCAGCAATTGATACACTATAGAATATATTGACGAAAACATAGATCAATGTACTAAGGGCACAATTATTTAAAGGTAACAACAGCATGCGCAGTATAAAAAGATGAGTAGGTAAAGAGAAAAATAAACCTGTCATACAATTAAAACTAACGAGAGAATTAGAGAAAAGAAACCCTTTTAAAACTATTTGTGATCCGTCTGACGGACTTCATAATTGAATTTGTGCAGTGAACTTCTAAACATATCAAAACCACTTTTGTTTTTGTTGGACTAATTGCGTCAAATATTTAATTGTGCCAGTCTATGATTACCGGTTGTTTTAAAATTGGTGAACTTGGGTCTTAGTAGGCTTGATCTGTCGTTCAGCTCCAGAATAGAAATGACCTAAAGCAGTGAAACAAAATGTAAGAATGTTTATTCTTGTTTGCAGGTTACGTTCAACGCAAGCAGCCGTCATCTTAGAAGATCCAGAAAGCTGAGGTATTGTATATTCTAATCATTATAATCTATGCGATTCAACATTCAAATGTCTAAAATAAAGTATACTATTATGTACTTACATAGTCCATCTTCTTTTATATTCATGTTAGAGAAGGCTCCTTTTTACACCTACTCAAATACTTGCCGTCAATATCCTAAACAAACCCACACCTTTGGACCTACTATCATTGAACACAAAATAACATTTGCTATCTAATTTTAAGGTTTGTTTAAAGAACTGTTTAGGAAACCTGAGAAGAAAATAGATACTTATAAAATTTTACTCAAAAGTTACTTCTATATAAAAGGGCCTCATAAGAATACAGGATGCTAGTGCATACAGCCTTATTCTTTATGGTGCGAATATGGCCATCAAACCTTCTACTTATACTATGGAGCCATCGCCGAAATCGTGAAAAAAATTTTGCGCTCCATACATCGTAATCGAGGTAGCGAATAATTTGCTGAAAGACCTGATTATTTTAAAGATTTCGGTCTAGACCCCATAGTAAAAGTTGTAGGTATTGATTGCTATATTCGCCTCATAAAGGATGACTAGTATGTATACACTTACGAATGGCCCTTGTAAATAGAAATAAGTTGTTGCGTAAAAGTACCTACCTATTTCTTTCTTACGATTTGTAAACAATTCTTTATGTAAACCTTAAGTTTAAATAGTAAAGGTTATTTTGTGTTCAGTGTAAGTAGATTCAAATGAGTAGGTTTGTTTAGGTGTTTCACTTTACAGTAAGTATTTGAGTAGGTGGAAGAAAGACCCTTCTCTTTCATTAACATAAAATAAAATAGATAGATATTTTTTATTGCACAATTGGAAATTGAAAACAAGGGTACAATGAATTTTAAAATTAAATTAATTCAAAATACATAGTAACAAAAAGGTCAGAAATATATTCACCCCCTTAAATGATAAGATTGTTTACCCTAACACCCTGTATGACCCCGTTAACTACAACTACTTGTAGTGTAACAAGTACCTAAGTGACCCGCCACGGACGCACGCCTGTGGGGGTCAACCACTAATCGAATTTATGCTTATTGCCTCACCTGACCGACCCAAAGAGGGCCCTTAGATAGTGATGTGCGTAAGATAAATGTCGATACGATGCGTGGTCAACAGTAATTTCAGTTATAATACGCTTCTATGTACAGTGCGTCCTACGGCTTAAACCACATGGAGGGAAATATCTAAAATATTGCAGATATACTCGTACGATTGTATAATCGTATTGTTTCAGTATTGAAACAATAATTAATTTTTGTTATAAAAAAACTGCATCCATCGATTCTTAAATAATCGACTATCCGCTTTGGGAATTAAACCCGCCAAATGGTAAAGCGTCAATCAAAAGGATTGCTTTTTTACCAGATAACATAGCATTAAGCAAAATTTTGTCGTGTCGTGATCGTTAACACCCAACTTACCTTCATGTGTTTTTGCAGATTTTAGTAGTTAAAAGTTGATAACACTAGGCCTGAATATAAATCTGTAATCTATTTTAATAAGTCGAATAGGTAACAAAACTATCGATACTTCACGACCGGCCTATTTGACAAGCCCACCCTACGGTTCCGTCCTTCCAATCAAACTTTAATCCCATAAATATAAGACCCAAAATCGATCACCCTTACAAAAACACCCCAAACGCATAAGGGTTAAAATACGTAAGCAATATTTTTCCAAGCCATGCGTTATGTGACCACATATCATATGACTTAAGATTAATTTCCTGGATGCTTTTTAATTAAAAACAAAAAGAGGCTATTTTTGGTGGATTAGGGTTGAAATACTATATTGGTTAAGGAGATTATCTTACCAAAGTACTTCTGCATCGAAGAGCTTTTAAAGAATAAAAATACTGGCAGTTTTGCCAGGTGATCAATTTTACATCAACTGTATTTTTGAATACTTTTGCGAATGCTGTTTTACTTACAATAAATCATTGGATTTCTATAGTTCAATGTATATGTATGTACAGCCGCACGTTAGACTACCCCAGTTTGTCCTTTAGACCGCCTCTATTCCCTACGTAATAGAAGCTGTTTCGTAGTTTAAATGGGTAGCCTGACGTGCTGCCAACTGTACTTTTTAAAGTAAGTATATTTCAAGACCATTTTTTATTTTCCTAACAACTAGCAGAAAAAGTAGTTACATAGACTTAATAATAAATGTAAACTAAAAATATTTAATACCGTCTGCCAGCTACGTACGTAAAGTGAAGAATTATAAAAACAGGTTATTTGCGTAAAAAGGGCATTCAGATGAAAAACAGTTTATTTAGCGTTGTCCGGCGTAATCGTTATTTTTGCATAACCACTTTTAAATTTAAAACGGCGACACACGGTGGTATATTTTGTGGGTATACACGGCTCCACATCAACCTACCCTGATCTGTCAAATTTCAGCCACCACACTTTAGCCTTACTTTGCTCATATACCCCGTTATTCCAAAAACTTAGAACCGGGTTTAAGTCAGGACTAAGCTATTAGCTAGCCAATTAAAAAGCGCTTCTTTATTAGGTTATGTCACGAATGTGCAATTCATTCCTCTATTGTCGGCTAATATTTGGACCCATTTTAAACCTGGTCTAATTTTTTATAATAACACCGATAGAGTTCCATAACATTTGAGATATTTTGACAGATTTGAGTAACATATTTGTTTCTTACGTGTACGCGAATATTCGAACTCATTAAAATTCTCCCTGTGACCACGAACGCTGTTAAGTGTTCGGAACGTCAGGTTTTAAATAAAATGTAAATAAATCGCGAAATACTCCGTATTTTTTTTTTATGAGATTTAGTTGATGCGGGGCCCACTGTACTATAACACGTTCAATAATGTACCCTTTTCCAAAGGCAAATAAATATTCATTTCATTTCATTTGTACGTACTTACACACACACTCGTTTAGTTTCATGAAACCTACTGTTGAACATAGGATTCCCCTGAACGGACGCCATTTTGTTTCTACCCGCTAGCTAGTTGGGTCATTCGTTCGTTATTCAAACAAACATACACCATTTTTGTTATAAATAATTAAATATAAATATTGGACAACATCTCATACATTGCTCAGATCCTAAAGTAAGTAGCTTAAGCACTTGTGTTATGGAAATCTGAAACAACGTTGGTATCACTACACCCAGACCCGAGACAAAATCGAAAATGTGAATTTCTATATTGACCCGACCAGCCGGGGATCGAACTCGGTACATCAGAGATGGCGACACCTTGAAAACCGGTCTGTGAGCTTTTCCGCTACGGAGGTCGTAGTCCCTTAATTACTGATTGTAGGTAGAATATGAACCATTGCAGTTTTAAGTTAGAAGCTTATTTTGACACACAAAATATAAATGTACCTATGAAGTGAAAAAGGAACTCATAATATCTATTCTTAAATTTTCTAAAAGGATTCTAACTAAAAAAATATTTGAAGAAACAATCGTCGCTCCCAGCGATAAAACCGCCTACGTTGTACCTGCCTACATGGTTTTGCTTTAATTATATGTTTTAAAAGTGTTTTCTGATTGCAATAAAAAGTATCTATCTATCGTCAGAAGAAAAAGTCTACAAGGCTCTTAATTCGATTTACAAAAAGAATACTTGTATTTTGTTTTGTCCTTACTTCGTATTATTAACAACTTAGTAGTTTAACACCTAGCAAATTGTGTGTAATGTACTGAAATTCAAGATACAGAACTGCGGGTTCTAAAAATAAGAAAATTAATGATGCTTACTTAACTCGGCTGCGGCGAGCACCTAACTGTGGAAAGACTAAGTAATGGAACGTAGCACAAATAAAAGAATTGCGAAAACCGATTCATTTACGAAGTGAACAATCGTGTACTAAGTAAAAGGGTAATCGTAAAATGTATTTATTTACACTTAAAATGTGAAGAACATTACTAAAATGTATTTTTAATGGACGCTTTTCTGTAAAATACAAAAAGCTTTGATTTCGTTTGCAGTAAGGTAGAGGTACTTTAATTTTGTTTTTACTCACAAAGCTTTTGATATTAGTACTTAAATTATGAGTAGTTTTTTTAAAACTTTCACTAAAGATAGCGTCAGTGGCGTAGTGACTAGCGGGTTGCTACCCGGCTAATATCTGTTGATATTATTCATTAAGCCTAGTCAGAGGCCCTAGGGTTGCTTTATAACATCTGACAGTAAGGTTGGTCACTTGCCTTACAGACACCCCTTTTTTTTTTTTTTTTTTTACGTCAGGAAATGCCTTACGCACCGTACCTCTCCGTCGGGGAACGAAGAGCCGTGTGTGGGACTCCCCCAGACTCGGGTATACCCACTAAAACCTGACGACGCCCGCCGCATGTGTTGGCTGTGACAGCAGGGGCCGCGGTATCTCAACAGTCCCACGACCCTGCCAGCGGCAACATCCGCCCTCTAGTTCAGAGGGCGGATCTCCACGGAGGGGGGAGCACCCCCCCTCCAGACGGCGCACTGGGCGTACAGTGCTCCGTCTCTCAGGAGGGTCCCTGGTGAATGGGCAGAGGTGTCCCCACACCGTCTGCCCGAGACCCTCCCGTCGGGGTGCCGCTCATTCTGGCACCGCGGCCCGAGCGCGCGCCCCGCGGGCGCCGAAGGCGGAGGGAGGCCGGGTCTCTTTCCCGGTCCCGTTCGGCGGCCTCTTTCTGCGACATCACCACGTCGCAGAAATGGGCCACCGCCTCCCAAGACACCAACCCTGCGTGGTGGAGTATGGCTCGTACTTCCTTGTAGTTGAGGTGAGGCCTTTGCCCAGCAGTGGGATTTTTATAGGCTAACTTTACTTTATAACTACTCGACCTATGCGGCTTGCCGGTCCATAATTTATGGCCGTATGTTTACGTTAAAGCTCTTCAGAGGGTCGTGAATACATTTACATATACGGGACGCTATATTTCGGGGATCCGTGCTGGGGGACTGCATCACGGTGTAAATGCTTGCAGATATGAATAAATAATTAAATCGTCTCTGTGTCGTACAGACAGAGATAATATGCTCTGTTTTTGTGATGGAAATTGGTATTTCTTTACCTACAAACTAATGTAAGAAAAGGTATATAAATAAACACACTTGCATCATACAATTATCAGCATGCAGTTAAAATAGAGTCTTCTAGTAGTAAAACTTTTTTCACACAGTATATTATACAAATGGCGGACTTAACGCTAAAATCATTATCTTCCAATCAACCATAGGTCCAAACAGAGAAATAACTGTATAGGTATGTTATCGTCGCGATCGCCCAGCTGAGTCGCGATCGGCGCGATAGCCGAGCGGAGAAAATTTCACTTCTTACCCAAAATCGTGAGTGTGATCCCCGCCTGTACCACTGAGTTTGTATAAAAATTTAAGTACAGTCTTTTCAAAAGATATCGCTGCCTAGGACGTTAGGACGTGAGTTAGTGACCGTTAGGACGGTAAAGGAAACATTGTGAAAACCTGCAGACTAGTTGGCTAGTGTCTGAAATGGAGAAGGCAAAGGCAAACCACTCCATTAAAATTGCCAAAAAGTCGTTGTGTGTGTTTCATTTCACATAATGATTACGACCCTCAGTCATTGAGGTATACGACTGTGAAGAGGTTATCGTAACTTGCCATAAACTGGTACCTGTTCCTTCAGTCTCATAATTCGGTGAGACGGCAGTCCGACATGACTGTAGAGAGATCAGGCGCAGGACCAACGGCTTAACGTGCTTTCCGAGGCACGGGGGTGTTAACACCACCAACTTCCTGACTCGGGAGCTGTGTCAGAGTTATTTTAAGACAGAAAAACCCAACACTTTGGGCCCGACCCAGAGGCCTTACTCCAGTTGACGATGTCCGTATTTTCCAATGTAGCTGTCCCTTTCACTCACGACATAATGACAAAACGAACGAGCGTGATAGCTAGACTCGAAAACACGATGATCTCAACAAGAGTAGGGCCTCAGGATTCGTTCGAACCCGGGACTTCGTGAATAGTGTGCTGACTACTAGACCAACGAGGCAGTCACAAAACTAAACATTGACGCCAGTCTATATCAAGAATATCAATAACTAGCGGTCCCCCGCGACTTCGTTCGCGTAAATTTAGGATTTTCTGTGGGCATTGTTAGGAGCGGAGTATTTTTTTAAACTGTGATATCTTTGAAGATAAGAATCAAAACGCGTGTGAATAATATGAACATATTAATTATAACGGTCCCCCGCGACTTCGTCCGTGCTTTTTGATTTAACTGCTTCCCCGTTGATTTCTAGGTAGGTATCATGCATTTTATAGCTCATACAAAGCGTTCCCCGAGAAATAAGCTATATAACACAAAATATTTTTTTCAAATCGGCTCAGCAGTTGCTGTGATTAGCATGTTTAAACAAAAAAAAAATCATGTAATGTGAGATATGGTGCAACCGACGGTTAGTATAGAAAAAATAGCAGTCTCCGAGGACTTCATGCGCACCTATTGATTTTAATCCATTCCTGAAAGACATAACGTTATTTTTTTAAGTTACCTATCTTATAGCCTTGCTAGATACGTTGTACCTTACAGAAAGGTTTTCTTTTTTTAAATCGGACCATGAATAGGTAATTCTGATCTGAGATAAGTGCATTCAAACAATCAATTAGACAAAAGTCAAGAAGAAATCAGCAATGTTAAAGTACTATCCTGGTAGTGGATTATGTAACTTTGAATGAAATGATTTCAATCAAAGTTTTGTTGCTAAAGTTGGCCATTCACGGCCAGTTATACTAATTAGTCGGTCTGAGGTACGACCAAAATTTTACGTTTTCAATATCGGTAATAAAAATCTAGGCTATAGGCATAAGTACTAAAAAAGTAACTTAACGTTATATTTTTTTTTCCACAATTGCCCATATTTTACCGGTCCTAAGACCTTCTCGGCCATTTTACCCACTAAATTAAAAAAAAACTAAAAGTCCCCTTTGCGTGGGGAATTGTCCACGTTCTAGCAGCACTGAATGAAAGTCAGTTTTCAAATTATTTTTATGTTAGTGAGTGGAGTCATATTTTGAACTGACAGTGAATGGCCAGCTTAACAGAGTAACTGAAGTTGTCAAATGTGACATTTTCATGCGATTTCAATCCTGAATTGTTAGCAACAGAGTTACGTAATTAGGCCCCTGGTCACTACCGCCTTACCACGATAGCCAAAGAAAGAGCATTGCGTGTTGTCGTATTGTTTGTACAAGCGACAATAGGTGAGTGTAGTTAAGGCAAGCGGCAGAGACCTCTTTGCTTGGACTTCAATTCAAAACATCGTACGTTCTAGTAATTACCTACTTACTTATTAAGTTATTGGGAAAAACTCAAGCTGACCCGCCAGTTAAATACGTACAGCGCCATCTATATCTACATTATAATATTTTGTTGCGTCTTTTAATTTCTATTCGACTACATTATCCCATTACAATTTTTCTGCATGACTTATAGATATGACTGGGGGAGAATACTTTTAGCATTGAGTCCACCTTTTGTACACTGTTCTAAGTGCAATAAAGTTTTTAGATAAAAAAATAAATCTATTGACGATATAGCAAAAGGCCAACTTTGCTGCCGTTCTAACTTCGATACAATATTATATTACTCGTGATATTTTTTTAATGGTATGTCCGATTTAAATAATTCAAAAAGTAATTTACAGGTACTGATATAGCCTTGAATATGACGTGATTCATTTGGATAAGGATTAATACCGACATACTGAAACTGTGGCTTTCTTTTTGCCGCCGCAAAAAAATCATATTTTTACCAAAAAAGGAGTTATTGTGACTTAACTGTTATAGTTCGACATATGTTATCGCTGACTTTATTGTAGATAATGATGTCTTCTACAACACTGTAGAACATTACTTTGCTCTATTGTCAATAGTTTTCGCAGCGTTCGCAATTTAATGATTTTCCTTTTACACCTTTGGTTACATAATCGAAGTTTTCATACGGAACCCTAACTTCTTTGATAATGTAATATAGCCTATGTCCATCGCAGATAATACAGAATTCTAATGGTGAAAGAATTTTTCAAATCGGTTCAGTAGTTTCGGAGCCTATTCGTTGCAAATAAACAAACAAACAAACAAACAAATCTTTCCTCTTTATAATATTAGTATAGATAACTGTTTGATTTTCGTGCTAACAACGCAATCGCGATTGTAAACAAAATAAAATCATCCAATCATTGGGAAAGCCAAACCGAAATTTCCTTCAACGTTAAGGGAAAGTGGAAAAATAAACAAAACAGACCTGTTTCACCCACATACAATTCAAAGTTCGTTCACCTTTATTTCTCTTTCAAAAAGTCTTAAACTCACAATAATCGTTGAGTCGCGCAAAATTGATCCTTATTGATCGGTGTGAAAGATGCACCCAAATAGACACATAGCGTCTTCGGAATGCTAGGGGTAGGGTGTATAATTTGAGCAAACAATGTATTGCAAAATGACCGAGGATCGGCAACGGTAGCCCCTGCCAAGGGACTCATAGATTCTCAAAGTTTGCTGAACGAATGACCTGGCGATGAGCGAATGGATATTGAGTTTCAACGGCAGAAGTTTGTGATTTATCGTTTGGGTGTTTTATGCTTTACCAAATATTTTTTCGGGATGTCAGATTCTAATGTTTGTTTTTGATGAAATATTACCGAATAGAATGAAATATTAATGTTAGACGTTGGCGTTCATAAATCACATGATTTATGAATATAAAAATTGTACCATAATGCTAGTATATAGTAGTATATTGAAACTAATATCATTTAACTCTAATTAGTTACATAAAAAACGAAAACACACGTGTTAGGTAAGTGTGTTATTAATTTTATCTTTCTTATAATTAATTTTAATTAATTTTTACACGTTTATTATTCTATAAGGACGAATTAACCCTGCTAATAAAATATGATTTCCGCTAACGTTATTTTCATACAAAATGTAAATTACTAAAGACGCAATTAATTAATTTCGTAAAACACCGAAGTTTGTGTTATCTTGAACAAGTTTGTGCCGGAAGTGCCACTGCTTTTATAGGATTAAGTTTGCAAGTCCTCTGCACACTTTGCACTGTACTCTGCACACTGTGGTAGAGCTAAGAATTTGATGTTCTTCTTTGTAACTGAATCTGAATAAAAAAATATAATATATAGGCTGTTAAGTGTATATTATATTTTTGGGTCTGTATCTTAACATTATTGACTACAAGACGATATAGCATACGTTTAGATGGAGTTTCAAAGTTGGCGGTATAATACCCCCGTTTCTCGAAAACCACGTTAAGCCGTTGGTCCTGTGCCTGATCTCTCTCCGGTCATGTCGGATTACATGCCTTCAGCGAACTATAAGAGTGAAGGAACGGACAGTCCATCTGTGCTGCGTACATACTTGTGCGCTATAATGTCTCACACGCAGTTGGCTATTCTTGGTTGAGATCGGCTGCGGTAGTCGATTGACGTAAGAGGCGTACCTTTCAGTTTTCAATATGATACATTTCGGCAAGTGTACCAAGAAATTACACTATGATCTGAATTCCTTTAAGAAAAGCGTGAATAGGCTATTACTAGACAGAAATGACCCATCCTTGGCCACATGTCTGCCTATTAATAAAAAAAATGCCCAAATGTTATTTTTGAGGCTAGAAATTTTCTTCTGAAGCGAAACAGCAGTCTTTTTGCCTGGTGCTTTGTGTACTTCTTAAAATAAATTATCGATTTGTTTAAGTTATGACTCACAATGGGCATGAAACGGGCATAAAGTTTGGGGGCCGGTGACAATGACCCTCTCAATATTTCACGCTACATTGCATCCCAGGGTAATATCGTCGCGTCGCGGTGTATTTTACGCGTCCCTTCAACAGGGCTGTCAAAAACTTGATAGATAGAATAGAAAGTTAGAATATAATAAAATATATCCTTTTTTAAATATAAATATCGTACTTATTTGTATGGGATGCTGTTTGTGCAAAAGTATATTTTGCAAAATTTTAATAAATTAGAATGTTACTAAATAGGTATATTTTTTTTCTATTTTGATATTAATTTCAGGCTATAGCTTTCTAACAGCGAGTTATGTCTCTTACAATGACAATAATGTTTAAATAAGTGTAGTTAGGCATAACAAACTATACTATTTTAATGTTGTTAATTTTATACATTATATGAAGATACTAGAGGTATGCGATATTATCTTTGTTGATATTTTGTAAATTAATAAACAAAAAAAATAGTAAGTGGCAACCCTAACTCTCCTAGCTTGGTACACGCCTGCCGGACGTTTCCGGCATTGTTTGCGCTATTTTATGAAGATTGCTCAGTATCGATGGCCAGGCGCTGTCAGTTTTTACAAACTGCGCACAAAATCGTAGACAAAAAAGAATGTCAGTTAAACTTGTATATGAGTTTTATTGAAAAGATATCAAATCATCAAAGTTAAAGTTTGAGAAGCTAAAGTTAAAACAAGTTTTATTACAAAATATCCACATTTCTTATTAGTTAATAATATAACTGGATAAGAAAGGTTTTCTTGCAGAAAATTTGTGATATTCTATCACCCAATTAAATCCCTGTTCTCATCTACCCCCACACTCCTGTATCCCGCAGGGCGAGATCTCAAATTACGGTCGGATTATAGTATCCTTCCTGAACTTTTCACCATGAAATCTGTCAGTAAATGCACAAGGAGGTACTTGTGGCGCAGTGGCGGCAGCGCTTTGGTAGTAATACTAAAAGTCAAGCAACCCACGGCGCGGTCGTGATCGGATGGGTGACCATTCCGACCATTTAAGTGACGTCCATGACAAGCATCTCCGTGCTTCGGAATGCACGTTAAGCAGTTGTTCCCGGCTAATATCTGTGGTACAAGTATTAGTCGTTAAGCTTAGTCAGAGGCCCTAGGGCGGCTTGATAACTTCTGACAGTAATGTTTGTCATTTGCCTTACATACACCCCTCCACAAATCCGCATTGAGCCCGCGTAGTGAAGTATGGCTCGTACCTCCTCATAGTTGAGGTGAGGCCTTTTCCCAGATGTGGGATCTAATAGGCTGACTTTACTTTATCCAGGTTGTGATAAATTTTCATATTGATACTGAATGCGGCAGTAAAAAATAAAATCGCCCATTAAACTTTATCTACGAGCGAAATGTAAGGGGCTGGCGTCGCGTAAATACTAAATATTATCACATAAATTACTTTTGCGGCTCTTATTGCTTTGTTAGACGCGTATTTTCTGTCGCTGTGTGTGCTAAAATGTTATTCAAATGCTATATTTTAGTAGCAATTTTGTAACGATAAGTAAAACTAAAATCATTTTGCCTCACCGAACTATGCCTGTTAAAGCAGTGTTAACTTGCGAATGTGCTATTAACTAGTCTCATAGTTCGGGGCGATGTCCCTTCGGCCGTAAATTAATTTGGAACTGCCCTAGCTGATTAGATTGGGCGGCCATTTTACAACTGCTTTATTTGGACTGTCTCGGCTGATTGAGAAAAAACGTAGTTTTTGGTTACATAAAAAAACCGGCAAAGTGCGAGTCCGTGCAAACTTCACAATTACGCGTTTATTACGGAAGGGAATCGAGTCTTGAAAGTTTTTTGACCCTATTACTTTCTTTTACCCGTAAAATTTTAAAACATATTTTATGATTTTAAACGTCGAGTAGTGTCTATCCTTGTTATTACAAAAACTTAGTACCGGGTGTAAGCCAAGACTAAGCTATTAGCTAGCCAATTAGAAAAGCGTTGCTCTATTAGGTTATCACGAATGTGTCATTCATTCCTCTGTTGTCGGCTAATATTTAGATCTAGTTTAAATCTGGTCTATTTTTTTGGAATAACACTGAAGTTTTGATACTTTTGGGGATGTATGAAAAATGTGACATGACGTATATTTTTGCGAAACCTGAGTGTTTGAAATTAATTAATTATGCAGTCTTAAAGTACGGAGCCCTAAAAACCTGAATAAAATCAATGCATAATACCATCCCTTAAGTTTACGAACTGCAATCGCTCTTGTATACAAGATACAAGTACAGTCGTCAGCACAACTGGCACCCGATTTGAACTACGGCACAAGCTTTTATTTCGTAAGGAATAGAGGCTTCAATGTCATCATGGTGTAGCCTGACGTGTGTACAAGAAGGGACGGCATCGTACGCTACTGAGCCACGCTGAGTGCTCAAATGATGATAGCGGCGTGTTCACACCTGGCTCCTGTCAGATAACTAATTTCTACGACTCTTGGTAAGAGCACAAGAATGTAACTTTGACAAACTTGCACGAGGGATCCTCCACTTCTCAAAATGTAAGTTTTCACGAAAGTAGTAAAAAAGAAGAAAGAAAGAAGTAAAAAAAAAATCATTTTTTCATGCATGCAGACCCACAGGGTGCACTAATATACGTCCCGATATGTTTTTAAGTCCTACCATAATACGTAGATCCTCAAGCAAGAGAAGCGTCACCAGATCTCTAGTGCAGTATATATTATTTGTCCCGAAAAGAGCGTGAGTGAACACAAACGGTGGTACTTACTTTTACCAAAGTATTTTTATTTGGTCATCCATTATTAGTCTCACCGAGTATCTAGTTAATTACCCGACTGCGGAAGGAGGGTTATGTTTTTCGTAAGTATAATTTAGTAAAATTGTTTGGTACGACCTATAGCCCAAACGGCTGGATAGTTATTGTCATTTGAGGTGTTGTTCAATTCATCGGAATCGTGGTAGTGACACAGGCTATATACTTATACATATATATTTTTAAAATGGCGCCCGCAAATGGAAACAAAGGGGGGAGGGTGGATTGATTTTTTACTTACCATAGCAATAATGGATAAAAAATACCATTTTAAAAATATCATATTTTTTGCAGTCGGGTGTTTTGTCTTTTTCCATAATTATGTTTGCTTGATATTGAACAAAATAGCTCTGTGAGTGTTAAAAAATCTTAAAAGCTATTTAATAAATTGTGCTGTTATTGCATTCCGCATTTCTAAAAGAAATGAAAAATCTTTTTCTTTATATCTGGCTAAACTGTAAAAGCATCATATTTCATAGCAGCCTTCATTGTTCCATAAATTCCGTCCGTACGTTAGTACATCGATGTACAGTCGGCAGCACGTCAGGTAACCCATGTGAACTACGAAAACAACTTTTATTACGTAGGGAATAGAGGCGGTCTCAAGGTTAAAGTGGGGTAGTCTGACATGTGGCCATGTGTACGTCGATGTTATTAAGTAATATACGAGTTTACGGCGGGATTACATGATGGGTCGACGGGTTACAGCCAGTGCGACCATGAATTTTGGGGTAAATGTGAGACAGGGTAGCGGAATTTCGTAAGAACACACTTGATTGAGTTAAGGCCAAGATCATTCAAATCGACCTATTTTTGTTGGAGCCTTAAGGCATGAAATAGCCATTGTTTTAATCTAGAAAAAAATATAGATGTTGGTATTCATGGAATGTTCTTTATTATTTTAGGTTTAAATCACGACCATTATTACTTCTTTCACTCATAACAACATGCAAAGATAGGTCATTTTATGACTATTTTTTTTCAAGTTTTACTTAAAGATTATTAACACTTAAAATATCGCCGGCATCATTGGGGAACATTTGCTCATAGATCCTGCCCTTAACGAGATAGTACCAAATATTTGGAGCTGAAGTTAGATTTTTCACTGTCTCTGGGTTATCAAACCCACCAACCACTAACTAACCCACCAATAACTATTGGGAAGCAGGACACTACTCTTCTTAACTCTCAATTCAATATGCGTGCAGCGTGATTTGCTAAAACATGTCATGTGATAATATATAATGTGCGTTTAAAAGGCTAAGCACTATTTTTTTTGTTACAAGTGTGGTTGTTAAAAAACCTACCTAAACTATAATGGTGAGTAAATATAGTATAGTTTGTAAGTTGGTTTTGAAGATTCTTTTGCCAGTAAAAATCCTCATTATTCCTCAGTGACATAAACATTTTTTTCATTCCACAACATAGTTACAAAGTTGGTGCAGCGGGTCGCTAGTTATTACTATTTTATCCTTTCAAATTCTTTCAAATAACAGTCTCCCTAGCCCAAGTAGCTTTACGGTTATGCAAGCCACCTTTATCACTTATTTTTATGCATCCACTTCAGGTTGGGACTTTGAGATCTTTCTCAGGTAATTCTTAAGTTATATTTGTTAAGTCAGGTGGTTACTTGTTTGTAATAAATATGATAATTAGATGGCACTCATTACTGAATTTAAAGTATTGTCAAAAGCAGAATTATTGAAAATACTGGTAAGTAGCCAGAGGCCCTAGGGCGGTTTTGATAAAATCTGAAAAAAGGTTTGTCACTTGCCTTACGGACATAATATAAGGCGTGGTGGAGTATGGCTCAACAAATCATACCATCTCATAGTTGAGGTGAAACCTTTGCCCAGCAGCGGGATGTATACAATAGAATATTAATTTATTTTGTTTGCTATTGAAGAAGGTGTACACAGGATTGATAAGTAATAGTAAACGAACGCCTATCCAGCCATTAATAATGCATGCAAGTGCAAACAACAAATAATTGTGAAAAGTTTAATGCATTTATTATTAATAATATTAATACTGATAATGAATTAATGAAATTTTTACTTACGCGAGCAAGAATGACTTGTGTTGTCAGTAGCAGGTAGGTAGTTAAAAACTATAAATTTCCAATAAAATTGCCTAAAAATTAGAAATTAGGAGAAAAAGAAAACTTAATAATGAAACGTTTGAAAAGATTAAGAAAACATTCCATGTATGCTAGCTTTTTCATTTTAAGTTGACATAGGTGAATTCTATCTAACCACAAAGACCGCAGTGTTGTTTCCGCCCAGAGCCGGCTTAGGGCTCCTTAGAACGTAATCCCAGGGTTGTCCACAGGGCAAACAAGTATACTACTGATGTACAGTCGGCAGCACATTTTGTTACCCATGTGAACTACGAAAACAGGTTTTATTACGGAGGTAATAGAAGCGGTCTCAAGTGGGGTAGTCTGACATGTGTACGGCCGTGTACGGCCGGCCGTGTGTACTAACTAGTGTAGTAGGATAATTTACGACTGTGTAGGGAAGCGTATAGCTTAAGCAGTGTTCTAAGTGAGATGAAAGAAACTATACATTAAGAAATTCCTTACAACGCCTTATCTTTTGATAATATCGTTAATATTAAACTATCTACTAATTAAAGCAATTATGCCATGCTTCATCACTCCAACACAATTTTATTTACTTACCCCTTTACTAATATGTGAGTGGTTGACCAAAAAGGGACCTGGAGGGATTGGAAACCGTTATTTATTTATTTTGAATTTTTGAATCTGTGGTTTTTTAGCTTTGTTTTGGTCTAACCAGAATATTTTTAGGCGCCGTAGTTTTTTATGATTTTTTTTGTGACCCGAGGCAGTTTTGGAAAAATTACACCAATCAATAAATAAATAAAAATCGTAGTCGCCAATAACGTAGTAAACGCAAACACGTGTTGACACTCACTAATGAAGTCGCTTACAGACATAAAGCATGCTGTGCCTTCCGCCCGCGCACGAGTCGATACGTGTTTCTACACAAACTTCAAAAGCGATTTACTCGAAATCAATTATTTTCCCTTGACGTCCCTGGTCAACCACTCACATATAATGAATAAGCCTCTGCTATAACACTTGTATAAATATGAGACATGTGAGGAGTTCAGAAAAGAAGACTCAGCTGGTACAACTTGATTTATGTCGAAACTAGTGGCTGCTCGCGACTTCATCTGCGTGGACTCCATATACAAATTGACTTATACTCTTATCACCGTCCAGTAACTGTGGTCTCTCATTTGTACTTTATCTTATGGTGAAGAGAGGTCACCCTGTACCACTAAATGTAATCCTATATTTAATTGTGGACTTATAGCTAGTTAAATAATAAACTAATCACTGAACCGCCACCTTACTTTTATTTCGAGTGAAAATAAGTTTAAGGAACTGATTAACTCTTCTTGTGAATGCAATTTACACAAAAACAACTTAATATCAGTATATACTTTCTATCCGTAGATATGTTACTTCGTTCATACAACGCAACGCGGCAAATATTCATTATAAAGGCCTTCCCAAAATTCAACATCTTCTTTATCGGGATGTGATTTGGCGGCCAGCTGGTTGCCGATGTCCAAGTAGTCTTGAGCTTCAACGCTGAACGGAGTCCATGTTACTCCAAGACAGCCGTCTGGTGTCGGATTCCTGAAAAGAAAAAACACCTGACTGCTTAAATTGTTATATTTTTGAAACGTTATTTTTACTGGCTTTATATATATTGCTATCGTAAGAAAAAAATCAATCCCCCCTCACCCCTTTGTTTCGGTTTGCGGGCGCCATTTTTTAAATATATAAACCTTTTGTCACTACCAAACTACTAAAACATAACCCTCCATACGCAGTCAGGTAAAAATTATACTTTTTGGTTGGTTAAAAAATCGTGTAGTTAGTCGTTTCATATTTTTGCGGCCAATATCTCTACAATTATGTCGGATTACTGTCTCGCTGAACTTTGAGAACAAAGGAACATACAGTGAACCTGCGTGCCAAACACCCACTTGGCTGATACTATTAGGTCTTTTAAAATCAATAACATTCCTTTTAGGATGTGATTGCTGTAATAACAGCAGCAGAATCACTAAAGTTGTTCATCAGAGTTGTTCTATTGAACAACTTTTACTATCGGACCAACATCGAAACTTCAAAAAAAAATGATGATTTTCACATAAAGACTGTAACAGCTGGTCATCATCATCATCCTCCTAGCGTTATCCCGGTTGTGCTCTCGCACGCGAGGGCCAAGTCCGCTGATCATGATCCAAGTGGCAGATCACAGATCAGGTAATTACAGTACTTACAGGTAGTTACTGTAACAGCTCATCAGAGATTTAAAATAAAAAGGTGTATTTTTCGCTAATTTTCTTTGAAGGTGCTTGTGCTCGTCGAATGCAACAACTTTTATTACGGGTTCAGAATTAAAATACTGATATTTTACCTACAATACCTCAAAAGCGGTCAGAGATCAGCTGGTTAATTTATTTTCAATGTTGTTCCCATAGTAAAAGTTGTTCTATTGCTGCTATCTTAATCACCCCTTAAAAAGAATGTAATTGATTTTGTAAGACCCTGTATATCTCCTGCGCATTCGGTTTAACACTTGGCTAGGAGGACAGTATTAAGGAAGAAAATACATTTGTTATTAATGGGCATCACATAACACAATATTATTTATTTACATACGAATTAGTTTAATGTGGTGGAACGTCCAATGAATTATTCAAAAGCATTTATTCTCTTGAAACGATTACATCTCGTTTCATGTCATGTAGTTTTGTTTGTGTCATACTAAGTAGTTGACTTACCCATGTTTGGCAAAATTGGTCCATAATTTTGTCACATTGTCAATTAACTTGAAAGTCTCTGAATTTTTGTCTATTCTTTGATCAAATATTTTCGCAGAAAATAAGTATGGTAAATCATCCATGTGACATACGATCGACTTCCCCTTCAAAAGTTCGCCTAGTCCAAAAAAATTCTTCATCTGGTTTCGTTCAGATTTACAAGTGAACTTGTACAAATACGTTTTAGTTTTCTTTGAGTAAAATTTCGCCCATGATATTATTTCAAAAATGAAGAAGTCAAAACCTATAAATCTCATAACCTCATTAATGGTATCTCTTGAAGCGAAACTATTTTTTATGTAAAATTGCTTCATTTTTCTCGCTATCACTAATTGATCTTTTAATGGACATTCTATTGACATTTGTTTTGAGACGTAAAATTCAACGTAACTATTAATAAAGTTGAACAATTTGTCTACATCTCCAGCATATTCATTAATGCCCAAGCCTACAGCTCCTTCATGTTCCGTATACCCAACAATTACTTCTACGTCATTGTTCACGTTATTTCGCAAAATATCAAACACGTCTCCATAGAAGAATCTTTCTTGATCACCAAATTTCTTTTCATCCACTACTCCGAAAAAGAGTTGATAGGGTTTTCGAGCTAGCGTCGCATGTGGTGATAAATTAATAAGTCCTTCTATCGGATATTTTTTGAAGGATTCGTAAAGTTCTTTATCATCTTCAGAGAAGCACCCTAACTGTCTCGCTAGAGCCAAAGCAGTCTCGCGCGGAGCAAACGCTGAGGACCAATAGCAGGCTGTGGATCCACTCTGAAGTATAGCTTTCTTAAACAGTCCTTTAGACATAGATGACAACAAATGAAACCCGATACTTCCAGCTCCAGCACTTTCACCAAAAATGGTGACATTTTTGGGGTCTCCTCCGAATATGCTAATGTTCTTTTGTACCCATTTGAGAGCGAGAACCTGATCTTTCATTCCCGCGTTTCCGGGAACATCTTCGGTGTCCAAGCATAGGAATCCTAAAACGCCTAGTCTGTAGTTGAGAGTCACTAGGATGACGTCATGTCTGACGAGAAATTCTGGGCCGTACATGTCGTCATTGCCACTGCCGAGGACATAGCCGCCTCCGTGGATCCAGACCATAACGGGAAGGGAGGAACTCGGATTGAGATTAGGAGTGTACACGTTAATATAGAGACAGTCTTCGCTGCCACGTGTTATCTTTTGTAATATTTCTTGCTGACAGTTGACGGATCCAAACTCTTTAGCCGAACGCACACCTTTCCAAGGCTTGATAGGTACTGGAGGCTGAAAATATTCAATGCTAGTAAAATCCAGTAAGTATAACAACTACCAACGCCTTTGTCAATTTCATTGTTTATATCATTCTACCGATCATCAACTAGTTGCTCAAGAACTGTCCTGGAGGAAGCAGTCTTCCAAATCGCTCTTGTCAAAAATTAAATCTACTTCATTTTTTTACATCAAATTACTGAATGATTAAATCCATTCTGATCTAAAAAAATAAATTGATTAAATTCTTGTCTGAATCTTATTTAATAGAAATCAGTAATGTGTATGTGATAATAATCAAACGAGAATAAAATATTTTTCCATGTCATTACATATAAAAAGAATTAATAGTTTATTGTTTTTAAAATAAATTTAAATCTTAAGATCCATCTGAAATAATTAACAGGCCTTATCTACCTTTGAAATTAGAAATTTGTATGAACTAAATTAAGTAAATAATAAAATATCTCTAACTACTTGTTTTTTTTGGAAAATGACTGTTAAATAGGAAAAAGCTATTGATATTTATTTCTCACCATAAACAAATACAATGTTGTCTTAAATAAGCAAAAGGTACCTAAAAATTAAATTAAATTACATTGACATCAGTAGATACACATAGGCAAGATTATGGCGGGCTAACACCTGAAGGATGGCTCCGGTCGCTCAAAATGTCAGCCATCCACCCCATAGAAAGGTAAAGTATAATGAAAATATACTTTGTCCAAGTACTTAATCCGACGACATATTGGAACAGGTATTTTCAATGACTTCCCTCTATGTAATATGCACTAATACAGGTTTTAAAAAACTTGGAGACACATTAACCATTGATTTATATACAGTGTGTCCGGGTTTCGACTGGCGATAATTCATGCGCTATTAGATCATCAAATTTTATTTTCAAAAACTCCCATGTTCTGATTCATTCATGTCTCACTCCCCCCCTCTTGAAACGGCAGACATTTTAATATTTTTTTAAAAATGCTATTTCTATGGATCTGGAGGTCCTGAAAGTTATGAAAATGATTCTTTTGGAAGGTAACGCCTATCAAGTAAAATAAAGATCAATTCAAAATTATTAACCGTCATAGATGAAAAAAAAAAAATAATCAATCTTGCTAAAAATTTAAAACAATAAAAAAATTCAAACCCAAAAATGCATTTTTTTCTTAATTTTTTTTTTAATTTTCATTAAGATTATGTCTTTAAAATGTCGTAAATATAAGCCCCTTTAATTATCGCTAGTCGAAACCCGGACACTCTGTATACATATAATAAATCAATGGTTTATACAAAAAAATGGAAGTAAGAAAAAATATGAGTATTACCTACGTTAAAGTTGTTATTAATATAGTATAAAGTTATTAGTAAAATTTACAGCGAAAATTTTGATAAGAAACAACAATTTCACAGCACTCAATTTTAATGACAATTCCAACTGACCTTGAATCTCAGATTCCCGATTGGAGGTTCAGCATACGGAATACCTTTAAAGCTGTAATATTTTCCTCCGTACTCGTTATTCACTATTTCCCCCTCGAGAGCACCATCTTCTATGCAAACATGTGCCATTATACCTTATTACTTACTTAATAATTGTCGGTTATAATTGTCTATTAATAATTTTGAAGATAATTGGCGCAAGCGTCTTTGCGTTGTAAATTGCGTTGCTGAATGATAAAGCAAATGTTATTATATACTTTATAAACAGAACATTTACCATATTTTAGGCTGAGTCACAAGACTTGATCATGTAGTTCGATTTTCATAATCTTTTGTTAGAATTGTCTCTTTTATAAATAGAAGAATAACAAAAAATCGATATAGGATGTACATTTAAAATAGGAGATAACAGTTTTTATATTCATATTCATTTATTCGCATACTAAGTATTACATAAATGTTTGTTTACAGCACGTCTTATAGTTAATCTGGAGATCGTGCACACTAAGTCGATGGAACCAATAAGTTTATAAATAAATAGCAGATCCCCGCGACTTCGCCCGCGCCAAAAGTGGAGTGTTTCGTACAAACTTTCATCCCCCATTTCATATCGTGACAAAAAGTAAGTATGTCCTTCCCAGGGTCTGAAAGTTTATCTGTAAATTCATCGGTACAGTAGTTTTGGAGCCTATTAAATACAAACAAACAATCAAATCTGTCTCTTTATAATATACAATATTAGATTAAAAGAAATTATATAAAAAATATCAATTTAAATTAAATAAAATTAAAAAGAAGAAAAATTATTTAAACTGGGCAAAGGCATTTCTTCTTTCACGTTCATACTTTGAACCTCCAATAGTCTCCTATCGTTCGTTGTATTGGATCTGATTACGGCGTTCAAAATCCACGATCTCTTGATGATTCACGCTCTGATAGGTTGAATTTTCAAAAATCCTGAAACATTTAAGTCATTCTTAATAAGAAACCAAATGGCTTAATACCATTTATTGAAGAATTAACAACTTACAAACTTAAGCAATAGTTGGAGCTGGGTTGGACAAGGTTTTTTTACTGTAATGTGGGTCAGAGAGTGTGTTTGTGTAATAAACTGACATACACGGATAGCAGCTACTGGTAAACGATCCTTTGCAAACATGTCATATTTGTCGGCTTATATTGATTTTAGCCAAAACGCTTTTAATAAGGAAACGAGCCATTCTGATTGATTGACGCAATAGGGCAGCAGGAGGTCATTAGAAGAAGAAACATTATATTTGAGCTCTATTTACAAAATAGTTAAGTAATTTAAGTAATAATAATAATGTCTTCCTAGCCGAATTTCGACTACGGCCTATCTCAACAGAGATTAGCCAACTGCGCGGGACATATTATAGTGCACAAGTGTGTGCGCAATACACAGGTGCACTCTCTGATCCTTTACTCTCATAATTCGGTAAGACGGCGTCCGACATGACCGTAGAGAGATCAGGCGCAGGACCAATGGCTTAACGTACTTTCCGAGGCACGGGGTTGTTAACAAAACCAACTTCCTGACTCCGGAGTTGTGTTTGAGTAATTTCAAGACAGAAAAACCCAACACTCTCGGCCCGACCCGGGATTCGAACTCGGGATCTCGTGGATAGTACCCAGCAAGCTGACCACTAAACCAACGAGGTAGTCAAGTAATTTAAGTAACAAAATATGAAATTATATTAATATCAGAACATGAAATACTTTAAAAATCAAAATTAGTTTTTTTTAAAGTTTGTGCAATCTAAAACCAAGGTTCAGTTGTATATAACTTGAGACTGCTTTACTTTCTACAAACTTATTTTTTTCAACCCACGACGAAAAAAGACCGGAGTGTTATAAATTTAACGGGTCTGTCTGTGTATATCTGTTTGTGGTGTCGTACGTAGCTCCCAAAATTACGGATGAACCAATTTTCGTTTAGTTTGTTTTATTGTGGCATAGATAAATTTATCTGTGTTGCCATGTTCGATGAAAATCGGTCCAAGATGGCTGCCGCCACTTCGGATTACATATTTTGGTACAACCATAAGGGAATCAAATGAAAAGGCTTGACTAGTTTGTGACAAATTTCAAATCCATGATGGCCGCCACCCACAAAAAGGCCAATTGCATTTTTTTCATCTCTTAACTGCTATGTAAGTAAGTTTAAATAGCCCATGTCCGTAGATGGGGGGCCGGAAGACTGTAACACAGGGTAAACTAGTACAGGTTCGCTCCCTCACTCTGGCACGTTTATATATTATGCATGCTTTAATACTATAATAGTATTTAAGATAATGATAATATTATTATTTCTCAATTATGTATGTGCCATTTGGTTATTGGTTTTATATGAATGGGCTTGACTAGTAAGGTACAATATAAAAAAATTGGTTTAGGCGGTTTAAAAAATTAAAATATAAATAAAATTACAAATTTTAAATACCCCTAACGCAAAAAAGAATAGCGATTATTTAAATAGTCAAAAATAATACGACACGATAAGGTTGATCGCTATATTGTCGGGGCAGGGTACCGCCTAATTTTAGACTCAAAAACAACAACAACAAATTTTGCTATATAAGTATGTATCCCGCCGCGACATTATAGCAACCAACATAATCGTGTTTTACTATTTGAACTTCTTAAATATTCGCTTTTCGTTTTTGCATTGGGGATTTTTTGAAATATGCAAATTTTTATTTTTAAATATCAAACATCACTCAAACCAAATGAAGAAAAAAGTAGACACTTTGACAAACATACCATGACACAAAAACGAAAAATAAGATACATTATCATTATTTTCGTCTAACCTTGCCGCGCTTGTAGCCTTGATGCAAATCTAATGGCGATCTCTTGACGACCGTCGTGGTCTAGTGGTTCGCGCTCCTGACTACAAAATCAGGTCGCAGGGTTTGAATCCCCAAGAGGCACATTTTTGTGCATTTGTACCTAAGACAGGAATGTTTATAAACGTATTTATGTATGTCTATTCGTTATCCTAGTCCCCATAGCACAAGCTTACGCTTAGTTTAATCGTATTATCAGTCTGTTGCAGTCCACTGCTAGATATAGGCCTCTCCAAAACTGCGCCAACTTTCACGGTACTCCGCTTCTCGCATCCAGTCATTTGTTGAAATCTGTATTATTGTTTGTCATAATTATTAAACATACTTTAAAACGCATAATGTTGATAAGTATGTTTTTATTATCATAATTTTGTTTAACATTATCTTACAAGGCATAACTCACGTAACAAGTTATGTTTTAATTATGAAATAAAATAGTTTCAAAGTCATAATAGGTAGTAAAATAAGGAATAGGTTTGATTACATTAGGTTAGAAATGTTGACCACAACGCCGCGCGAAACGACCGAGCAAAGCAAGCGGTACCGCGGTAGCGGCCGGCGAAGGTGAAAGACTAGGCGCCATTTATCCATGCAAACACTTCCCCTGTTTTCTCCTTGGAATATGGCTAGAGGCAAAATATTTTTTACCGTAAAATCAACGTTTACTACAGCTATGTTTCTATTTTTCGTTTTTTCTATATGAGTATATCTGAAATATGAGCCTTCAAAAACTAAGAAAATTGCCTTATTTCAACCTCAACTTTCAGAGGCTCGCCAAAAAATCTACGCAAATTAAAACTAAAACTAAAACATAGGAGCATAGTCCTACCTTTTGAGAAATTATTTCAGAAGAAAATATTATCATTTGTAAAATTTTGGACGAGGAAATAGGAGACTACGAAATGCTGTTTAGGAAGGATTTATCGGTCTGAGCTCATTTGTACCTTTCTTGCTTGGGCGGCTACCGGAGATCGCATCAAGACAGCAACATTTTATTCAAATACCTATTCTTCAAATACCACGTGACCGCGTCTTCTCCTATTGCTCACAATTTAATGATGAAAATAAAAAAAAAACCGGCCAAGTGCGAGTCGGACTCGCGCGCGAAGAGTTCCGTACCATTAACTTAAAACATTAGACAGTATAGGCAAAAAAGTATATATTTTTATTTTATTCATAATTTCAAAAGTATTCATTACAGGATACCCAAAACAATTTTAAATAAGAGTTTCTGCGCCTGTATCTTTACGTGAGTGATTTGAAGTTTATAGGTCCAAGACTTTAGAAATTACAGGGGGGGGAGGGACACCGTGTAAACGACTTTGGCGGGCTATATATCGCAAATGTTAAAGCTGATAAAAAGTGTTGTATGGAAACCCTACCTTATTATCATAGTCCTTTTCAACGATACCTAACACAAGGGGGTGCACTCAAAAAATTAATTCACCCCCCCTTTACATGTATGGGGAGGTACCCTTAAAAAGGGGTAATTTTAATTTGTCGTATTTTTTTAAATTAGATCTATATGTAAAGTAACCTCGAACCAAGTTACATGCAAATCAGTCCATAAACGTAGAAGATATTCTGCTGTGACAGACTAGGACGGACGGACTGAACGATCTTATAAGGGTTCCTTGTCGGACTACGGAACCCTAAAAACGCGGACTAACGATTAAACAACTGTTAACTGTTTGCGAACTTATCAAGTAACCAAGGATTACGAGAACGTTGATGAACCCTACCCTGAGTATAATAAAGTTAAGTTTTATGTTTATGTTAATGTAAAACTGTCCTTAATGAGTTTAATGCTGTTTTTACCCGACTCCGGAAGTAGGGTTATTTTTTCCTTAAGATCTTAAGCACGTGATTGTCATTACAATCACACGTTTAAATAGACATCTCGAATGCTATGATATTATTTGCTGTATCATACACACAATTTACATCAAATAACTAGGTGC
Organism: Pyrausta nigrata; assembly: GCA_949316185.1. Lineage (NCBI taxonomy): Eukaryota > Metazoa > Arthropoda > Insecta > Lepidoptera > Crambidae > Pyrausta > Pyrausta nigrata. Next base: position 17,101,509 of record OX438947.1, on the reverse strand, counting down.
AAGGTCTAGATAAATAATAGACCGATTAACTCTTCTTGTAAATGCAATATAATTCTAAGAAATCAACAAAATGACTATTTTGTCTGTATGGCTGCTTTGTTCATACAACGCAACGCGGCAAATATTCTTTGTAAAGGTCTTCCCAAAATTCGACATCTTCTTTATCGGGATGTGATTTGGCGACCAGCTGGTTGCCGATGTCCAAGTAGTCTTGAGCTTCAACGCTGAACGGAGTCCATGTAACTCCAAGAGAGCCGTCTGGTGTCGGATTCCTTTCAAAATAATAGTAGAATGAAGTAAGTAGATTACAATGTAACGAATTCTAAGCGGCTCAAAAAATGGCGGGTGGTAAATAATTTATAGGCATTTGTTTATTAAAAATAATAAAAAATGTTTAGTGATTTAATTTTACACCTCATTTTCCGTCGTGATTAGTCATTTTGTGTTTTACTTCAAGCCTTGAAAAAATATTACCCTAGGTATATCGGATATCACATGATTTTAATAAATTATAATTACTGTCTTCCTAGCCGAATTTCGACCAAGCGGCTTTTTTAAACGAGGTTAGTCAACTATGCGGGAGATATTATAGTGCACAGCTGTTTGCGCAATAATACTATAGATACACTGTGACAAAAGTAAACTTTTTATTCCTTCACTCGCGAAATTCGGTATGACAGCAACCCGATATGACTGCAGAGAGATCAGGACCAACGACTAAACGTACTTTCCGATGGACGGGGTTGTTAACACTACAAACTTACATACTCACAAGATGTTTTTAAAACAGAAAAACCCTGAAACAAACGAGATTCGAACCCAGGACCTTTTGGACAGCAGACTGTGTGGTATCCACTACGAGAGTCCAACAAGGCAGTCAAGGAATCTCATGAAAGCCAACCATACTAACTTACCCATGTTTGGCAAAATTCGTCCATAGATTTGTCACATTATCAATCAACTTAAAAGTTTCTGAATTTTTATCAATTTTCTGATTGATTATTTTCACAGGAAATAAGTATGGTAAATCGTCCGTATGACATACGATTGACTTTCCCTTGAATAGTTCGCCCAGTCCAAAAACATTCTTCATCTGGTTTCGTTCAGATTTACAAGTGAACTTGTACAAAAACGTTTTAGTTTTCTTTGAGTAAAATTTTGCCCATGATATTATTTCAAAAATGAAGAAGTCAAAATTTATAAATCTCATAACCTCATCAATAGTTTCTCTTGAAGCGAAACTTGTTTTCATGTAAAATTGTTTTATTGTCCTCGCTATCACTAATTGATCTTTTAATGGACATTCTATTGACATCCGTTTTGGAACATAAAATTCAATGTAACTGTTTATGAAGTCAAACAATTTATCTATTTCTTTAGCATAATCATTAAAGACAAAAACCAAAGCTCCTTCATGTTCCGTATACCCAACAATTACGTCTACGTCATTGTTCACGTCATTTCGCAAAATATCAAACACGTCTCCATAGAAGAATCTTTCTTGATCGCCAAATTTTTTTTCGTCTACTACTCCGAAAGAGATTTGATAAGGTTTACGGGCTAGCGTCGCATGAAGTGATAAATTTATAAGTCGTTCCATCGGACAATTTGTAAAGAATTCGTATAGTTCTTTATCATCTTCGGAAAAGCACCCTAACTGTCTCGCTAGAGCCAGAGCTATCTCACGTGGAGCAAATACTGAGGACCAATAGCAGGCTGTGGATCCACTCTGAAGTATAGCTCTCTTAAACAGTCCTTTAGACATAGGTGACAACAAATGAAACCCGACACTTCCAGCTCCAGCACTTTCACCAAAAATGGTGACATTTTTGGGGTCTCCTCCGAAGCTGCTTATGTTCTTTTGTACCCATTTGAGAGCGAGAACCTGATCTTTCATTCCTGCGTTTCCAGGAACATCTACAGTGTTCAAGCATAGGAACCCTAGAACGCCTAGTCTGTAGTTGAGAGTCACTAGGATGACGTCGTGCCTGACGAGAAATTCTGGGCCGTAAATGTTGTCATTGCCACTGCCAGAGGTATATCCACCTCCGTGGATCCAAACCATGACGGGAAGGGGGGAGGTTGGCTTAAGGTCAGGAGTATAGACGTTAATATAGAGACAGTCTTCGCTGCCCCGAATTATACTTTCAAACATATCGTGCTGGTAGTTGACGGATCCAAACTCTTTGGCAGAACGCACACCTTTCCAGGGTTTGATGGGTACTGGAGGCTAAAAAGAAATGTTCAATGTTAGTATCTACCAAATCACTACTTACCTCTAGGTATTTCTATTATTAGTTTACACTTTTTATTGCTAATACTAATTATTCTGTTATCTATTGGATGCTCAGTAAGAACTCTCTTGGAAGTACCACTTCCAAATCTTTGATACGCAAAGATATCTATAAATATTTAAACCAATTACATATTAGTTAATAGCCTTCTTGTTTTTAGCGTTATCTCGATTGTGCAGGGCCAAGGGCACAAGGCTCGTCTTGGACCGTGATCCAGGATATGGTAGATCAGGTAATAACAGTGAAATGACTTGTAGTTCACACTTTAGAGGATTTCATTCTCGCTACATTTTATCCTTTTATTATTTTATTTCATAAGATTGATTATAAACAACTTATGTCCATTTTTCAACTGACCTTGAATCTTAGATTCCCAATTGGTGGTTCCGCGTACGGTATTCCTTTAAAGCTGTAATATGTTCCTCCGTACTCATTATTCACTACTTCCCCTTCAAGGGCACCATTTTCTACGCGAACGTGTGCCATTATACCGTAGTTATTACTTAATTATTTTCGGTGATTATTATCAATTCTTAGAGGTAGATGATAAGACAATTGGCGTACACGTCTTTGCTCTGTAAATTGCGTTGCTGAATAATAAAGCAAAAGCTGTTATCTGCTTTATAAACAGGGCATTTACCATACTTTATGCTGAATCAGAAGGCTTGATCCTCAATGAGTAGGAAAAACATATTTTAAAAGTATTAATATTTACAAAATTGTATATACATCATCCTATGTTAAATGGTGGGCGAATTTCTTACCATTTATGTTTACTATCGTTACGGTTTTGTTTGCTCGATATTAGCAGTAAGAGAAACCCCTAAAATCTTGCGATAGCACTAGTTTATCGATAGTATCGTTTTACCTTTAAAATCAATCAGTTAATCGATAGTCCTATCAAAATTATCGACCCTTGACCATATTGTCGAATTGTTAGTATCATTCGACAGAAATAAGAAATACATACTATCGGTTAAGATCGTAATAGTATCGATACAATGAATAAAATTACCTACTATCGATAGTAGCGATGGTATTGATGCTATTGATAGTATGCGTGTCAATATCGAAGAGCATTAGTAGATACTTTTGAAATTACTAATAATATCGATAGTAATAATTATTTTAACGCTATACTATCGATTAATTGTGTCTCAATAGTATTGAAATCAATAATATTGATAGTATCGACAAAGTGTAACAATATTGCCTGTTTTGTAGTAGGTATAATGATTTTCATTGTCCATTGATAACACAGAATAAATAAATATTTTTAAAACTTAAGCAATTATTTTGCTAGTTTTTACGAAATTGATTTTTTCGTTACAAAAATTAATTGATTGTGTCATCTGGTAGGACTCGAACCCACGTCCCTTCGCTATCCGGGCCAACTAAATTAAATTAATTACATGAACTAAAACTAATTAAAATCGTTGGCTGAATAACGTCCTCCGTAGCTCAGTTGGTAAGAGCACTCGCCTGGATAGCGAAGGACGTGGGTTCGAGTCCCACCGGATGACACAGTCGATTAATTTTTGTGAGCGAAATTTAATTCAATTTCGTAAAAACTTGCAAAATAATTGCTTAAGTTTTAAAAATAATTTTAAGTTAAGCTGATTTCATCTTAACTAATAGTCAAATATTTGTAAAAATATTTCCATCGGATACATGCGGGTACATTTCCCAAGTATTGATGAAATCGAACGCCGGCTCACTGGCGTAGCAAGCATTTACAAAAATTCGTCGGCTGACTAACGTCCTCCGTAGCTCAGTTGATAAGAGCACTCGCCCTGATAGCCAAGGGACGTGGGTTCGAGTCCCACCGGATGACACAATCGATTAATTTTTGTAAGCGAAATTTAACAGAATAAATAAATAGTAATAAAGTCGATTTGATGATTTTTTTCTTATAAAACAGTTACAGCTGTTCAATTCCATGTATTAAAAGAAAGTTTTGTTTTGTTACATTACATTTGTACTTTATACATTGAAAGAATATTAAACTATTATATATTATCCTTCTTGAAAATGTTACCTAGAAATATGGTAAATCTGTAAACTGGTATTAATTCCTAACATGAGGATTTTCTTATGAATACTGTTTTTATCGAGTTATCGACATTGTACAGACTTCCATTTTTGACAAAATTCGATATCGCAACGCTATTTTCCAAATGTTATGATACTTATCTTTCGGTTCTGTCATGTAGGGTTTCTTACAAAATAATTAATGAATGACTTATGCTTCATGAGCAGTGCTTACGGACCGTGCTTGTGGTCCGTTGTTATAACTATCTATCCATAGCCATGCTCTTACTACTATTTATTGTAATATTGATTGATAACACCCATACCAAATTTAAGCGAAATCGTTAGAGCCGTTTCCGAGGTCGCAAATTAATATACACGCTGAAATTTTAGTGGTTGTTTTCCCGCAGCAGAACGATTTACCTTTAGTAGTACTATCGAACCAAGCAAGATATATTTTCTCAAAGTTATAAAAAAAATAATCATCAACTCGAAAACGAGAGAAAAGATAGTTTCTTTTACGAGAATTAACGTATTTGGGTACTGCTTGCCGCAGGAAATCAATGTTTAAAGCAAAAGAAGCTCTACGCACTACGCAATACAGCATACACTGCACTATTTTACTGCGGGAAAACAACCATTAAAATTTCAGCGTGTATATGTTACGGCTAATAGCCGAAGTGCGGCTACACCTAGTTTGAGCCGGCTACAACTAGGTGCAGCCCGCCACATGCATGTATCCTACTTATCTTCGGTTACAACTAGGTTTAGCCTTCATTATAACGGCTAGAACTAGGTACAGCCGCACACTGGTAGTTAAACTTAGGTGTATCTTATTTATCATCGGCTAGAACAAGGTTTTTAGTTCAGTTAAGGATTTTGGTTTTATTTTGAGACAAGCGGTCCCCCGCGACTTCGTTCGCGTAAATTTAGGATTTCCTGTGGGCATTGTTAGGGGCGGAGTATTTTTTAAAACTGTGATATCTTTTAAGATAAGAATCAAAAGGCGTGTGAATAATATGAACATATAAATCAGTTCAGTTAAGGATTTTGGTTTTATTTTGAGACTAGCGGTCCCCCGCGACTTCGTTCGCGTAAATTTAGGATTTCCTGTGGGCATTGTTAGGGGCGGAGTATTTTTTAAAACTGTGATATCTTTTAAGATAAGAATCAAAAGGCGTGTGAATAATATAAGCATATTAATTATAACGATCCCCCGCGACTTCGTCCGTGCTTTTTGATTTAACTGCTTCCCCGTTGATTTCTAGGTAGGTATTGTAGAGGTTTGAAGCTACGCGTAAAACCTCTATATCTCGCTCGTTCGACTCTTCGATGTATAAATAAAAAGAAAGTTTCTTTGTACGTCAATTTTGAAATAATGTCAGATAGATTTTGGAGTTTTTTGGAAAAGATCAAGTCGATGTCAAAAAGTGATACGTTGATAAAGATTTTATCTGTAAAAGTGAAATGAAGAAATAAAACAACTAGAAAAAAGATAAGTGTTATTAGTGTTATATAGTTAAATACTATTTCTCGAGTAAATAGATACTTTCGTAGGATATAGACAGGACTTCGCATCCAGAGGAAGTTCTACAGTGGAGGCTCCCTTCCGATCCCGCAACCCAATCAAGAATCCAGAGTGGTATAACTTACATTAAAAAAAGGACAAATATACAATTTTATCTAATTTCAGAGACGATCAAAATCGGAGAATACATACCTAATGGAAGCTTGAGTGACTAAAGAAAATCAATAATAAAGAAAAAGCCATAACCGGATACAAGAGCGAGAGGAATTGTAACTCCGCTATCTCCAGGATTATAAAGCTAAGTACTAAATATATAACAGCCAACAAGGCATCTATATTCGACGGACACTTAGGACATGTACATGAATTTCCAGAACAGTTTGAGACGATAGCGTCTCTTAATGGTTGGTCAGACGAGACCAAAACCAGTGTATTGAGAGCCTATTTATCGGGCGCTGCTCTTTCATTTTATAGGAAGATTACCAATAAATCTTTATTGAGTTTTACGGAAATCAAAGCTAAGTTTGTGTCCGAATTCTCTGAAGAAGAAGACCATATCGCAAATTTTTACAATGCGAGACAAAATATTAATGAGCATGTATTAGATTACCTCTATAGACTCGAAGAGTTAGCCTCAAAAGCGGAAATAATAGAAGATAGAATCATTATTAATCAATTCTTACGAAACCTATCAAATTTCTATAAAAATAAACTAAGCTTCCACACTTTTATGTCCCTAAAAGAATTGAAAAAAGCTCTTGTACAGTCAGATCACTTATTTAATAATAATCATGATTTCATATTCAATTTGCCTATTAAGTTGACTGGTTCGTTGTATAATACACAATCGGCTGAGGATTGCCGTATGCCTCACGAATTATTTCAGACACCTTGTGCATCGCCTTATTATCAACCTACAAGATCGTCATTTGGTGATGCTACGTTCAGAGCACCTCAACAAGAGTGGAAATTACCCTCCAACTCTCCTACTACTAGAGGACAACCGCACTCCGTCCCTCCCACTATGAGAGGACAACCGCACTCCGTCCCTCACACTACGAGAGGACAACCGTACTCTGTCCCTCCCACTATGAGAGGACAACCGCACTCCGACCCTCCCATTATAAGAGGTCAATCAACACATAGAGGATCATTCAACCAGAATAATTATCGAACAAAATATAATTACAATAGATATAATTTAAGAAGCAGTCCAAGTTATGAAGAAAAACAATATTACGAATCAACAATGAACCAAGCCACATTATTGGAAGAAAGTTCTCAGGTAGCATCAAATTCTTTGCAATTTGTTGATGGACATGAGGATCAACAAGGAGGATCAGACCAGTTATTCAAACAGAATTACATTTATTTTTGTGGATTCACTAGGAATGAAGAATTGTGTCGTAATGAAGAAGTAAATAAAAAACAAAACGAAGATGAAAGTATTGAAAACTTGGTTTTGCATGAAGAGGTGCACACTGACGAGAAAGTTCTACAAGAACATCAAAACTTGGATGAATCTATCGAAGAGGTATGTGAAGATGTAATTGTTTAAAAAACGGATGAATAAATAGAAACGGATGAAGAAATAGAATCGGATGAAGAAATAGAAACGGATGAAGAAAGAGAAACGGATGTGAAAAGAGTAACTGATGAGAAAAGAGAAATGGATAAGAAAAGAGAAACTGATGAGAAAAAAGAAACAGATGAAAAAAGAAAAGTGAAAAAAGCTATAAACTTTAATAAATACCAAAAAAAAATCGAGAAAAGCGAGATTCGAACCCGTAACACATATTACATGTAATCCATGCGGTCACAACGCTTATGCTTACCGGTGCGAAATCAGCGACCACATTCTGCGTCGAACAATGCGAAAGAAAAACGTAATAAAACTCGAAAACACGCGTTTTTTTTTAGAGTTTTCATGCATTTCTACTTTTATTTATACAAGTGTAATAGCAGTGGTAAATTTATTATTAGAGAAAGGGTAAGAATATAACCAAAGAGATGATCATGGTACACGGAATGAGTGTTATTTTGCAAAATTCTACTAAAAATCTAAGCCAGCATCTTCATAGATGGATTTCCAGAAAGCCACGGCTTCGGTCCCTAGGTTCTTCCCAATTGTCAATGTATCTGCAATATCTCCATAGTGCTCGCTGTCGTTATACTCCGGCCAGGATACTCCTAGTGTAGAATCTGGAGTCGGGTTCCTGAAAAAATGAATAATAACATAGGTGTTTAAAATTATGTTTACTTGTTGAAACACACATCGATAAAAGACCAATATTAAAATTGCCGCGTATTATTTTGAGAGAAGCATTGATGCTATCAATCACCAAACAGTGTGTCGTACAAAAAGCACGTCCTAATCAAACGAAATATGTAGATAAGACAAGGGCACCTACTATACACAAATTAAACGATTATATTTTAGGTATAGGTTGTTAATAAATGACACATCACATCCAGCATACATACTTAATTACACAACGAAATACGAAATGCTCCTGTTCATCATACAACAAAAAACGTCATCTTCATCCCGGCATACACAACAGATAACAAAAAAGGTCAATACTCTGGCATTTTATAGAAGAAATACACACTATCCACATGATTATTTCTATGTAAAGATAATTAAATAAATATAATGCATGAACTTACCCGTATTTAGCAAAGTTCGTGAACAATGTGCATGCAAGTCTAACCATTTTATATTCCTTGCTATTTCGTTCCAGCTTTATATTGGCATGTTTTGCATCAAACAAGTACATCAAGTCATCCAGATGCGATGCTCCTGTGATTCCATACTTTTGACCGAGATTTCCGTAAATGTTCATTCTGGAGAAACATGAAAATTGATATAGGTACTTCTTAGACTTCCCAGCATCCTTCAATAAATTTAAATAGTTGTAAACGTCATATATAAAGGTAACTTCATTTGCGTGAACCACAAATTCTTTCATGACGTCAGGGGTTATCGGTTTCTTCCCAAAATAGTGGTCATGTATGCGGTCGGCGAGAGCAAGGATTTTCTTTGGTGTGCAATCCATCAATATCTTCCTCGGCACCAACAATTCCGAGTACATGTTATATTTCTGTAACAGTCCATTTTCAAACAGTGGCACTGCAATCAGGGTCTCCATATTCGTGCAGCCAATCAGAACGTCTACATCGTTTATTTTACCACTTTTCAATGCATCATAAGGTTTCTCAGTCAGGAAATGCTCTTGTCCAAAATTATTTTCTATGACTGGCGTGAAATGATACATCTTCATCAGGTTATTCGTTATTTCTTCCGAAGCAAGTACGCAAGGGTTGGTGCTTATTAACTTTTCAACCGGCAAGGTCTGGAGAAATTCCAGAAGTTCTTGTGGGTCATTCGTTTCTAGACCTAATTGTTTTCCAAGAACAAATGCTCGTTTCCGTGGCTCAAAAGGTTGACACCAGTCACAGAGAGGCACTCCACTCATAGAGATACATCTTTTAAAAAGGCCTTTGGCTATTGGAGAAAGAACATGTAGAGCGCATGATGCACCTCCTGCACTTTCGCCGAAAATGGTCACATTGTGCGGATCACCACCAAACATAGCAATGTTCTCTTGTACCCATTTGAGGGCAAATATTTGATCCTTCATTCCGGCATTTCCTGGAACTTCGGGTGTGTCCAGGCATAAGAAGCCTAAGGCATCGAGCCTATAATTGATTGTGACCAGCACGACATTGTGCGCCATCAAAAAGTCTGGACCATAGTGATGGACGTTTCCGGAGCCACTTTTAAAACCACCACCATGAATAAATACCATGACTGCCATTGGGGTTTCAGGATCAAGGTTTGGAGAGTAAACATTAAGATATAAGCAATCTTCGTTGCCTAATATTAGCTCGTGAGTAATTATGTCCTCTTGTGGGCATTCTGGTCCATGTTCTTTAGCTTGTCTGATGCCTTCCCATGGCTGGGGAGATTGCGGTGCCTGAAATATAAAAACTCAGCCCATAAATAGTTATCAGTTAGTCGATCAAATATATTTTTTATTGTTTGTCCATGCTTATTTGATTGTCTCAACAAACCAAGAAATATCAACTATTAGAACACGGCAAAAAATATGTGAGTTTTAACAAAAACCATAAAGACAGTTGCGGTGTTTCAGAGAGTTATATTAAAGTAACTAACATTTAATATGATCTTGTCAAAACTAACTTGGCAAAACTTACTATCTTATCTGGGAAGAAAGTTATATGAATAACACACTGTACTTTCTCACATAAAAGTTTGCCTTTCATTCTTCAAAACACAATGTTACTTATTATTTCATGATTTATTTAAATTTTAAGAAACTTTTATACGAACACTTTACAGCGTCTGTGGTCGATTGTATACTTCCAGTGATTTAATGTCAAGAGTTTCAGGATCAACCAGACCAATGCCAAATGACGATGACGCCGAGAATGCCTATGGCAATAGGGCAATGTATTTTAGCAATTTTGGAGGCGCGATAGCCGAGCGAAGAAAACTTCACTTCGCAACCGCGAGATCGTTAGTTCGATCCCCGCATGTACCACCACAGAATAAGTACTAGTACTCCGTACAGAAGTATGACTTTGCAATGAAATTCAAATAAATATCTACTTAATGTTGTTAACGATATGGTGTAATTCAGTTCGCCTCTGACTCAAGAACATTTTCGTGTAGACACCAGAAATACATTGCAAGATAATTTTATTCTTATAACCCTGGAATATGATTCATAATACACTAAACCTATTCAGTGACGTACTATCACGCAACGCGATAGGGTTGACTGCTACTTACCACAAGAAGCTACTTACGCCATCTAGCGCATCTTTCTAGGACTTTATTCACGCTCGTCCAACCAGCAATCTAGTGTCGCGCACCGCCGGTGAATAAAACGCGGGAGCGGGTCGCTGCCGGCTAGCAACACCTAACTTGTTTAGTCCCTTACCTAGGGGTCGCCGCGCGTAGGTATGTTTTTGTTACCTACGCGGGAAGATACACAGGCCTGGGTACCACTGAGTTTGTATTAAAATTTAGTTTCATTCTTTTGCAAAGATATTGCTGCCTAACAGGAAAGAAAAACATCGAGAAAAAAACCTGCACAATAGTTGGTTGGTGTGAAATGGAGAACGAAATAGCAAACCACTCCATAAAAAATATCAAGCAAGTGGTTGTGTGTGTTTCATTCCACATAATGATCACGACCCTCATTCATGAGGTATACTACTATGAAGAAGAAATTAGCAATTAATAATTAAATGCGTATGTTAATTTTAACAACACGATTGCCATATTGTATCCATCAGTGTTTTCGACATAATCTCTGTCATTTGATATTCATCTAGTTGACTAACTTGAGTAGCACAGGATGTTTGATGCATCTCATGTCGAATTGATTAAGTTACAGATAGGGCCTTAGCTATCCTTTTGCATCCTTTTTAACAACTGGTCCTTAAGTCCACATTGAATTTTTCATAGATTGAGAGACGATAAAATCCTCACAAATTCGAGTCATATTCATCATCATTTATTTGCATACTAAGTGTTACATAAATGTTTACAGCAGGTCTTATGCTATAAAATTGAGGGTATTAATTATTTACCCTTACAAAGCGGCCACAGAAGGCAAAGCGGCCATGGCTCCGAATACGGTTCTATTAAATGTCATAATGAACTTAACCGGTTCGTCTCACAGCTCACCTCCCGTCCTGCCCCGATCACTCATTCGGCAGCGATCGCGGCAAGCACGTGCGTGCAGTAACGATTGTTAAATATTTTGCGGTTTCCTTTAAAAAATGCGAGGTAAGTCTAGCCTGTTTTGATGTAAACCATGCATAACTCATTACTTTTATCTAATGTGCCTTGTCACTAATTTATTAGACTATGCTTGTGTATTTTTTGCTTACAAAGTTAATGTAAAATATGACAGCAGTTAATTTTTAAAATAAAGTATACGAGAAGGGCAAAGCGGCCAACTGACCGCTTTGCCCTTAAATAAATGTGTAATACGAAGTATTATAATATAGTTATTAATATACTGTTGTTATTATTTTTAAGATGGAAGCAATCAAGATTTCTATTATTATTATTATAAATACTTTATTATTTTGTTTAGATGGTCACCAATTATAAAAGAAAACTACCCAAGGATCTTGGGGCGAAAGTACAATAGTGCAAGCAATCAAAGACGTGAAGGAACAACAAGGCTCAATTAAATCTATAGCAGTTAAATTTTTAGCAAGTTTTGTTTTTTATAACGTTTGTAAACATATTTTAGTTATTAATAATACAGTTGATTAAAAGTGCCATCAATTTTAAGAGTTTATAAATCACACCAAAGGTTTTATACTTGAAATACATGACGATTTTTAACTAATATTGCCAATCTTCTTTTTTCGAACATTACCTATTTTTTTTGTCAAAAAATGTACATTTCTCATACACTACTGGACTGCCCGCTTTGCCCTTACCCCCATGGCCGCTTTAGGCGACATCTTGGGCAAAGCGGCTTTTTGCCATCTTTTCGTAATTTACCTGTCATATATGTATTTTCAACTTTTTGCAAATTTGGATTGCGCACAATGAAGAACAAATGTTTTTTCAAACTATAAGTATAAAAATATTTTCGAAAATAATTTTATTCAATTGGTTTTTACATCTCAAAGTAAAGGTGGCCACTTTAAGCTGACCTCCCCTAATTATTACTTAACAATATCAGAGCGCCTTGGCTATCTAAGTAATCATTTGGTTATTAATTGTATTTTTCTTAAATATTATTATTCATTTAAGTGTATTCATTTATCATATATGGCTTTATTATTAGGTATCGGTAGATAATATCATTTCACTGTAAATTTTCTATTAAATAATTATCTATATTTTGATAACATTTATCTAGTAGTCAGTAAATGTTGCGTTTCGTTGCGTTGTAGTTTGTGGTTGAAGGTTACACCTCCTTTAGTTGATATTTCACTGTGTAATGTTTAACAACTTAACAGAATAAACATTTAGAAAATAATTTAAGAAATTTTGAGAATTTTCTTAAAATTGAGAGTTGAGAGTTTTCCACAGATATGATAATAATAAAGTCTAAGCTACTAAGGTCCCCATATCTATTACTGTATTTATTTTAGCACATGATGCACCAAACAGCATTGTACAGGCTGTTACGTACCTTAAATCTCAGTTTCCCTACCGGCGGGGCAGCATACGGGATCCCCTTAAAACTGTAAAATTTCCCATCACCGGTGGAAGCTTCCAAATATTCTCCCTCGAGCCATCCTTGTTTCACTTGTACTTTTACCATTATTATCAGACTTAAAAAAATATGTGTATTTATGAAAAAAACACGACACGACCGCTCAACAAAAAATATGTCTGCCAACAACGCTGTTAACCTTTATCTGGGCCCGTATCTATAAATAGTTTCCAGAATAAAAAATAAAATTTTTCGTATCTAAATAGTGTTTACGAGAAAAAAGATAATTTAATATTATTTACGGCACTTATCAGTTTTTTAAGCATCATCGTGTTTTTTTTTTATCAACAGAGGACTTACGTTTGCATGTAATAAATGCTTTCAATATTTAACTTTCAAAAACCAATGGACAAGTTTTGTCTTTAGTCATAGATAAAAAAAATGGAAGCAATAGAGTTCAGAAGAGGACCAATGTTTGGACACCTAATTTGAAACTATGATATTATTTAAACTATTATAGGGGGAAGAATAAAAATAAGTACCTAGGCGACCGAGCTTTGCTCCGTTATTACTATTGTAACGCTTACTCATATTTTGTTTGGATCGAAATCGGAGTCCCGAGTGATTACAAACGAACGTCAGTTGTCACACAACCTCCTTGGGGAGATCGGGAAAACCGTTCGGGGCAACGGCCCCCTTTGGTGGGTTCTGTCGCTGTCCGTAGCTACGGACAGGTCGTTGGCTTAAAGAGACTTCCGTCTCGCGTCCCAGGTCGGGTTGGCGCTGGCGAGTTTTTCAGCTACAAGCCAGGGTCGTGGTCAACTTGGGTGGTGTCAAATCTGGTGGCCATCCGCTATCAGCAAGGCTTTCGCCTGCAAGCTGACAGTCGGGTCAGTCCCGTTGCTGCTATCTTTGTCACCATCACTGGTGATGAGGTCTCGCGGGAACGCTCGGGGTCGAGTCGAGCTGTGGTCTGTTGGCCTTGAGTGATACGGAGCGATGTTCCTCAAATGCGGGTGCCGAGATCTCTCCACTCTTCTGAACAAAAGCTCGGTGAGGTATCCGTCGAAGTCTTCCACGGTCGCGGTCTTGAGACCTCTCCGCAAGAAGTCATTTCTGACGTAGCATGGGGCAGCAACAACGGTTTTCAGAGTCAGCGACTGCTGGGTTTCTATCTTTCTACCGTGCCGGTTGGTCAGCGTACAGTACCACTAAATTAACATTTATACATAGGCTCGCAAGGAGCACTTATACACGTCCCAACATAAAATAGAACCCTACCACTGCTTCGGGACAATTATGGGCTAGTGCTGAGAAGAAGCAGCAAAGAAACTCAGTCACTATTGTCATAGCATCTTTTCAAAGTTTTACAAGATTTGTGTTCCTTAAAATTATTCCATACATTTTTATTATTGTCATTTAAAAAATCATCTATTTCGTAATATTCTTTAGACATTAAAATACATTTAACAGTTGTTTTAAATTTATGTATAGGTGATTCAGCAATATGATCGGGTAGCTTATTGAAAAATTTTATACATCTCCCCAAAAATGAATTACCAACCTTTTGAATCCTATAGTTTGGAACGGCTAGTTTATTTTTATTTCTTGTATTATAGTTATGCGCGTCGCTCTTTTTTGAAAATAAATGCAAGTTTTTGCAGACATAAATCAGATTTTCATAAATATACTGGGAAGCTAGTGTTAATATTTTAACTTCTTTAAATATTTCTCTTAGTGAATCCTGAGATTTGAGGTTGTAAATTGCTTGCACAGCTCGCTTCTGCAGTATAAATATTGTTTCTATATCTGCAGCAGATCCCCATAATAACAAACCGTAAGACATCAAACTGTGGAAATAACTAAAATATACTAATCTTGCCGTTTCAATATCAGTCAGAAGCCTTATCTTTCTTACCGCGAAAGCAGCTGAACTAAGTCTTCCTGACAAGGTCTCGATATGAGGACCCCACTGAATTTTCGAGTCTAGAGTAATTCCTAGGAATGTTGTAGAGTTTGAAGTAATAATTAGTTCGTCTTTTACTTTAACATGTGTTGAGACTTGCCAAACATTTGGCATCGTGAATTTAACACATTTCGTTTTATTTGCGTTAAGTAACAAGTTATTAGCTGTAAACCAATGTAATATTTGTGAAAGGGTACTATTTACATCGTCAAAATTATTTTCACTCCTAGGGGTCTTAAATAATAGTGACGTATCATCAGCAAACAATACTATCTCACAAAGACCCTCGACAAAGTATGGAAGGTCATTTATATAGATTAAAAATAAAAGAGGTCCTAATATCGAACTCTGTTGTAATGATGTAATTTTTTCAGTAAAGTCGAGTAATCTACACAATCAAAAGCTTTAGAAAGATCGCAAAAGACACCTATAGCATCTTGCTTATTATCATAAGCATCAAATACATGTTTCAAGAGAGCAACTCCTGCATCGGTAGTATTTCTACCTTTCGTGAATCCGAATTGATTACTATGTAATAGTTTATTTGATCTAAAGTGATATAAAAGTTGATTAAATATAAGCTTTTCAAAAATTTTACTTAATACAGGTAAGATAGATATTGGTCGAAAATTGGAGGGGTCACTTTTCTCACCACATTTGAATAAGGGAACTATTTTGCTGAATTTCATTAAATTAAGAAACTGTCCTTCGTCGATACATCTATTAAAAAATAACTGCTAAATGTGGGGCTATCGTGTCAATGATTGTTTGAATAATGTAAACAGATAATCCCCATAAGTCCTCAGTTTTTTTAATATTCAATTCTTTAAATGTTTTTATAATTTCACTAGAGCTTACATGCCTGAAATGCAGCAGAGAATCACACTTATCAACTTTACATTTAAGGATAGACTCTAGCTTCTTCTTCAGAAGAAGCCGAGAAGTCTTTGGTTGTTGCAGTTGCAATATCAGTAAAAAAACTTTCAAAGGCATTTGCAACTTCAGAGTTCGTTTTGATTAGTTTACTCTCAATTCGTAGTGAGTATGTACAGTCTCTAGTTTTAGTTTTACATGTTTCTTTATTTATGATATTCCATGTAGCCTTTGCTTTATTCTGGAAACCTAAAACTAATCTACGGAGGTGGTTAGACTTAGCGGCAACACACACTCTTTTAAAAATTTTAGAATAGTTTCTAACATATTCGATAAAAAGTGGGTCATTAGAATATTCACTTATACTATATAAATCGTATAATTTATTCCTACTTTTATGAATACCAGGCGTAGCTCACTCATTAAACTTACATCTAGTTGTACAATTGCTTTTTGTTTTTTTGGTAAAAATTTGATTAAATTCATTCTTAATGAGGCTAAAAAGATCTTCTGCGATTAAAAAGATCTTCTTCACTCTGGTGCGGCGTAGGTTAAGCTGGTTTGGGCGTAGGCTTTATAGACGCCCATCTCATGGGAAGGTTGGACGACAAAATGGGTCTCAGCTTGACTCTCGTTAGCCTCGTTATGTTAAAGAGAGCCTTGACGTGTAGAGTCATCTTCAGCTGGCGGTCAATGGTCACCCCCAGGTATTTCACTGTGGGGATCCATGGGATGGACTCACCTCGTAGTGTTAGCTGGGGCGGCATAATTCTCCTGGTGCTGACGAGGATGGTTTAGGTCTTCTTTGGTTTAGCTGACGTCGTCTAATCATTGCGGCAATAAATCCAGGGTGCGCTGGATTTTAATCGCCGCGTCGTAAGGCTTTATCGAGGAAGCCACGTATGCCGCATCATCAGCCTACAACGCAAGCGTGGCTTCTTCCACTACAGGTATATCGTCCGTGTACTTGGGGGCGAGAGACAGCTTCCCTATGGGACTTCTGCTAGGATTGGTCGTTCTGTAGAAAAAGCGTCTTCCACTGCCACTTAGAAGCGTCGGTCTTGGAGGAACGACCGAACCAGCCTTACGACTCGTCAGGGCGCAGAATTAGTAGCAATCTTATACAGTAGTCCTTCATGCCAGACCTCAATACTCCGACAGAGTACTCTTTTCGGTTCAGGGCGACTGCTAGTTGGTGAAGGACGCGGGCTAGCTGTTGGCTGGTGGAGTGCTCGGCTCTAAAGCCGTATTGCTCTTCTCTGGGCTCAATGTGTGAAAGGAGATGAGGAAGCAGCAGTTTCTCTAGCACCTTCGAAACTGTGGGCAGCAGCATTATGGGCTGATAGCTATCGGCTATATAACTCGTCCCAGTTTCCAGCTCTGTGGGAAGTGGCCAAACCTCAGGATTCCGTTGAAAACTCTAGTCAGCGTTGCGACGGAGCGCGGGGGAAGGTGACATAGAGCCTCGTTGGGGATGTGATTTGGACCTGGGGCTTTCCTCAGAGAAACGTGAAAAAGAATGCACTGACAAAAGCTCAGCTCTTAGAATTTATGAGTAATTATGCATAGAAATAAAGTTTTTGGAGTTTTGGTTTCCATATCAAATACAGCTTTGGATTTAAGTAAGAGCACAGAATGTAAGAGTAGGAACTCGTATCGGCCTCAGTGCCGTGCATAATTAACAGTCATATAAGCATGAAAGCTAATAATACCTATATTGTATAAAAATCGGAAACTCACAAATAAAAAGGTATACGCGGCCGCACGTAAGACTACCCCACTTTGACCTTGAGACCGTCTTTATTCCCTACGTAATAAAAGCTGTTTTCGTAGTTCACATACGTAACCTGACTTGCTGCCGATCGTACATGGTAGTAGTCCCGTAAATAACTAATCTAATGAGAGCGAATACCTTTAAACAAGCGATCCTTGTATATTTATAGTATATTTGTGATCTCATAGACGACTCCAACGATTTTGCTGAAATTTAGTATCAGAGTTAAAAAAATATCTAGATTAGGCTTACGTTTAGGAAAACGCGTGTTTTCATGTTTTCATGCGTTTTTCTTTTGCAATTGCTAACTTCGTACCGGTAAGCATGAGCATCGTGGCGAAGTGCATAAGACAGTCCGACGATTGAAGTAATTTTTTATGACATGGGTTTGAATCTCGCTCGGTGAGGAAACATTTTTTTTTCCTTTTGTTCTTTTTTTTGTATTTATTCAATTTTATAGCCTTGTTTTAAGTTAACGAGTACTACGAGTTACTAAGCTTTTTTATTAAATGGTAGTGACCGAGCCCAGATACTACATATAAAAATAAGTTACAACTCTTTTTAAAAATTGTGGATCTGTTTATTACTAGGGAACAAAATAAAACTCGTTGTTCCAAGGTCTCGTTATCAAGCATCTTACACTGGACTGCGTAAACACCACATTTTAAAATTCCAATAACTTTAAACTAATGTCAAATATCAGTAATTAAAAAATCCTCTAGATGTCAAAACCGGCCAAGTGCGAGTCGGACTCGTGCACTAAGGGTTCCGTGACAACATTAACTGAATTAGGATTCACTTACTTCCACTTAGCCAAAATACCACAATATTTTGTTGACAGCAAATATAACTTTGTTTTTCTCTCAAACATTAGACTTTTACAGAAAATAGTTTTAGGAACCTTGATATCATTTTAAAAGATCTCACCGTAGACACCCCACACGCATAGGTTTGACTAAAAAATATTTTTTTGGTTTTAGTTTCATGAATGGGAGCCCCCCCTTAAATATCATTATTTTTTATTTTTTGTATGAGAATCGTAAAGCGGTTAACAGGACGCATGCATCGCAAGACGAAAAACGGCGGCGTGATAATCAGCACAGACACCAAGGACGATGTAGAGAAGTTGAAGCAGTTGCCGCAATTGACGACCTCAGGGCTCACTGTAGATGAGCCACATAAACGCCAGCCCAGAATAATAGTCATCGGTGTGCCTACTTCCTTGCAGGAGACAGAAGTTTTTAATTGTCTATACCAACAGAACCTAGCTGACAAGCTTCAAAACATTACACTCGAGTCCTTTTTATCCGCTGTTAAGCTCAGTCATAAATCGGGGAAGAAGGATGCTGCAACCTGCAACTATGTCATACAAGTCCCCGCACAAATACGCAAAGCCCTTGTATCTAATGAGAGAGTATTGTGAACTGGTCTTCGTGCCCTATAAGAGACTTTACTTTGGTCACGAGGTGCTACAAGTGCCAACAGTACGGTCATGCAGCCAAGACCTGTCGGGAGGAGACCAGCACGTGCGGGCACTGCGGCGAAGTGGGCCACGCTCTGAAAGACTGCACGAAGAAGACCGAGCCATCAAAATGTGCCACATGCTTGCGCTTAAATAAGCCAAACGCGCACAAGACGGGAGATGTCGACTGTCCAGCCAAAAAAGCGGCCGAAGCTAGGTACATCGACTCTGTGGACTATGAAGGCACATAAAATAGCTAATTTATTGTAATTTCTTTTTTTTTAAGTGTTTAGTGGTGTAATAAGTATTTCTGGTATCGTAGTTATAATATAATTTGTATTTTAAAAAGTAATATGATGTAAGATATTTATAAATAACATTGCACCTTGACCTACTAACCCTGAATATTACTGACTCGGCAAAGTGTTGAGCCACTTAACTAAAAAATAATAATATTGTAGCAACAGCATTCATTTTGCCCTAGTTAATATTATGCTGATGACGCTAATAACGAATTCGTTTGTGACCGAATGCTGATTTAGAAATTAATAATTACCTTGTTAGTTATTTTTAGTTATCTAACCTTTTAATTTATTATTTCAATTTATTGTTAAATTATATAAGGCTAAACAATTTTGTGTAAGCTCCTTTTAGCCGGAGATACAGGTTTAATTAACCTAGTTCAGGTAGAAGAGAATGCACCTGTGTTACATTAAGCATTAATGTTATTTCTGCAATTATGAAATTAATAAATTATTATTATTATTATCATTATCTACATTCGTAGTACATCTGGCTACTAAGTTTCAACTGTGTAATGCTAATAGTTTCAGAATAAAATATCTGTAACATACGGACGGACGGACAGACAGACTTGACGAAACTACAAGGGTTCCGTTTTTTGCCATACGGGCTACGGAACCCTAAAAAGGCTGGTTGTAGCACTGATAGTGTTAATATTTAGTCAGTTTTTGATTCACGTGCACTGACAAGTATTTTTTTTACAATTTAGAGATAGTCAAGGTAGGTACGACGCAATGTTTAATAACGTAGATGTCAAAGTCAAGGTCAAAAATAATTTATTCAATTTAGGACAGAAAATGCCACTTATGAACGTCAAAACTTTAAAAATCAGTTATATTGGCCCTTAGGGGGCCCGAACATGTCTCCTTATCTTTTGGGCCCTACTAGTGCTTCGAGACAAGACACAGACAATCAGGCAAGTGCTGAGAAGAAGCACCGGAACAAACTCAGTCACCACTAGCTGCCATAAAAAAGTGAAAAATGTTACAATAAAAAGGTAGGTACATCAGTTTGGTGCAGGCTGGACTGTCTATACATACTCGTCATCAAGATAGTCTTGAATTTTATAATACCCTTAAGACATGAGGGTAGTTTTGACATGCGACTTAAACCTATTGATAGGTAGTTCGACAACATTGTGTGGTATATTGTTAAAAAAATTATTACAATTTCCCAAAAATGAATTAATTGTTTTGGCCAATCTAAAGTCTGGAACGACAAGTTTGTTTTTGTTTCTTGTATTATAAGAATGAATATCACTTTTTTTCGTGAAAAGATTTAATTTTTTGCGTACGTACATGATATTATCAAAAATGTATTGAGAAGCCACAGTAAGTATATTAATTTCTTTAAAAAGTTCTCTCAGGGATTCCCGCGGACTCAGTTTGTAAATGGCACGAATGGCTCTTTTCTGTAAGATAAAGATGGTATGAATGTCCGCAGCAGAACCCCATAAGAGAAGACCATAAGGCATAATACTGTAAAAGTAACTAAAATAAACAAGCCTTGCCGTTTCAACGTCAGTAAGATCTCTTATTTTTCTAACCGCAAAGGCAGCTGAAGCAAGTCTCCCAGCCAGAGTGTCAACATGTGGTCCCCATTGCAACCTCGAATCCAATGTAATGCCTAGAAACACAGTGAAGTTTGATAGATCTAGTTTCTCACCATTTAGTAAAATTTCTGTGTTACCTTGCTTCTCGTTGGGCATGGTGAATTTAACACATTTGGTTTTTCTTGTATTGAGAAGCAAGTTGTTGCTTGTAAACCAATTTAACACCTTAGAGAGAGCCTCGATTACATTGTCAAATATTTCTTCGCCTCTTTTTGATTTGAAGTTTAAAGAAGTATTATTAGCAAACAGAACAATCTCACAGGAGTCTTTGGAATAGATAGGAAGGTCATTAATATAGATCAGAAATAACAACGGTCCCAAAATTGAGCCCTGGGGCACTCCCATTTGAAGAGGGGCACCAGAGGAGTTAGTTCCATTAACATAACTATATTGAATTACACTTTTATATTGAACAAAATGTTGTTCAAACGTAACTAACTGTCCGCAATGATCAGATTTCACAAAATTTACTATAGATTTATTTATTACTACAGAGTTACAGAAAATGTTGTCCAAGCAAGTAGCTGTTGTAGCAGTAATTCTAGTTGGTTCAGCAAATACAGGCAATAAATTAAAGGAATTAAAATGACTTAAAATCTGTACTCGATAGGTATATTCTTTATCTATAATATCGACATTGAAATCTCCACATACAACTACTTTCTTTTTTTATTAAATAATTTCCTGAAGACTTCTTCCATTATGGACTCAAATCTGGATGAATATCTATCAAAATAAAATAAAATAAAAAAATTAAGCTCTTAGAAAATCATTTATTACTAATAAATTTTGTATTGTGTATTAGTTTGTTTTGTCATATACGTATACTAAAATTTTTATAATGCACCAACTACTTAGGCACTTATAACTTTCTAAACATTATTAGTGCATTGTTTGACTGAATATTATAATATTACGAGCATTACATGCAACGTACATGTCTAAGTATTATTGTTTTTTTTGGCTGACACTCGGCAGCGTGTCGGATTATACATTTGAACTACGAAAACAGTTCTTATTATGGAATAGAGGCGGTCTCTAGGTCAACATGATAAGTCTGACTAGCTGCCATACTATTTATCAATTATGTGGTGGTACCTACTAAGGTCAGTGTCAAGTTTATGCGGGCGACTTCTACTACATTTTAAATTTTACATTCTGCATATAAGGTTTGAAATTGCAAATCGCGCAAGTACATATGTACATGATAGTTACAACATACAATGTGATGTTACGATGTTCTTATAGTCTAGGAATGTATTTATCCATAATCGAATTCAAAAATAGACCTACTTAGAAATCCTAAAAAATATATCGTGTTTTCAAACTAAAGTCGAAGAGGGCGGCACCTCTTATATACATATCTAATACTAGTGGTTCCCCGCGACTTCGCCCGCAAGGGTTGGATTTTCCATATAAACTTTCATCCCCGATTTCACCCGCTTAATTTTTTATATCGCGACAAAATGTAGCCTATGTCCTTTCCAGGGTCTCGAATTGTCTCCAAACCAAATTTCATCTCAATCGGTTCAGTGGTTTAAGCGTCAAAAGGTAACAGACATACAGACAGATACACTTTCGCATTTACAATATTAGAATGGATTATACTCGTTTTATGCACATTTTGTACAAAAACGAATTTTTTTATAAATCCACTTTTAAATACCATTTTTGAACATTGGAACTTGGTTACATATTCACATTGTATATTTCTATTCCCTAACAGCTAACCGGATAGCAATATTTAAGGTAAAGTTATCCACTTAACGACACAAGCGGTATTTACTGCAACTAATACTTTAAGGCAAATTTGTACGTTTCTTTCCGATTAGATTTGGTTGCACGAATCATGGTCGCGGGTTGACTGTAGTAGCTCGGCGTCGTCTGCTTGTGCGCGTTAAAATATTTTCTTCCACCTGCACTACACCACCTACACACTTTATCTTTGTATGAATTGAATTAAGGTTCTGTAAATATTGTGCCAGTACTGTTTGGTTTCCGTTAATGATGCAGAATATATCATCGACATATTTCTTCCATCACTTTATAACATCGGGACCAGTTGATGAATATCTTTGTTTGAAATTTCCATCTAATTATTCGATATCAAAACTTGCCATTATATCAACAGGTTCAATTGTGATATTCTTAACCAGATCTATAAAGTGCATCGGGTCCTTTACATGAGATGATGATTTTCCAATCAGTGGTTGCAACACTCCAGCAAAATGTTTTGCTAAGCTATAGGTAGGTGAATGGATTTGACTTACTATCGGTCTAAGTGGAACGTTACTTTTGTGTATTGACAATTAACAGTTTTCTAGTAATTACCAAAGGTCTATGAGCTAAACCGCGGATAGACAGTCAGACGAACATGACGAAACTTTATGGGGTCCTTGCTGACAACGCAACCCTAAAAAATACGCGTTTAGTTATTTCACTGATTATTATTTTTTCCATAGATTTTCTTAAACTTCATACCGTTCTTAATCAATTACTCAGCCTCTCATTTGGTTAGTAGTAGTAAAAGTAAAAGTAAAAGTCATTTATTTATGCATGTAGACACACTGGGGGCACTTATACACGTCCCAACATATGTTTTTTACCTACCACTGCTTCGGGACAAATTCTGGGCTAGTGCTGAGAAGAAGCAGCGCAAGAAACTCAGTCACTTTTGTCAAAACCTCTTTTAAAAATAATATTTTGATACAGAAATTAAAATTTTACTTGTGCGAGCTGGTCCACACGTTGACATCATTCAAATAATTGTCTACCTTATAATAACCCTTTGACATTAAAGTATCCTTAATTAATGATTTAAATTTATTAATTGGTAATTCTACAATATGTTGTGGTAATTTGTTAAAGAAATTGATACATTTCCCCATAAAAGACTGACCAACCTTTTGAAGCCTGAATTGTGGAACAGCAAGTTTATTTTTATTTCTAGTATTAAAACAATGTGTATCACTTTTCTTTGTAAATAGATGCAGGTTTTTGCGCACATATATAATATTTTCATAAATATATTGAGAGGCTACCGTTAATATCCTTATCTCTTTAAAAAAAATCTTTTAATGAATCTCGAGGTTTGAGGTTATAAATAGCACGTACGGCCCTTTTTTGTAGTACAAAAACTGATTCGATATCAGCAGCTGAGCCCCACAGTAAAATACCGTACGACATCAAGCTGTGGAAATAACTAAAATATACTAGTCTGGCCGTTTCAATATCAGTCAAGCGCCGTACCTTTTTTACAGCAAAAGCAGCTGAACTAAGTCTTCCTGACAAGGCCACGATATGAGGACCCCATTGTAGTTTTGAATCTAAAGTTATGCCTAAAAATGTTGTTGAATCTATAGTATTTAGCAATTTGTCTTTTATCAAAACATATGTTGAGGCCTGTCTGACATTAGGCATAGTAAACTTAACACATTTAGTTTTATTCCCGTTAAGTAATAAGTTGTTAACGGTAAACCAATGTAATACTTGAGAAAGAGTATTATTTACATCGTCAAAAGTATCTTTCCCCCTTGGAATTTTGAATATAAGTGAAGTATCATCAGCAAATAATACTATATTACAAAGATCTTCCACAAAGTGTGGAAGGTCATTTATATAAATCAAAAACAACAAAGGTCCCAATATCGATCCCTGGGGCACACCCATTGTCATAGGTGCTCCAGAAGACTCAATTCCATTGATGCAAACTTTTTGCGTTCTACTTGTTAGGTAGGATTTAAGTAAATTTAATGAATTCATTGAAGCTCCATAATGTCGTAATTTTTTCAATAAAGTTTTATGTTCCACACAATCAAAAGCCTTTGAAAGATTACAGAAGATACCTAAAGCATCTTGTCTATTGTCATAGGCATCAAATATATGTTTTAAGAGAGCTATTCCCGCATCAGCAGTACTTCTACCTTTAGTAAAACCAAATTGTTTTTTGTGAAGTAGATGGTTTAAAGAAAAGTGTGCTAGTAATTGATTGAATATTACCTTTTCAAATATTTTACTAAGGACCGGCAGAATTGATATTGGTCTAAAATTAGAGGGGTCACTTTTGTCACCGGATTTAAATAACGGTATTACTTTACTAAATTTCATTAGGCTTGGAAACCGTCCATCATCAATGCACTTGTTAAAAATTATTGCTAAGTGAGGAGCTATTGTGCTGATAATTGATTTAATAATATACACAGATAGTCCCCATAGATCCTCAGTCTTTTTTTTTATTTAAATCTAGAAAGTGTGCTCTCGTTAGTGTTCTTCTGCAATATCTTTGCCTTTGCCTGCCTTTTCGGTGGATCATCTTGTTTCTTTTCATTTAGTATTTATTATGTAAGGGTTTTATTTTGATTGCCGCATAAACTATTTTTCTTTCTTTAATTTTTTAACAGTTAAAGTTCTAAGTGAGGAATAATAAGAGCGTTCTTTATTCTATCCTGTGTGTATTATATTGCTTAACAAAACTAGTAGGATTTAATCAATAATTCAATAATATACATATTTTTTTCCCTCTAATTCCTTAAAAGATGTTTTTAATGTACAAAAACATGACTTGATATTCTCATCGAATATACTTTGCACATCAAATTAACCCAGGCGCACATATACATAATACTCGCACTGCCTCGTTGGTCTAGTGGTCAGCACACTGGGTACTATCCACGAGGTCCCGAGTTCGAATCCCGGGTCGGGCCAAGAGGGTTGGGTTTTTCTGTCTTAAAATAACTCAGACACAGCTCTGGAGTCAGGAAGTTAACACCCCCGTGCCTCGGAAAGCACGTTAAGCCGTTGGTCCTGCGCCTGATCTCTCTACGGTCATCATGTCGGATTGCCGTCTCACCAAATTATGAAGGTATTATGAGAGTGCACCTGTGTATTGCGCACACACTTGTGCACTATAATATGTCCCGCACAGTTGGCTAATCTCTGTTAAGGCAGCCGCCGTAGTCGAAATTCGGCTAGGAGGACATTAATACTCGAACTCTGAACAAATAAAGGTAGAAGCATATTTATTCTATTAAGCATTTTAAAACTTGCACAACATTTTAGGATAGAACCAAAACTACCTAGGGGTGTTATAAGTTTAACGGGTCTGTCTATCTGGCTGTGCTATCGTAGCTCCCAAACGGACGAACTGATTTTTGTTTTGTTTTTTTTGTCATAGACAATTTTTTCCCGAGTGTTCTTAGCTATGTTTTATGAGAATCGGCCCCAGATGGCCGCCGAACAAAATGGTGGATTACGTATTTTTTACAACTCCCTCAATCATCATCATCCTCCTAGCGTTATCCGTTTACAACTCCCTCAATATGGGTATCAAATGAAAGGGCTTGACTAGTACAATACTATACAATATGATTAATTTGAAATCCAAGATGGCTTCCACCACGAAAAGGCAAAGTTAGTTTTAGAGCTTATTTTTAGTGTCGGGGTTTTTTTTTTAAATTATAATCAGTGAAGTACAATTTCTGAAATTTTTGTCTGTATTATGTATTCCGTAGAACTTTAAATGCTGCTTAATTATTTTTGATGCTCACACCACATCAGTCCGCCAGGAGCAAACACAACCCTAAGCTATAACGTTTCATCTCAATAGAACAGGTATATCTCTTCAGATATCTACAGGGTGGCCTCTCCTTACCTTAAAACATAGTACTACTTCTAACGAGTCATTACCTAGATCACACGAATTCTTAGATATGTGAAATAAACTGGTGTAACGCTTAGATAAACTGCAGTATATGAAAATTAAATTAAATAAACTAAATACAGTGAATTTCTATATTGACTCGACCTGGAATCGAACCCAGGACCTCAAAAATGGCGACACCCTGAAAACCAGTGTGCTAGCCACTCAGCTGCGGTGGTTGACTTTTTCGAAATTTCTTTATTTATTTAAACTTTATTGCACCAAAAAAGAAAGTACAATTGGCGGACTTAATACCTTAAGGTATTCTCTACCAGTCAACCGCGTGGGAATGCAGAAAGATAATCAGTGGCGGGACATTCAGTATTTATTTAAATTTGGGAGGAAAATAGCTGTAGCATAACTATTATAGTATAATCTGTGGTTATATGTAAAGTAATACTGAAAGGTACAGGTAAGGTACCTATAGGTTACACCGATCATCTTTGATTGCTTGTCAACCTGCCACATTCACCCGAAAATAAGTCAAACCACTCAATCGCTTAAGTTCCTTCCCCAACTTATGCCCAAGTCATCAGTATTCCGAAAACGACCCCAGATTGCTCCAGTAACTTGGAGCTTTAACTTTACTAGTTTAAGCACAAGTACATGGAAAGCCATAACGCAGGTGATTACTTAGTTGTCAAGCAGATTTGCGTCTCTTTTTCTTTTTTAAATTTCTTTATATTTCTTGTTATTTGCCGATATTTTACTATGTCCACAGAATACTAGTACTTCGTACAGAAGTATGACTTAGCAATTGTATTCAAAGAAATGTCTACTCAATGTCGTCAACAATATGGCGTAATTTAGTTCGCCTCAGAGTCAAGCACATTTTCGTGTAGACACCTACAAAAATCCATTGCAAGATAATTTCATACTTATTGCTCTGGAATATGATTCATAATACATTAAACCTATTCAGTGACGTAATATCACGCGACGCGATAGGGTTGACTGCTACGAGAAGCTTCTAACGCCATCTAGCGGCTCTTTCTAGTACTTTATTCATTCTCGTCCAGCCAGCAACGTAGCCGCGCGGCCGCCGGTGAATAAAAAGCGCGAGCGTGGCTCTGGCCGGTAGCGACACACAACTTGTTTTAGCACCTACGTAGGTGCGCCGCGCGTAGGTACGTTTTTACTACCTCCGCGGGGAGATACACAGGCCTGCTATGTCTAGAAATTATCATAATTAGGAGTAAAGCTTAAGATCATGGTACGTACTATGTCTATGACGGGCTTGTGTATTTTTCAATAAATACTTTTGCAGTATTAGGTATATCACATTATGCCTCCTCTTATGCGATTTTGCTGTATACATCGATACCATTTATTTTAAAGAAAAACTGTCTCCGCGAATCTCTCTCTTTCTTTTTTAAAGAAATAAACATAAAAAAAAAAAAAAAAAAATAAGCCTTTATTACTGTTTAAATTTACAACTTAATCTTATAACTATTTATTATCTTTCTTAATATCTAAATTATAATGTTTTTTTTTTTTTTTTTTTTTTTTTTTTTTTTTTTTTTTTTTTTTTTTTTATTGATCGGCAACAGCTTGTCCTTCGACAAAGGCCTCCTCTAAGGACTTCCATGCCTCTCTGTCTTTAGCCATCCTCCTCCATACTGGACCAGCCACTCTCTTAAATTCATCTTCCCAGCGCTTCGTTTGTCGCCCTTTGCTTCTTTTACCATCCCTAGGGTACCATTCTGATATTATCTTGGTCCATTTCTCGTTTTTCTCTCTTAGCATATGCCCTGCCCATTTCCATTTCAATGTTTTATACACTTTTTTCGCTTCCTTAAATTTTGTCTTATTTTTTATTTCTTCTAATCTTATTTTATCTTTTCTTTTCACTCCTATAACACTTCTTTCTATTCCGTTTTGACATACGTTTATTTTATTTATTAATTGTTCTGTTAATGCCCATGTTTGGCAACCATATGTCAAGCATGGCAAAATACATATATTATACACTTTCCGCTTTTCTTTCATTGGCATGTCCTTGCTTTTCATTACTTCGCTAAGAGACCAAAATCTCTTCCAAGTGTTGGCTATTCTTCTGTCAATTTCCCTTGGCATGGTATCATTTACAGCTATTAGCTGCCCTAAGTATATGTATCCTTCCACGTATTCGATTTTTTCTTTGTTTACTTTTATTTCATATGTTTGTGAGGCATTAGTTAGAATTTTTGTCTTACTCGTGTTCATTGAGAGCCCTGCTATTCTACTTTGGTCTGACAGTTGTTGCAGCATTTGTTCTAACATTTTTGGGCACTCGGAAAATAGAATCAGATCGTCTGCGAAACGTAGATGGTTTAAGTTTTCCCCGTTTATGTTAAGTCCATTTTTATCCCAATCTAGATTCCTGAATATCATCTCCAGAGCCGCTGAAAACAGCTTGGGTGAAATGGGGTCACCTTGGCGGACACCTCTCTCTATAGAAAACTCTTCTCCCGTGGCTTCTAGCCTGACTTGGGCTGTGCTTTTTGAGTAGATGTTCTTTAGTATTCTAATGTACTTTCCATGTATTCCCTGAGTGTGTAGAGCTTCCCAGATATAGTTGTGTTCCAATGAGTCAAAGGCTTTATTATAGTCAACAAATCCCAGATAGTAAGTCTTGTTGTATTCATTGTATTTCTGTAGTACTTGTCTTAGTACATGTATATGATCTATTGTTGAAAATTTGCTACGGAAGCCTGCCTGTTCTTTTGGTTGGTTTTCTTCAAGTATAGATGTCAATCGGAATAAGATTATTTTGGAAAAAACTTTATACAAGTTGGACATTAAACTAATTGGTCGATAGTTTTCTATTTCTCCTCGATCTCCTTTCTTATGTAGCAATACTATTGTTGATTTTGTCCAGTCTGCAGGTATATTTTCGGTTTCTATAATTTCGTTAAATATTTCTGTTAAAATTGGAGCAATCGCGGTTATAGTAGACTTTAATAATTCATTTGTAATTTGGTCAGTTCCAGGACTCTTATCCGGCTTTTGTGTTTTTATTGCTCTTATGGTTTCCTCAATTAATATTTTTGGTACTGGTTCAGAGTCTGCTATATTTCTATATCTCGGCACTTCCTTTGGGTTTTTACTTTGGTACAGGTTTCGATAGTAATCGGTAGCTATTTTGAGTATTTCCGGTCTTTTATTTGTATAGTTTCCATCTTTAGTCTTCGTGTTTAGCATCCAATCTTTTTTAATAGTTAGTTCCTTGATCGCCTTTTTTATTCCGCCAGTTCTCTCGATATGTTTTTTCAATGTGTTTTGTCTTTTTAGTTTCCTATCTTTTCTAATGTTTTCGTTTATTTTTTTACTAATATCTGATATTTTTTGACGGTTAATTTTCTTTTCTTTGCTCTGTGATAGTTCTTTCCTTTCTTGCAGCAGCTGTTGTGTTTCGCTTGAAATTATCATTTTGCTATCTGTATTTACTTTCTTTGTTTCTGTTTTTAATAAATTTATAAATTTTGCATATTTTGTTTGAATTGATAAAGATTTTAAATGTTCTGTTTCTATTGAAACTTGTAGGTTGGTCGTAAGTTGTTTGCTATCCCCGGTGCATATAATGGCTGAGCTATCAGTTTGAAATCTTCTCTTTTTCTTTATGGGTGCGCCTGTTAATTTGGCACGAACCATTCTGTGGTCTGAATGAAAGTTTAGATTCTGGATAACTGATACATCCTGAATTACTTTATAGTTATTAGACATGATAAAATCAATTTCATTTTTATAAAGTCCGTTTGGGGAAATCCATGTCCACTTCTTCGTTTTCTTTTTCTTGTAGAAACTGTTGAGGATCCTTAGTTTATTTTCTAAAGCAAAGGTTACTAACCTGGCTCCATTTTTGCTTCTTTTACCATGTCCATATTCACCCACAGTGTATTCTTCTCCATTATTTTTCCTCCTTCCTATTTGCCCATTAAAATCGCCCATCACAATAATGTTTTTGTAACAGTTCTGAATGGTCATTTGTAGATCGTCGTAGAATTTTTCAATTTTCGTTATGTCTTCACGTTTCTCCGACTCTGTTGGTGAATATGCTTGGATGATAGACCACTTTTCGGCATTTTTTAGGGGTAGCGTAATGTTAAGAACAGTTATTCTTTCGGAAATTCCTTTGATTTCTTCTATACTGTTTGCAAGTTTCTTTTTGATTAAAAATCCCACTCCATACGATCCTGGTGTCTCACCTTTGTATTGTAGAATGTAGTTTCCGTAGTCTTCTATCCCTTCCCCATATCTTCTCATTTCGCTGATTCCTATTATATCCCATTTCATTTCGGCTATGGCTAATTCCAGTTCAAGAAGCTTCTCGGTAGTTCGTAATGATCTTGTATTAAAAGTAGCTATGTGTATGTCCGAGGTATTTTTGGTTGTCTTTAGAGGGTGTTGGTCATTTTCCCCCACGAGGACCAGTCGGCTTGGGGGAGGTTGTTTTGTTCCTGTTATTCCGTTTTTTTCCTTTTTATTTGTTTGTTGTTTCCGATCTCCGGTATCTAGTTGCTATTGTTTATTTTTAGTTGCAATGTCTGAGAGAGAATTAGATCTACCCCTCATCATATCGAATGCATTTATTCTGTTGCTCCTTGATGATGTTAATGTTTGTTGCTTCCTTGGCTGTAAATCAGATTGCGGGGAGGTAGATGGATTTCTCTTTCTTTTATCATTTACATTTCTACTCGTATTTTCTTTGACAACCAGTTTATCATATTTTATATAAGCATAATTTCCTTTTTTCCTCTCTTCCATCATCTTGGGTTGAAGAGCCTTCCTTCTTTCTAAAATTTCTTTTGAGTAATCTTCCACCAGGTACAGTTCTTTGCATTTCTTTTTGTTTCTCATTATTTCACTCTTTTTCCACCCACTTACTAATGACAGAAGCGTAGGCCTCGGTTTCCCTTCCTTATTTTTGATTCCAATGCGATGGATTTTATTTATTTCATTGTCTCCTATAGAGATACCCAATTCATCTAGAAAATATTTTCTTACATTTTCCAATAGATCCAAAGTAGATCTTTCCTCCTCCTTCAACCCATGAATTATTATGTTATTGCGTTTCTTGTCTTTTTCCAAATATTCTATTGTTTTTTCCAATTTTTCCACCTTTTGTTTCAGTATTTTGTTTTCCTCTAAGACTGGTTTTAATTTTTCCTCCATTTTATCCATTATTGTGTTAGTTAATTCTACTGTTTGATTTCGCATTTCAATTTTCATTTTTTCAAATAAAAGTTGAAATTGGTCTTCCATATTTTTTGCGTATAAAGGAACGTATTTGTTAGATTTGGAGATTTTTCGTTTCCACTAGCAATACCAATATGACCCTGACGTATTGATTTGACGGTTGTGCTGATCTCACTCTGAGTTGCTGAGTGATAGTCTATGGTTAAATTTCTAACCTCAAATTTCGCCGGTCTTATTTTCACTGAATCTCTTCGAGTTTCACTAAAGCACTGTTTTTGTTATCACAAACACTTAATCTTGATTAGTTTTATGTTTGAATGTAACGTGATTATGCTAAATGTGGCTTTTATCAATTTATTTGTGATATTTTCCTGGAGCTGTGACACTGTGATGTTTACGATACGAGAACCGGAACCGGAACGAAATAAATAAACATATTATGTTCTTACTCAAGAGGCCTATGTGGCATTTCAAAATAGATTGTTAAAACCATGAAAAATAAATGTAATGGAAAAAGGTGATAGAAACTTATTCGTAACATATAAGAACAAGTAGTGAATTTTTGGGAGTCGTATTAGAACAATATAACTGATATTAACTAGATTTTAAACTTTCGCGTTGCTTTTCTTTAAGTATTAGACATGATAACTCAAATTATTTATGAGTAATATTTTTGAATATACGAATAAACTGTAATTACTTATTTATTAAGAAAAGAAAAGAAAAACGTAGACGTGCATAAAATAAATAAACTTAAAATCTACTTAATCAAAAATAAACCTGTGTCCTTGAGGTTAGGAGGCGAGGATGCTGGCTGCGTTACCGCATTGGATAGCTATACTTTTGAGCGAGGAACGAGCCAGCTTTACTATTTTCAACAGAATTTAATTTAGGTGCTATTTTTCCAAAAAGTAATTTAGCTAGTTATTTTTGATTATTTTTAGTTATTATTACAAATTATTGATTTTACCCGTCATATAATAAAAGATGTTTTCGTGTTACACATGGGTAACCTGACGTGCTGCCAACTGTACTATTTGAAGTACCCTAATGATTATATCAAAATCCCCCCCCCCCCCCCCTCATGTCTAAAGGGTATTTACTACATGGACGGTTCAGCCTGCACAATACTGGTAAACCTGTCAATTGTGATAGATATTTTTTTGACAGCTAGTGGTAACTGATTTTGCAATATTCAATATGGGTTCAATATATTTTTCATTTGAAACAAATGCAATCATAAATTGTACATGTTTATTAATTGCAAAAGGATAACAATCATTATCAGCTATGAAAACATAACTGAGCTCAACCTACCGATTCCCTGCATAACCCTACCGATTCTAAAACCAGGAGAGAGTATTCCTAGTTTTAGAATCGGTCACTCACTCACACAAATTATTGTGTAAATGAGTATTCCAAGTTTAAGGATCAGTAGGGTATAAAGAGGGATAAGTTTATTGCATTAGCTACAGATATTTATTATGTAAGTCTTTCCCATTCCCAAGGTAATACTTATGCCGTTTTGATGTAGAAAACAAACTAGAAGTTTTTGGAACTAGAAGGGACAGCTTTACATGAATGGCTTTTACTTTAAGGTTTTTATGACTTGATTTTTTTGATTAAAAACAATGGATTTGAGTACCAAATACCTAAATGTAATTTGAATAATTAATAATGTATGTAATCCTAAGTTAAAATGTATATCTAAATGATAATTAACCTATTGCCATTTTTTGCACATGCAAAAAATTACTGGAGTAGACATCTAGTCCAGCCGACTAAACTTTGTCACCTATGTTACCATGTTTTATGCAAATGAATAATGTTTATCTAGAGAATATCAAAAAAAATTGGCATAAAAAATTTTCTTTTTAAAAGTGAAATATTATTTCCGACATTTTGAAGGCGGTCTTCCGCACCTTCTCTTGTCAGTTTCTTACTATATATTCAGACAAGTTGGTACGCGACCTTCCTGCAGTCGCCAGAGGTGCGGGGGGCGAGGCATGCTGGATGTCAGCAGGGGACAGGTGGTGTTGCGGGGAAAGGGGAAAAAGCGTAGACCTTATCTTTGATCTCGGGCAAAGATGATGAAGAGTTAGCCCATTACTTATAAAAAAAAGTCATTTGCGGAGAACGAAAGTGATTGAGGCCACAAGATAAGGAAGCTAAAGTGGCAATGAACTGGCCATGTTTGCCGTAGAAATGATGGCCGATGGATCACACGCGTCTTAGAGTGGAGACCATGACCAGGTAAACGTAGCGTGAGACGCCCATCGGCTCGTTGGACGGGCGATCTGGTGAGGGTTGCTGGCGGTAGCTGGATGAGAAGAGCTAGTAATTGAGCTGGGTGACGTAGATTGGGGGAGGCCTACGCCTAACAAACAGTGGACGGCTGGAGGCTGATGCTATGTAGAGAGTCGGGAATGAACTTGTCGAACTATAAAATAGCCAGTTTCAATCACGTTTGACATAAAACTGTCAGACGCCAGGTGAAATGACGTAAGTAACGATATCACGCGGAGATGTGTAAACGGCACTGACCTACATAATACAAGTACGCTGGACTAAATATTTTCTGAGAAATGACAGATAATTTTTCTGCCGAATCAAAGCGCCCCCACCGAGTGTCTAGGGGACTAAAATAGAGTAATTTGCATGTATTTATGTCAACTCATTAGTTCCGTGGACGGTCACTACACCCTCACTACAGCCGTCAGCGCCAAAACGGTGTTCTCAGGTTGACAGTATGCAGTCCAGCGTACTTGTATTATAGAGGTCAGTAGTATAAGGCGTCAACAAAAGCGAAGTCCAGTCTTCTCAGGCTAGTTCAACGCCTCCTTGCTCATAGATGTCTCGCCAGAATGCATTGGTTTCTGAATCAACGTCATGCCCGGTGGTCAATTTGTCATTAATAGCCAAGTAGCTCTTCGTCTCCGAGTTGTATTCCGGCCAGACAACTCCAAGCGAATAGTCTGGTGTTGGGTTCCTAAAAATATATCAATAGGAGTCACAAAGTAATGAATTTCATCCCTAAACGGTATTTTTTGGTAAAACAATAATATTATTCTTTAAAATAAACATGTCCTCAAGGAATAGCAGATCTAACAACGAAGCTGTTTCTTTTTATTCTTGATTCTGCATTTAAACGTTGTGAATACATTTTAAAACTTAAAATCTTGAAAAAAAATATGGAACAACTAAAATATATTATTAAAAGGAGTCCCTTTAAGCAAGGTTCCGAAAAGATCAGGCTGCGTTCCCACTTTGAATAGCTAGACTAATTCTTTGTAAGAGGTAGCTGCCAGCTCTTCGGTCACCTATGATTCTTCTTCTTTGTTTGTTTCATTTGTTAGCTGGGGGTAAGAAGCTTGTGCGTGGTTTGGCAATCCTATGTGAAAACAATTTGTAAGTATAAAATACTAACCCATACTTAGCAAAATTTGTGAACAAAGTGACAGTTTGGTTAATCAACCTGAAGGATCTACTATTCAGGTCTGCGGGCCCTGGATTGAAATCGACTCTGGAGTCAAATAGGTATACTAAATCATCAGCATGCGCTACACCATACACTCCAAATAAAAGTCCCAATGGAGTGAACCGATTTCTTTCTGACACACAGAAAAACTTGTATAAGTAAGCTTTAAGTCCGGGCAAATATTTTAAGAATCGGTTTATGTTGTACACAAATATTTCGTCGCTCCAGTATTGGACGAAACGGTCGACTGTCCGCATGTCGATAGCTTTGTCACCAAAATATTTCTCATGTATTCTCATCGATATCGCCTCGGTATTGTTTGGAGTCGTCCCATATAGCAAGATTTCACGGGGAATAAGTAGTTTTCTCTTCGCATTATATTTTTGCAGCGTATCAGAAGTCATAATTGCGTCTAGCTGAAATATCGATTCCATACTTGTATATCCAATAAGCAAGTCCACTGGAGTGACGTTTCCTCTTTTAAGTGTATCTATTGGTGACTCCACCAAAAACCGTTCTTGCCCGCTATCTTTTTCTGGAGCGGGTTGGAACTCCGTCATTTTGAGGCTAATTGAATTCCAGTCGCTTTCTTCAGGAATCACAATGGGAAATTTGTGAATTATTCGCAAAGCTGGCAAACTTTGCAAGTATTCCAACATTTCATTTGGGTCGTCCGTATCTTTTCCTAAGAGTCTTCCGAGTTCGAAAGACCGTTTGGTGAGCTCATAGGTAATAGCCCACTCGCAAAATGGAACGCCACTCATAGCAATGGCTCTTTTGAACAAGCCTTTGGACATCGGTGACAGCAGATGATATAGCACCGACGCCGACCCTGCACTCTGTCCCATGATAGTAATCTCATTAGGGTCACCTCCAAAATGTTGAATATTGTCATGAACCCACTTCAGTGCCAGCGCCTGGTCTTTTAGCCCAGCGTTTCCTGGCACTTCTTTGGTTCCTAAGTTGAGAAATCCCAGAGCATCTAGTCTGTAGTTGATTGTAACTAGTACGATATTCTTTTGAACTATAAAATTTGGGCCGTAGATTAACGAGTTTCCCGATCCACTACTGAATGCGCCGCCATGAATGAAAAACATTACGGGCTGAAGTTTTTTTGGTTTTAAGTTTGGTGTGTAGACATTTAGATAGAGACAGTCTTCACTGCCTGGGAGATAAGTGTTGGTGATAATGTTGAACTGAAGACATATAGGCCGGTGTACCGCTGCTAGTTTGATGCCTTTCCATGGTTGGTGGGGCTTGGGATCCTGAAATGTTGTTGAAAACTATTTAGCAAATTAATTGAAGTATTGAAAACTATTGATTGCGATTGTTATTCACTTTATAACTAACGAGCGAGAAAGTGTCTACTTGCGCGGTATGTGTAACCATGATCCAAACTGGTCAGGATCTCCTGGTAACAGGGTCACGGAGGTCAGATGGTAGTCGCTCTACTGTAATAACCTGATCTGCCACATCCTGGATCATGGTCCAAAGTGGACCCTGGGCCCTCATGTGCAAGTGCACAACCGGGATTATGCTAGGAGGATGATGATTTGAAGTCAAGTTCGAAGTTT
The DNA here is from genome assembly GCA_949316185.1 of Pyrausta nigrata. Taxonomy (NCBI): domain Eukaryota; kingdom Metazoa; phylum Arthropoda; class Insecta; order Lepidoptera; family Crambidae; genus Pyrausta; species Pyrausta nigrata. The sequence continues at coordinate 17,064,518 of OX438947.1, read as the reverse complement.
ACCTTAAATCGCAAAGTCCCAACAGGTGGCTCCGCATATGGTATCCCTTTAAAACTGTAGTATGACCCCAAACCGGTAGAAAGCTTCAATAATAATCCCTGTAGTAGTCCTTCATTCACTCGTATGATAACAGGATTTACGTTATGACACTGTAAATAAATTAGGATTAAGAACAAAATGAAGGTTTCAATACATAACTGGTAAACAATTTTTTAACTTTTTATACATAACTTTTTGGGGCCATTTTTTTCTGCCTGGCTGATGTAATAATAGAAGATCAATTATATATTTATATATATATTATTTCTGGTAAAATTTCGTAAATCAACACTTACCTTTGCTAATAAGAAGAAGAATGCTATAGATAATACATCCATAGCATAAGTTGTTAGATGCACCTTTGCTCTTTATACTATGAATGCAGCAGTTGTAATCTTTATATTTTTTTTAAATAGTACCTCATGGACACACGTTATATACGCTTTAAAGTATAACTCATAGTTATAACAGTTATGCGCATACGATTGAACATTTTCACCCGACTGCGAAAGGGGGTTATGTTTTTCGAAATTATGAATGTATGCATATATAATTGTTTGGCATGCCCTACAGCCCAAACAACTGGGCAGTTTTTGACATACGAGTGTGAGGTATCGTTGAACTTGTCAAAATTGTGCTAGTGACATAGGCTATATACATTTTTAAAATGGCGCCCGCAAATTGAAATAAAGGAGGGAGAGGGGATTTTTTTTTCTTACCATAGCAATATTGGTATCATATAAAAGCCAATAAACAGATCATTTAAGAAATATTATAATTTTTACAGTCGATGTTTTGTTTTTTCAATAATTATGTTCGCTTATTGTAGCAATAATAATGTCATTTGTCTTTATCACAAGACTTTTAGAGGCATTAGGATATCTGTCTGTCCAGCGGTGGACATTTTGTAACAATTTATTTAAAAAAAATATTTTTGTACTTTATAACCTTAAACCGTGCTAGGAAGTACAGTGGGCCTCGCATCAACCATTTCAAATCTGTTAAAATATTTCAAATGATTTGGAACTCTATGTGATCAAAATAATATGGTTGCGGAAATTTGACAAATCAGGGTAGGTGGATGTGTGGCCCACTGTACCTTTTTAGCATGACTATGCGATATTTTTGGTGCTTTTATTTACGAGTATAAGACCAGTTAGGTGTAAATAAGGATACTCTGATACCCCACTGGTAAACATTAACTATATCTTTAGAGATCAAAAAAACATTTTACATATTTATATAACTTTTTGACCACGGAACCTTTAGGAACCCTAAAATCCGTCTGACACCTCAATTTTAATCAAACTGTTAGTTGTTCACGGTTTCCATCGTTCGACATATTGTAAAAGATCGTTTTTATCCGAGCATCCTCGCTCTACAAACCCACTTGTGCCTGTGTAAAGAGATTTCCCTTATTTTGAGAACACTTCCCACCGATTCTCAGGGGCCAAGTGTCTCAACAAATTGAATTTTTCCGCCGTCTATTTGTTTGTCATCTGTACATAAGCACAGACAACTTGGAAGAACAGACGCAAAGTTTCCTATGTGTGCTTGTACTTTTCTTAGAAAATCACAATCAAGAGATTTGCTAAAAATCCTCAAAGATTAAAAAAAAATGTAACACCGTCTACTGGGTTCAGATCTTTTAATGTGAACCACGTAGACACTTAACCAGCTAGAATTGGCTGATTCTGTGACGTTTTGGAGACATCAGAGAATAAAAGCGTGGGATATGCTGATTAAATAAATACACGTATTACTGACACTGAGATGTGCGTTTTTAAAACATTTCAAACCGTTAAGAAAGTGTACCACTGGCCGACCCAAACTAAAAAATACAATAAAGTAGATTTATTGCATTGAAAACTATTAATAAAGTACATGAAAGTATTTTTTTGACACACACAAAAATCAATCGAGTCGTCCAGTAGGACTTGAACGTTCGATTTTTGTGTGGGCAAAATTTTACTTTCGTAAATAACTTGCAAAGAAATTTAACGAAAAAGCAGCAAAGTGACGTTTTATAAATTCGCATTAGTCTGTGAAATAGGGACGGAAACGGATTCACCATTCCATTATGTAGGTCACTTCGCTGTACGTGATTAAAAATCCAACAGAAAATGCTTGTTTAAGATACTGGGAAAATAAGCTTGGATATCAGGCGGAAAACGTTGATATTATTTATAGAAGGTTACAAATCCGATGTCACCAAATTTTAAACAGCCGGTTAAACTAAATCGACGGTTACGACACATCGACGGATATTTCTCATTAAAAACTTTATGTCAAATATTATGCTGTTCAAAAATTAATAATGTGTGGGTGAACTCGACCCCTAATATGTTAACGAGAGTTTTACTAATAGGACTCTGGTATTTTACATTTTGTGTTCAAAGATCCTTCAAAAATCATTATGGATCGCCCATACTACTATTGATATGGTAAAAAATGCCTACTTACTTGGTTGCTATACCAACAAAGTAATAATACAAAATGTGTGACGTTTACTTTTATTAATTGTTTTTAAACATTAAATTAAATTAAAAAATATTAAAACCAAAAATAATTTAATTATGGTATTCGTTTTACCCGACTGCGGAAGCAGGGTTATGTTTTTCGAGAGTATGTATGTATGTATAATTGTTTGGCACGCTCTACAGCCCAAATGGCTGGACAGTTTTTGACAAATGAGGTGTCGTTGAATTTGTCAAAATTGTGAGAGTGGCATAGGCTATATACACTTAATAAATGGCACCCGCAAATGGAAATATAATACATTTTGCAGTCGGTATTTTGTTTTTTTGTTTTTTAAATAAGGCGTTACTTGTTGTTTTAATGACGGTTGTATACCGTTAATGACGGTTACATTAGAAATTAGATAGGTAGGTACGTACCTACCTATGTTAACATCGTATGTTGTGTTACGTTTTTTATACTTTTATAAAAAAAACACTTTGTATTTAAATTAAGGACAAACCGCTGAGCGTGGAGCGAGGTGACACGTGTCACCTTAAATCAAAACAGTCACACAGGTGATTTGTGGCGCATATATACCGACAAGATGTTCTTTGAAAAAATGTGTAAAAAGGGGCATGTCATAAAGTGTACTAAGTCACAGAACCTAGTAGTTATTAATTTAATTTTTTTTAGTTACCTACTAAACTCAACAAGTTGCTTAAGTATAATTATTATTTTTGTCTTTACATGTGTTAATTTTTGGTTTAATTTTGAGTTTTCCACGTGTTATTCTATTACTGAAAAAACACTTCCAGTTGATGACACCAAAACTCACTGTAGTATTCGAACAAATGCCTGCTTTTTAAGAAAAAAATGGTATTTAATACCAACATAAGTACCACTTTTCAAGGAACTCAGTATCACTTTCCCAGTTTTGAGGTTGTTAATTTTATTTAATGGCTGTATACTTATCACTTCCTTTACATGATACCAAAGTTATGGGTTCGGTGTTATTGAAGTTATGAATTTTTATTGCAAAAAACAATGTGCAATTCAAATTGCATGTGCTACACTATTTACGAGTTCCATTGATAGCAGGATGAGTCAAAACTGACAAAGTGAAAATAGCAAAATCAACCATGTGCAGTTCTATTGCAACAAATTTACCTAAGTACAATTTAAAAAAAAAAACACAGAAAAAAATACACAGTGGTTCTTCGCCTATTATCTCATTTCATTCAATCACTCACTGAGGTACTTGTAGCGCAGTGGCGGCAGCGCTTTGGTAGTGATACCAAAAGTTAAGTAACCCACGGCGCGGTCGTGATTGGATGGGTGACCATTCCGACCATTTAATTGACGTCCATGACAAACATCTCCGTGCTTCGGAAGGCACGTTAAGCAGTTGGTCCCGGCTAATATCTGTGGTATTAGTCGTTAAGCCTAGTCAGAGGCCCTAGGGCGGCTTGATAACTTCTGACAGTAAGTTTTGTCACTTGCCTTACATACATCCCTCTACCAATCCGCACTGAGCCCGCGTGGTGGTGTATGGCTCGTTCCTCCTCATAGTTGAGGTGAGGCCTTTTCCCAGCAGTGGGATCTAATAGGCTGACTTTTATTTAATCACTCAATTTCGGCTATCATTTCAGTTCTTAACATTCTGTCTCTGTCAAAGTCGCTAACGCGAAAATGAAGGGAAAATAACAGTCCATGACATTTTGGGCAACGACATCACAAACTCCAGTTTGTAACTGCGGCTGAACAATCCCATCAGCGGCGGTAGGCTCCGTTAGGTGCCGCCTGGTAGCTACTACCCCCATTGTCAGTGGGAGTGCCATAACTTTCTGGGTGAGCTCGCTCCACCCGTCGACTCGTCTACGCCACGTCTGGACTAATCAAGAGTCAATACAAACCGATTTCAAATAAATTACGATAAATCTTTGACATTGATATTATAATATGATTAAATAATAAATAAATAATAATGATTGTGTTTGTACAAACGAGAATGAGGGCTAGAAATGTGTAGGTAAAGCCCGTATTTAAATCCTGTTTAGCCTCTTACGTCGATTTATCATCAGCAGTAATCTCTGTCCAAACTGCGCAACCTTGAGACCCATTACTGGCTGTCAGCACAGAGGCCTACTCGTGCCGTGACGTTTATATTTTCGACTCGTGCCGTCCTACTCCCACAAACTCGCACACAGTATAAGCGATAAAATAATACGGACAACCAAGCTTACATAAGGTTGAATAAACCGGTTTTCACGGTTTATTTTTTTAAATATGATCGCTTTGAAAACTTTAGGCTGGGTTGCACCATCTTCATCTAACAAACGTCAAAAGTAACATCAATAAAAGTTTAAGACCACTAGCAAAAGCAGATACATTTTAAAACTTAATTTATCAAGAATAATATTGTTTCATATTCTAATTTTTTTTTTATTAATTGATCTAAAAAGAGGTTGTCTGGAAGAGATCGCTTATAGTCATAAGACCGCCTACATTGTAAATGTTTCTGTGTGAATCGTTGTACTTACTGTATTTTTCTGTTAAAGAGTTATCTTTCTATCTATAATTTTAACTATAGTAACACAAAATTTTTCAATCTATCGCAAACCTTTCATGATGTGTGTGTGTACGTCAAACTCTTTACAAAATTAGCCATAATTATCTAGTTACGGTAAAAGAAACAATGGTGTTTGTTGAAACAATTTATTATTATTATTAAAGAAAGTGGAACTCGGCTTTAGAGATTATTTTAATTAATTTAACGAATAATAAGGTAGATAGAATAAGATTAACATTACGAATTTATTTATTATTATTATTAAAGAAAGTGGAACTCGGCTTTAGAGATTATTTTAATTAATTTAACGAATAATAAGGTAGATAGAATAAGATTAAGATTACGAATTTTCGTTTACGTTGTAATTAAAATAATTCAAAAACACTCACAAAGAAAAACTCATTACTTAAACTTACAAAAGAACCGTTGTAAATGTATCAAAAACGTTATTTTAAATAACGTTTTAAAGCTTTGGGGACAACTCTGAGAGTAGGGCATCAGATCCATAGTTCTGTTCCGAACATTCGGCCAGTACAAAATGGGCCTATTAATTATAATTCAGCTGGCTCCTATAACTAACGGTGGGTTTTTCCATTAGTATGCTAAAACAGACCGCAGTGGGATTGAGTTACAAGTTGAAGCGAATATTTACTTGTGGCTGGCACATTATTTTAAATTCTTTTCTTTCTGTTACGCCTACTGTTAAGATATGATAGTAAAAGAAGTGGATGTTTTAATGACGAATAACGATGATAGTATGGAAGATAAACTTGTGTCGCACGCATACTTACGCGATAGCTGGAGACTACGACATTTTTCGTTACTACCCCCCACGTAATATTTTTAATGCTTATGTACGCTAGAATAATATTTTACATATTGAATTTTTGAAAGTATCTTACATTAGTGAATTGTATGTAATTCTTGTGGGAATAAATAATCTTTGAACTTAACTAGGAACAGGGCAAGAAAATGATGTTAAGGCTACTTCGGAACGAATTCAAATCCGATTCATCTATTCATCCATTTCATTCTATTCAAAATCGTTACATTTCGTTCTATGATGCCAGGGTTTTCTAAAGTAGGGTCCACAGACGGGTCCAAGACATGCGTATCAGGACAGGAATCAGCAGTAGGTTAGTTAATTCTTAGTTAACATAATATTAGAAAATTAAGTACCTAGTGAACTCAGCATTTATCGGCCAATCCACGATCTTGTCGCAAGGATAAATTATTTAATCAATTTTGTTTTCTTTTTATAAAATATACTTTTTACACCCGGGTTCGTGGAATTGTTTAAATTGAGAAAGTAGGCCGTGACTTCAAAAAGTTTACCTGAAAAAACCCCTGCATAGTAACTGCCTTACGTTGTGACTTGTGCCACATCTCGCTAGGTATAAAAGCGGACTTCGATAAGACAGCGTTTTAAAGCAGCGCTGGCGAGAGATTGATCAGAACTGTCGAAAGTTACCTATTGTTTCTCCGGGTCATCTACCAGAGAGAGACTATGGACTAAATGATAAGCAACTAGCTAGCCGTCTAAATGCTAATTTTAAGTTTTTTTGGCAATGAAAACTTCTTTAGACTTTAACTAATATTGAAAAAAAACATAGCCTGATTAATTCAAACGTTCTTGATTTTTGTGCTTAGCAATTGTACCATTATTTATTCTGTGGATTACTAAAGTCACGTACCTTACAAAACGCGATTTGTTTTGCAGGGATTTCAAAGAATGTCTAATAAATAAAAAGAGATGTAAGTTATTGAATGTTAATATCTGAAACTTATAACCCCAAAAACGGATAGACCTCTTTATTCCACAACATTAAACAAACAAAACCCAATTCACACAAAATGTGTACAAAGTAGGCAGTATTGTCGCTAAGAGATATCTCTTTTAAACAACCTTTGGCTAGAGGAATTTCTATCTAACAGAAAAGTAATAAGATAAGCTTAAAATCTACCGAAGCGATATCATTTAAAGTCATACTTAGTTAAGTTTACCTTTATTAGTTCTCTCGATCTATCTCGATTTTTTAAATATATATTTTTTGTTTTTAAATAAAATAATCACACATATTTCATTATTTTGACAGCCCGTTTATACAAATTATGAAGGAATATTAATTTGGTATCATTTCTCGTCTTTATGTGCTCTTGGGTGTTATTACCTAATTACTCTATTTTTTTTAGTTTTTATTTTTACAAAGTGTAGTAAAATAAAAGAAAAAGGATTTCCATGCTTTTCACTGTCTCTGAGGTAACTCTGTAATATATATATATATGAGTATATGTATCATCATCCTCCTAGCGTTATCCCGGTTGTGCTCTCGCACGCGAGTGCCTAGTGTCCGCTGACCATGATCCAGGTTGTGGCAGATCAGGTTATTACAGTAAAGCGACTGCCATCTTACCTCCGTTACCCAGTTGCCAAGGAAACCTGACCAGTTTGGATCATGGTTACACATGCAGTCGCCTGAATGTGCAGGTTTCCTCACGATGTTTTCCCTCACCGTAAGAGCATCGGTAAGTGAAACAACTAATGTACATAACTCAGAAAAAGTCATTGATACATGGCGGCACGTGGGATCTAACCGGTACCTCCCACATGAGAGGCAACCCGCTAGCCACTGCGCCACCGACGCTCTATATATATATATAGGTATATTTCTATAATATACTTGGAACAAAAATAATATATAGGATTGAATCTAATATCTTTTACCAAAGACTTCAAGATAGGTTGTTTACGGGGGACGTCTGACGACCTAGACCCAGACGAATATTGCCTATCTACGAGCTAGATCCAATTAATTATGACAAGGCTGTCGCCATATTTTTCTTGTGTACAAGCACTTTCGATGATTACTTCTAGAATCGTTTAGATCATGCTATAGAAATAAAGCTGCAATGTAAGTGAGATATTTTCTTAAATGCCTTGTGAGATTAATGTTTTGTAAGATATTGATAATACTAATCATCAAAGAGATATGACAAGGTGTCAGCCTTAACAGTATCCATATTTTAGGGGGTAAAGATAACCATTAACTAGCGTTAACTTTTAAGTTATCAGCTAAATCATGAAAAAAAAATTTCGCTCTTCATACATTGTCAGTATTGTCATCGAAATAGGAATTATTAATAAAATAAATTTCAACAAACCACAAACAACAATTACCTAGTCCCAAACTAAGCGTGAGCTTGTGCTATGGCGACTAGGATAACGGATAGAGATACTGATATACGATTACATTATTTGTATGGAGCATCCATTTTTTTTTGTTGATGTCAATCATACCCCCAATACCCCGTCCATAACACCGCCCACGGAAAAACTGAGCATTTTGTTGCCTTAAATATAATAGTAGATTATTCACCAAGGGGGCAAAGTGATGTCTTACGTCACGGGCGTCATCTTGAATCTCGAGCGTAACGAAGGATTCGAGAGTTAACTCCCGAGCGCAGCGCATAGAGTAGTTAGGTAATAACACCCAAGAGCACATAAAGACGAGAAATGATACCAAATTATAATTCCTTCATAATATGTATAAACGGGCTGTCAACATATTGAAATATGTGTGATTATTTTATATAAAAACAAAAAAAATATATATAAAAATCGAGATAGATCGAGAGAACAAATAAAGGTAAACTTAACTAAGTATCACTTTAAATGAAATCGCTTTGATAAACTTTAAGCTTAACTTATTACTTTTTTGTTAGATTGAAATTCCTGTACCCAAAGGTTGTTTAAAAGAGATATCTCTTAGCGACAATACTGCCTACTTTGTACACCATTTTGTGTAAAGTGGCATGTGTTTCTTTCATGGTGTGCAAATAAAGAGGTCTATCTTTTATTGGGGTTATAACATTTAACAATTTACAACAACTTGTATTATTTATTAGACATACTTTAAAATCCTTGAAAAACAAATCGCGTTTTCTAAGGTATGTGACCTAATTAATCCACAAAGTAAATAATAGTACAAGTGCTAAGCACAAAAATAAAGATAAAAGGAGTTAAAAGTGGAATCCTGAGTGGAACGAGGGATTTAAGCTCGCCTAAGACAAAGACATCTTTATCCCCGAGGAAAATACTTTGCTTTTTACACTTCCTACGAGGCAATAAAAAAAATGTAATACAAAAAAGTTATTCTATCTTTTTTTATATCCTTTGACTTTTCTGGCAGTAGATTATTATTATTAAGAATACCAGCAGCTTTACATCTAATGGACTCCGGTGTCATAAACTTCGTTACTCGACAGTTTTACGAAATCATTGTTTGTAATTTCTTAAAATGTATAGGTTTTTTTATATTTATTTCTTTTTTTTAGAAGCGCGCGCTTTTTTTTTCATTCCATTCGTGCTAAAATTCTCGGCTGCCAGGTCCCAATTTCAAATATGTTCACTTTGGTGCGGGACGGGCTAGTGTGATCATGCCTACGAACTCTTATTCGAAATTCAAATCACTTTGCCTCCCTAGGGCTGTAATGAAATTTCATACAACATTACGTCCCTAGGGATGCAATGACTCACTTTGAGTCCGGTTTACTTTATGGTTAATTGAACATTGCCGAGTAGGTAGTGTGAAAAGACTTATTAATTAACACCATGAAAAGAAATTATGAGACGATCTCACTCTTGATAGCTATTGAAGCGCTCCTGGCTTATTAGGTTTAATAAGTTTAGTCAATCAGGACACATCTTTACTTGAATGACTTTCGTGTCTTTGTGGATATATTGTAATGATAAGAAGAATGGTTCTTTCCCAATAGGTAACCCACGCTCATTGCCTTAGTAACAATTTATCCAAAGTCCACAAAAGATAACAAGACAAATGGCGATTGTTTCATTTGGATTGGAGAACTTTGATCGGAAAATGTATTTTCTGGAGCAGAATTATACTTTGATCTACCACAGTCGATGAGCACAAAGTGCTTGTTATGTCGTAGAAGAAATGACCACAGCAGGCTCACGTATAGCTTTTCGGTTTAAGATATCATAATATACACATTGGTATTAATACATTGACGGAAACCATTAAGTGAACCCGAGGCGATCAATTGCACTTGTGAATTTTTATGGTATTAATGGGCCGAATGATCGTCTGCAGCGATTAAAGCGATTGTCATTCACAACTACGTGATAGAAGGCGAATGATAGAAATGTTGATTGAAGCCCATTGACAATCACGAATGATGCAGCCATTGACCGTCTGACTGTGCAATTGACAATCGCTCGTCGAGAAAAAGCAAAATCGTGGCAAGCAATGACGCGTCGATTGAAGGTCCATCATTTGCACCATCAATTGAAACATAATTTGGCCGTCAACGATGTAAAAATTGACAATCTCAATAAAATTCAATTTATTTTTGCGTACGTCCCAACAAGAGGCGCTTATTATACACACCCCAATATTGAATCATTGCTTTGGGACAATTGTTGTGGGTTAGTATCTGACAGAAGAAGCAGCGCAGCGCAAGGAACCTATTCACTATTTAACCTTTTTCTAATAAGTAAATAATAGTAAAGATGATGTTAAATTAAAGATTAAAAAATTCAGATAAATGCGCAAGCTTTATTTTGTCCAAGTCGTATAGTCACTGTACCAAGTGAGCTCAACTTTCTTATACTTAATATTAAAGATTTTTTTATGCCTATTGTATGTAAAAAACATTACATACAATAGGCATTACTGTGAAAGGTTGAAGAGGAGGCCTATGCTCGAAGACGAACCCCAAGGCAAAAATCGAAGTAAGTTAGGCTTTGCTATCCCTTTTATTTACTCGAAGCACAGAGAGAAACTTCTTTCGTAATTTATAGCCCTATCTTAAGTATTACAGTGTCGGTTCTAAATAATTGTTTCGGTGTGTTTTTTAAATATAATCGTGCCTCCTTTTAATTACAAAAATACTCGGAATTGTATCCGTTAATTAAGGAGAACTGTTTCTCAAAGGGTTGGTAAATGCCACATTCAAACGTTTCTGTTGGATTACGTGTGTGGTAAATACAGAGATACCTACACTTTTCACATACATAAGGTTTTACAAAGGTGTAGGTAAAACCTATTGTAGGTATGTGTGTATAGAGTATGTTAGCGATGGGCAATTGTTCGAAAAAAAATCGAATGAATCGACAATCGGCCATTCCAACTAACGAATGTCGATTTAGTAATTCCGAAAAAAAAACGAATAATATTCGACAATCGAAAGATAATCTATTACTCGGCCCTTCGATGCATTCGATTGAATTGCCGCGACTGTGCGCACAGGAACAACAGGCAGCGAACGAATGATAAATCGACGCGACGAATGACGATTCATTCGTTAGTAGTTAGTAGTACGGCCTGCGCACCGCACGTTCCGGTATTGCTCGCCGCATAATCGAAGGACAATCGAATGACTGCGGTTGCTTATCGAATACATTCGATTACAGAGACCATTTGAATAATTCGAATAATTTAGTAATCCATCGCTAGTGTATGTCCTATGAAGTGTTTCCTAAACACTATGATCTAGATTCCTTTAAGAAAAGAGTGAATAGGCTGTTACTTACTAGTAAGACATGATCCAACTTTGGCCGCGTTATCACATACCATTAGCAGGCCTGTGTAACTCCCCGCGTAGGTAGCAAAACGTACCTACGCGCGGTGACCCGTTGTAAGGGGTTAAACAAGTTGGGTGTCGCTAGCTGGCAGCGACACGCTCGCGCGTTTTATTCACCGGCGGTGCGCGGCACCAGGTTGCTGGTTGGACGAGCATGAATAGTCCTAGAAAGATGCGCTAGATGGCGTAAGTAGCTTCTTGGGGCAGTCAACCCTATCGCGTTGCGTGATAGTACGTCACTGAATAGGTTTAGTGTATTATGAATCATATTCCAGAGTTATAAGAATGAAATTATCTTGAAATGTATTTCTGTAGGTGTCTACACGAAAATGTGCTTAAGTCTGAGGCGAACTGAATTACACCATATTGTTGACAACATTGAGTAGATATTTCTTTGAAATTCATTGCAAATTCATACTTCTGTACGGAGTACTAATACTTATTCTGTGCCATTAGCTGAGATTGCGGTCAATTGTTGCCTATTAATAAAAAGTAGTATCCACAGTAGTACTTTCTTATTTAGAAAGCCATTTTCTGATTTAAGAGTATTACATAGTTTCTTTATACAGAGGACGAGTGTATTTTTTTCCAATTTAACACACAGCTTAGACGCGGAATAAAACTAGTGTTTCTTAAAAGAATCAAGATAGCACGAATCTATTCAGCTTAGTAGTTAAAATGTAGTTACAAATAAGTTTCGTGAGATGGTAAGAACTAGTTAAGGTTTGGTACCTTAACTAGTACTTACCATCTCATTAAAAGTTTTTTATCTAATTTATGACTGCTTCAACACCAAAAGGTCCTGAAGTGCCGTAGTTAGCCAAACAGAAGTGCCTAAGTTTTTATGGCACATTCAGTTTTAATGTAGGGACTGAACGTGGTAGTAACATAAATATTTATTTATTTATTTAAACTTTATTGCACCAAAAAAGAAAGTACAATTGGCGGACTTAATGCCATAAGGCATTCTCTATCAGTCAACCGCATGGCAATATGACCTTTGGCAGAGGTCATTTTGCTTTATTATTATAAGCTGGGCGACCGAGCTTGCTTGGTTACTACTGTTTAATAAAATAAGCTTTATAATTAGTAAATCTTATTAAACTTGAATAAATACACAAAAAAAACAAAAGGGAAAAAAAGTCGGTCGGTTTTTTCAGTCCGACGTCTTACGCATTACACCACGACGTCCATGGTCGCCGGGAAGAAATTAGCGTTCTAAATCTACGTCGAACAATTACGAAAGAAAAACGCATGAAAACTTGAAAACACGCATTTTTCCAAACATAAGAATAATCTAGATCGATTTTTTAACATCGATTACTCCCACATAACAAATTTTAGCGAGATCTTTAGAACCGTTTCAAAGATCACAAATAAATATATTTAAATAAATTAATTAATTAATAATGCCCGTTGAAAAGGTAAAAGATAAGATAAAACACTTGCTTCTATGTGAAGAGAGTCCGTGACTCAGAAGCTAACAAATTTGCCTCTCATGCAGGTACGTTCGATACCATGTGCCGCCATTTACCAATTACTTTTTGTATGGTACCTATTACGTTAGTTGTTTTACTAACCGAGATGCTCTTACGGTCAGGGAAAACATCGTGAGAAAAACCTACACATTCAGGCGCCTGAATATGTAACCATGATCCAAGATGGTCAGGGTCCCCTGTTAACAGGGTCGCGGAGGTCAGTAGGCAGTCGCTCCACTGAATTTCCTGATCTGTCATCCTGGATCATGGTCCAAAGCGGACCCTTCGCGTGTGCGCAACTGGGACAACGCTAAGATGATTATTGTTTAGTTATTTATTAGCTCTATGTGATGTTTTTAAGTACTGTAATATCCTACTGTCGAACCTATTAAATATCAAGTCTTCTTCGGAATCTTCGCCGACCGTGCAGACAAATCAGCATCTCTCTTGTTATAGTATATCACTGTTTAAAACTTGAAAAACCGGCCAAGTGCGAGCCGGACTCGAGCACGAAGGGTTCCGTACCATTAGCTTACAACATTAGAAAGTATAGGCAAAAAAGTATATATTTTTATTTTATTTATAATTTCAAAAGTATTCATCATAGGATACCTGAAACAATTTTAAATAAGAGCTTCCGCGCCTGTTTCTTTACGTGAGTGATTTGAAGTTTATAGGTCCAAGACTTTAAAAATTACATGGAGGGGGGGGCACCGTATAAGCGACTTTGGCGGGCTATATCTCGCAAATGGTAAAGCTGATAAAAAAGTGTTGTATGGAAACCCTACCTTATTTTCATAGTCCTTTTCAACGATATCCCACACAAGGGGGTTCACTCAAAAAAATAATTCACCCCCCCCTTTACAGTATGGAGAGGTACCCTTAAAAAGGGGTAGTTTTAATTTTTCGTATTTTTAAAAATGAGATCTATATGTGAAGTATCCTCGAATCAAGTAACATGCAAATCAGTCCATAAACTTAGAAGATATTCTGCTGTGACAGACTAGGACGGACAGACTGAACGATCTTATAAGGGTTCCTTGTCGGATTACGGAACCCTAATAAAGGAGGAAACTTAAGTAGACATAAAATGTTTGTCTCCATTAAGGTCATGTCACCTATGTCAATAATTTTAAATAAGCCATCCAATATTAATTCAATAATTGAATTAATATTGGATGGCTTTGTTGAATTATTAGGCCAAAATTTATTGTCCTTTCTTTTGGTACAAATAAAACTCAATGGGCAAACTATAAATGCATAAATATTTGCAAGCGTGTCTTCAGCTTACACAGGGGTTTTCACATGGTTGTAGGCTCGTAGCTCAAACGATTTTAAAGTTAGGGCTTTGAAATTTTCAGAGTCTATGACTCCTATTCAGCTAAATGTCTTAAGAAATGAACCGTAAATATGTCATTGGTAGTTTTGGTGATACAAATGTAAAAGCTAAAGACACGGGTCTACAGCTAGCACAAAGGTCTATGACTCCTATTCAGCTAAATGTCTTAAGAAATGAACCGTAAATATGTCATTGGTAGTTTTGGTGATACAAATGTAAAAGCTAAAGACACGGGTCTCCAGCTAGCACAAAGTTTAATGCTCATAGGTCCTACAGTTCTTAATTGTGATAATCCGTTTTTTGGAGTTCTCTAGCGCTTATTATGCTAAACTTTCTAGGCATAAATTAAAAGCCCTGGTCTCACCGTTTTGGTAGCACGATATGTGCTAGCTAGGGAAACCTGTCGCCGGCTAGCACACATAAAATTTATTTCTAAATGAAAGTCGTATTGACTCCTAAATTTCGAACTGCATTGTTTGATGACTTCAATAGGGAACAAAAATTTGGTATACCACTAATCCTCATAGCAAATTGAGGTAGCGTTCACGTAAATATGTGGTAGAATAAATTATTGTTTTAAGTGATGAGCATTAACTTTGCAATATAAATTATATTATTGCACTTGAAAAAATTACCACTTTTTGTGGGGGTGATCATTTTTTCAAATGCAATAATATAATTTATTAGGTAGAATTAAACAAAAGAGAGTTTGGCACTGAATAAATATTATTTCATGGCTATTAAATTATAATGGATTTTCTTATCTTTTTCAGATAATTGCAGGCTTCAGTTAAGTCGGTGAGTACACAAAAGTTTACCTCTTTTGATAAAAAGCGTATGAACGCTTTTTATCAAAAGAGGTAAACTTTGTAATTTTAAATGTGTAAATTGGTTGAAGTTTTTTAATTTCCTATCGGTTCATGGATATCGGAAAAAGTGTTGAAGAAAAGTATTGTAAAATAATAAAGTTATAAAACAATATATTTTTAAAAGTTGAGTTTTTATGCAAGTTATTTATAGGGTTAAATGGAAATTATATAGTCATTAGTATAGTAAACCCATCGAGAGTACTTGCTGATGAATGAAGCATAACATTAACTTTTTTAAGCCAGATGTTTAGTTATTCTTCCTGATGGCACAGAATAAATGACTAATGGAAACTAAGTGATGTTACAGCTGCAGATAAATCACATCTGATTACTGACAACCGTCTTGGTGTAGTGGTTCGCGCCACGGACTTCTAAACCAGGCGGTTGCGGGTTTGAATCCTGCAAGGGGCAAGTGTTTGTGTGATGAGCACGAGCATTTGCACCTAAGTCATGGATGATTATAAATGTATATAACTATGTCTATCCGTTATTCTAATCACCATAGCACAAGCTCACGCTTAGTTTGGGGCTAGGTAATTGGTGTGTCGCGATGATATTATACTTAATAAGTAATACCTAAGTCATAACTACAAAACATAGCCAATTAACAAACAAGTACATAAAAGTCATAAAAGTCATTTATTTATGCATGTAGACCCACTGGGGGCACTTATACACGTCCCAACATATTTTTTTTACCTACCACTGCTTCGGGACAAATTCTGGGCTAGTGCTGAGAAGAAGCAGCGCAAGAAACTCAGTCACTTTTGTCAAAGCCTCTTTTAAAAATAATATTTTGATACAGAAATTAAAATTAAAATTTTACTGGTGCGAGCTGGTCCACACGTTGACATCATTCAAATAATCGTCTACCTTATAATAACCCTTTGCCATTAAAGTATCCTTAATTAATGATTTAAATTTATTAATTGGTAATTCTACAATATGTTGTGGTAATTTGTTGAAGAAATTTATACATTTCCCCCTAAAAGACTGACCAACTTTTTGAAGCCTGAATTGTTGAACAGCAAGTTTATTTTTATTTTTAGTGTTAAAACAATGTGTATCACTTTTCTTTGTAAATAAATGCAGGTTTTTGCGCACATATATAATATTTTCATGAATATATTGAGAGGCTACCGTTAATATCCTTATCTCTTTAAAAAAAATCTTTTAATGAATTCTACTACTTTTGCACTTTTCTAGACGGAAGTAATAGCTTATTTTTAAGCGACAGTTTCAGACTTCTGGGCTTATAAGACCCAAGATGAACAATCTTCTTTTATTTGTCACAGACATAAGTACAGAAGATATCCCAATAACAATGCATAGAGGCACAGCTAAAGGGTTTCGCAAAAATTTTACCTTTACTGAATAAAAAAGTTCGGAATGCTTCGAAGTCCCGCTAGCTATTTATATGAGCCCATATTTGGCATACCGTGATACGTTATAGTATTTATTTTCTCTTTAGAAAAATATCTTCCAGTTGTTTTTGTTTCCATTGCTATAACACTTGGATAAATATGAGATAGCTCATTTGAACTGATTGTCTCCACTATGTCATTTCAACTATTTGTCATTAATTCCAAATAAGCCTTCTCATATTTAAACAGGTGTTAATAGCAGTGGCAAATTCATTATTAGAATGGAGGAATACAGTTTAAATCTTAGATATGGGGAAGCACCTATCTATACAATAAATATAATTAATATTACCGACTGCATGTCGCTCAGCGAGCTATGGAACGGTCTATGCTGGGGATCCCGCTATGGGATAGAATCCGGAACGAGATCATCCGCCAAAAGACGAAAGTCATACATATCGTTCAGAGTTCAGTTCAGGGAGCGTCATGTCTGTCGCAGAACCGACGGGCGTTGGATTTGGAAGGTTCTCGAATGGAGACCACGTCTCGGAAAACGTAGTGTTAGACGCCCCCTTCTAGGTGGACCGATGACCTGAGGAAGGTGGCCGGTGGTGGCTGGATGCGAGAAGCGGAGGACCGTGAAAGTTGGCGCAGTCTTGGAGAGGCCTATGTCCAGCAGTTGACTGCAATAGGCTGATATGATGATATTATAAAGAGGAAAGATTTGAGTGTTTGTTTGTACTGAATGGGCTCCGAAACAACTGAACCGATTCAAATGAAATTGAATACAGAGATAGTTTGAGACCCTGGGAAAGACATTTGCTACTTTTTGCCGCGATAACCAAGGCGGTGAAATGGGGGATGAAAGTTTGTATGGAAAATCCAACTTTTAGCGCGGGCGGAGTCTTTATGTAATAAGGTTGAACATTGCTTAATCGGAGTAATATTGTCATGGCTCATTATGTGTATTGTCTATGATGTTGAACGTTTACATTCGGTTCGAGTTAATTATGGGACGTTGTTTGATAAGTTTGTTGTTTTAGTTGGTATTAATCTGTTCGTTTGACGCTAACAACTTGGTCTGTAGAACAATTATGCGTTTATTAGCAAACATTGACATACATGCAAATAACTGTCGTATGTGGTGCTTATGTAGTGCTTTTCATGTAACAGCATTATTATAACTTTGTAATAAAACTGTTACTATGAGCTTAAATTGATAATCGATCGCTCTTATTTAGCCATAGCTATCCTAGCAGTGGCCTAGCATTACCTATCAGCAGGCCTTTTTTACACTATTTCCCCGTTATTACAAAAACTTAGTACCGGGTTTAAGACAGGACTAAGCTGCCATTTAGAAAAGCCTTTCTCTATTAGGTTATGTCACGAATGTGTCATTTATTCCTTATTTGTCGGCTAATATTTAGACCTAACTTAAACCTAGTCTATTTTTTTTTGTTATAACACCGTTTGTGTCTACGCGTTACACGTCAAAAAGGCAGGGCAGTCTAAACTTAGACGGTGTTAGTACAAAAAAAATCGACCAGGTTTAAAATAGGTCTAAATATAGCCGACAACAGAGGAATGAATGATGACACATTCGTGACGTAACCTAATAGAGAAGCGCTTTTCTAATTGGCTAGCTAATAGCTTAGTCCTGTCTTAAACCTGGTACTAAGTTTTTGGAATAACGGGGAGTGTGACCAACACAAGTTTAATTTTTAATCGGCTGTTTTAGCTAAACTCAAATAATGACATATTTTGTATTGGAATTCTGTCAACTTAACTGTCAATGAAGGTTTACCGGCTGTTTTAAAATAGGTGAATTTTAGTCTAAAAGCAGGCTGGTTACCTTTTTTTGTGTGTGGAAATAATCACCCTTTGAAATTTTAAAAATATTATTTTCTTTTGTCGACTGGCACTGAAGAGCGTCTAATTACAACACGTGTAAGCGCTCAATAACACCCTTAATTAACTAATTAAATCACGTCTGGTCACTCGACACCGTACAGGCAGCAACCCAACCTTTTAGCTCTTACATCCTTATCAATAACGCTTATTATGTCACAACGTATGGTTGACTGTACATCATTCATGGTGCCCATTGGCGGGTCATTGTCGTCACAAGTACGTGACCAGAGTAGCGATATGACCGAGTTATCCTCCTAGCCAGACTGACCTTCTCAACTGCTATATCAGATACCATTTATGATATAACAAAGCACCATAAAATGATCCCTTCAAGTATAAAACATACAGCTCCGACCAGAACAGCATCAGTCAAGTTTCAATCGCCATGAAATCTGTAGTGTTCTTGTGTGTGATCGTGGGTGTCTTAGCTGAGCTTCCTCGCTTCAGGCCAGCGAGGTTCAGGTTCCAGCGACAGGAGCTTGCTCCGACAACCACAGATTCTCCTACGGAACCGACTACGGTGTCTGGTCCGTACGCCCCATCAGGATGGAAGCCTTCGGGACAGCCCTTCACGTTGCCAACGGAGACTGAGGCTCCTACCGACCAGTATGGGCATCCAGCTCAAATGGCATCCTACCCTGCTTCTGGTTGGAAACCAGCTGGAGAACCTTTTACTCTACCTAACGAACAACAGCCCCCAGCGACCAGCTATGGCGTCCCAGACAATTCTTATGGAGCCCCGAGCACTGATGCGCCTGCGACCACTGACAACCCTCAAACTGAGAAACTAGATGGTCCAGTGGAAGTTCAGAAGAGTGTAGGGTCATACTACGTTCTTCTGCCTAATGGGCAGCTACAGAAAGTGCAGTTCGTGACTGAGAATGACATTCAGAACATGAAGTATACCGCCCGACTACAGTTGCGTAATCCTGCGCCTCTCCTTGTGTTTCAACCTTGATTTGAATAAATGACACAACATGTAAACACTTATTTACTTTTTGATTATTCGGCTCGAGTTTATTTAAACTGTAAATTTGTAAACACCCGAGTTACTATTTTTTTTTGTGCTCGGGCAGCCATTTATGTTTTCCATAACCGTCATTCTACATATTATGCGAGTACAATTATTCTTTTTTCAAACACTTCAAAACGGCCAAATCAGGGAAAACGGGAGAATGAATAAACTGGATGGGCTGAAAGCTGGCATGATACTGGTAATATTAGCTTAGCAAATAATGTAGTATTAGATTCCCCAAATCCCAAACCAAATCTTAGCTCTAAGGGTAAGTCTTCCAACTTATCACGAATTTTGCATCTTATTTACCGTACCCTGTTTTGATAATAGTATCGTTTATCACTCGTTTTTATTGCACACATATAGAGGTAGGTGTCTAGTATGTTTGTGTGCCTTAAGGGAAACCCATAGGCCCGATTCTAATTTAGTTGGAGAAAACGTTTTACGAGATTAATTAGGTTTACTTATGGCTACTTCGTCTTAGTCACTTACGACTTAATTCATATTTTGGTCTAAGCCTGGAGTTCACCAACACATGTTTAATTTTAATCAGCCACTTTAGTAGTATTTTGACATATTTTGTATGGGAATTCTGTCTGTTACCGTAAATATAATTTTACCGATTATGTAAAAATTGGTGAACTCCGGTCTAAAAAGATTAGTCACACTTGTGATTCATTCAGTAATTCTATCCGGGATAAGATAAAACATTGTTAAATTTTTTTCAATTAATTTATTGGGAAATAGCGGATTCTTACAACTTGACTAAATATAAACCTAATTAAAGACGAGCAAATATGGAGTTCCTGTTTTGCGTCCGAGCATCGGGCTTCCTCTTTGAAATGTGGCCTGAAAAAATACCTTTAATTAATTTATGTAACGCATAATTGTTTGTTTCCCTAAAATAAAAAACAGCCCTGCCAAATTATTTCTGCTTCAGTTCACGGAATAAAAATATTGTTTCATCATGGAGAAATGAACAATAACAATTCCTCTCAAACGTGTTCCATGACACAGCCAAAGATAGTGTCACAATTCAGTAATTTCACCCTTAAAATAATTTTACTTTTTAATGTTGAGTACAGATGTTAACTTGTTAGTTAGTATAAGGTATACGGAATTCGATCATTAATAAAATTAGATCATGTACAGTGAAGTTCATTAAGTGAGCATTTCTGAATATCTGCAAATTTTTATTTGTTTAATTGATGATCTCCTCAGATGTACAAGATTATTTTTTGTTAATGCAAAACCTGTTAGGGGCTCAAATACAACAATTTTTATTATGGGACTAACATCGAAATCAAAAAAAAAATCACCACCTCATACAAAATCGCCGATCACCTGACTTCAGTTTGTATGGAGAAGTCATTTTTTGCGATTTCTATGTTGGTCCCAAAGCAAAAGTTATTGTATTTGAGCACCAGAATTAGTCCCCAAGAAGTTTAGCATTGACTTAAAATAACCATGTACGAGCATATTTAACTACCATTCTATGTACATTTATATTTGAAGCCTAGGAAATACTCATATATTAATGAACTCGGTTGTATTTAAACTTCAATTGCCAAAGCTCTGGTCTGGCCTTCCCGCGACCATGTACTAGCATATCTATACTAATATTATAAAAGCGAAAGTGAATCTGTCTGTTACGTCTTAACGCTTAAACCACTAAACCGATTGAGATGAATTTTGGTATGGAGACAGTTCGAGACCTCGAAAAGGATATAGGCTACATTTTGTTGCGATATAAAGACATAAAAGGAGTGAAATGGGCGATGAAAGTTTATATGGAAAATCCAACTCTTGCGGGTGAAGTCGCGGGGAACAAGTATCAGGTATTCACCTCATAGTTTAGTTAGTTGCTCGTAATTACCTGCAGCTTAGCGCAGCTCTCACCACATTCATTAGAACTAGTTCACATTTTAGATCTAGTTTAGTTTGGTAGCGTTTCAATTACGTTAGAAAATTACATCACAGGTAACTGACAAGTACCAATAAATTATTCAGGGTGACTTTTGTATCCAAATCAGTATCCATTTTTTTTCCATTTTAAAAACGCCGTAACGGAACGTGAGTTATTGTCTAATCTATGTCCGACTACATAATTCGCATGGTAATTATTCGATGGGTGCGCCAGAATAGGTGTTTTACATATCACTCGAACTTTTCAGTAGAACGGTGAAGTTTGTAGGCGAATTACCACACAGAAAAAACTGGATTGCATGAGAATCGTGTCCCTCGACGACCAAAATACAAAAATACTTGTCTTGTTTTTGCGTTAAAGATCATGTCACCTGAACATGTCACTGTATTAATATCGAAATTATCATCTATTAAATAATACCTGTGTTGTTAAGGCAGGCCTTTTCCGTTTAGGTTAACACCTTAATAAATAGGCTAGTCAATAAATCAACGTCCAATAGTCGATCATGACAGAATACTTAATTAGCAGAATAGGTACTATGAGTCTTGTGAAAGCCAGCTCAACGGCGTGGCAAGCACTTACGAAAAGTGATTAATGAGGCATGAAGCACCTGTGATTGATTACAAGTTTAAAACACTTAGGCCCACCAGCCCACGTCCGGACTGGATTGCAAGAGGGCTTTTAACTCATATGAAAGGTCTTGAACAAGTCCGGAATAGCTAATCCGACTTGCGCAAATGAGATTTCCAGTCAGATCATAGGTTTTGCGCAAGTCTGGTTTCACTAATTCGGGCAGGCGCAATTGAGCTATCATCAGATACCTAATAGATATTAGAATAGCTTTAATCTCGGATTAGCTAATCTGGACTCGCAGTAACCAGCTTTCCACTCAAATGAAAGAAAGAAAGAAGAAAGAAAAATGCTTTATTAATTTAGGACATCACAAACACACAAACACACGCTTACAAAAAAAACATAATACTTAGTTAATACAAACAGCACAACAAAAAAAAATCGTCTATGCCAACCGCGTGCCGCTGTGTGTCGGTGACGTCCAAATCAAAAGGACCTCACTCAGCATAAGCTAGGTCCTCAGGAGGCCCCGGCGCTGGTCCAATCATAAGCCTTGCGCTAGACTGGATTAGCTAATCAGGACAGGCGCAAAATGCTTTTCAACTCAGATAATAGGCCTTGAACAAGTCCAGATTTGCTAAGCCGGACGTGTACAAGTGGGCCTTACGGTAATAAGCCAGTCCCTCGTAATAGTTGTCCTTCATGATCCAAAAGTTGACGAACCACTGCACCACAGCCCTGCAGCTAATGTATGCCAGCAGCAGAGCTATCCAGGAGGTGTCCTCATCGAGGTCTAAGGAAACAGTGGTGATGGTCTGCACTGGTTGGTGGAGGGTCTTCTTGACTAACCTGATGGATTCAGTTTCGTCGCAGGAATTTATGTATTCGAGGATTTTTGCTGAAATGAATGGTGGTATTATTTTTAATGTCAAATAGAGATTTAAGTAATAAGCCGGAAAATCAAGGCTCAAAAAGTAGTCTATCTATCTATATATATCAGCCTTTGGGTTCGTCTTCGAACAAAGGCCTCCTCTTCAACCTTCCACAGACTCCTATTTCCGGCCACCTGCATCCAGTTAATTTCAGCCTGTTGCTGGATGTCACCTGTCCATCTTTTAGGTGGTCTTCCTCTGCCGTGGGTATCGTTGCGGGGTCTCCACTCTTAGGTCTTTCTGACCCAGCGATCATGGTTTATCCGTGCAGGGGGTCATGCCCGTCTCCATTTATGTTAAATAAGTAGTAGTGAAATAAAATTACTGAAGGGCACAGGCTAAACTTCATTTGGATGGTAGCCTGATCTGAGACAGCTCCGGAGTCAGGAAGTTGGTGGTGTTAACATCCCCGTGTCTCGGAGAGCACGCTAAGCGGTTAGTCCTACACCTGACATCTCCAGTCGTGTCGGGTTGGCGTATCATCGAACTATGAGAGTGAAAGAACAGAGAGAGCACCTGTGTATTGCCCACACAATTGTGCCTATATATTAATATAGGCACAATTGTGTGAAACTGTTTGTTGGGCTCGAATCTTATAGTTACGCGTCGCTAGAATAGGTATTTAATTTTATTTTACCTGAGCAAACTACAATGTGATGGGCAAACGAACTTTGGCCCTAAGACTGGTAAAGCCCAGTTGTACTATCAAGGACGTAGAATTGAATTGAACTGTCTATTTTATCTAAACTGAGGGTAAAACTTTTAAAACACTAATAAAGAAGTTCAAAAAACGCATCGCAAATGCTTAATTTACTCCACAGGTAATTTTATAAGCTATTTGTGTTAAAAATATGCGAGAAATTTAACGGAAAATCAGTTACGGAATAAGGGTTCCTTGTCGGACTACGGAACCCTAAAAAGAATATATCTAATAAGCCTTTTTCTTCGCCTGTAAAATAAAATGAACATTGATCCAATCACCTCTGTATTGAAAGAGCATAAATGTTAATTTTAACTCAAGTGTTTTAAATGATTACCGTTATTCAGCTCCATTCCTTCAAAGAGTTAAAACGGCAATTATTTACCAATTGATTTTACGTAAAATGAAAATTTTCCTCCATAAGCGGAAGAGCTGCACACATGTTCTTGTTGAACATTATTGGAATTTTTGTAAAATGAAATCAAACATAAAATATAGGTTTTAAAGGTTGTTACGGCACGGTACCCTGTCTCTGCAATTCCTACACATAATCAACTTAGATGCATATACCATCCAGACTTGTCTGGAACTATTGAACGGGTTGAATGAAACTTTTTTTGTTGTATAGCTCGGACTAGCTTTTTTTGTTGTAGAATCTGGACATCTGTTAGTCTATAATTTATTTTCAAGATTGGAATAGCTGTACAGTTAAAACTCGACGATCGACTGACATCAGGTAGTCTAAAAAAAGGACAGGGTATCAAAATAAAATTCATTTATTCTTGTACATATGTAGGCTCGCAAGGAGCACTTATACACGTCCCAATATCAAAAATGTTCAGCTTTTCCATAATTAAATTTACGGGATCAATTAACAATTTGTTGTGTGATTGGTTCTTTTTCTAGGTCGTAGAGTAGACCTTGCTTGTGAGCCTCGACTTAAAAAAATTCGCCACGGGCGGGGTCGATTTAGATAATTAACAATGCGACATACGAGTACAAAGAGAAATAAATGAGCCCACTTCTTGGATACCTGTCTAAGGCTCACTATAAAATAGCAGTGCGGTATCTCAACTCAGAGCACTCACATTGGTCCCAAATTCCAATCACTAGATGGATATTGCTTGCATCACTGACCTCCATAACATATATCAATACAAGTACGCTGGACTAAACATTCTCTAAAAAATTATGACAGATAATTTTTGTGCTGAATCAAAGCGCCCCCACCGAGTATCTAGGGAACTAAAATAGAGTAACTTGCATATGTTTAAGTCAACTCTCATTAAGTCCGTGGACGGTCACCACACGTTTACTACAACCGTCAGCATCAAAATGGCGATAATCAAATGGCTTCATTTTTAGGTTGACAGTTTGCAGCCCAGCGTACTTGTATTATAGAGGTCGGTGACTTGCATATAAATTTAAGCATGAATGCATCGCCTGCACTCGAGCCTGCATCACCTGTGCAGGCGCAACCCGAGACGTCAAAGGCCGGGCATCAAAGCGTGGCCAATTATAGAGACGCTTCCCTGAGCCAATGACTTGGAACTCGCACGGGGTATTTCGAATAAGCAATCCCGTCTATTAGTGTTGCCGAACTATCGATAGTTTACAGCGAAAATCATGTACCCTATCGATAGTATCGATACTATCGAGAGCACAAAACAAGGCAATACTATCGAATGATTGCAATACTATCGATACTATCGATAATAGTATTGTATAATTATTTTTATAACTTAAGCAATTATGTTGCAAGTTTTTACGAAATTTGATTTAATTTGATAGTATTGTAGTTCGTTATTAATTAACAAACTATTCCGATCGATAGTCCTTCTATTGTCTGGCTATCGATAGACTATCGATTAATAATCGATAGTCGACTATCCATCGGCAACACTACCGTCTATACGTTTACATGATAAATGTTGCCTTCACCTTTATGAAGGGTGTTCAAAGTGAATAAGGGTAATAACGGTGGTAATATTAAGATTATTTTTAGCGATTTGCTAGTTTCACCAAAACGTGCACAGTACAGCACAGTACAAATAAACCTACCGGAGGTTTGGATTGAATGCTTTACTACAACACGTTTACTTAGCTTTCCATTCACATGTTCCGTTAAAATTCTGATTATTTTCTATTTAGCTTTTTTTCTAGCATCTCTTTTACTCTGACCTACTGTACCCATTTTCTCCAAAGAGTCATTCGATTCCACCAAACACCCTTGACTGAGGTATAAATGCTCGTTTTCATTACACTTGACCCCCCCCCCCCCCCCCTTTCTGGATTTGAACCCGTAAACGCTGGTTTTGTAGTCCGGAGCGCGAACCACTACACCAAGGGTCATCTTTACACTCAGTAAGAAACGAGTTGCTTGATGAAATTCGATTTACTATTTATGTCAATGATGAATAAGAGTAATTTACCTTCAGAGCCAGTGTTTTGAGCGTCGATCAAAAAGACGATGGTGTACACTACATCCATTATGAGGATTGAGAAGCCAGTGAGAGTGAACGGCAATAGGGCGGCGTAGAAGCCGCAGGGTCGTTGACCTTGCGTCATGTAGACCACGGCAAGCACCGCCCACACCACGTGGAGAGCCAGCCAGGTGCTGATTTTCCTAAAATATAAATAAATAAATAGAAATATGGGACAACATCACATTTATTTACTCAAAGTAAGTAGCTAAAGCAATTGTTTTAGAAACAATGGCGGTAAACAACACCCAGACTAGACAATATAGAAAATAAATTAATAAATAAATGTTGGACAACATCACATACATTGCTCAGATCCCAAAGTAAGTAGCTTAAGCACTTGTGTTGTGGAAATCTGAAACAACGAGAATAACACGCAGACCCGAAACAAAGTAGAAAATTTGACTTTCTATATTGACTCGACCGGAGTTCGAACCCGGAATCTCAGAGATGAAGAAACATTGAAAACTGGTGTGCGAGCTACTCGAACACAGATGTCGTCTGTAATGTATAGTTACAATAAATTATTATTTGCTTTTTTTGATATGTTAACTAGATTCGCATGCTAAATAGTGTGTACACTGGTGTACACTCACCATTGGAGCTGCACCGAATGCCTAAGCATTGTCCTTGTCCGTATTTTGTGTTAGGTTTGTATTATTGTTTGGTCTATCAAATTAAATCAATAAATCACTGTCAGTTATAAAATAATTTTTTTTTTGTTTTTAGTGATAAGCACTTTGCAATCCAAAATTATGTTTAGAGTCTGAGTCTAGCTTTATATTATGTCTTTTTTGTATTTTGTTATTTATTGACTGTTACTTGTTTTGTGAGCCATAAATAAATAAATAAAATTAAATATAAGATATTGTTGCACTTGTCAAAATGACCACCTGAGGCGGGAATCGAACCCGCGTTCCTCGTATACCGGGCGATTGCCTAACCTCTCGGCCACTCTGGCGTTGGCAGAGCCTGTTGAAATTTTCTAATTGTTCTTAACGCTGTAATGCCGCGTTGCTTACATCAATGTTATTAGGATTATACCCTCAAAACACTCGAAAGAAATACTATTGCAAGTATTTAATAATTATTTAAGTATTTGCAAGCTTCATCTTTCGATTGTTAATACACACGTACCTTTTTGTATGAAATTTTCGTTCCCACGAGCGAAATCCGCAGTTACTTGGAAAGGCAAGCATACGAACAACGACGCGGTAAAAGCACTGTAGCATCTAATGCAAGTTGTAAGAGAGGTGATTGTGCGACTAAACTTACGGTCCGACGTGATGGCTACTGTACAAAAATATTTGAGTAAAATTCACGATGTGACGAGTTGCATCGGACTACAAACGGAACTGGCAGTTTTATTTTCCAGCCAGTAGCTACTGGCTTTGAGCAACATCGTGAAAAGTTCCGAGCATCGGATCATACGATGAAACTGTGAATCTAGTTTGTCGTCGCATATTCACACACTATATTTACGTTTATATGAATATCCAATTATGTTTTCTTTGTAACCAAAGGAAGCGCTGTAAAATGATAGTTTGGTTCATGATGAAAATGTATGTCTATGAATTTATTGCTAGTACGTGGAGCGAAATTCAAATGACACCTTGTGACTCCAGACTTCCTCCGATATCCAGTAAAATTTTAGTATTTCAAAACAATGGTTTCAAATATTACACTACTAAAATATTTCAGGTACAGCTGATTACTTATTCGCCATCATGTTTTATAATTGGTTTACAAAATCAAGTTTTTCACTGATCGGAAGAAAATTTGTTTACTAGCGTTTAATATTGGCATGTCTAAAATGGAAAAAGAAATGGCAAACCGCACCATTAAAATTGCCAAAAAAGTCGTTGTATATGTTTTTCTCCATATAATGAGATTAGACGACTATGAAAATCTATTCCCATAACAGTAGAGCCCAGTCTTTTATTACGTTCCTTTATCTTTACAATTCTACTACATATGACAATCTTAGCAGTACTATTGACATGTAAAATTTCAGCTATATAGTACTTCAGAAATACCCTCACAACTTTGATGATCATCAGTGAATCAGTGACGCAATCGGGTTTTTAAGGATATCAATATAATTTTAACTATAAGAGCTATGCATACTTTCTAAAGCTTGCAGCAATTACATTCTTGACCGGCCAAACGATACTCGACGTGGGCACAGGATATGTCTTCGTGTAGTTGTAGAAGTACACCCGACCGCAGGCCACGGGGTCGTGGATGTACAGCAACTTGAGCAACGTCACCTCGTGAAGCTCAGATTCATCAGGGGGCAGTTTGCAGCTCAAGATGAGCCAGCTTACTATGATGCTGAAGATCACTGAAATGTTTAAGTATGCTATACGTCGTAGGTATATTAACTTCAGAATCAACAAATAAGTTTGACAAATTTCGTTATTAACGACTAACTCTAATTAGGTACTTTCTGTATGTTTACTGATTTAACGAGGGTCGTCTTTGTAACCTGTCATTTGCTCAAGCTATCATTCTCATTCATCATAATGAAATTGAAAACTGGTATATTTAAGTTATAATATTATATACATTTTTTTTTTACAATTTTAGGGTGTTTCACAATGAATTGTTGACAGTAAAACAACATTTGTGGAACAGAACATGCATTGAAAATTGACTTTAAAGACCACATTTTAACTTGCTTATTATAGGGTACCTTATACTTTCCAAATTCTTGCCACAATACTCACTCTGATAAAAAACAGCAACAAGAGTCCAGCACCCCAAGGAACTCATCGTAAACGCAACAGTCAACGATTAAATATATCCAATCGACTGGAAACTGTCCAAGCACCGCTTCCGACGATCTAGTTACGACAAACAAATTTCAAGAGGGCTCCGATCCAATTTGCTGTCGTCGGAATTGCCCTGTCCCGTATTTTGATTACAGGTAAAGTCCAATATTAATGACTGCCGACTCCGTGTCGAGGTGATAATGAAAAATTTAATGGAATAAGCCCGTTCAACGGCGCAAATTGAATTTCCTTAAGAATAGAATCGTCTCATTCCATTTTGCATTACGGAACCGTTAATATTTTTGAGAAATTGCCCTTTTAATCACGGCGTCGTAAGAGAAATAAATGGGTTAAAATTTACAATGTAAACGATGAACAATATTTTAAATGCAGACTGTGTTAATCTTCGTAAAAGATGTCTAAGGGTTGGTTTTTGACGAACGGCGTATTTTCTCCTGTTCTGTAGTAGAGTACGGATGTGTCCTTTGGTTGTTGGTTTTTCGGGTCAGGGATGGGACTGTACGCTTCATGTGCGACACGTATTCTGACTTCTTTTTTCAAAATCTTTCGTCTGATGAAGTTAACTGCTTTACAGCAGTAAACGTTCCATACGAGAACGACGATCCCTCTCATCCAAAGAACTGAGGCGATGATGGGGAGCCAGCCAGCGAATTCTTCGTAGCTCTTCAGTTTCAACTCAACGCTCCAACCGCTATACCTCAAAACCATGCCCTTGGTCAAGCTCTGTTGGATATCGGCAATATAGACTATGGCCATGGAGACATCGAAGATGATGATCATCACCGAATAGTAGAAGAAAACGGTCAGTGTGATTCTAAGAATGCGGTCGTTTAGAGTTTTCCTAATGATAATGTTCATGCAGATAGCAAAGATGTTCCATACCACGTGAACTCCAAGGCTTATTTCGATATACCTGCAAAACAAGTAATAGAGCAAAATATTATTATTCCGACATAATTATGCTTAAAACATTAAATTTCTTTATATGAATGTTGGCACAGATGCTCTTCATTCTCGATTATATCGATATTTTACTTATTTATTAATTACAAGATGTTGCCCGCTACTTTTCCGCGTAAATGTCGAATTTTCAATACAACTTCCCCTTTTTATTCTCTTATATTATTATAATATTAAGTAATGATGAACTATAGTTTTCAATACTACTATCAATCAGTACTGAAAAAATTGAGTCTTATCTGAAGCCAATCTGCTAATTAAATAAATAAAATAAATAAATTGTTTCAACAAACACACCAATTACCTAGTCCCAAACTAAGCGTGAGCTTGTGCTATGGTGACTAGGATAACGGATAGACATACTTATATACATTTATAAACATCCATGACTTAGGTACAAATGCTCGTGCTCATCACACAAACATTTGCCCCTTGCGGGATTCGAACCCGCAACCGCCTGGTTTAGAAGTCCGGGGTGCGCACCACTACACCAAGACGGTCGTCAATTGCAATGTCACACACATATACTCATACACACATACAAACAAGCATACTCTCTCTCTCTCTCTCTCTCTTACACACACACACACACACAGACACACGCACGCATGCACACACACCCACACGAGCACATTAGTTAATGTAATGCTTTGTTACTTACTACGAGCCGTTACCAAAACATGTTAACTCGTAGATAATTGTAATGTTTTGTGAATGTATGTTGTACTAATCAATTTACAAAACATTTTGGGAAGACACTGGCTTCCATAACACAGAATATACTAGTTTGGCAGCCAGGGTTTCATACATTTTGTGTAAAACTAAGTATTGGTGCAAATAAATATAGTTATTATTATTATTACTTAGTGGGAATAAGAAATAAATGGCAGGTAACCAAACCTCTTGGATACCATAGCTCATCTACCCAAAATAATTTACCAATTTTCATCGTTGTTTAAAACAATTAAGTTGAATTCCAATTCAGAAAGTAAATTTTGCACAAAAAAAACATCGTCCGTCTTCTAATGGGACTCGAACCCACGACCACGCTTTATCCTGGGGATAAGAATTCCAATTCCAACTAAGACCTTCACTGACGTACGTTCTAGTCTTTTCCGAAAGCCTTGTTGACACCGTTACAATAGCTCGATTCCACTTTATCGGCAAGATATTGAGTCCGTGTGTGTCGTTTGGAAGCCGGATGTTGGATAACGCAGCGGCTGTTTTCAGCTTGTACCTGTTGAAAATTATACCTGTGACATACATAGATACTAAAGATATAAAATTATGACATACAAAGATACAAAAGGATAGAGTTATATCGGCATAGGATCGAAGGGTCCGAAAGGTAGTGGCGATACAGTGTTTAATTAGTTTATTATTTAACTATATAGTCCACAATAACATGGAGGATATACAATATGTCTGGGCACCGGTGTCGGAGCCTTCATGTGGTGACTAAAAGCAAAATTGCAACCACTTTCTTAAACGGAGCAACTTTGAAATCCCAAATATTTTTTTCATTTCCCTGTACTAATTAGGAAATCAGCTATGTAGATTTGTATGGAAAGGTGATATTTTTTGATCTGTTTTCGAGGTTTATATAATAAAGAAAAATGTTGCAGGTGAAATCATCTATCACCTCTTGAAGGCTTGGACATTAATGACGGGACACGCTGTATATACATTTAGTGATACAGGGTGACCTCCCTTTACATACGACAGAGTATGTACAATGAGAGACCACGATTACTGGACGGTGATAGAAGTATGAGTCAATTTGTATCATGGAGTATCACGTAGACGAAGTCGCGAGCAACCACTAGTATATTTAGATTGCTTAATAAATGCTTATGCTTGAAAACAATCATGTCGTATTATTACTAAGTAGAGTTGCTGCTATCGATTGACTTCGAAAATCAACTACAATATCGCTATCGATAGTATAGGCCTATGCCTATCGATAGTATCGATAGCTTCATTAGAGTCAATACTAACGACACACAGAAATACTATCGACAGCATCTCCATATTAAAATCACTATCGCTAGTATCGATACTATCGACAGCCTATCGATACTATTGCTTTTTCATCAACTATCGATGGTCTATAGAAAAATTATTTTAAGATATACCCATACCCACAAGCAGAGTGATCGTACAGGTACATGATTCGTGCCAGCTTGTCGAAGTCCAACTCTGCCTTATCTGGAGACCAGACGCAGTGGAGAATTGTCACCGAGCCCACGTATACTATTATACCTTTAAGTTTAAGAATACAAAATTATCTGGGCCCGTAGCCAAATGGCAATCTTTCTGGAGCAAACTTCACTATCGCCAACGAAATGTCAAAATATGTATGCAAAAGTCATGTGATGTTGCGATGGCTTATGTCAGTTTCATACACTTTGTTAGCCATAACGAACTTCTCTTGAGAACAAATTACCACTAGGCTACGGGCCCT
The DNA here is from genome assembly GCA_949316185.1 of Pyrausta nigrata. Classification (NCBI taxonomy): domain Eukaryota; kingdom Metazoa; phylum Arthropoda; class Insecta; order Lepidoptera; family Crambidae; genus Pyrausta; species Pyrausta nigrata. The sequence goes on along the minus strand of OX438947.1, from coordinate 17,032,034 downwards.
GGACCCGTAGACAAGTTGCAATCTATTCTAAAGCGAAGTTCACCATCGCTTACAAAATATAAGAAGCTGATGTAAGCTATCGAAACATGACGCGACTTTTGCATACATACTTATTTTGACATTTCGTTAGCGAAAGTGAAGTTCGCTGTATGAATTATATTGCATCATGTCTAAGCGCCCTGTACTATAATATTATAAATAAACTCAGGTTAAAAGAAAAGGCACAAAAGACACTCTCTTCTGTGGAAATGGTCAATGCGTAGTGAGTTTTAAGCATTGTTACCCCAACCAAAGTAACTTCGAGCGCCATCAAAGACATTTACTTCTATATGCAAGTTATTTCATATCTATTTGCTTGTGCACTATTACTAACTGATGCTCTTACGGTGAGGAAAAACATCGTGAGGAAACCTGCACATTCAGGCAACTGAATGTGTGACCATGATCCAAAACTGGTCAGGTTCCGCTTAACAGGATCACGGAGGTCAAATGGCAGTCGCTTCACTGTAATTACCTGATCAAATGCCAAATCCTGGATCAAGGTTAGCGGACCCTGGGCCCTCGCGTGCGTGTGCACAACCGGGATAACGCTAGGATGATGATGATAAACATTTTGAACCGAATTACTTTAATCTAGAGACTCACACTGTATGATTACAGAATTGGTAATCCAGATACACTTTCGTCTATCCCACGGAAATATAGAGAGGCGCAATACACGGCTTTGCATACTTGTCCTTAACATTTTGACTTAGGTTTACCTATGAAAAAATATCTCTTAATTTGTACTTCTTTTGCGTTTTTTCTGCGATAGTATCATACTATTATTAAAGAAAGTTTTAACGTAAAACCAACTTTTGGCTCGGATATCATTTTAAATGTCATATAATTAAAATGTCAAAAAAACATAAACACTCTACATTACCTTTTTTTATTATTTCTTCGTCCTTTTGACAGAAAGACAGGCAAGGAACCGCAATCCATACAGCCTGGTCTGATTTTAAATAAATATTCAGTTTTGGAAAGCAGCACTTTCTTTAAGTTTAACGCTCTACAAGACAAAAAATAAAGCATTTTAAAGGTTAGATAGAATATTTATTTACCTAGAAAGATAACAAAATTTTAGAATTTTGCAACCCAAAAGACGACCTACTTATTTTAATAAACTGTTTTTTAATGTTTTTTTGGACAACAAACAAAGGGTAGAGAGAGATTTTTATTTTATTTTATTTTATTTGTATTACATAATCCACAGCTCTTAATATGATAACATAAAATACAGACATGTAAGACTTACAGCCAATGACGGATTTACATTATATTTACTATATTTTAAGTATATAACGGTCATCAGATAACATTACATGAATTAATGTCTCTCACTGTGTGTGTGTATGTGTGTTTGTGTGTGTGCGTGTTAGATATTACTTTCACCGATTATCCTAAATTATAAATAATATTATTTATATTTATTATTATAAATAATACTAAACTATACTTTTAAATACTACTCGTAGAGACAGTTTTTGAACATTAATTTCAAAATTGCCCCTACAGCCTAAGTTTATATCAGTGAAATACGAAAATATAGTTTTTGAAATTTTTATCTATATGTATGTTCTTAATGGACTCAAAATCTGGTGAATTCATTTTGATTTGAGAACTAAGTAAGCTATATTTAATAGGAGCGTCGGTGGCGCAGTGGCTGGCGTGTTGCCTCTCACGTGGGAGGTACCGGTTCGATCCCACGTGGCGCCATGTACTAATGACATTTTCTGAGTTACGGCTACGTACATTAGTTGTTCCACTAACCGATGCTCTTACGATGAGGGAAAACATCATGAGGAAACTGCACATTCAGGCGACTGAATGTGTAACCATGATCCAAACTGGTCAGGTTCTCATGTTAACGGGGTCAAGGAGGTTAGATGGCAGTCGCTCCACTGTACCAAATTACCTGATCTGACACATCCTGAAATCATGGTCCAAAGCATAACCTGGGCCTTGGCGTGTGAGTGCACAACCTGAATAACGCTATGATCATGATGTAGGCTTTGTTTAATGTTTCATCCCAATAAATTAAGTAAGTACATCCACATCTATCCATACGACATGTACAAATAAGAGGTGATGATTGTTGGACGGCGATGAGAGTACAAGACTTTTTCTATCATCGTCGATGCAGACGAAGTCACGGGTAACAGCTAGTAAGTCTTAAAAACTTGACCCGTTCCGTGAGTTCAACCTAACGAAGCTGTTCTATAGAAGTAAATTTACGAAGGCTATAAATCTAAAAGTTTGCTACTAGATGCCTTTTACAATATGGCATCGTCAGCTTAGAGGTGTCTGGTTTATTAAACGGCGAGACTGCACTTTTACGGGTTCTATCTAGACGAAGTTCATACATAGTACCGAGTATCTATTCGACATGCGCAAAATCGATCACTGAAGTGAAATGAGTGATATAGTTCAGTGGGAGCTAAAGATATGTATCACTCATCTAGTTCAATTAGTTCAGCAGATCTACTATCAAAATCTCACTTACTACTTCATTCAGTTTAAATGTATCGTGTACTACAGAGAATTCTAATGACTAAAAAATAACATTTATAATATTTAGGCAGTCTAGAATTACGAATTAAAAACATTTTTACTAATTTTAAAGATATTGTTACACGCATTAACAAAGGTTGTAAAGTGTTATTTATGTACGTAATGTACGTACGTTACGTATTAAAAACGAATTAATTAATACCGAAAATTTTACATAGAAAACTGCAGTGCATTAGCAGAACACTGCAGTCTTGCTCTTGCAGTATTAACAATATATCTGTACGTTTTACTCTCATATCACTGAGTTACTGAACTAAATGAACTGCTTTGGACTATAGTGAGTGAGTGATACATATGAACTAGATAGGTAAAGTAGTTCAATTGTATCATTCATTCAGGAACTACACATGTCTAGTATCTATCTATCAAGCTACACTATCTACGTCTACACTTATATTATAAAGAGGACAGATTTGATTGTTTGTTTGTATTGAATAGGCTCCGAAACTACTGGACCGATTCAAATGGAATTTGGTAAAGAGATAGTTTGAGTTTTGGGAAGGACATTTATAAAATCATCAGGGGGGTGAAATGGGGGAAGAAAATCCGATTTTTGGCGCGGCAGAAGTCGCGGGGAACTGCTAGACCATAGTAAAGAGCCATGCTCTTGTCGGTGGAGATTTTTTTATTCTTCCTTATTCTATGCCACCTTCTTGTGCGAATCATATTTAAAGCCTTCGTCTTTGTTACATATCTTTTGTCTATTATTTTTTCATCAAGGTCACGAAGCCTATTATCTTACCTATAAAGGGTATTTTTTAAATACCTCCAATAGCTCCAACTCCCAATCTCTCTATTTTTAGTAAACTGACACATTTTAATGTTGAACGTTAAACTTTGGTAAACCATTATTGCGAACCATTGAAACTTTTCAGCCATGGAAGAATTAAGTTTTTTGCGTTTTAGCTCAAGGTTGTTAATAAATACCATAAATTGTACCATTTTGTATGAGCATTTATGTAAATTTATACTAAATACTTTTTTTTCTATATATCTATCTATGCACCTGAAATTGAGAAACGTGATCACCAAAAACAAGATTACAAAACGAGATATTATAATAAATGAAATAAACCTATATCAATTATTGTAAGCTCAACTGCCCTTCGAATAAACAAAGTAGTAGGAAAATATTGCATAATAAATAAAGTCGACAGATATTGCAAACGTATTTTGTTCAGACGCTTAGCATAGTTGCAAGGATTACAAATCGGGTGTTACGTCGGTTTACTTCGTTTTAGTGTTATAAATAAAAACTAGATAGTCTAGCTGCCAAAATGATGAACGAGTTTGAAACGCGAATATTGGGACTGCTACAAAGCCTTTTAAAAACTAGCAAAGAGAATTGCTTAAACTTCGATTTGTTTGTTTTTCAGCCCATAACTTTTCTGTCTACGTTATGTACACCTACATTTTGAATTTGACTCCACCTCAGTAAAACTGGGGTTTTAAAAACTTTATCGGTGGTGGTCCCATTTGTCACCAGGTGACCCAATTGCCATAAAGTACCTAGTAGAAATTGTTCCTTATTTTCAAACAAAGCTTTGTGATTTTCCCTCTTAGATCATATTATGTAAAAAAATACAAGTAATATATCAAGAGAATGGCAGAGGATAGGACAAGATGGAAACCACTCTACCTACAAGAGAATTAACTCTTAAAGTGGGATGATGAATATGACCTCTTCATATTTATCATCATGTCCTTGAGATCTGAGGTGCTTGTGGCGCAGTGGCGGCAGCGCTTTGGTAGTGATACCAAAAGTTAAGCAACCCACGGCGCGGTCGTGATTGGATGGGTGACCATTCCGACCATTTAAGTTACGTCCATGACAAGCATCTCCGTGCTTCGGAAGGCACGTTAAGCAGTTGGTCCCGGCTAATATCTGTGGTATTCACTGAGCCCGCGTGGTGAAGTATGGCTCGTTCCTCCTCATAGTTGAGGTGAGGCCTTTTCCCAGCAGTGGGATCTAATAGGCTGACTTATATTATTTATAATATCCTTGAGATCTTCATTTATTACTTGTTAATATTTACATAAACAATTCTATCCATACTCATTAATATTATGAATGCGAAAGTGTGTCTGTCTGTCTGTTACCTCTTGACGCTTAAACCACTGAACCGATTGAGATGAAATTTGCTGTGGAGACAGTTCGAGACCCTGGAAAGGACATAGGCTACATTTTGTCGCGATATAAAAACAGTAAGGGGGTAAAATGGGGGATGAAAGAAAATCCAACTCTTGCAGGCGAAGTCGCGGGGAACCACTCGTTTTACAATATACATTACCCGCAATTAATTATATCTCCTTATAAAATTACTTCTACTTGTTTACGGAAAATAATGGTTCATACTAAGTACAGTACAAACGCTTTGAAAAGATATTTGGCGCATAAAAAAATATTTGAGAGCATCGTGCAGTGTTCCCGTTCAAAATTTTCAATTTACAAACAGCAGCGGCTCGCAAACAGGATTAGTTGTCGAATTGGCTGATTTCTATTCAAACGAGCATTTGCCAGGATCGTTTTTGCGAGTTTGCTTACGGGGTGCTCTGTGTAAACTGAAAGGCGAGGTTTACACGTAACTACTTTGTGATCGCTTATTTTATTTAATTTTATTTTATAGGAAACCAAACAGCTTTTAACAATGCAATATAAGTTACAAAACAATGAACATTTAGCCTATAGTTTTCACAAATATGTAGCTTAAAGAAAATACAAATCATATGTATTTAATTTCGATTTTGTAGAACAACAGTCTCCTCCAGACTTTAGATTGGCCAAAACAATTAATTAATTTTTGGGAAATTGTATTATTTATTACCACACAATATTGTCGAACTACCTATTAATAGGTTCAAGTCGCATGTCAAAACTACCCTCATGTCTAAAGGGTATTATAAAATTCAAGACTATCTTGATGACGAGAATGTATGGACAGTCCAGCCTGCACCAAACTGATGTACCTACCTTTTTATTGTAACTTTTTTCACTTTTTTATGGCAGCTAGTGGTGACTGAGTTTGTTCCAGTGCTTCTTCTCAGCACTTGCCTGATTGTCTGTGTCTTGTCTCGAAGCACTAGTAGGGCCCAAAAGATAAGGAGACATGTTCGGCCCCCTAAGGGCCAATATTGCTGATTTTAAATTTTTTGACGTTCATAAGTGGCATTTTCTGTCCTAAATTGAATAAATTATTTTTGACTTTGACTTTGACCTATGCTTTGTTAAATTTAACTTGTAAATATCCGCTGTTAATTCGTTTAACAATAATCCTATACCTTTATACGAGCAATTCTTGAAAACACGCGAAACGGCTTTAACGATTTCGATGAAATTTGGTATGGGGTGTCAGGGATATTGTATCGAGGGTGAAAAATCGAACTAGAAACTAGATTAGTCTTATGTTTGGGAAGCCGCGTGTTTTGAAGTTATCATGCGTTTTTCTTTCGCATTGTTTGACGCAGAATATGGTCGCTAATTTCGCACCGGTAATCATGAGCGTCGTGGCCGAATGAATAAGACGTAGGACTGATACTTAGTACTATGAGAGGCTAGGGTTTAAATCTCGCTCGGTGATGATAATTTTTTTTTAGTTTTTAAATAAGACTTACGAAATATAAACCTTTTTTATGAAATTGTAGATACTAGGTCGCCCAGGTACTGTATATTTTAAAGAAAACATACAAAAGAACTCAAAAATAGCATATCACCAAGTTATAATGAAATTGTTTCATAAATGTAGTTGCATAATTATCTTACCTCAAAATATGCAAAAATTAAAACAAACCCTGAGATGACCCGTTTTATCAAAATAAAATTAATGCACTCAAGATACTCGTATTACTCTTACAACATTTGCATTGTTTGCTCAAGTGTGTAATATTTTTGCACAGTGGGCCACTACCCTAACTTTGCGGTCACTAAACCTATGGACTGGTGTGGACAGAGCCGCGGTCGTGTTTCGTATCGGGACTACGTGCTATGTGATTTAGTACCTCCTACGTGAGCGGCGATTTGCATATTGGCATCGTTTTCCACTAACAATCTGTGGCAATGTGCGGGTGACAAATGTAATAAAGGTGTATTTTCACTCCATACAGTGCCAGATTTGGAGGTCTGCAGGCCCCTAATTCTGAAAAAAGGCCCTTAAGAGTCATCTTGTAGAAGACCCGGGGCGACCCGACCCAAATTTGGCCCTGAACCTATAAATAAACTCTATACAATAATAATAACACCCTATTTGGAAATTTCTGGAATTTTAACGAGTTTATATAGGTGTGACCATGTACGTATAATATAACGTGATTTCTTTGAGCTCTCACTCATCACAGAGTAATGAAATTTGTCTAAAAATTTCATTACTCTGTGATGAGTGACTGGACTTAACACAAGGTGGCAAGGTTGGGCCTTAATCTGCCAATAACAACTTACAGCTAGATTTATTTTTCCGTGTTTATGGGTCTAAACTTTTATGTCCATTTACTTTTCTTCTCAACATTACAACAGCAGACTTGAATTTTCGCGGGTTTGCGATCTACGCGCAATCTAATAATGTATGGTCACCGATTACTCGAAGGCGCCTAAACCAATTTTTTTTATTTTATTAGAAATCGATCGAGCAGCTTTTACTATCTCAGTTTTACAGACCGGGTTATTACGCTTTCATCTTTTGATAATCGCACTTTAAATGCAGAGATCTTTTTTCAACTTTATTACATTACTAGTACTTTAGTACATTGCATATGCTAGATGGACCGATGACCTGAAGAAGGTGGCCGGTGGTGGCTGGATGCGAGAAGCGGAGGACCGCGAAAGTTAGCGCCGTCTTGGAGAGGCCATGTCTAGCAGTGGACTGCAATAGGCTGATATTGCATATACCTGTTACGTATAAATCGAACATGTCCCAGTCAAGTCAAAGTTTAACCTGAAAGTTAGGATTAAATTGTATAGCTGACCTCCCATGAATAAATTTGCGGGGCCAGGTAATATTCTGTTTTAGCCAGTAACTGTTACGCTGTTTTAGGTTTCATATAAACTTTTCCGGATACGGGGATCTGATAAATTGGATTTAAAAGAAAACTAGAGGCGGTTTTGTGATTACACGTTTTTAATTTAAGAACAATAAAATTATTTGATTTCTTTTAAAAAAATATTAAAAAGCAAAAATGGTCTTGTATTCTTGGTTTATACTTTAATTTTTAATTGATTTAAAAAGTTTTTAACTGTTTGTTGGCACACATGACTTTATTCAACTTTGAGGCATTTTCTTTCCTGTATCTAAGCAGAAACACTCTGTATCGAGACAAGCGAGGCACTTGTTCCTTTGTAGACTAGAACAAAAGATCTCGAACGCGAATTCTAAAGACTGTGTGTAACGTGTAAGTATGCATGTGTTATAAAAGAGTATGGAATAGATTATTATCACATAATTCAAATCACCAAATTAAATGACAAGCGCCCGCCGCTGGCACCGCTCATGATTCCCGTCTTCTCGTCGTCTGTGTTCTCGTCTGTAGTTTACAGTCACGAGCATCAATATGTATATGTCGTGGCCGCATCGTAGAATTGCCCATTTCATGAAATGATCGGCCATTTAATGAAATGGTTGCATTTCATGAAATATTTCACTGTCCATTGGCCATATCATGATGTACCCAGGCCAGATCAATGATAAAAAATCGTTTGACGATAGGGCCAGCTGGACCACTGCTATTTCATGAAATAATCAATCTTAATCGATCATATCGTGGAGTTTCATTGACTACCGGTAGAGGCGCTGTAAGCGCCTAAGCGCTTTTGTTTGTGTCAAGATGGCGGCCCTTGTAGATATTTTTTTTAGTTATATACATTGTTAAGTATGTGATGTGCCAAAGTTCTTACTTATTTTTAAATATTTTTTTCTATTATTTTACTTAGGCACCTTTTTGTTCAACATTAGTTAATGTTATGTTATATTTTTTATAAATAATATAAGAGTTACCTAATTAGTAAGTATGCGATTATGACTCAGTTCAGGCCTGTGTATCTCCCCGCGTAGGTAGCAAAAACGTACCTACGCGCGGCGACCCTTACTTAGGGGCTAAATAAGTTGCGTGTCGCTACCGGCCAGCGACTCGCTCCCGCGTTTTATTCACCGGCGGCCGCGCGGCTACGTTGCTGGCTGGACAACTAAGAGTGAATAAAGTACTAGAAAGAGGCGCTAGATGGCGTTAGAAGCTTCTCGTAACAGTCCATCCTATCGCGTCGCGTGATATTACGTCACTGAATAGGTTTAGTGTATTATGAATCATATTTCAGAGCAATAAGTATGAAATTATCTTGCAATGGATTTTTGTAGGTGTCTACACGAAAATGTGCTAGACTCTGAGGCGAACTAAATTACGCCATATTATTGACGACATTGAGTAGACATTTCTTTGAATACAATTGCTAAGTCATACTTCTGTACGAAGTACTAGTACTTATTCTGTGCTCAGGTAAAGAAACATTCCTACCAAAAACTTGAGATACCTATAAAACTCTAGTGCGCGCCAAAGATGTCACGTGTGGTTCAGTGCGTGTGAGCGCGTTCGTCCATGTGCCTTTTTTGATTAAGTAAGTTTGTTATACTTATTTTAAAATTATTTTAATATTCCATAGTAAATTTAAACAACTAAAAATAAACAAGTACGTAACAAAATTGTTCTGAGGTTTCATTAAATATTTTATGGTTACCCTATTTTCACGATATGGTCAAACATGGGTGACCTAATCGCTAAACGTTTATCGTTTAATGATTTGGTTACCATTAGTTGGCCATTTTATGAAACGTGAACACTTCACAAAATGGTCAACCATTTCATGAAATGATCAATTCAGCGATTTGGCCACGACATATACATCTGTATTGATACCTTATTAAAATGGCATAAAAACTTATTTGTATACATTTCATTGCTTGTGACTGTACCTCGTACAGACAAGGACTTGAAAATTCAAGCTCTTACTTTAATATTTGTCAGATTTTATTTTTTAGATTCCTTAACGCGAACACCAACTTCAAACAATAATAATCAGTCTGGACAAAACACCTATTCTTGGTGCTAACTGGGACAGGAAAAAGATAATATAATGTGGCGGTACTTATTTACAATCTGATCGAAAGGTGGCTTATATAAGCTGAGCGAGCTAGTGGTTTGCTTAAAAACGGAACATAAAAGACCACATCAGCCTACTTTCAGTGCTTACTTAATGCTTGGGAACGTCAGCAAAAAATTAAAAAGTACCCGATTGTTTCCGAACTAAGTCTCGTTAAAAGTAGGGTTATTTTATTTTAATTGTTTTCTTTAGTTCTACCATTCCAATGTATATTTATCTTCAAAAGTTTTGGGAAAAGTTATAATAACTTACTTTCGAACTGAATAGATTTGAACAGTCGCAGAAAGTAATAAGAAATCACTTTAATTAAAATGTTGTGTTGTGATAATTATTTGTACTGTCGAAAACTTTGTTTGCGTCCATTTCTTATAATTAAACAAACAATATAATTCCTTTAAAATACATGCAAATAATTCGGCACCGAAAGAAGGCCTATTGTCGCTTAAAAATCGGACTTAAATACCCAATTGTTAATTATGAAAGTTTGAACACGGTAACTTAATTTAATGAAGAATTCAGACTGTGGCTAGGTTGGCCTATTAATACCGTAAATTGGCATTCACAAACTCTCCGAGAAATGCTAATAGGGCCTCTGTAATCAATTTCGGGAACGCGTAATAATTTTATACAAATCAATTCAAGAGTCAAACGATTTTTCATCATCCGTTTGGTGTTTTGTTTTAATATTATTTTTTCATTTTCCTCATCCCGTTCGTGTTTGGAAAATTTTCGAATCTTGGTGTTAATATCTAACAAATGATTAAATCCATAGCTATTTCATATATGTACCAACTTAGTCCTAGTTTATCTACTTACATTAGTTAATGATATTCCAGAAAATTAACTTACTTTTTGCGTTTTTAACTTCGTTTAGCAGTATCTTTTTAACATCTAAATTGCACCACTTCACTCTTTAGGTAGACATCAGTGTATTTTTTTTATTAATGCTGTCCCTACTGTCCACCCACAGTGTGAAGTGCACCCACAGTCTGTCACTTTTCACTTGTCGACCTTTTTAATTTGCTCACCGTACAACATGTGGCTACACCGCAAGCTCCCTGGGGTCTAATCTCATGACTAAACCACGACTCTAGGATCGGTGTCAATGCGACCTGGGCCCTGCTGTAAGTTGTATATAGAATGGGATGAGATGGAATGGGTCCTACCGCTCATACATTCCCCCCCCCCCCCTTTTTGGACGCCCCCTGCTAGGTGGACCGATGACCTAAGGAAGGTGGCTGGATGCGAGAAACGGAGGACCGGGAAAGTTGGCGCAGTCGTTGAGAGGCCTTTGGGCAATAGGCTGATATGATATCTATATCTATACTAATATTATAAAGAGGAAAGATTTGTTTGTTTGTTTATTTGCATCGAATAGGCTCCGAAACTACTGGACCGAATAAAATGAAATTTGGCACAGAGATATTTTCAGACACTGGGAAGGACATAGGCTAATTTTTGTCGCGATATAAAATCATTAGGGGGGTTAAATGGGGGAAGAAAATTTGTATGGAAAATCCGATTTTTGGCGCGGGCGAAGTCGCGGGGAACTGCTAGTGATGAAATAAAGCTTACTCAAAGAGGAGAATATTTAACAATATCCATATCAAAATTCATCTTCTTTTTCAACGTGATTGCTAAGCTAAAAACACACAAGAATGTCGTCCGGGGATCGCGCAATCGCAGTCGAAATGTAACGAAAACAGCCATGTTTTCAAACAATTAACAGCAGACGGATCCATTATTACCAGGGTTGGACAAGGGCAATTTTTAAAAAGTCAGCAAATTGTATTCAAAATATTTATTTATCCATACTAATATTATAAATGCGAAAGTGTGTCTGTCTGTCTGTCTGTTACCTCTTGACGCTTAAACTACTGAACCGATTGAGATGAAATTTGGTATGGAGACAGTTCGAGACCCTGCAAAGGACATTGGCTACATTTTGTCGCGATATAAAAACATAAAGGGGGTGAAATCGGGGATGAAAGTTTATATGGAAAATCCAACTCTTGCGGGCAAAGTCGCGGGGAACCACTAGTATCTTTATATTCTCAACTTGGACACTTTGGGAGGAGCGAAATAGAGAGAAGAGAGAAGTCTTGAAACAATAAAGTTAAGGAGATAAAAATACTGGTACACTTAATACGACACGGTGACCTTATAAATTCAATCATTGAGGGGAAGATAGCAGGGCAAAGGCAGAGAACGAGACCTAGAAAGTCATTCATGGACCATACGACCAAGGAAAATTTGAGCATGTCGTGTCGCATACCTCAGGATCGAATCAGGAATGAGGAGATAGGTAAGGTAGGTAGGTATATACGTACTATACAGTGTGTCCCTGGATAAAGTGCAATCCCGAAAGGGGATGAAACTAGACCATGAGTTGACTAGAAAAATATTAAAAAAATATATAAAAAATTATTGTAGGATTTATTGGTATTTTAAGATTTTCATGTTTCATTAAGGACTCTATGTACAAAAGTATTGATTTCTTCCAAAATAATGGGTCTATTTCTTTGAAAAAAAACAGTATGCCTAATACCTGGCGATGACCATGAAATAATAAATAGTCCGCAAAAAAGTAACTATCTTGGGTAAAAAAATGTATTTTTATGAAAAAAATGATTTTTTTAGACGTTTATTTTAAAAAACTTCAAATTACTAAAAAAATGTGCCCTATAACTATGTAATTTTATAGCTTACTTTTATTCTTTACCATTTTAGCTTCCAAAAAAAAAAAAAACAATGTTCTAACTCAAAAATTGGCTAGGTAGGAGTTATTTACACTGCCGAAGGGCACAGAGTAGGACGGAAACAATGGAAAAAAACGGTCTCTACCTGCACGGTAACACGATTAGGCTCCACTTTAAAAGTTCGTAGATAGCGTGTTTTTTTAGTTAGAACATTGGTTTTTTTTTATTTGGAAGCTAAAATGGTAAAGAATAAAAGTAAGCTATAAAATTACATAGTTATAGGGCAATTTTTTTTTGTAATTTGAAGTTTTTTAAAATAAACGTCTAAAAAAATCATTTTTTTCATAAAAATACATTTTTTTACCCAAGATAGTTACTTTTTTGCGGACTATTTATTATTTCATGGTCATCGCCAGGTATTAGGCATACTGTTTTTTTTTTCAAAGAAATAGACCCATTATTTTGGAAGAAATCAATACTTTTGTACATAGAGTCCTTAATGAAACATGAAAATCTTAAAATACCAATAAATCCTACAATATTTTTTTATATTTTTTTTTAATATTTTTCTAGTCAACTCATGGTCTAGTTTCATCCCCTTTCGGGATTGCACTTTATCCAGGGACACACTGTATAGAAGAACTTAGGTAACGGACACAGTCCTCCGGATCAGTAAGTTCAAGTGACAGTGGGCGGGGCACACTACGTAAAGAACTGTTGGTCGTGGAGGCACAAAAGTTGTTGATTGGAGACCATTTGATCAAACACGAATCGTAGGGCGTCTACCGGCAAGATGGACAGTCAAAAAAAAAGGTTGCAGGATCGTGCTGGATGTTTCGATCTTGTGAGGCGTACATAGTATAACCTGCTGTAATTCAATCTAAGATTCTCGACATGGATAGCGAGAGGTTCGCTTGATACTACCTCTATATCTCAAATTCTCGTCATCTTAGGAAAACGAGTTCAAGACAACTCGAAGAGATTTAAGTTAACGGACAAACTTTGTGCGTTATGTAGATAACTTCTTATGGCGACGGTATAAGAGCAATTATTCTACGTAAATTCTGAGTTAGCTAATGCAAAATATACCTAATATCCGAAAAAGTGAGAGAACCAAATCTAGCTGTCAAAATCGCGATGCGTGAATCTCATTAAGTTATGAAGTAAGAAGTTTGGAATCGAATGATATGGTTATCAACATGTAGGTATGTAGGTAGACCGCGTGCAAGTCGCTGCGACTATAGGCGAGTGAAATCTAGCTTGAAATATTATGATAATACTTGTGTGATTTATATTCCACGGCGCAATTAAACGAACCACATATTATCATGTTTGCATCGGTCTTGCAAAGTCCAATTGAAATAATATAATCTCTTTGACGTAGTAGCATTATTTTCATCAGACAATATTTTAAAAAAAAACTCCATCAAAGTCAGAATCACCTTTTTCGTGAGATATTACGACTACGAAGAGAGAGCAAAATAGAATAATCATTGCTTGACCACCTTTATATAGTTCGTCTGAAAAATTGAACATCCGTATGTCTAAATAAGACAAAAGTCCAAACTAAACAATCTGTTAAACTTGCTGTGTAAAATAAGTCAGCCTATTAGATCCCACTGCTGGGGAAAGGCCTCACCTCAACTATGAGAAGGAACGAGCCATACTTCACCACGCGGGCTCAGTGCGGATTGGTGGAGGGGTGTATGTAAGGCAAGTGACAAACCTTACTGTCAGAAGTTATCAAGCCGCCCTAGGGCCTCTGACTAGGCTTAACGACTAATACCACAGATATTAGCCGGGACCAACTGCTTAACGTGCCTTCCGAAGCACGGAGATGCTTGTCATGGACGTCACTTAAATGGTCGGAATGGTCACCCATCCAATCACGACCGCGCCGTGGGTTGCTTAACTTTTGGTATCACTACCAAAGCGCTGCCACCACTGCGCCACAAGCACCTCCTTGTTGTGTAATGCTAGTTTATTTTTTATTGCCACTCGTCACTGACCTCTATAATACAAGTACGCTGGACGAAACGTTCTCTTAGAAATGACAGATAATTTTTGTGCCGAATCAAAGCGACCCCACCGAGTGTACAGTTAACTAAAATAGAGTAACTTGAATATGTTTATGTCAACTGTCATTAGTTCCGTAGACGGTCACCACACGCTCACTACAGTCATCAGCGCTAAAATGGCGATAATCAAATGGCTTCATTATTAGGTTGACAGTATGCAGTCCAGCGTACTTGTATTATAGAGGTCAGTGCCACTCGTATACGTTCTTTCTCTAAGTGACATCCCTACCGTCCAATCACTGTGAGCGAGCCATCCCGGTATTTTTAATTTGTCCTCCAGAGCTGCCCGTAAGTAATGGACTGTCCAAGCCGACACGATGCCCTATTTGGGTCACGGATGAACTAGATTGAACACATTGAAGAAAAAGGATTGTTTTTGCTTCGCGACTAATGAAGCATTTTTTTTGTTTTAACTAGTCTTATTCAGGTCAAGGCTCCGCAATTAGACAACGTATAAATTATTTTGAAGGTTGTGTGCAAGAAATTGCTTCGTCTAAGTTGTAAAACTCTCTTAGAAAATTTTGGAAGAAAGAAAATACATTTATTCGACAGAAGGTTTACAAACAAAAATTACAGGACTAGTACTTAATGGTAAGTGCTGAAAAGGCATCCGCTCAGCATTATTCGCGGCATTTGTTTTGTGAATGTTCACTGTGTTTGTCATGCAGAAAAAGTAGGTATCTAATCTTCTCTCACTTTTATTTTGCACTGTCTTACATGGCTAGAGTATTAATTACTAGACTGACGACATACACAGTATACATTATCTTACACAAATTAGACATATTACCACCTTAATAGTATTTGGAAGGGGAAGAATTTCGTGGCATCATCATCTCTAAATGAAATATTTTTTCCATAATTTCAAGAAATCACTCGAGAACCAAAGTTACAATTACTCGTATTGCGAGTACAACACACGCCACACGACGATCTAACTAAACCTTTTTTTTTCGTTTCACCGTAGTTGTTCAACTACTGCGACATAGTGGAACAGGCGCCAGTAATTGGCAATCTATTCACTCTGCCTGGATTGGCTCGAGTCTAACGACACCTTTTATTTCGCAGCTTTTCAAATATGCATCGCAGGTCAGAGGCAGGCGCGGATTGGTGGTGATCATCGAAGTGAAGCACTTCAAACTTGGGTAGAAAGTTGATGGGTGACCATTGTCTTTAGTGATTATTATGCTGAAACATGCGCTGAAATCACATAGTGGATGGTAGTAATTTTTTTTTTTCAAAAATTTGTAATGAAAAATAACACCTTAGTCTTCTTATGACCACTGACGCTGTACAGTGTTCGAAACGCCAGCTTTAATATAGAATGTAAAAAAAAACGCTATGTAATCAATACAATTAAGTTTTTATTGAATTGATTTTTGGAATTAGGAAGTAAGGAATCAAGATGTTGTATGCACACTAAAAGTCATTTTATTTATGCATGTAGGGGCTCTTATACACATGCCAACATATTTAAAATTCATTTATTCAATTTAGGACACAAAATGCCACCTATGTACGTCAATAATCAATAAATCAATAGGGCAAGAATATCATGTCTCCTTACTTATTGGGCCCTACTAGGGCTTCAAGACAAAACACAGATAATGAGGCAATCGCAAATTTACTACATGACGAAGATACTACGCAGAGGCTATAGCCAAAGAGATGATCATTAGGCTGGTCGTATTCATTATTATCGATATGAGAGCTTTGGGTGTGAAAGCCTGAGGGATTTGAGGAATAATGATAACCAAGAGCCTAATATCATAGTTGAGGCTCAGGATATTTATCACATAGGTATGGATGACAGCACGTCAAGCTAAACACTCATGCATGCAGTTGTAATAGGAGTGATGTTGTTGGACAAACGCTTCGAGCCGCCAGCCACAAAAATAGGTCCAATTTAAGCCAGGGTTGCCAGACGGGACAACTCAAAATTCAAAAGACAAATGCACAAGATTTGAAATGATTAAATCCACAACGTTACATCTGGGTGCTGCTTCAAAAGTAAGGAGCAGTGGGACATATTGCTAACGGCAATCATCTAGTACGAGAGCTAGGTAATTGGCAATCTATTCGCTCAAGGCTGGATTGCTGCCGTTTTTCCGTCTTTTGATTTGTGCAGCCGTCTAAAGATGTGTTTGATTGTGTTATCATTGCTAGTTAGTTTACTTTAAAAGTTTTGGTAAAGAGAAGACACATCGTTTTTTGGAAGCAGCAATTTTCACCTGCCATGTATAGGCTGTCCAGTAAATGAAACTTATGGTAATAATAAGTAGATACTTCAAAAATGGCATAGAGTAAGGCATAATTTGCATATAGAGACTTTTTAGATTAGTACGAGTATAATCTAATATTACAAAAATCTATTACTATTTGGCGCAACTGAATTAGGAAGGAAAAGGGAAGCGCTTCCTACCGACCGGTTGTTATGGTCGGGGACCAAGGTCCGATGGTCATCGTCTTGGTTTATCCATATGTAGTTAAGCTCGTGCTAAATCTTACATATCTCGGTTTGTGTTGTATGGAGCGAGCTTACAGCGCCATTTAGCCTGTAGGAGCCGAGTCAGAGCGTCGCGTCTTGAAGTTGCTTGCTAGTGTGGGTGACAGTAATACGATGTCGCCACAACTATATGATATTATTAAAATCTCTATACTAAATAGTATTTAGTATGAAAAGCCATGATCGTCCGTTTAACCTTATTTTTTTTCTTCAATTCACTGTATTAGAAGGCAGACGTTTCACCTTCCTCGTAGCTCTATAATTAATATATACGAGACTAATTCTAATTTTAATGTCTTTTTCTTTTCGCTCGTAATCCTATTTCCCATCGAGATTATCTAAGTTTATAGGATCATCTTGCAGATATGGGACATCCTGTATTAATATTTGTTTCTTACGTTTACGCGAATTGTTGAACTCATTAAAACACAATTTTACGGATTACTTCGCGATTTATTTACATTTTATTTTAAACCTGACGTTTCGAACACTTTACAGCGATCGTGGTCACAGGGAGACTCAGTCTCCCTGTGACCACGATCGAAAATAAAATGTAAATAAATCGCGAAGTAATCCGTAAAATTGTGTTTTAATGAATCCTGTATTAAATTAAATCGACTCCCATGTTATTTGTATAGATTAACCTTTCTAAGCTTCAGAGGCACTTTACACCAGGCAACTCTAAGCCTAGCCAAACGTCAAAAAATGCCGTTACTACTCGAACAAGCAATTGAGACAAATGTCAAATTCTACTTAGGACGGCGAATACAATGAATTTACCTTATTTACTTTCTAGTGGTTCCCCGCGACTTCGCCCGCAAGAGTTGGATTTTTAATATTTCATCCCCCATTTCACCCCCTTAATGAAAGAAAGAAAGAAAGAAAGAAAGAAAGAAAGAAAGAAAGAAAGAAAGAAAGAAAGAAAGAAAGAAAGAAAGAAAGAAAGAAAGAAAGAAAGAAAGAAAGAAATATGGGCATCACATAACACATAATGTTTTATATCGCGACAAAATATAGCCTATGTCCTTTCCAGGGCCTAAAACTGTCTCCACACCAAATTTCATCTCAATCGGTTCAGTGGTTTAAACGTCAAGAGGTAACAGACGAAAGTCTGTCTGACAGACAGATAAACTTTCGCATTTATAATATTAAGTATGGATTAAGGCAATTAAAAACCAATATCGTTACAATTTAGACGAACTGCCTAAGTTTACTTTAACACTACTGCTTTTTGATTTCCATCGGTATGTTCGTTGTATTCGTCGTCGAAAGTTGTTTGACAATTTTGTCTAGTTGGTTTGACCGAGAAGTTTGAGGTATTGATCAGCAGATAATTTGGTGAAATTGGAGTTAGATTAGCGATGGGCGTATATTACTAAATTAATCGAAATATTCGAATGGTCTCTGTAATCGAATGTATTCGATAAGCGACCGCAGTAATTTGATTATAGATACTCTTTATTGCACACCACACACAGTATCAATTTACATAAATGTTCATAGAGAATGGTACAATTTAGGCGGTCTTATTTCTGAAAGCATTATCCTTCGATTATGCGGCAAGCAATACCGAAGCGTGCGGTGCGCAGGCCGTACTACTAACGAATGAATTGTCATTCGTCGCGTCGATTAATCATTCGTTCGCTGCCTGTCCCGTGCGCACAGTCGCGGCAATTCAATCGAATTTATCGAAGGGCCGAGTATAGATTACCTTCGATTGTCGATTATTATTCGATTATTTTTTTCCGAATTACTAAATCGACATTCGGTAGTTCTAACGGTCGACTGTCGATTCATTCGATTATTTTTTTTCGAACAATCGCTCATCGTGAGCTTATTTTTAGAGCTCTTATTTTTAGTGAGTTACGAGCAGTTAGTTGCCAGTGCAACGGAGCCAAAGATAGCACACTAAAAAAACGATTTGTTACTTGGATATGAGGATTAAACCTTATTTCTAAAAAATAAACTAATCAAATGATCTATTTGCTATGATTTAATTTCCGAATTTGTATTTCAAATATTCTTGTATGGGTCAAAGTAAATTCATCAAAGCTTAGAGGAGCAAGAGAGGGTTCTTGGCTCATTCACAAAAATATGTCAGGTAGAAAATTACGAATCGGTACGTAGGTAAGATTATTCGGCATAACATTCATGGCTTGTAACATATTTAAGCCGGGTGACTTTTCCGAGCAGAGCCCGACTTGTTTGACCGACTACCCATGGAAACGATATTGGATAGCGATTTATCCCACTACGTTGAGCTTATGGACGAAAAAAGCGTAGAACGAGCCAAAGCCTGCGTTTGAGAATGACCAGATGGCCTAAGTGCGAGGTTTTTCATGCTCCCACCTTCGTCCGTGTATGGAAATTTGGTCAGCGCCCCTAGCGGCACGTTTGCGAAACCGGTTTTTTTTTCTATAAAATTTCTGACACTCGGTCTATCGTGAGCGTGTGACTGGCAAATGAAAACTCGCACTAAGCCCTTAAGGCTCGTAGACAAGATGCAATGTATTCTATGGCAAAGTTCACTGTCGTTAACACACACAGCATCAAAACTTCGCGTGACTTTTGAATTTACATTATTTTGTTGGCGATAAAGGCCCTGAGGATGCTTAGTGACAATATGCTTGTAAGAGCCAAAAAAATCGTTTTATTAACGTAGCCTCGCCTAGCTCAGCTCCCGTGGAAACGGCTCAGCGGAAAGAGGTTAAATCAATTAATTAGGGTTCCGTAGTCCGACAAGGAACCCTTATAAAAACGTTCAGTCCGTCCGTCCTAGTCTGTCACAGCAGAATATCTTCTACATTTATGGACTGATTTGCATGTAAATTGGTTCGAGGATACTTCACATATAAAAAAATAAAATTACCTCTTTCTAAGGGTACCTCCCCATACATGTAAAGGGGGGAGTGAATCATTTTTTTGAGTGCACCCCCTTGTGTGGGGTATCGTTGAAAAGAATATTATAGGCTTATGAAAAAAATGTAGGGTTTCCATTCAACACTTTTTTATCAGCTTTACCATTTGCGAGATATAGCCCGCCAAAGTCGTTTACACGGTGTCCCCTGTAATTTCTAAAGTCTTGGACCTATAAACTTCAAATCACATACATAAAGAAATAGGCGCGGAAACTCTTATTTAAAATTGTTTCGGGTATCCTGTGATGAATACTTTTGAAATAATAAATAAAATAAAAATATATACTGTTTTGCCTATACTGTCTAATGTTTTAAGTTAATGGTACGGAACCCTTCGCGCGCGAGTCCGACTCGCACTTGGCCGGTTTTTCTTTTTTATTAGTTCATAACAAACACATCCTCTCTTCGCATATGGAATAGTAGTCGTGGAATGCATAAACAAAGTTAGCGCAACTAAACGTCGAATGAAATAATATAATTGTTATAAAACTTTTCGAATACTGATGTCAAGGGGGTCTTTGCGTGTTGACTTCGGTCTTATGTACGTCCCCTAAAGGAGGTTTGGCCTCTCTGCGGGCAGTGCAAGTGACGTGACTGAAATGCACGCAGTGTAGATTCAAAGGTTGTATTCTTGAACACGCACAATTAAGTACAATAAACCAAGCTTAAACACTTTATAATATATCGCAATCAAGCGGCCATGCCGAGTCGTAGAGACAGAGACAATCTAGACAAAGTGAAATATGTGTAGGCCAATCATTCTCATTTCCGGCCGGATCATAGACTCCATTTAACATTTACGCGGATTGGGCAAGTGGCTATTCGCCACAGAGGATTTCATTCTTTTTTTTATATCTGTAATAGTAACGGAACAATCGCCTGTACACACAAGGATTACACCCTGTATACTTAAAAACCCATAAGGTAAATCACCATCATGAGATGCAGCCTTGATGCTGACCACGATCTCCAGACATGAGGGAGCGACTAAAGATAGAGAGAGACTTACCCAACATTTAATGTTTCTTCTACGTTCTTCCGTTCACAGTATAGATCCGATCTGAATTTAATATTAATCTTGTGTTCACATAATAGGGATCAGGAATCTTCCAATTTTTAAAGGATCGACCTTTGCAGGTAATGGTATTCAACGATCCCAGTTTCCACTTGATTTGTTGGATATTAAACCAGCTATTCATTATGGAATGCTGTTCGACTTTTCCTTTCTATAATATACTTTTTAACGTTATAAAGATGTTTTGAATGGATAATATAATTAACTTCTGAATGTCGCTTGTGTAAAGGGCCTATGTAACATAACTTTTACTATATTTACTTTTTCCTTGACAAATACTACATACTAAAAGCCTCGATTAGAACGAGTACTTACCAATTTGATATTTTTAGAATGTAAGTCATATCTTATTTGTATAATTATGTAGCACTGACTGCCAGCAAACTGGGTATACTATCGACGAGGTCCCGGGTTCGAATCCCGGGTCGGGCCGAGAGTGTTTGGGTTTTTCTGTCTTGAAATAACTCAGGCACAGCTCTGGAGTCAGGAAGTTGGTGGTGTTAACACCCCCATGCCTCGGAAAGCACGTTAAGCCGTTGGTCTGCGCCTGATATCTCTACGTTCATGTCAGACTGCCGTCTCACCGAATTATAAGATTGAAAGAACAGAGAGTGCACTTGTGTATTGCGCACACACTTATGCACTATAATATGTCCCGCGCAGTTGGCTAAGCTCTGTTGAGATAGGCCGCCGTAGTCGAAATTCGGCTAGGAGGACATCATGTAGTACTAAAATGGCACTTGTATGACCTTTATGTATTATTGAAACCCTCTGTCTACAGCTTTTTGCTTTCGACTAATAGGCACTACAATTAGAAATAGGTACTGTGTGAAAATATATTGTTGAAACTTAAAAAACAGTGAAATTCTCATACGTAGGGTTCTGACGTCTATAGTCCGACAAATTCGTGCGCGACCTTCCTGCGGTCGCCAGAGGTGCGGGGGGCCAGGCATGCTAGATGTCAGCAGGGACGGGTGATGTTGCGGGGAAGGGGATTAACTATACAAAAGGCGAAAGCGATTGGCGCTTTCTCACTAGCGGCACGTTGTTCGCTACGCAGGAGGGTTGAGGAGGGTCGCGCATGAAGTTGTCGGACTATAGAATACTAAATTGAAGTACTTAACAGACTCCGTAAACATAATTAACTACGCCTAATATGGATACCGGGTCACACAGGTTACGAGAAAACAGATGAATTAGCGAGACGGGGCTCATCGGCTTGAATAATTGGCCTTTTATAGGATTGTCAAATGGAACAATTAACACGGCAATTAAGAACCACATAAAGGCCAAACATGCCCAGAAATGGTCCAGGATAAATGCCCTGGATCACTCTAAAGCCTTTCTTGATCTGAATGCTAGAAAATGGTTCAAATACCTAATGCTAAACAGCCGCCAACACTCGAGACCTCTTCTAGGGGCATTAACTGGGCACTACGCCACAAATAAAATGCTTCTCAGAATGGAACTAACTCAGGACAGCAGCTGCAGAGCCTGTGGGGAAGAGCCAAAAGACATGAAGCACTTGATGTGTAAATGCGATGCACTGGCTAGAACCCGAATGGGTCTTCTTGCTTACCTAGACTCGGAAGACTATAGGCTCTTCAGACTTAAAGACATAGTAAAATTTATACAGGAAGTTTTTAAGGAGCACTGAAGAATAAAGGTGTATGTGACTCCTATTCACAAAAGATCCTAGTGGGTCAAGGTGCTCCGTGGTCGATGCCCATGGCCCCTATAAAGATAAGATAAGATTAGATAGAATACTCACCTGATTAATGTAAATATAATAATAATTTTGGCTATCAATAAGTGACATCTCTTCAACTGAAGTTCCAGTTTTACATTCCATTAAAGTTCCTTACACCTTACCACATAGATTAAATGGCTGGGGTTTATCATATGTTGTTGTTAGATTTGTAAGAGCGAGAATTGTCCTCATAGATGGCGCTAGAGGAGAATTAATTGACATGATGGGTTCTATTAATAACTTGAATTAAAAAAAAGTTAGCTTGTGCCCTGAAAACTAAAAAGGTTTCGTATTAAAACTTATACAAGTTTTACAATTTTGTAGTGTACTAGTAATTAAGTAGGTACTAACCTATGTAATAAAGATATACTTTATTAGATATGTACTCTATTTAGGAAAACTTGGTTTTTTTTTAATCGGAATAAAAAGCTTCCTCTGTTAGTTAGGTATGAATGGGGCTCGCTAAGCAGTAATCACCCATCCACGAGATAGTTGTTTTGATAGTCAAAAATAAATAATCATGTTTAATTCCTACTGTAAAAGAGTTCTAGATGACCTGCAAATTGCAAAAAAAACCCGGTCAAGTGACAGACAGACTAACATGGTAAGAATACTTGACTACGGAACCCTAAAAATAGACTTGCAAGGTAAATTCTAATTAAAAACGTCGCAGCCGAGTCTTATTTCAAGACCTCGAAAATTTGCAACAGGACTTTTCAATTTGAGTCATCACGAGTCTCTGTGACCATTCCTGGCTCTGGGGTCCTACTTGGGTACTGGGGTAGTAAAAAAACATACCACATGAGTGCCAAAGCTCGTAATTTATCGGTATTTTCCATCTTTTTTGAAAAAAGAGGTTTGAATGATAGGCTTTTTGTATGATAGCGGGCATATCGAATCCGCCGCCATTATGCTTTTTTGTAATCGCGGCACTCATTAAAAGTGCTATGTGTGGGTAGGAAATACAAAGAGAAACAAAAGATTTCAGTAACATGGTACCATAAGGTTTCACTATACCAAGATATTTTAATATACGAGTAAAGATCATCATTTTAAGTTCCTCTAGGTACTTGTATGTCTCCCATCACTTATGTCGTGCGCCGCGTTTTGAAGAAAAAAAAACGGCGGCGGTGAATATGCCAGAAAGACTAAATCCCCTTTGATTTGGATTCTTGCATTTTTATGTGTGGGGTAGTATAATGAGTGACGGAGATGGCTGAACTCGAATATACGGACATCGTCTACAGAGTAGTTCTCTGAGTCGGGTTTAAGAAATCGCGAACCCATTTTCTTGGACTCATTAATGTAATGAACGTAAAGCTCGGCGCACACGAGCCGTTAAATGTGCTTTATGACTGCAGTGTGACGTAATAAAGTTCCTGTGTGAACTGCTGTTTTATTAGGTTTTGTGTTTTAATTAATTCTTGGAATTTTGTATTGGTTAAGTTTTCTTCAGAAGTGATCTTTGATGAGATTATTAAAAGCTTCGAAACAATTCTATTCTAAAAAAAATAAACCTTGTCACTACAGAGAATCAAGTTTCTAACAACATTTAGTAGAAAAATTTTTTTTGGGCATTTTCTTATTAAATTAGGTCCTCGTTAAAATTGATCCTTACGGTAACCCCAATATTATCCTCAAGGTAAAAAGTGTTTTCCCAAATAAGGATTAATTTTAATGATTGCCTTATTTAAATATATTATTGCACTTAAAACAATGACCACCAGAGGTGGGGAATCGAACCCTATATTCCATCCAGAGATCAAGTTTCCAGACACAATAGAAAATCAATTGTTATGCGACCGTCAGCGGTCTTATGATTTTCAAGGGGTAATAACTCTCGAATATATTACAAAGTAAATGCTTATCACTTAAAAACAATAATTTATCGATTTCCAAATTTATTAAAATTAAGACCTAAAAAGGAGAGGAACACACTGCCTCTCCTTTTTAGGTCTTAATTGAGAAAGGCAGTGGCCTCTGCGTAGGAAGATACGTATCTGAAAAAAATATATTAATAAGATTGTTTTACCTAACAATTTTATTATTACTGATCGTGTGCAGCATACCTTATCGAATAATTGTGTCGCAAATTGAAGAACAAATGGAAGGGACAGGGTTAACACTATTTCCGCTATTATTCCTGTTAAATGAGGCATTTTCGATTACAGCAGTTCAGTGAATAGTTAACGCCTTGGTAGTTTAGTGGTTTGGATGTAGGACCGCCTCCTGGGTTCATTGCTGCTTAAAACATACATACCTACAGGCTCACTCCACTACTTCTGAGTTCAGACGCCATGCACTCTGTATAACTGTGTAAACTTCAAACTGTACTGCTGTAACTATTTTGATTACTGATTTTGTGAGAGAAAACATTTTTAATAGATGTAGCTAGAATTTTACAGCTAAGGATAAAAAGTTCCTATTTATTTTTCTGTTCGTTTCCCACTATATCGTTGAACATAAATGCCATATTTATTTGCAAGAATAGTGATTTTCCAGAAATAATTACGTTCAAATGTGGTTTCTTCCTCTACTTATAGCAGTGCTTAAAGCACGGCTAAGTCTGTAGTAAACCCTACGCTACTTGGACCTAAATGCCAGTATTGCTAGCTATTCACAAACGAACGGTACTCAGGTGCTTGCAAAACTAAAGCAAAATATATTATTTAACTATTAATACAGTACTGGTCAATAGATATTCAAGAAATGCACAGCTTCAGCCAATTAATACAGCAAGTACCTACAGTGGCACATCATACTATACAGTTTTGTTGCAAATCTCTCTTTTAACTGCTGGTTTTAAGTGTTGCTTGAAAATGCTGCCATTTGATTCGTTGTCATAATAAATACTACAAAATCAATCCATTTTTAAATTGTGACTTGAACTTTCAAATGGCTTTAAAAATTATGAAATCTTGTAACTTATAGTTATCTTGAAAAGATAATAAAAAGGCATCTACTTAAAAAAACTACATTAAAACCCAACTGCCCTATTGCGTCGTCGCTGCGCATATTTCGCTCATAAAAATGGGCTTTGGCAATATTATGAATAAAAATTTACACCCGTATTTCCATACGTTTTGTCTTTGTGTTCTGAGGAACAGAATAAAAGAGAAGTCTTCGAAAATGTTTACACCAGCAAACATATAAAACAGCGGTTAACATGCTTAAAGGGCAAAATTATACCAAAATTAAAGGGAATTTTCTATAGAACCAAATTCCTCTCACCGTGTTTCAACATTCATAATTATCTTAACGATGCGATGTCCTGAAGTTTCGGGTAATACAGGTTTGAAACCCTCACAATCGAATGCGTATCATAAAAAGTTTGTGTCCTAAATTGAATAAAGAAGTTTTGACTTTGACTTTGACATCTAAATTGTAACAATATTCATTAAAACACAATTTTACGGATTACTTCGCGATTTATTTACATTTTATTTCAAACCTGACGTTTCGAACACTTTACAGCGATCGTGGTCACAGGGAGACTAAGGTATTATTTGTCATTACAAAGTTTTGAAAAATTTTTAACTACCGTCACTCAATAATATTAATTTACGTTCCTATTTACGCAGAAAGAGCTAACCGTGTCTTGAGATCTTGCAGTGCTAGGTGTTGCTTTGGTTTTTGCTAGAATAGGATCCCATGCCGGTGGAACTTTCCAACCATCTTCTCTATTGAAATTTGGATGTTTTCTAATTTCAATGGCTTCACGTAGCATTCGAGGAATAAAACGCCGTTCTTTTGCAAGTATTTTAGGTTGGTCAAAACGAATGAAGTGGTTGGGTTTGTCTAAGGCATGTTCACACACTGCAGATTTCATGTTCCGTCTATGTTTCCGTAAAATTATGTTTTAATGAGTTCAACAATTCGCGTAAACGTAAGAAACAAATATTGTAACAATATTGCTTTTTAATTGCTTTCGGTAATTTCGTTGTCTATTCTGTCTATTTCGTAAGTCGTTTGACATTTCTCTAGTTGACTTGGTCGAGTAGTAAGTAACATTAGATATCTAATTTTATCGTTAAAGTATAAAGTAAAAGTTACTTTGACGACCGTCTTGGTGTAGTCGTTCGCGCAACGGACTTCTAACCCAGGCGGTTGCAGGTTCGAATCCCGCAAGGGGCAAATGTTTGTGTGATGAGCACGAGCATTTGTACCTAAGTCATGGATGTTTATAACCGTATATAAGTATGTATATCCGTTATCCTAGTCACCATAGCACAAGCTTACGTTTAGTTTGGGTCTAGGTAATTGGTGTGTTTGTTGAAACAATTTATTATTATGTATTTCTTTACTTTCAACCATTATTGTAAGGTACCTCAAATTGGGTCATTTCGTCACAAAGAAAAGCTGCAAAGGCAAAACAGGGGATTTCACAAGGCGTCCACCGCAACATTACAGTACGAACGCACATCCGTTGATAATAAAATTTGCAAATAAACGCGTTGGGATCATGTTAGGGTCTGTGCCCACTACACTGTGGCATACCGTGACCGTGCTATGAACGTACAGTCAGCAGCACGTCAGGTTACCCATGTGAAATACCAAAACAGCTTTAATTACGTTGGAGTTAGAGGCGGTCTCAGGGTCAAAGTGGGGAAATCTAAGATGCGGTCGTGTGTACAAAAAAATACTTACACCTTTATAAATAATAATAAAAAAATACTAATTCCAAATATTAAGCCTAAAATAAGGAGTTACTATTAAAATAAAAATTAAAGAATACAGGTTGTCCTTAAAGCTTCAGCTTTGTGTATTTATTATTTAAATAAAATTTGTTGTATTAGTTTATAAATGCACTGTTGGTGTATAACGAACTTACATACTTTTGAATACAATGAAACTCTTTCTTTTTACTAAACTCTTACATAACTTATATTTATATTCGGGGCAAATCTTGCAACTGAATTTTAGTTTTAAAGTTTGTTTTTAAATTTGTTTTTTGCCTCCTTCCAATTTAGTGAGACGGTGTAGTGGAAACACACCTTATGCAAAGAGTGATATAACAGAAGCGCCAAACAGTTTATTCAAATACAATTGACCAGTTTACCTACCCTGTTTATGGGCCTCGGCAAACATATTGGGCCCATGATGAAAATATTTTTCACCCTTTGGTTTGACTTTCAAATGAATCATCGGACCAAAGGGATCAGTGAAAATACATCGTTTATTTTTATTTTTCGCCTTTCGCGAGATCAGCCATATAAAATGTAACTTTCAGAAATAAAGTTAGGTCCCTTTTAGGTAGGGTTGCCATACGTCAGGATTTGTCATGACATAACAGGGTTTTTGTCCCTGTCAGGATTCCGGCTAGACTTAAAAAAAGTTAGGATTTTTGGATACTACAGTAAAGATTTTTTTTTCTTTGGTAACCTACCTATTACTGAACCTATATTATTATTTACTGCCAAAGGTAAATTGGCAGTAAATCATCTTTAATCTTCTCTCATTTCACCAGCTAGGCTGACCCACAGAATGGCAAGGCGCGCGCGGTGCACATAAAACAAGAAATCTGTACCTACTTTTTTTGTCATACCACTGTAGTGTGCATTTAGCATAATGTCAGGACTTTTTACTAGAAATCAGGCTATCGATCAGAATTTTATATGTATGCCATATGGTTACCCTACATTTAGGTAACACAATTCAGGCTCAAACTATAGATGGATTATTATTTTTTGCAGGCTGAATACTCGTAAGACTAGATATATTAAAGCTAATGTTTTTATGTACACACGAACGCACGTCCGACAACCCCACATTGACCTTGAGACTGTCCCTATTCCCTACTAATAAAAGCGGTTTTCGTAGTTCACGTAGTAACCTGACGTGCTGCCAAATGTACCTAGTAGGGCCGTCGAGCATTAGGATATATTTTTAATGACAGGGCAGGGGCAGCACAGATGGCGCATGGCTGCCTATGACGGGTCTAAACAAAGGTAAAAAATACAAATACAATTTAATACAAGGCATAAAACACGGTACGCTTAGTAGCGAGAACACACGTAGTTAAGTTACAAAATATTCTGTATATTTTTATGTTGTACACATATTCGAAAAGACATCAAGGATTGAAGGGTACTCAGTAGCACTCGTTATCACTCACTTTTACGCCTCTCAACAGAATCACGATACAAATAGACGCAGTTGGCTCACTTTTAATGGAAATAAAATAAAATCTTTGGTATCCTGTAACAAAACACACAAAAACATATTCTGTAGGTGGCACCTACCTAATCATATGAAAATAATTGTGGGAGGAGGCCCCCGCTCTTTCAATTCAACACAATATTCTCTAACAATAATTATTTTACATACTAATTTAAGCGCGTGTCTGGTGTTTGTGTGTGTGTGTATGTGTATATGCGAGAATTTGTGGGTTTGAAGGGTTAAAAATCGTTGTTATAGTGTATATAACATTCAGTTCAAGCGACAATGTTTACGAATCATTGAATTTAAAGTCCCCCAATGTTGACAAAAAAGCGGACTTTATAGTTGGTATAAGACACAAAGAGCAATTTTTTATAGTCTATTCGGTTACAAATTCACACTTTATGAGTTTATTTGCCTTGCATACTACAACGATTTAGTTTAGGAGAGAGATAACGACTGGCTGTCAGTACAGTAACAAACTTAATTGTTACAAGAGTTGATGTTAAACCAATCCCCAAAAACATAAAATTTCACCTCAAAACAGGTAGGTATGGACGACAGCGCCTTATACTACAAGTAAATTCCTTTGGTATTTGAAACAACAAAGTGTAGATCTGTACATAAGCAAAGTAAGGGTATATTAGTAATACTGGACAAAGTGTACCTTCTTAATGTAACTCTATTGGCGCACGCACCTCGATCCGACAAGGAAAAGCCAACGCTTATCCCTAAATGTCAGCAAACAGAATGTTTATCCTCCATCTACGTAAACACGCCCCTATCACAGTATTACCTCTGTCATAGTAAAGCTGTATCGTATCCGAAATATTAATTATATCTGGTAGCGTGTCCGAATTATTAATATCCGATTAGTTGACAGCCTCATATGCTCGCGTCTCGAAGGTAATTGGTCCCTGTTTTTGTATGATAATTCGCATTTTCGGGACCTTTGTCGACATTGAGTAGGCGTGACTACGTAAATGGTTATGATATTATGGTTACTCGTTTGTCTAAGTAAAAAAGATAGTTAGTTAAATAAATCTTCGATAAATTTATGTTTATTTTGCTAATTTAAGTACAGTGTAACTATTTCGTTTGACATAAGAGTTACATGGTTAAAATAATTGAGATACCGATAAAAAAACTTACATCTGGTACTTATAGATAGATTACTCTTTATTGCACATCATAAAAGTAACAACAATACAATTTACACAGAAAGATGTACAAATTACCTTATCTCAATTCAATTCGTGATGGTATGAATTTTACCTTATCTCCTAATAAGAAGTTGCCACATGCCGTTGAGATTTTCAATAATTCGATTCGAGTCCGAATCCGTACCTTAAACTCAAAAGGAAAAAAAGAATAGGATTACTTTAATGTCTGTCTGTCCGTTGTCCTAGATGAACGACAAACGCAACAACACGACGCGACGCGACGCGAAAATATCAAGTAGTCGTTGTATATGTGTAGTGGGTGGCCTACATAACCGTGTAAGACTCGGGTTTACCAAATAAACGTAAGTCGACGGTTTATTTGACACAATTCCATACAAAAAATGTTAGATAACTTTCTAAAACAGCTGATTAAATATCAAACATCTGTTGGTGAACTAGACCTTAAGCCTGGAGTTTACCAACACATGTTTAATTTTAAATTAAACGATTTAGCATTATTTGACATATTTTGTATGGGAATTCTGTCAAATTAATCGTCAATCGATGTTAAGCGGCTGTTGTTAAGTTGGTAAACTCGGGTTTAAGTCAGTTAACGTTAGCCACTACACATATACAACTATTGATACTTTCGCGTCGCGTTTTTTTTTATTTATTCTTTACTAGCAGTTCCCCGCGACTTCGCCTGCGCCAAAAGTCGGATTTTCCATACAAATTTTCATCCCCCATTTCACCCCCCTGATGATTTTATATCGCGACAAAAAGTAGCCTATGTCCTTTCCAGTGTCTCAAACTATCTCTGTGCCAAATTTCATTTGATTCGGTCCAGTAGTTTCGGAGCCTATTCGATGCAAATAAACAAACAAACAAACAAATGTTTCCTCTTTATAATTGAAGGTTAAACAAACTTACCTTAAGTGAAGTTTGACCGTAATTATACGAGTCGCTGCATCCGCGGAGATTTTCAAATTCACCAAGTAGTTCACTCCTCAATGTACTAGGCATCGTATCGAATATTTAAGAGCTTACCAAATTTAAAAATAAATAAAACTACTACATTTCCGGTGTAGGTGGCGCGCCCGCGCACCTTCGCTCCATCTGACAGGTCGCCATTCTTTTCAGAGTACGATTTCACTGAACACGAAAACGGGTAAGTTTATTATGTAAACTGGGTAGGGCGGGACTGAAAATCTCCGCGGATGCAGCGACTCGTATAATTACGGTCAAACTTCACTTAAGGTAAGTTTGTTAAACCTTCAATTATACTTCGTCGCTGCATCCTTGAGATTTTCAAATTCACCAAGTAGATGTTCAGAGTTTTAGGGAAATCGTTACTAGATGAAATAAATTTGTATTATTTAAATCAAAATTTATTTACACATTATCCTAAACTGCAATAGCAAAAACATCCTCATTATTTGCTGCAACTGGTCTGTTGTAAAATTTACAAAACACCATAGAATTTCCAGACCAGCCTGCTGCTTTTTTAATCAACTCGATAGAGATTCCTCTTCGACCAGCCACTGAAGTCGTAGCATGACGAACACTATGCGCTGAATAAATGTTAGTATCTATTCCACTCTCATGGAGTACAAGTTTTATCCAACGGCTAATCGTAGAGGCGCTTGCATTATGATACGGTTTTTTACAAGTTAAAATCAGTTTCTGTGTATCAGCTCCATCTCTAAGTGAGCTTGTTGCATTGATGTATGTAATTAATGTTTTGGCTGGACAAATCTCAACTCTATTATTGAAAAAAGGTATCTTAAGATGTGGTTGAGTTCGCCCGGGGGCTGAAGTCTTGATCAAGTCATCTTTTATTATTACAATATCTGAATCATTAACTCGAATGTTCGATAGACTAATGACAGATAGCGTCTGCACTCGTTGTCCCGTTGACAACATAAGGAGAGCTACTAATTTCTTTGTCAATGTTGGCAAAGGAAGTCCTTCATTTGGGTACCAGGTACTAACAAAATTGAGGACAATATTTGTGTCCCAAGTATCTTGGTATTTTGGAAACGATGGATGAGTTTTGAAAATTCCTTTAAGTAAACGACTAACATTAGCGTCTGAACTAAATTGTTTGCCTAAAATGACGGAAAGTGCTGAGCGTAGTGTATTTACAGTGGAATAGCTAGCACCTGATTTAAATTGAATTGATAAAAAATCTAGGGCCTCTGGATTTGAAACACGAAAAAATTATCGATACTGTTATTTTGACAGTATGTCCAAAATTTCCTATACGCTGTATCATACTGCTTCAGGGTACTACGAGACAGCGATGAAATCATGATATCTATAGTATCTGATGTTAAACTCTGTCGAGCGAACGCTTCCCTGATAAGCGACAGGACACAAGGGTAAGGCTTCGACATAGAGGGTGCTGGTTCCTGAAAGGAGATTGTAAAAGGTCAATTCTAGGTGAGAAGTAAATTGGGTCTGAGGTTTGTAGTTCTATAAACAAAGGGAACCAAGGTTGACTTGACCAATAAGGAACAATGATTATTCCCGAAGCTTCATCGACTATTATCTTGCGTAAACATTTTAAAATTAAAGAAAACGGAGGAAAACAGTAGAAAAAATATTTTGCCCAATTTACGGTAAACACGTCGATATTATAGGCCTCTGGATCTCTTTTCCAAGATATATATCGAGAACACTTTGCATTTACCCGAGATGCAAACAAATCAATATTCGGAACCCCGAAATTCTCTAGGATTTCATTAAATGCTATAGGAGATAATTCCCATTCAATATCCACGTTTGTACACCTAGATTCGCGGTCAGCCTCGACATTTTCTTTTGACTTAATGTAAGATGCGTAGACAAATATTTGGCGGGCTTCACACCACTGCCAAATTTTGCGGGTTATATCATTGAGATGTTTGAATTGAACCCCTCCCATACGATTAATATAAGAAATCGCCGTCACATTGTCTATTCTTAACAGGATTTCTTTGTTGGTAATATTTTTAGCAAAACATTGGAGTCCAATAAAAGCCGCAAGCAATTCTAAATAATTAATATGATTCTTAGTCTCAGATAAACTCCAAAGGCCGTTTGATGTTTCACCGTCACAATAAATACCCCAGCCAGTTAGGGAAGCGTCTGAAAAAAATTCCAGAGCGTATTGGCCATTGCGTAACAGTCTAATAGAATCTATTATATTATGTTGCCACCAATTAAAATCATCCTTAAGATGGAGTCCTAAATTCATTTTCAAATCATCGTTGGATTTTTGAAGGGCCAAAAATGTTTCTCTCTCGAATAGTTTGGTATAAACCCAACCGTAATCTACAGCAGGGCAGGCCGAAGACAGAACTCCTAAAATCTGGGCAAAATCCCTAATGACTTTGTTTTTTAGAAACATTTTTAACTAAATTTAAAATCTTCTGACGCTTGGATTGAGTTAACATAAGAACCATTTTCGAAGAAATGATCAGAAAACCTAAGAAAGTTTTTTGTTGACTTGGAAAAATATCAATTTTTTCGTAGTTTATCACAAAACCAAGATTTGTTAACAGGTCAAGGACCTCATTTACCTGATAGGAACAATCTAAAGAGGTACTATTTATGCATAATAAATCATCTAAATATATAACAATTCTGTGACCATGATTTCTTAAGTATATAGTTACTGGTTTCATAAGCTTTGTGAATAAAAATGGTGCGGAACATAGCCCGAAAGGTAGACATTGAAACTCATATGTTTGGCCATCAAATTTGAACCTGAGGTATTTTTTGTATGAAGAATGTATGGAAACAACAAAGTAAGCACCTTTAAGAACACATTAAAACGGGGATTAACGCGACGGATAGTAGGTAAAACATTAAATACCTTTAATTTTTGCCTGACGTTTCGACCGGGTTACACCGATCGTGGTCACAGGCAGACTGGCTGGAGAACTGCGATGTCTTCACTCCGTATGTGGGGTAGATTCATATTCTTCTACCCTCACATTATTAACAAAATTCGTACCGCCGCTGCACACTACGCTAACCGTGTCCCTATTCTGTAAACCGGCCGCCGCGTCCGTATTCCGGTGGTTACTCAACTGCGACCCAAAACGAGGATGTGTAATGCTAATTACTGGATTCCATGTCGCAGATAGTTTGTAACTCTCTTCCCTATTGAAATTAACATGTTTTTTAATTTCAATAGCTTCACGCACAACTCTTGAATAATAGTGGCGATCTGTGGAGAGGACTTGCGTTTTATGAAATTCAATCCAATGATTAGTGCCCGCCTCAAGTAAATGTTCTGCAATCGCTGATTTTGTTATTTGTCGGTTTTTCACAGCGGCGATATGTTCTTTGACCCTTTCAGCCACCGTCCGTTTTGTTTGGCCTATGTATGAACTACCACAGCTGCAACCGATTTTATACACACCCGGAGTTTGTAACGGCAAGACATCTTTTGGTGTGCGCAATATACTGTTTACCTTTGATCTCGGAGTAAAAACAGTGGGTATGGAGTATTTTCTTAATAGGGAACCGACCTTGTCCGTTACTCCTCTTACATAAGGTAAAAATGCGGGATGTCTGTTTACGCCTGGACTTTTACCTTTCTTAATCGGTCTTTGCAAATGTTTTGTTGTCATTTTGTATCCATTATTTCGTAGTACCTCCTGAACATGATCCAGCTCTTGCTTTATATGCTCAGGGTCACAGAGGTCAAATGCTCTGTTTATAAGTGACGTCATAACGGATTGTAAATGTCTAGGGTGGTGGTGTGAGGTCGCATGTAGGTATCTGTCAGTGTGCGTTGGCTTTCTATAGACACAGTGTGATAGTGATCCATCAGATCGCAATGTTACTCTAACATCCAAAAATGGCAACGATTTGTCCTTCTCTAATTCACATGTAAATTTCATCTTTGGATGAATTGAATTAAGATGTTCTAAATATTGATCTACCTCTTGTGTGCCGCCTTTTATAATACTGAAAACGTCATCCACATATCTTTTCCAAAGCCTAATAGTTTTCGGGCCAAGGCGTAGCGCCTTTTCTTCAAAATGTTCCATCCAGAGATTAGCCAGTACAGGGGCTACGGGACTTCCCATTGCGACGCCATCAATCTGGAGGTAATATTGACCTTGGAAAAGAAAGTAGTTGCCATCAAGACAGTTCTTCAGCAGATCAATATAGTTAAAAGGCATTTCATTGTCACTCAACCTGTCCTTTACTATGTCCAAACACTCTTTAATTGGAACGTTGGTAAAAAGTGACTCGACGTCAAAACTTACCATGATCTCGTCTGGTTCCAATTTCAGGTTGCTTATAATCTGGACAAAGTGGCGAGAATCTTTTACAAAAGACGGTGTCCTTCCCACCAAAGGTTGTAACACAGATGCTACGTGCTTTGCCAGGTCATAAGTAGGCGAAGCTATCTGACTGACAATTGGTCGCAACGGCACGTTAGTTTTGTGTATCTTAGGCAGACCATACAGCTTCGGTGGTTGGTGTGGTTTAGGGCTATGTAGTTTTTCGTACTCGTCTTCTGTAAAAAGGTCTTGATTTTCTTGGATGAGAGCACGAATTCTACGCGTTACTCTGGCCGTGGGGTTATATGTTACTGGTTTGTAGACATTTTCATCACTTAGTAACCCACGTATCTTTTCCTCGTAATCGTTTGTGTTCACCACTACAGTGGCATTTCCCTTATCGGCCTTACTACTAAAATGTCTCGATTTTCCCGAATGCATTTTAGCGCTTGACGGTCTTCTGTAGTGATGTTACTGGCTGGAGGTCTTGCTTTGCGCAGAATAACTGCAACATCCTGTCGTAGAATATCTGCCTCAGCAGGCGGTATCTTGTTACGTACAATTGTTTCCTCCATGGCGCCGATTACTTTTTCGTACGGAATTCGCTTAGGTGTTAGTGCGAAATTCATTCCTTTGGCCAACACGTTTACAGCATCATCGTTCAGACTCACGCATGATAGGTTTACTACCGTGTCCCTCGAACTTACTGGTGACGTAGTATTATTCGAGTACCGCCGATTATACAGCTTCGAAAACTTTCGCTCATGGGTAGTGTTACTAAGATTAAAAGTCTGGCACGCTTGCAAATATGTTACCCTATCACACAGATCGAAATCTTCCCGAGATAACACAACACTGCAATCCAAATGTAACGCATACAAATCACACTGTATTTTATCCAATTCACGGTACTTGTTTTTTATTAACTGTCTCAGGAGCCGTTCACTCGCGTTTTTTAGAATTCTACGAGAAAATGCGATGTCACTACGCGGTTTAATACGCACACACGTAGGTATTAGTTCCCAATCGCGACACTTTGTTAGAAATATTAACGATGTTTCCACTCTCGCTCGTTTTTTCCGTAGGCATTCTAGTTGACGTATTTGTTTTGCAGTATCCGACCCGTAGCGGTTTGCAATAATCACTCTTAAACTTTCGCGTTTCATTATTAGAACACATTAAAACGGGGATTAACGCGACGGATAGTAGGTAAAACATTAAATACCTTTAATTTTTGCCTGACGTTTCGACCGGGTTACACCGATCGTGGTCACAGGCAGACTGGCTGGAGAACTGCGATGTCTTCACTCCGTATGTGGGGTAGATTCATATTCTTCTACCCTCACATTATTAACAAAATTCGTACCGCCGCTGCACACTACGCTAACCGTGTCCCTATTCTGTAAACCGGCCGCCGCGTCCGTATTCCGGTGGTTACTCAACTGCGACCCAAAACGAGGATAACCCAAAACGAGGTGTAACCCGGTCGAAACGTCAGGCAAAAATTAAAGGTATTTAATGTTTTACCTACTATCCGTCGCGTTAATCCCCGTTTTAATGTGTTCTAATAATGAAACGCGAAAGTTTAAGAGTGATTATAAGCACCTTTAAGGTCAATATTTGCCATAAAATCTGATTTACTTATAAGTTTTAAGGCAGTTCTAATGTCCTCCATTTTAAAATGTTGTGTTTCTATAAACTTGTTCAACTTTTTAAGATTAAGTATAAAGCGAAAGGTACCTTCATTTCTAGGTATTAGAAATATGTTTGAAATAAATTGATCAGCAAGATCATTACATTTCCTAACTGCGCCACATTTGAGTAATTTTGTTATTTCTAAATGTATATGTTGAATTTCTAAAGGAGAAAATAAATGGAATTTTGGAACGGTTGTTTAAATGGAATTTTGTATCCAGTGACAAGTTCTAACACAATCGGGTCATTATTAATGGCTTTCCAAGCCTTGACATAGTGACGTAATCTTCCAGCGTGTTGTTTTACCTCTATGTTCTGCGTGGTGGCTTGTCGCGTTGGTTGTTCGTTCGGGTTGTGTTGGTGTATCTGTCGCTAGTCGCTGCTGGCCGTCTGAATGATTGTGAAGAGGCTTGAGTCCTAACCGCCCCACGTCTGCCTCTCGAAACTTGTGTCCTGGGTGGGCCCTTCCAGTTTCCCTGGCGTACAGGTGGTTGATTTTGCCGAAATGAAGATGTTGACGGTTGGGGTTCGAAAGTTCTTTTTATTTGTAGGCCTGACTTCTCTGCTGTTTTATTCGCCCTAATTTTATCCCCCAGGTTTTCACCGAGCGAAGAGTCTCTTTTAACGTCTTGTATAATATGTGAAAACTTTTTATCGAGGCTATACATTATAAGTTTCTTCCTTGCTGAAGTGTTTTGGCAATGTAAATCCAAAAGCAACTGGCCAGCTTCTGACAACTTCTGAATTATATCCGTCTTATCCATGTCGTCTTTTATCAGGCTGGTCATTAAATTCGCGATCGCTGCAATACTCAAACCAAGGTGGTTCTGTGCTTTTTCCAAGCGTTTGTCCCTATTTTTTGTGGAATCTGACAAAACCGCAGAAATTTCCGGATTCAGGACAGGGGCCTTAAGCAGTTTGAAATTCTCAGGTATGTGTATATTCTCCGTTAATTTAAGTACAGATTCTCTGTTCAAACCGTCGACCACGATCTTTAGGAGCATAAATTTCGGCTTTATTTTTGGGCTCACCCAAGGCCTCCAAAATATCTGTGGACAGCGCGGGGTTCTCAGCACTGTCTGATTGTGTGAGGCTGACTGCTGGCACATCCTCATTGTTTGATGTTTGAGGTGTATCATCCTCTGACTCCAGGGGTATAGAGACGACTGATCTAATATTAGACTGCTCCGACGAATATGAACCCTCCGATTCGTAATCTGCAAGGATGTTAAGGCCGGTAAGAAGCACTATTTCGGTAGTAATCGCGTCACTACTCTAAGAAATACAAAAACAAAATTAATGACCTCAATAGCATCGAGGTTCTTTGTTATAAAAACTGATTGAGTGGTTTTGCCACATTGGTCGTAATCGCATCACGACTCAATATATTTAAGATCACAATTTTCGCTCGGAAAATTCACATTCCGTTTGATGTCAATAAATGGTACCTATATCTAAAATCACAATCTCAATCGCGATTCTGGATCACGTGATCCAATCTTTCATTTTTACCTACTTATAACTCGATTACCAAATCTTTTGAGCATAGATACTACCTTGCAATAACGTTAAATACACTTATTACAGGTTAATTAAGGACGAAGAACAAAGTTATAGTGAGATTACACTTCGTAAGAAAAAACAAATGAGAATGTGGGTATACGATGAAAAACAACAGGTTGAAATTTGTAATGCAAAATGTTTTCCGATCTTCGATAAAAACATTCACAATAAGGCTGCCGTTTAACGATATATCTAGTGTGGTATATTTGTTATGAACAAAATATAACTTACTTTGATATTTACTGTCCTCCGATTACAGACGGCGTTCCAAGCGCCTTATTTTTCTGCGTATCTTTTCTGGGTCCTTACTTTTGCGTTTTCGTTTGCCCATTTTTACACGAATACACTCCTGCCACGAAATAAACACTTGTTTTACAAATAGCACGAACGAGTAATTCCGATATTTCGATGCCCGAACATTAGAAGCGAATGGACCTGTCAGATGGAGCGAACACCGGAAATGTAGTAGTTTTATTTCTTTTTAAATTTGGTAAGCTCTAAAATATTCGATACGATGCCTAGTACCTACATTGAGGAGTGGACTACTTGGTGAATTTGATAATATCAAGGATACAGCGACGAAGTATTATATTAGTATAGACAAGTAACACAGTACACTTACATATTTATTAATTCTGCCAAACTGTGCAACAGTTTGTCGGCAGTAGCTCTCGTGGACTATTACTATGTTTACTAATGTTATTTATTATTAATGAGTTAGGTTTTTTACATTAGGTTACATTAGTTCGGTTAAACTAAGCTATTGTGGATACATTATTGTGGGTACAAAGACAATATTCAAGTTTAACTATAAATTTAGTTAAGTCACCGAAAAAAAGTTGACATTCAAATTAATTAATTTAAATTAAGATAGATTCGCCGGTTACCTAAAATGCGTTGCCGCGTTTGTCCTTTACCTAGGACACCGGTTAGCCTAAGTTATCGACCTCTTGTTAATTAAAATACCATCGCTGTCTACAACATATCTCATTAATCCAACATACATTTACTTAACCCAAGTTCAGTCGAATAAATTACAGAGTTATGAGTATGTTATAAAGGATCTACTTATCATTTCTCGTCGCCATTGCGACCGCAAATGAGTGATATTTCACGACGGGTGCGTACGAGTGAATTTATGTCCACATTTCCTTATCTAATCGTCAGGTAAAGGACCTTTGGGTAGGGTTGTCAGAAACAATAAAGCGAAGTTACTACACAACTTTGAAAATGGTATTTCTAGTTTCTAATATGGTCGTGTAGTTTCGTATTATCACACCGCTTAGGTAACGCTTGTATTTTTGCTGCTTCGTTACAATACCTATCACCTGCGCAGTTAGCTAATCTCTGTTGAGATTGGCCGCCGTAATAAAATACGACTAAAATGGGGATTATTTTTTCTGCGACAGTACGAGTAGATGTTAGATTGTAGAGTGAGGGTAGAATAAATTAGAAGCTTGGCTCTACATTCTATAAGATAGATCTGATAACTTTTACACGATTTTTTATTGGTGGTATATGTTATTTCAATGTTATCAATCTGGCACTGTTTTCGTACGCAAGTTCACGGCTCGATCTTCCACGCTTTTTTCCGTCAAAAAGATTAAAATCTGCACTTGTTCGAACGTGGCAACCCTAACGTAGATGAGCTTCTAGCGAGCTCATTTGCCCCAGGCGTACCTATTAATTCTGCGGCCTACATTCCAGGGCAGATTGGGTAGTAATAGCCTGATCACTTGACCCTATACTGGATGCAAATTGAGAAGTACTACACCTGTAGTGCTTGTGGAAGAGAATACGCGTTTTTAAAAAGGTTAACTTGTACTCAAATCTGTTTAGAATTCCAATTAAATGTTTTGTAAGCACTGCTTTAGTCAGAGTCCTGCTAAGTTTTCAATTCGGTAGGTCCATTTCATAGGAAAGATATAATTATCTTGCGTCATCTATCGTTATTATATTGCTATCAGAATGAACAACATGTTTTACGCATGAATAACATGATATAGGAGGTACTCACATTGCAATTACAAGAGGACACGTTGGAGACGCAGGATTAACTTCTAGTGTGAATCAGAATTATAATAAATAATAATACATAATTATACTTGTAGGAATAAAAGTTTATGATTAAAAATATATTGTCATCTGACAACGGAAGGAAATAACCACAAGAGCCAAGCCAAGCCTTACAAATTAATGTCCTTTAACCTTACTTGATTGAACCGCCTGGCCTGGCCTTAAAAGTTAAAATACATTTTGTATACGAAGAGGAAACTACCTCTTTATCAGTCGTCATATCACGCGCGGCACTCTCGGCCAGTTTGTTTAGGATCCGTCCCTCTGAGGACATTACAATAACGTGCTGAAGGTTTTCCCGCTGAATATTAACAAGTCAAGATTAAAGTTTTGACAGTGAAGTGATTCTAATGAGAAAATTAAAATAACAAAGCCAATTAAAGTTTGTGTTTCTATTTGGGTTTCTAACAGTTGTCTTATTTGCTATTTGAATTCTATGGTGTAAAATAGCTCCTGACACGGTTGGAATATAATTGATTAGGTAGTTACTATAAGAGTTAATGGATTATGGATTACTAATGGATGTAACTTAAAATTGCTTTCTCTTTCTAACAGTTGTGTCCTCTGCTTTTAGAATTATTATGGTGTAAAATAGCTCCTGACACGGTTCAAATATAATTAAGTAGGTAGTTACTATAAGAGTTAATGGTTCTATTGAATTGCTTATGAAGTTACGTATGTTAAACTCTATTTATGAAAGATACTTAAAGTAGGTTTGCAATAATCCCATGTAAAATAAACTTTGTGCAATATGTTTTTTACATAGACATTGTCTCTGCATAGACTTATTACTTTAAGGCGCTTAAGGGGTATAAGCAACTACCAATTTATATCACGTTATAATTAAACCTCATCATGGATCATATAAGACTGGATAATAATTGAATATCGATTGTGTCTAGAAACGTGATTCCTGACTGAGTGATTAAAATTGTATAACATAATATGGTTATAAACTTTCAAGAATTACCACACCCTGGTAACATTAAATATATTCAAAGTTCCGCGAGCATCAAAACCAATTTGTATGGTCCATTCATAATGGTTGACGGCAAATCGCGACCGAAGCCAGGATTTTCATCCCCGCTGTCATCCGTATACCCGACGTATACGACAGGTATTGTGTACGACTGGATGCTCAAGAATGACACTGACGAATTTAACAAAACTTTTCGCGGAAAAAATCATTGTAAAAATACAAACCTCCTCCTTCGACCTAATAATCAAACTCGAACTCTAACCCACGTTACCCTCAGTTGGTAAGAGCACTCGCCTGGATAGCGAAGGGACGTGGGTTCGAGTCCCACCGGATGACACAGTCGATTAATTTTTGTAAGCGAAATTCAATTTGATTTCGTAGAAACTTGCAAAATAATTGCTTAAGTTATGAAAATAATTATAGTAGTTTGTAGAAAACACTAACTGATCTTTTCACTGTTTAGCGCAATGCCTACCTCATCAGACTACCTATTTTGTTGCAAATCAAAATTACAACTACATTACGCTGATT
This sequence comes from Pyrausta nigrata, assembly GCA_949316185.1. Taxonomy (NCBI): domain Eukaryota; kingdom Metazoa; phylum Arthropoda; class Insecta; order Lepidoptera; family Crambidae; genus Pyrausta; species Pyrausta nigrata. Next base: position 16,989,806 of record OX438947.1, on the reverse strand, counting down.
TACGCTATGCCTGAAGGTCCCTCTGAAAAACAGTGTTGTGAAAAAACTCGCTCGTCGCGACTTATATTAAGCATACTTTTTGGCACTTTGTGTTCTACGAAATTAAATTAAATTTCGCTCACAAAAATTTATCGACTATGTCATCCGGTGGGTCTTGAACCCAAGTCCCTTCGCTGTCCGGCCGAATGGTCTTTCAACCAATTTTTGTAAGCGAAAAATTTAATTAGGTACGTAAATACTTATGAACAAATTGCTAAAGTATAAAAATAATTATTTCTGTGTTGTGTGTAATCTTTTTTCGTCTGTTGTACTTTTTCTGTATTGTGTTTTGTACCAAATAAGTGAAAAAGTTGTAGTGGATCATCACCTAAATATTTCAAAGGACGAAAATGGCGTAAATTTATGATTAACCTTACTTTTGTTCTACTAAATGTCTTTCATTTTCCGAAGTTGTCGAAGCATGCGTTCTTGAAATTATCGGCAGCTACGGAAAAAAGAAAAAATGGCTTGTTCGAATTAGAAGTTTTCTAATCTGTATAATACTGGCGTCCCGGCGCTCGTGTGATTTCATTTCGCGTCGGCTCCGCATTTTTATTTATTCCATATCAATGTCAAAGGGTTGTCAGCGATTAGATAAAAAAATATAACCATAAGAAAGACTTTCCACAAAATATCATCTCCGAATAATTCAAACGTGACGTTTTACAGAAAACTGTATAGCTACAGCTTTCATCTAAAGCTAACGCCTGAGATGTAAAATTAGAAACTCTATGAAAAGTAAAGCTATAAGCTTATCTTATTTTAAATACTTGCTTGATAAATTAAGCTACCTCTCGTGGCATTATTTTTTATGTCTTCGCTGTATTTACTTACATGCTCAACCCTAAACGCAAAAACAGATCACAATCTTTTTAATATATCGTTTCCCGCTATGAAATAGGGATAGCACCGGCCATTATGCTGTAATTAAACGTCAAGCCGCCATTTTGTGGGGGTCTTCACGTGTCGTGTAGCGAGGGTAGCAAATGCCTTTTTTGATATTATAAACTGTTTTCAGTGTTTTTCTAAATCGTTTCTGCCGATTTTTGACAACTCACTCAAATGTTAATTAAAATAGATGCTTGTTTATGTCGAGCTGAAAATTATTTTGATGATTAAAAAGTTTACTTTGGGCCATTGCCTAAAGTTTCAGATAAAAATTGTTGCAATTTGTTCCAACAAACACACCAAACACAAAATTACCTAGCCCCAAATTAAGCGTGAGCTTGTGCTATGGTGACTAGGATAAGGGATAGACATACTTATTTACATTTGTTAACATCCATGACTTAGGTACAAATGCTCGTGCTTATCTAACAAACATTTGCCCCTGGCGGGATTCGAACCCGCAACCACCTGGTTTAGAAGTCCGGGGCGCGAACCACAACGTACACCAAGACGGTCGTCAAGTCAGAATGTCAAAATGAAAGATATTATTTTTCTAACTTAATGTTTTGTAAGTTTAATCAAAATAAAAGGAACTCGACAAAACCAACGCAGATTAATTAGCTTTAAAAAATTAAAGCCGTCAAATCAATCGTCTAATAATAAGTTAACAAGAAAGTGTAGCAATTAGGTAAATAATTATTAGTAATATTAGTAATTTATTATAACAATCTTTTGATTTAAATAATGTTTTTGAACACTTGGCCTAAATCAAACTCTTCAAGCAAATAGTTCTGACAGTTAAATTAAGTTGCCTCTAACAATGCAAGAAACTAACTAATCAAGTCTATTGCAATACTAAGTAGCGCAAACGGCATTGGCAGCAACATTCGCTTTGATGACCCAACGAGCTACAATAGCAAGGATTCGTGCATCATGCATTATGCATCCGACGTCATCGCGACCATCGACCGAGGTATAATTATCGGCAGACTGCCAGACATTGCAAATTGGTGACAGTGATTCCAGACACTTGTCTATTAAAACCACAAAAAGCCCCAATGCACCAATTACCGAAAGAAAGCGATTTCTCCAAAAGCCATGAATACTAAAACAACCTATTAGGAGTTTTCGCAAGTTCGTCACTCGCGGAGTGTCGTATTCGAGTCACGTTCGCAGGACAATGACAGCTCCTAATCGGCATCGGTTACACAACCGATGATCTTCACTTAGGGGGCCAATGTCGCGGCTCGGCTGGCATATCGATCGGGAGATGACACATCCGGACAGGGCGGAAACGTCACCCGTGAACTATAGACTTGGGAATATGTATAAAAGCGTAGCCGTCTTGGTCCACAGCATCATTCGTCTGCAGTCAGTCGAAGCAACAACAAGCAACACCAAATATGAAGGCATTCGCTTGCGTCCTCCTCCTCGCAGCGTTCGTGGCAGCTGAGCCTCCTCGCTACAGATTGGCGAGGTTCAGGTTCGAAAGGCAAGAACAAGCTGAAGGCGGCGAGAAGGAAGCGACCACTCCGAGGGGCGAAGAAGCCCCTTACCCTGCATCAGGATTTAAGCCGTCAAAGGAGTTCAAATTGCCGTCTCGTCAGGAAACTCCTCCCGCTACTTCGTACGGAACTCCAGATGACAGCTATGGTGCTCCGCTGAGAACTTACGTGGCCCCGCCTTCGGAGTATGGAGTGCCGAGAGAAGGCGGTGAAAAGAAAGAAGGTGAAGGGAAAAACGGTGAAAATTCGGAGGGGCGAGAACAGGAGGGTGGGGAAGGTGAAGTGGAGAGCTTGAAGGAAGGCAAGGAAAAGAAGAAAGAGAAACTTGAAGAGGAGCCTAAAACAGATGCCGAGGTCGTGAGCGCTCAGGGAGCGTACTACGTGCTTCTGCCTGGATCACAGCTCCAGAGGGTGCAGTTCCAGACCGAGAATGACATCCGAAACATGGCGTACACCGCCCGACTGCAGTACCGCGACGAGGACCGCGCCCCCCTTTTTGTGTACACTGCAGTGCCCCAGTACCAATCCTCCGCCTACGTTCAGCTAATCTAAGCGATCTCACAGCCCTTTGAAGCCATGTCCGGATGCAATTTAGATAAACGGATTAATCCCCGGTGCTCGTTTATTTTCATTCAAAAGAGTTAGTGATATGCTTTTCAAAGTTTTTTACGTAATTTCTTTTAGAAATAAAAGTTTGCTTTTGCGTAAGTGTTTTGTTTTATTGTGCTATTGAGGTCGTCAGCAGCCCGCGGCCAAACTCGTCAGCTCGAGACAATTAACATAACAAAGTTCCCTGATTTGGTAATTTTCAGTTACTTTGAAGAAATTGGGTTACACAGTTTAACAAAGGACAAGTAATGTTTTGTTTTGAAAACAAAAGTTTTAAGGCCAGCACGGTTACTTGTAATTATAATGATAAAGGACAGATGTCCAAATTTTGAAATCCTGTGACCCGTCAACTGTGTTACGAATATAATTATATTGCTTACAATGGTCATTGTTTTGCTTTTACATTAACACACTCCAAATAAACATTTCAGTTGCCCAGTTGCTGTAATATTTTTATTATAAAATATTTAAACTCATCATTGCTATTCTAAGGTATAATTCCCATTTGGCAATTTCCCTTTATCACCTATTTTTTAAACAGTAAATTACATTTTATTTAACTTTTCGTATACTCGCATTCAGTAAAAATTGCCTCAAACAAACGCTGATAAAATGAGCTCACTGAATCGTTTCAACCATTGAATATTTTACAGCAGCCTTCGTCCCAACCTCCGATGTTAATCAATCGTCGTTCGCGCTTCATTTAACACCCTCTTATCGATTATCGGCGATTAAGATGGCAGGCTTTCTTTTTGACATCATTTTGTATATTTTCGTCTTACCACAAGGGAAATCTTCAATTACAGATTTGAGTGTAGATAATGTCCAATTTAATCTGATGGCTCTTAGGCTTAAGTCTGAAAGATGATGGCCGATGACGAATGTAGATATATAGATCGCCGTAGGTAAATTCTCTTGGCGCGACAGACTATAAAAACACCAGAGGTTGTGAATTCAAATCCTGCAAGGGGGCAATAGTTTGTGTGATGTTGTTCATCACACAAACTATTGCATAAAAAAGCATTTGTCATGGATGTCTATAAAAGGTATATCCGTTATATCTTATAGTCTCTTTGCCTAGGGGCTGCAGACCTAATAAAAGCGGTTGATGTTAATTCAAATACATCCACGCGTTGACTGATAGACGGACATACTAACGGACGGACAACAAAGTGATTTTATAAGGGTTCGTTTTTTCCTTTTGCGGTACGGCACCCTTATATGGATAAAGAATTATTGAAGTGTTTTTACTTCAATCTGATTTAGACAACAATCCTGGTGTCACCAATACCACTGATTTATGAATACCACGTAGTCTATTAGAAATTGATTACGAAATTGTTTTTCTTTTCGATCTCTTTGCCAAACAAAAAAAATCGATTAAACAGTTTATTCTTGCATATTTTATAGACCCAACCATGGCACGTATCCGAGTATACACGTCCCAATATTGATCTTACTGCTGCTTCGGGACAGTTCTAGGCTACTGCTAAAAAGAAGCAGCGCAAAACACTCATTCACTATTTGTCATAGCCTCTTTTCATAGATTTACAATTGTTTTTAACATGCAAGTCAGTCCATGCATTTTAATTACAAATCATCTATTATAATCACCGTATTTGTAATAGTATTGTGAACAGTTACACAAAATAAACCTTGATTACTTAAGATTTACTTGTATGTTTCCTAGTTTTTTTAATTATTTGCTATAGGTACTCTTAGAGTACATTCGAACTTACTGCATTTGCCAAATGCATATTTAAAAAAAATCTACAAACAAAAAAACTAAAGAAATAGACTCCACGACATATTTAAAGAGCCATTCAAAGACGAAGCTAAAGAAATTTCTATAGCATTTCAAAATTATTCATCGCCGGCGAAGCTTACTTGGAAGTTTCATTCTGAATATGTGAGTAATTCTTTTGATTTCATGAAAGACCCAAGTTCTGAATCGTAGTAGTGAGTTCGTAACCATAGAGTTGTGTACCTGCCTTAAGTTACAGAGGAGGAAAATCTAAAAATAATTGCTTTTTGAAAAAGTCGTATTAAATTCAATGTGTTTCCTTTCAACAACAAAGTCTTAATCTTCTTTTGGCTTTGTATTCTTAGGCATCCATAGGATCAAGCCATTTTTTTTACCATACAACACTCGGTAGCGAATAGAGAAGATTTCCTTTAAATTTGCTTTACTGAAATCACAATAATTTCCAGTTTAAGATTTAACCAACATGTCTCCAGCCCTAGGGGCTGAATCCCTGTCTTAAGGTAGACGCACACTTGAACCAATCGAAAGCTCTTAAGGGGTTATTAGACTATGCAATATCCAGACAGTCTTACTAAGACAGTCTTAGGGGCAGAAAGAATTACAGGCTAACTCTTATTACACTACGCCGAGTCTTAGTAAGACTGTCTGAATACCGCGTAGTCAAATAACCCTTTAAGGCTCGGCCTTTATTTCATATAATAACGCATTATTTTATGCGTTCAGTCTACGTCCGCGGTGTCGAGCACAGTAGAGATGGCAATAAATAATACTTTTTTTTAAATTAATCGATAAATTTTTCACACCCCTAAGTACTGTTTGTTACGTGTTGTACTGTACGGTTTGGCGGAGGCTTTACTATAATTAGGCGCGGGGAGCGTGGCTCGATTTGCGTAACTTTATACAATGATACACAATGTTTCCGATTCATCCATCTAGCTCAGCTACAGTGAGCGTTCACCTTTAGCTCGAGCGCCCGCATCGGGGTGTTTGCGCTACTAATTAATAGTCACTAAATAGACTTTAATATAGACGCTGACTAATATTTGACGTTCTGTCTGGTATACAGATTGAAGCGTTGAAGATGAATTTCTGTAGCTATGAAAATGTTTCTTTATGATAATCGGATTGCAATCTCTCCGAACTTTAAATGTGCACTGTGTCTTGTTATAGCCAAAATTTGGAAGAGGTATTATTATTAATTGCAGTTCACATAACTATCGATGCAATTATTGTACTGATATTATTAGCTGTCTGGAAAAACGTATAGAACATTTTTTTTCTCAATTTCTTTATTAGTTTTATACCGAAGTACATTTAGTGGTAGTTCTACCTATCCCCGTCCATCCGTCTATCAACTTATTATGAAACTTTTTTATTTTTTTTTAAAGATACAAAAACAACTAGTTAAAGAATTTATTAATAAAGTGTCAGGCGGATTTTCGCACGCGGGATTGAGATACATAATCCGTGATGCCAAATAACATTTTACATGTCGCTGAGTTGTCGCGCGTGCTACTTATTCTGTGGTGCTACACATTACAGATTATGTATCTCAATCCTGACTGCGTGAGCAAATCCGCAAGCCTCTAAGAACGCCCTAAAGATAAGATAGTACAAAAGAACTTGTAAGTGAGTTGTCACTGAATTCTATTTATGGTAATACTCGAGCGTCGGTGGCATAGTGGCTAGCGGGTTGCCTCTCATGCCGGTGGTACCAGTTGATACCACGCGCCGCCATGTACCAATGACTTTTTCTGAGTTATGTACATTAATTATTCACTAACCGATGGGTCAGATCACAGTCAGAGGGTGAGGGAAAACATCGTGAGGAAACCTGCACATTCAGATGACTGAATGTGTAACCATGATTCAAACTGGTCAGGTTACCCTGTTAACAGGGTCACGGAGGTGAGATGGCAGTCGCTCCAATGTAACTTACCTGATCTGCCAAATCCTGGATCACGGTCCAAAGTGAAACCTGGGGCCTCGCGTGCTAGTGCACAACCGGGATATCTGTAGATGATGACTCGAGCTGAGCTACCGACTGCTTTAAAATCTACCTATCGCGATCACGATTGCAATGACATATATTGACAATTTCTCATTATTTTAAAAGCTATCATTGCTTCATTGCTTTCCTGATGTCTATGCCAAATGCTAAAACGATTACATTTTGAAAGCAATCGAGTTAGGCGGTAAGCTAGTAGGTTTTCTCTTATATACCTATTATATTGTTTCAACAAACACACCAATAAAATTACCTTTACCAAATACGCCTCAAACTAACCGTGAGCTTGTGATATGGCGACAAGGATAACGGATATACTTACTTATACGTTTATAACATCCATTTCTTGAGTACAAATGCTCGTGCTCATCCCACAAACATTAATTGCCCCTTGCGGGACTTTGAATTCGCGACCTCTGGTTTTTAGTCCACAGCATGAACCACTACACCAAAACGGTCGTCAAAGTCGAAGACAAAAAAAGACAACAGTAATTCACTGTTCTTGAGAATACTCCATGTTTTAACGTATCGGATTGAATTTGAGATTGTCTCCACATACAAACATTATGTCATTTAGTAACAATAACAGTCGTCTCTCGCGCAATTATGAGCCGATTTCCATTTAGACAGTTTGTTACAAGCGAGGAGTCGCTTAGTGTAAAGGTGTGTCTTCACTTGTTAGAAATAATATTTTTACAAACACGGGTAGAAGTTAGAAAAGGTAAATCATTTTTAGCTGATATTTGTAGACCAAAAAAAAAACAATCCGGACATACATTGATTTATTCAACAATTGTCGTCGTATTTCAACCAATATACACTAAATCTGAAACTGAAACTTCCTCTTTAAAAACTATATTTACCAATACCTATATTTTTGGTAGCATGACAACTTGTCAAATATAGTTTTTCAACATAAAACCATTATAGGTACCTACGAGTAACTCAGTTTTTTTTTTAAAACATGAAACTGTTATATTTTCTCTTTTCTCAAATGCAATGTTATAAAGTAAATATCATGTCAATACACTAAAAAAAATATTGGTTAACAGTAACCAAAATTTGGCTTACTAGTAGCCAAATCTAGTGACTTGCGAACTTCTGGTTATTAGTAACAAACAAGTTTTGTTACTGATAGCTAAAATATTGTTTATATTTAACAAACATTTACTTCCCTACAACGAAACCTTCAACTAACAAAACTAGTTTGGTTGATCCTTTTCTTCAGTGTATATAGATGTCAATTACACAAGAAGAAGAATTAAAAAATAAATTCCTTAATCATATCATCATCCTCCTAGCGTTACCTCGGTTGTGCTCTCGCATGCAAGGGCCCAAGGTCCGCTGACCATTATCCAGGTTGTGGCAGATCAGGTAATTACAATGGAGCGACTGCCATCTGACCTCTGTGACCCTGTTACCAGGGGAACCTGACCAGTTTGGATCATAGTTACACATTCAGTCGCCTGAATGTACCAGGTTTCCTCACGATGTTTTCCCTCACCGTAAGATCATCGGTTAGTAAAACAACTAATTTATATAACTCAGAAAAAGTCATTAGTACATGGCGGCGCGTGGGATCGAACCGGCACCTCCCGCATGAGAGGAAACCCGCTAGCCACTGCACCACCGACGCTCCTTAATAAGATATAATGCTAATATATTTGATTACTCTGTGCGGTGTGACCTATCCCTTACGTCTCGTCATCATCGTGTTGCTTCCTTCGTAAACTCATTACCGAATTACGATGCTAACACATTTCACGTTTTATTAAGGCGTTTCTATCACGTAGTTAAATTAAAATCAATACAACTTGATAACGATAACCTGATATAACAATATTACCTGCTTCTCGGCACAGTAGACACGGGTGTAATGGTTTTATAAGTAATCCTCTTTTAATATTATAGTTAATAACGTAGCACGCTCATAGAGGATTAAAGCTTATAATAATAATAATAATAAGTATTTATTTTCATAAAACACAATGTCAAAATACATCAAAATCTTGCAGTCACTGCACTAAGCTATGCTTGTCTCGCAGAGACTAGGTTGCACTTAACTATTAGAGTATTTAGACACTCGGCTTTAGGACGCGTTAATTAAATACAATGAAATAAACTAAAATGATTGATGTCTGACACCAATGTTATAACATTACAACTTATTTAAATAGTAGGTGACATAATCGTTATTTTGGCCGTAAGATAAGTAGACAAATTTATAAGTTACGGTTATTGGAAAAGAAAAGTAATAGGTAACAAATTGTGTGTGTGTGTCTCCGTGGAGAGATAATTAACTAATTCACAATGTTAGACTAGAGAGACATAAACCTATTTCATTATTAAATCAAAAAGGAAAGATAGGGCATGGTAATAGTTGAATCAATGAAAAAGCCCTGTCAAGTGCGCATCGGGCCACGCGCAAAATAGGGTTCCGTATTTGAACCACGCAAATAAAATGGTTTTTGATACTTATATGATTTAATTAATAGAATCAGGCGTTACTTTGCGGAAATCCATTATCAGATGGGAAAAATAAGATACAATTATTTTGCTTTAAATTTCCGCTAAGAGACGCTAGCGCAGGCAACAAAACCACACCAACCGCAACCGCTTTGAGTACCAGTTCAGGCAAATGCAGAATGCACCGCCCTCTCTCCCTCAATACGCATGCACTACAGCTAATGCAGTCGACTATAGTCGTCCGTGCTCAGCCGAGGCGACAACATCTCCTGAGGATGCCACGTGGAGTGGCGAAACGCGTCGAGGTTTTTTGCACGTTGGTGTTGGTAACTAACAACTGCATTAGCTGTAGTGCATGCGTATTGAGGGAGGGAGGGCGGTGCATTCTGCATTTGCCTGAACTGGTACTCAAAGCGGTTGCGGTTGGTGTGGTTTTGTTGCCTGCGCTAGCGTCTCTTAGCGGAAATTTAAAGCAAAATAATTGTATCTTATTTTTCCCAACCAACTAATATGATTTACTTATACCCGATTGCCTCAGTTGGACGGGAAGGTTTTTTTAAATAGTACTATTTAGAACTCGTGAGCGTTGCTTCGAAGCATTAAATGCTTTCAATAGCCTAGTTTAAAGAAAGGATTGTAAGGAAACCTCGCTTGTTATCTTTTCCTTTAATAGTTTTATCGTAAATTCAACGAGATCCACCGTTTCTTTTCCAGTTCTACCTTATATAGAGCTCCTATAAAGGATCCAGATCTAAAGCGAATTGCTTTATCTAGAAATATTAATGTAACCTGAGAAATTCTGTATCTAGGGTTTTAAAATAGACTTGATAACTCTTAAAGTAGGTACGGTAAACAAGCTGTGAATATGGAGCTTTTTCAATTATGTAAGATATTGCACGAAATCTAATTATACACAGTCGCTAAAACTTCAAAGCTATAAATTATCATTCCTTGTTAGCAGGTAATGGATACTTGTCATTTGAAATGTCAGTAAGTGTCATATTCAGGATTCGATTTGGTAACGCAATGACACTGTATTAATTGCACTAAATTGTTGTAATGCTAATCCTAGTGCAAAGAGCGATTTTCCTATTGTCGAAATTCAGTACTTAAAAATCCGCTAGGTTTAGGCTCAATTCTTCTTCTTATCGTGTCGATGGTAAAGCTACTTAAATTTCTTGTGCCCAGTAATTGGCGACGCAATATTATGAAGCAATATTTAGGTATATAACTTATATGAATAGCGCCATCTATCCACATAAAATAAACACAAAACTTTAACTGTTCGAAATCCCTTATTCATATAATAAGATAAAAACTGAAAAACGCATTACATACAAGTTACAACAGCTAAGAAAGTGCATTCTCTTGCAGCATCCCGACACCTTGGAACTCATTAATTCTATTAATTATGAGCGGAATATTTTAAGCGACTCTTAATGAGTGCTAAGTACCCGCCGAATCCTCCACTGCCCTCCTCTGATGGCCTTATTTTCGCATCAAGCCATCACCCTCGTTTGCGTTGTAATTCTGTCGGGAGTGAAAGGGACGGCTACATTCGAAAATACGAACGTCGTCAACCGGAGTAAGGCCTCTGCGTTAAAAGCATACGTGTTTGCATTGTGTGCGTGAACGTTGCAAATATGGTCAACGTTTATATTTGATTTTTTTATGTAGAAAATAATATTGTAAGGTATATTGGAATGTGAATTCTGTGTGTAGAACGCATGTACGTAAATAATATGCTATGCTAATTGGTATTTATAATAAGGTCCCCCAAGCCGAATTTCGATCACGGTGGTTGATCTCTGCCAAGATTAGCAAACTGCGCGTGAGATATTTTAGTGCACAAGTATATGCACTCTCTGTTCTTTACTCTCAAAGCTGGGTGAGATTACTTCTGCATTCTGTAGTGAGACGGCAATTCGACATGGCTGATGTGTTTACCGTGCTTAATACCATATGATTTATTGCTTAATAACTTATTAATATTATACCCAATTACATTAAATTTCGCTTACAAGCATTGGTCTACCGTTTTATCTGTTGGGACTTGGGACTCAAACCTACTTGAAAACTGCTGCTCAAGTTATTAAAATAATTATAATTTTACTCGTGACTGGAAACGACTATTTTTTTTACTATTTAGTTTAAAAATTTTAAACAAAATTGAATATATTTTTAACCTCATTCTCAGGTGTGAGTTTTTTTTTTAGACAACAACTCTGATGTTTTAAATTTGATATTAGAAAATGTATGAGTAGTAACGACACCTAGACTAATTTTCTATTTCCGAAATGTGTTCTTACAAGCTAAAGCAAAATAATTCGTTTTATTCAAAGAGTGCATTTTATAAAGAGTTAAAACACTTTTGAAGACAGCGCTCGCTTTGTGCCTTAATGAGGGTGCACTTGCAAAATTCATTAAGGCCTCTTAGAGGCTCGTGAGGAACTCACACATTTAGACTTGAGTGCAGCTTGTTTACTTACTGAAGCTGCGAGGTGCTTTTACCTTCTTATCTTCCTAACTTTATTAACATGTTTAACTCTTACCACTGTTAGATGTGTAAACTGCTGTACTTTTTTCTGATATGGTGTGAAATAAATAATAATTTATCTACCTTACCATTCGAAAGTATAACAATTTTTTAATAATAGGCAGACATTTGATCGCAATATCACTTTATGGTAAGTGATGATGCGGCTGAAGATGGGTCATGTATGACTAGTAACAGCCTATTTACTCTTTTCTTAAGATACAATAAACACAAAAGTAATACGTAAACAAAGCAATTTCCCATTGGACTATGAGAGCAAAGAAACAGAGAGTGCACTGTGTGTGGAGCACACATTTTAAAACTTCTTTCTTGAGAATGGCTTCCGTAGCCCACCATTCGGTATTAGCAAGCGTTACTCTATCCGTGGGCGTTGTTTTTTTTTAAATATTATTATGACGGACCGAATCATAAAGCACGCAGCGTATCTTTGAAAATAAAGTTCCGTGTGTTTTCGTTCATTTGTTAGCTAGCTAAGTTGATTGTGAAGATTGAAATAAATTATATTATTCCCACAATAACTTTAATAATACTAAAACTCTTTTACTTTAAGCCCTTAAATAAACATTTCAGGTTCATTAATCATTTTAGGTAAACTATAATCGAATCTTTCATGAAAATATCGGTAGTACTTTTTTAAACCATCTGTATTATCTACTGTGACTAAAATATGTGTCGAAATAAATTTGTGCCTAAAACAATGTAATAAGCTCTTGTGTTTTTCCTTCCAGGAAAATCTCCGTCTACGACGTCTGTGTGAGTAAGTAGCTAAATTATAATTTCCTTATGAGTAATTACATTTTGATTAAGCGGCAATTGATTATATTTCGGGTAGTAATAATACTGTGCTTAATTTTGGGAAGTGTAATAATATTACTATTACACACTCGAGTGAAATATTAATTAACATTGGGATTACAAAGTGTTTGTATGTATAATATTAACCAGTTTTATCATATTAGACTAGTGTCTATCTTTATCATCGAATAATGAGCAGCAGATTTCTTTTCCTAAGACTATTTATTAAATTCCTAAGACTATATATAAAATCTTAATAAATAAAACAACAAGTCCCACAGAATGACACGGTTGAACAATTTTTGTGTGCAAAATTTACTTTCGTAAGACTTACAGAGGGTGGACGGTAAATGCCCTGAAAGTTTATGCTCGATGTTTTAAAGTACGTTAAAAGCGGTTTGTCAATTTGATAGTCAAACATAAGCGCACGATAATCAGTTATTAAAGTACTTCACAAACCGGGTGCCTAAAGGATCTTGACCAAAACTCTATAGAAACTCGGCCCACTTTGCGTCAGCATGCGTCTTTACAAAATGTTCGGATAAAATATATAAATATTTGAAAGAATACACACAAAAAATACTTTTGAAAAATTATTAGGGGTTTACAAGGGATTCAATGGCAGATTAGGCATTTTGAGGTTATATTTTGTGATTGCAGAATTAATTATGTGATTATTTTAGGAATTTTGTGATTAAGTGTCACTTTTAAACCCTATTCGTTAGATTATTTTAAAAAATATCAGTGAAATTACAATTTCTAAACAAGATTTTTGAAATTTAAACTACAAAAACGCAATCTGGGCCTGGCTTTGGTCAATATTTTTTCAAGTTATCACGATAGGTCTTCACGGCGCTAGCCCAAATTTTCTCGAAGCAGTAGTAGGGTCTATGTTGGAGCGTTATAAAGAAATAACGTTTTTTCATAGCTATTTAAATAGTTATCACCACACTCCCAATTCAATTTTAGACTGTCCTCTAACCGAACGTTGCCTGGAAGAAGTGATTGTTGCAATAATAAAATAAAATAGCCTTTAGCAATACGACCGCCTAAATTGTTCGTTTCCTTATCAACATTTATGTACATGTCTGATGTGTGTGGTGTGGAATATAGTATAGGATCTTTCTATCTATAACCTTTATAGCCTGGCTAGAATATACCATTTTGCCTGCAAATATCCAAAAGAGTAGTTGCCATCCAGCCAGAAAAGTAACACAATGTCGGTCTTTTGTTTCCATGTGTTGAGCCACGCAGCGACACAAAGGCTTCTGTCGGCTAAACGGCCTGCTATCGCTGTCTTTGTGGGCCTCTTTGCGAAATAGTGCCACTAATAGCGCCATTTTGGTGGTATAAAAGACATTGCAGCAAAAACTAATTTGGCAAAACTTGACAGCGTTGCATCGTTGCAATTTAACTATGGCGTCGACGATACGTATATAACTAATAAGATAAGATATGCTGGTATAAAATATGTCTATAGTATAGAGTCTATACGCATTAGGGTAAACCTGTAATGAGAGCTATAAGTTTGAATAATTAAATAAATATTTACTCTTAAAATCTCAACTCAAACTCAAAATTCACAAACGTTTCATTATTGATTTTAATACGTTTTTATACTCTTTCTTCATTAAAATTACGTTTATGTGTTTTTGCCAGTTGGATCAATGGATATGATAACGTAGGTACTAAGAAAAAAAATTCAAACAAAAATCATTCTTATTGGCTTACAGTCAAACACAGAGAAACTGGCACGAATCGACTGTCTTCTTTAATTCTCTTACTCGAACATTTTCTCTGAAATGGATCGATTTAAACGCCCTCCTCTAGCTCTTCTGAATTCCATAAACACTAGAGTGTATCAGTACACAGTGTAACTGCAAGATTAGATTTGCATACCAATGGGTGCAACAGTTCCTGTGATTAGCTCTAAGCTGCGCATAGGCTCTCCCAGGTCGTGTTCAGGCAAAATAACTTTAATAAATATGAATGAAGCGACTCGTGCGATGAATAAAATATTTTAGTTATTTAGCAAGTTTGAATATAATGGTTACTAGGTAATCTCCTTCTTTACCCATGAGTTAGAAAAAACACTATTACGTATATACTTGGTGTCCCAAAAAGAGCGTGTCAAACTGACCTGGAGATACCTAAGCAATGGGGAAGATTACGCAAAACTTTTTGGTAGAGGGCGCTGTGTGTTTGTTACATGTCAAATATTGTTACTATGAATGCTTTTGTGGATTTGTGAACTTTTTTGACTCTAGACCCTTTTTTTGTGGACTTACTACAATGTATTCCTTCTGGTGGCGTGTGGATAGGCTAAAGGAAGAGTTGAAAAAACGTGGAGCTTCGTTAAAAGGGAAAAAGCTGACCTAGTCGACAGGTAAGATAACAGTGTTTTTTTATACTTTTACATGTTTTCATGAAAAAAATTGTTAAAATAAAGTCTTAACTAAATGCTTCTTGTAAAAAATACCAGTTTTATTATTTCTAAAGGATAAAAAATTGTAAGCTCCACATTACCTCTAAAAGCATAAATATAAGCTTAGCATAATGTATTTGCTATAATAGTATGTATCTTTAGCTTTCATGTTTACCTACCTGTAGTCTTAGAAGTAGTCTCAAAATCAGTTTCTTCGAAATGTTTGCCACATAACCTAGAAAAGTCACTTGATTTAAAGTTTCCTCTTCACAATGCCTTTTCCCATTTTTTTCCTTTACTGTGGATTACTGGGGAATTTGAAGGAACCTATTTCACGACACCCAATAGCTGCACAGCGCCCCATTTTAAAAAATACTAACAAATAACAACAAATCAACAAATATTTGTATGGGTTTTGACAGTTCCTAAGTAACAAACATTTGGCGCCCTCTGTAGGGAACTAATTTGACAGTTTGCTTCCCCATAGACTCTGTGGTCTAAGGTCTATGGCATAGGCTTTTCAGATTAACCTTTAAAAAGGTCTTTTGGTTTCAGAGATAATGCCACTTTTTGTTCGTGTGAAAAATTGCACACCAGACTGACACTAAAAATAGCTTAGCCATAGACCTTCAAATAATATTGCACGACTCTTGTAAGAGTGTCATAGTTTGACAGATAATGCCACTTTCTTGTTTTCGTTTCTTGTTCTTGTTTGCTTCCAAAAAAGTCGCATTAACTTCCAAACCATGAGACTTTTATTAGATTCATGTTTTTTTTTATTTAAAAGTTTATGGCTAAGCTATCGACTCCAGTGTCAGTTTGGCACACTTTTTGGGACAGCTTGTATTATACTAATATTATTACAAAGGTAAATGGTAAATAGCGCTTCATATTTACCGAAATACCGAAAGCGTTTGTCAACGGCACCAAATATGGTATAGACCATATATCACAAACATTTTTTGCAACTTTTTGCTCGCGATGCCCCAAATTATTTTATAAATTTGCAAGCGATCAATATCGAGGCATTATGTATTAACAAGCACCCAGTGGCTGCAGAACGAATGTATTATCCGCCTCGTATGAAATACAGCCTGTACCATACTGGCTCCCTTCCAAAACGCCTGCCAATATTTCGTTACTACCCAATAGGTCCCACCGAATTTCCCACCCGGATATTCGATCGTTTTTTTATGTCAATGCTTTAAAATAATGGTGTGATGATACACATAGAATTTTAAAGCGTGATGAAAAAACCCCATGTTGGGGTTCTAACTATTGAAATGGCAGCCATTATTTTTAAAAATGTCTTTGGATCTGGAGATCCTAAAAGTTATAAAAACGATTCTTTTGGAAGGTGCCTATCAAGTGAAATAAAGATCACTTAACAATTATTAACTGTCATAGTGTTTTTTTTTAATAAAACTTGCTAAAAACGTAAAACAGTAAAATAGTTTTTAAGCCTATTGCAAAACTAAACCCAAAAATCCTTTTTTTTTTTAATTTCCCCAAAAAAAAAATTATTTTCATTAGGATTATGTCTTTAATTCCCTTAAATTATCGCTAGTCGAAACTCGAACACCCTGTATATGAAAAATAAGAAACTATTTGAATTATTTAAATCAAGTAGGTATCTAAACCCTTATTTGTTGTATTTGAGCATACGAGTATTTGTTTAAAACAAGACGCAAGACGAAAACGATCTAAATTAAAAAAATCTACTTAGTACAAAAAAGATAAATGGCAAGATATTACTATTCCAATCTGCAAGACCGGTTTTCTATTCAATATTCGCTAGGTAATCGTATGCGGGATATAAAAATTCAGTTAAAGTTAATAAATCCTGTTGCATTATTTCGAAATAATGTATTTTTTCCGGCACAATCGTTGGGGTGCATAATTTTCAGTTTTTTTTATGCTGATGGGTTAGGGATAAAACATTTTCTTGCTTTAGCACCCTAAAAAGAAACTTGCCTGCCTAAACCTAAAAATAAACTACCGGAAAAATTGATTGAAATTAATATATTAATTTGATGTGTGCTTTTAACAGAATTATAAAACATGTCACCCCTTTTAAGACATAATAAACCTGGAATAAAATAACAAGCTCAAGTCATAACAAAATATTTGCTTTAAAATCAATTTGTTTTGCAATCTAATCATTTGATATTGCACTTGAAAAAATGATAGCAATCGAACCCGCGTTCATTAGGCAAATGCCTAGACCAGCCAGACGTTGGTAAAGCCTGTCAACATTTTTAAGTGCTTCTTAATGCTGTACCGCGTTGCTTTCATCGATCTTATTGAGATTGTAATAATGTCCTCCTAGCCGAATTTTAACTACAGTGGCCAATCTCAACAGAGATTAGCCGACTGCGCGGAGCACAGGTGCATTCTCTGTTCCTTAACTCTCATAGTTCGGTGAGACGGCAGTCCGACATGACCGTAGAGAGATCAGGCGCAGGACCAACGGCTTATCATGCTTTCCGAGGAGGGGGGATGATAACACCACAACTTCCTGACTCCGGCTGTATCTGAGTTATTTAAGATAGAAAAACCCAACACTTTTCGACCCGACCCGGGATTGGAACCCGGGACCTCGTGGATAGTACCCAGCGTGCTGACCACTAGGCCAACGAGGCAGTCTAATTGGGATGGCACCCTCAACACTACTAGGTAAGAACGCAAAATTGACCTCAATTTCAAACGACTAGGTACTTACCTCGATTGTCCTATCTCTCAATGTCATGTTTGTATAGTAACCTAAGACAATGTCTCCCTTGGCGCTTATCCAAGTTAATCAACTAACCGACTGCACGAGGTGCACAAAGCGGTTGCAATTAAAAGTATTCTTCATTAGCTTTTGTGAGGGTAGTTAGAATAGAACAAAGTTCCTCTTACTCGTAGTTATTGGTTGGGGTTAAAGAGGACTAAAAATGAAGTTGGTCAATTAACACAGCTTTTGCACGGGCAAAAGCTGTGTTAATTGACCAACTTCATTTTGGCTAGCTATCTAGCTACGGAGCTAGAGGTAGTCATATATTAGCCAGAGCGTAGCTAGAAACACACTGACTTAGAGCTTAAAGTACAACTTTCTTCTTCATAGTCGTATACCTCGTGACTGAGGGTCATGATCATTATGTGGAATGAAACACACGACTTTATTGGCGAATTTTAATGGACTGGTTTGCTATTGCCTTCTCCATTCCACACACTGCCCAACTAGTGTGCAGATTTCCTCACATTTTTTTCCTTTACCTTTACTTTAAAAGAACCTTTAAGAAAAACTTAAGTAAGTACACTCTGTACTTACTTAAGTTTTTCTTAAAACTCAGTGATACATGTAGGGATCGAATTCACGACCTTACGGATCAGAAGTGAAGTTTTCTCCGCTCGGCTATCGCGCCTGTTAAAAGGTAAATACTCATTCGTGGTTCTGATTTTCTCATTCTTTTTAGGGTTCCATATCTGGAAAGGCAAAAAAGGAACCCTTAAAAGATCCGTCTGTTTGTCAAGAGCTTTTTCACAGGAACAGAGCTATCAAGTTGAAATTAACATCAAATACTTATGTCTACGGATCATTGAAGCCATAAAAAATCAAGATTTTATATCAACGGAATCCAAAAATACGTTTTTTTTCTGTAAGCTTTCTCTACCCTGTAAGGTAATAGGTTTCAAAATACCAGAATATCTTTCAGCTATTCAAATTGAACACGTCATGTTTATCTCAATTGGCCAGGTAGACTGTTGCACGAGACACACAATGAGTGGTGGCGAGCGCTGGCAGTAAGCCATATACGTGTTGACAATTAAATAGCTTTGGCTATTGCGGGTTGGTACGCCTACTTAGGCTTCGCGCAGATGGGCCACCAACCACACCCACCGGTGTCTAGCGACAAGTTGTTTATTTATTTGTTTCTTACGTTTACGCGAATTGTTGAACTCATTAAAACGCTATTTTACGGATTACTTCGCGATTTATTTACATTATATTCAAAACCTGACGTTTCGAACACTTAACAGCGTTCGTGGTCACAGGGAGACTAAGGTATTATTTGTCATTACAAAGTTTTGAAAAATTAAACTACCGTCACTCATTAATAATAATTTACGTTCCTATTTACGCAGAAAGAGCTAACCGTGTCTTGAGATCTTGTAGTGCGAGGTTTTTGCTAGAATAAGATCCCATGCCGGTAGAACTTTCCAACCATCTTCTCTATTGAAATTTGGATGTTTTCTAATTTCAATGGCTTCACGTAGCATTCGAGGAATAAAACGCCGTTCTTTAAGTATTTTAGGTTGGTCAAAACGAATGAAGTGGTTGGGTTTGTCTAAGGCATGTTCACACACTGCAGATTTCGTGTTCCGTCTATGTTTTACGTCAGCTATGTGTTATTTTATCCGCTTGTTGAAAGTTGTTTACATTGTTTTTTATACGTGTCGCCGCACAAGTCAAGCGGCCACTTGCGACTCAGTGTTCGTGACACGGAACCACCAATGGCAGCCACTCGCCATTTTGACAAAACATCTGTCAAAGGATCTAGAAGATGTCTGTTAATTTGTAGCGGCCACCGAACACCTTCACTTGCGCGGGACCAAAGAGCGTGGCGCGCGACAGCCACCGATGGCGGTGTTCGGTGGCCTATCTGCGCGGAGCCTTAGTTTGGTAGTCTAATGATTATTTTCCTCTGTTGACGCAAGCTAACATCGACCATCGTGTCAATAAATAGCGCCACTAGTCTTCGTAGTATTTGATTCAAAAAAGAGTTGTTGCGAAGTTCCTAGTACTAGTTGTCGTATGAACAAGTTAGGATCCTAATTAGGATCCGATTTAGGATAGTATGATCACTAGCTACACTTCTTAGGTTCCCAACTGGCTATTAAGGAAAAACATGTAATTTCCCTCCTGGCTGACGATTTTCATGCATAAGAACTTTCGGTGTGGTAGGTAATTCGTATTCGAGAAGTGGTTCAATCTACTGAAAAGTTCTAACTAGATTACGATTGACGAAGCTTAACTGCTGGCTTTAAAATTATGATGATAGTGCATTTTATAAACTTTAAAGGAAAACTAGCGGTTAAGATAACTTTAGCAGTTACAGTCGTTAAACTTGGGTGTTGGATAATTTTGTACCAAATACGTAACTCTCAGAATAAATTCTTTTAAATGACTACGATGAAGTAGTTGCTTTTAACTGAAAAAAGATCATAATATTGTGTTTAATGTTATTAGATAATGGTACGGAACCCTTCGTGCACGAGTTCGACTCGCACTTGGCCGTTTTTTTTTGTAATAAAGAGGTTTTACGGTACTAATGTACTTTTAGAAATCCGTGTTAGCATTCGTTTATCAATAAGCTGTTATAAACCATTTGTTAATGGGTGATTGGTGTAATTGAAAAGTCTATCTAATACTCGTTAAAATCTCATTGTTGGCACGGAGGCTATCATTAAAATACCATTGATATTAATTTTATTGTTGGTTTTATTAAACTGTTAAATACAAGAACAATGTAAACAGAGGAATAACAAAAAAAGTTCTGTGTTCATTATCACAAACATATTTTTCAACCGAAATCATTTTTTTACTCACAATCGCGAAATCCATTACAACAGTTCCTACATCTTTATCAAAATCCAATTTTTACTTCATAACTAACATAGAAATGAGATGTCCAAATGAAATTTAAACTTGGATTAAATCAAGATTTATTTTTAATTCGGACCCAAGTTGTTACAAAAGGCGACAATCTCACTTTTCAGAATATTCGGCACAAAAAACGCATTAGTAATGATTGTGTGCTCCCCTCGCGGATAGCAAAAAAACTTTTATATACGAGTAAGTAAGTAATCAAAAGCGTATTACCTGACGCTTTAGGTGAAACATTTTGAGTAAGATTAAAAATGTTGTCTCTATTCTTTATTTGTGTCATATTCTGGCTCTTATTTCTTTATTATTTTCTCACTTATTGACTGTTCAACATAACGTTACTTACAAAAAACTTCGAGTGGCTTTTGTTCTCTGTAACTTCATTGGGAGATAAATTGCTCGGATAGCAAGAGGTTATAAGTTCGAGTCCTACCAACGACGGTCGATGAATTTTCGCATGCAATGAAATTCGTAAAGAATTCTAAAAATGCAAAGGAAGAGAAACATTTATGCAAAGCGTGGTATCGTTAAAATCTACAGTAACGTGACATAGCAAATTTCTTACGACCATTACTAAAGCTAATATGTGATTTATATCCTAAATAAAGCTTATTTTGTATCTTGTTGAAACTTGTGGTTACAAGTGTCTTTTCAGAATTTGAGATTTCTTTATTTCAGGAACTCTTTGAATCAGAAATCCATAAAACTGAACATGATAAACTCGAAAGTCAGTTTATAGCTGAAAAAACAATTTTTCAATCCTAATCCTAATACTGTACATATACATAAAGTAATGTAGTATACTTTTGCTCACTCCAACGAGTTATAGATCCCACTCCCCTACAAAAAAGTAAGAAAACTCCAGTAAACTCTTGTTTGGGAGTTCACGGAATATTAATATTTTTTCGGAAGTTCTTTCGTCGCCAACTTGGCGTAATATACGTTTTGTTCGTTTTAATACAACTTTCCGTTGGGACTTTATTGTACAATGTACAGTGCATATTATATTCTAGTACATTTTAGTTAATAGAACAGGTTAAAACCTTCAAATATCTTGGTAGCTTGATAACTAGTGACTCCAGATGTACACCAGATATAAAAGCAAGGATAGCGATGGCGAGACAAGCTTATAATGCAAAAAAGCACCTGCTCAAGGCAAGAATATCAAGCAAAGTTCGCAAAAAACTTGTTAAAGTGTACATTTGGAGTATAGCACTCTATGGATGTGAAGCGTGGACATTGACAAAGAGGGATAGAGAGAGACTGGAAGCCTTCGAGATGTGGTGCTGGAGGAGAATGGAGCGTATAAGTTGGACGGAGAAGAAAACAAATGAAGAAGTTTTGTCTATGGTTAGGGAAAAAAGGAGATTGATGGAAACAATAGAGTGTAGGAGGGGACGAATGTTAGGCCACCTGATTCGACACGACAATTTTGTTAAAACGATAATAGAAGGAAGAATAGAAGGAAAAAGGAAGCGAGGAAGACCAAGAATAAGCTACATGCAGCAAATAAAAGAAAAGATAAATGTCGGGTCGTATCAGGAGGTTAAGAGAAGGGCGGAAAGCAGAGAGGAATGGAAAAAACTCCACCGATAAGAGCCTAGCTCTTAAATTTGATGATGATGATGACATTTTAGTTGCGAAATCGCCGCTATTACGATAGCATAAGATGTCCCAGTGTTAAGCTTATTCGTAAAATTCGTGCTTTAACGTAGGTGCAATGCAGTCTTGCGTTATGCAAGAAGCTTGCGGTTTGCCAAAAAATTTAGTTTTCTCAATTTCTTGCATAGAATTCACATTTGGGTTTTGTTCAGGGTCGTGTCACTTAGTGAGTAAAACACACTGCATTTGTCTTTGAACTTCGAAACTAACTCCGATCATGTTTATATTCGGTCTTCACAATCAATACGTATTGCTTATTAGAAATTAACCGAGGTATTAATCATAAGGTTTCTTGATAGAGTGGCTTATTTGCTGAACAACTTCACCCCTGCATCAACACTGTAATGGCAAAAATGCATATGAATCTTTTTTTATAGGTTTTGGAATAATTTAATGTTCTTAAAAATTAATCAGTTTAAATCACCTGAGCTCGCTCCATCGTCGACTTTGTCTATGCCACTTATGGCTTAGTCTCGACTATAGAGTCAAGAGCAAACCCATCGCAAATAAAAAAAAACTCGATATCATTCATTTTTCTGTTTAATTAACCAACGAGAGAATGAGAGGGAAATATTATTTTTGACATTTTGACTGTTAAACTGTGCAGCATTGTAGTTATGTGAATAGGCCCCCTGGTTAAAATGCGGCCGTCCAAGAGCCCAAAGTCAAAAGCTGAAACAAAGGCATAACAATGTAGTTTGCGCTGTTCACCATAACCTTTGTTCTGGCGCGACGGAACACACGTATCCGGGCACAGGTGGTGCATCGACCGTCTAAATGATTCATGGTGTTTCCCATTGACTCACTGCACAGTGCCCATGATATGAGGAAAAATGGGGACTAAATTCTGGATATATTGCTATTTCTTCATTTTATTCACTTATTTTTTTTTCCTACTACCGGAGTTACTGCCTTGGGGCGTTCTCTGTCAGTTAACCGCATGAAGATAAAGAAAGTTAAACGAATCTCTTACAAACACCATAAATCATAAAATCAACGAAAAATATTAGGTAAACAAAAATCTTCATAACAAAACCTTCTATTAGGACTTTATGTCGGAAGTTGTTACAATAACTATGCAGTAGCGGTTTTTTTTAATATTGGCGATGCGTTACAATTGTACATAACTCAATTTTCGAATGATCATACTATTGATTATTTTGCATATCATTCGATATAAAAATATTCTCTAGTGTCATTTGGCCTATCAAAGTGAATTTTGTTGATGTATTAACGATTTAAAAATAATTAAACTTTGTATATTATTGGATGTAAAATGTAAAGCCGATTACAATGTAATTAACCGACCCGTCGTGTCCACACTTCCCCGTCCATCACTCCAAATTTAGTTTCACAATAGTTGGAAGTTTTAATGAATAACGCGCGGGTCGTATCCGTGTTTGCTTAGGCCTATCATCCTGCCTTTCAGCCCAAACTAACGTTTTAACAAATGTGACGCCCTACTTTCAAAGTTCGATAGTTTTGTGCTATTGATTTGACCTTTTCTTCGACATTATTATTATATAAATGAATAACAACCATAGACTATTATACAGTTTTCCTCTTCCGATTTAACGTAAACATCATGATCAAACAAGGTGATTCCAGTTAGTTATCAACCTCATCATATTGTATTTCCTTCCCTACTTTTCCTTTTTGAACGTCCCCGTAACCACACAAATTATACTCAACCTAAAAGACAGTCCAACTGATAACGGCTTTCACGGTACAGTCGACAACAAAATGTGTATATATTTTTTTTTATGTATGCAGTTTTTTTGTAATAAGTATTGGAGTAACTCTTAATCTTCATCTTAACCCAAGAGCAAATATAAGGTCTAAGATGGGGCGTGCTTGCCCAGTAGAAGACTCTAGAAATTATTAAAGCGCATTAATGATGATTATTTTACTTTATTGCAAAAAAAACTTGTTTGGACGTTATTTTTATCTATCACTCTTCACTTATGGTCGGACGGAGTCTTTGACCTATATTATATATATTATTGTACGTGTGCCAAATATTCTTATGTTGACATGCTTTAGTAGGAAGAAAACTCGAACCACCACCAACTTTTCTACTATTTTTTTTTAACCCTGATCAGGCGTATTTTTGAACTAATTTAGTACTCTCCAGCTAAAATTTCACCACGTCAGCTTGTACATTTGATCACTGTCCTTACGAAAGTCAAAGGCAGGCAAGTCAAAGGCACCTTTATTAAAAAAAGTGTAGCATTAGTATTGCCTAAATTGCAGTTCTGGTTTCAAATGTACTTGACAAAAACAAAACAAAAGCGCGCTATCTCTGTCTGTCTAAATACAGACAGACGAGGACAAAAGTGTCGTGTGGAGTTCGTTGACCCCGAGATAATCACGTAATTGAGTACACCGCTTCAGGGGTTTTTCAGATTGTAATCGGTTAACATACTTAATGGGATTGAAAACGTTTGTATTCGGTGCATTTTAAAGAAGGTTTTATGGGTTTTAGCCATGTTATGAAAGTATTGGCCTTTCAGGAATACGTATCTTGTATAATGCATCGTTATTCGTGAGTGTTGTCACTATTGATCGTATTTTGTGTTGTTGATTCGTATTAAAATACACTATCTTGGTAGTGGTGGTGGATTGACGACCGTCTTGGTGTAATGGTTCGCACTCCACTACTACAAAACCGTAGCCGTTGGTTCAAATCCCGCAAGTAACGAATGTTTATGTCATGAGCACGAGCATTTGTACCTAAATCATGGATGTTTATGACGTATGAGCTAAGTGTGAGCCTTGTGCTCACACTTAGCTCATACACACTAACACTTAGTTAGGGGCTAGGTAATTAGTGTGATTGTTGTAACAATTTATATATTTAATCTTTAACGGTTTGTCAAGTTCAAATCAAGTTATAGCGGTCGGTACGAATAAATAGCTCAGAAAAAAATATTTTTAATAAATATCTTTTCAAGGATTTGGTCCTACCTACTCGTAGGATTCGATTTGTTATGTTTTAATCATTTATGCGTTTAATATTACTCCTTTTGACACTAAACTTTTTGTCTACCAATGAAAAACTACACTGCATAAAAAACAAAGCAACAATCGTTCCAATTCTTAGCATCCTGCCACAGAATGAAAACAGAATTAGGTAAACCTTCGGCCAGCACGCTTCCGATACAGGTGCGCTCAAAAGTCTATCGGGCCAACAACCCCGGACAATCGAGTGCAAAATTGCATTGGGGTTGAAACTGGAAGAGGAATGTAGCTAAAAGAGAATAGTCAGTTTCACTGTTTACAGTTTTATTAAGACTATATTTCAAAATAACCGTACGAGTTCCTTTTTCTTGTTCTAAAAAAAAGGTTGTAAGAATTAAATTAATAGTATTATTAACTCTTTCGAAAATTAACGTCGACGTAACACAAGGCACAACGATATTGTTCTTTGAAGAATGCTTAGTTTTAAATAGAATAGTAACCAAAAGCACTTTGACTTGATTGTTTGCTTGTATTGAATAGGCTTGAAACTACTCGACCGATTCAAATGAAATTTGGTACAGAGATAGTTTGAGTCCCTGTACTTTCTGTCGCGATATAAAATCATCAAGGGGGTGAAATGGGGGATGAAAGTTTGTATGGAAAATCCGACTTAGGCAAAGGCTAAGTCGCGGGGAACTGCTAGTTGAATATATATTTTTGGATGACGAAACAGAAAACAGTGGTTTTTTTGGTATTGTACTTGGAAACAAATTCATGATGGTCCCCTGAGGCCTAAGTCTGTTAAATTACATTAGTAAAGTTGAAATAGGATTGAATAGCAAAATTTTAACAATTATAGTATGAACCCAATGCCAAAATCATGCTATTCGATCACGATTCTATGACAATTTTGCTTGTGTGATTTAGCAGACTTTTTAGTTTATTGAACACAATAAAGTTAGACCTTATAGATGTGCGATACATGTAATATTGGAAGCCTTGTTGGGTTTATGTAGCAGTAGGTGGAACTTTGTTACACTGAAGCTCCTCTGTACTGTTACATGCTGTGAGCTAGCTGTTCTGTCCTACTGTGACATTAATTTGGTTCGTTTTTTATTGGCACTCTTAGCTTCGAACGGTTGCCGTTGAGCACACGCCCCGGGTTTGGAGGATCAGGAACAGATAGCCGTTTTTTAAAACAATTCAAGCTTCCACCATGAGTTTTATTATTACATTTTTGGGGGATGAAAATGTAATAAAAAAGCGAACTAGAGAGCTTTGTTACAAAAATACTTAGCCAACATTTGTTTCGGTACAGATCTCTTTGTTATAAAATAAATTAAACAACTTTTGAGTTTCGAAAGGAATAGGTACGCCCGTTTTTCAAATGTACACACTTTAACGTAAATATAGGGTGCCCGCTTCTTGGATAAATAAATGTCCTAACTAGTTGTGTGATTTATAATCATACAACAAGTAGGCCATTAACGTAACGAGCTGCTAATTTTTGCCCAATCATTAGTCGTGGTAACATTGGTTTTTCCGTGGAATTATGGCTATTTGTTACCTGGTGGGAAACGAGGCCTGTAAGCCGTCAGGTGGCGTGACGAATGGGCCGCTAGCGGGGGCTAAATAATTCATAATCCCGGGTCGAAGAACTTCGGCGGCGACTGTACTTTCCCGACAGGTGAAATTGAAAAGAAAAGATTCTATTGATTGCAGTTGTGCAGTTGGTATGAATTTTTCAGTTACAGCTACAATATTGCCGTGGAGAACTCTTGGATTTATAAAGTTTTTAATTCTAGAAATGTCAAACTGTAATCAGAATAAGAAACTTTAATATCATATTCTGTAGGTACAACATGTAAATTCTGATGGTATTTGAAATAGTCCATGCAAAAAGTGGTTTTTATTGGTTTTGACACTTATAAGTCATTACGTTTGTTTTACTTCTTTGTCCCCAAATGACTTTTCTTCAATTTTCACTATCAATTCAGGATCTATAGAAGTTGTCAGTTAAGTTATTTGGGAAGCATTATTCAGCTTGTTTTGTAATAACTCTCAGGGCAGCTCTATACCGGTAGGTTTACTTACAAACACAGCCAATAAGTTATAGATGTCCACCGTATGTCAATTGGCTCTCTCTTTATATCTCGGCTTAACGACTAATACCACAGATATTAGCCGGGACCAACTGCTTAACGTGCCTTCCGAAGCACGGAGATGCTTGTCATGGACGTCACTTAAATGGTCGGAATGGTCACCCATCCAATCACGACCGCGCCGTGGGTTGCTTAACTTTTGGTATCACTACCAAAGCGCTGCCGCCACTGCGCCACAAGCAAGCGTTAAGCCTAGTCAGAGGCCCTAGGGCGGCTTGATAACTTCTGACAGTAAGGTTTGTCACTTGCCTTACATACACCCCTCCACCAATCCGCACTGAGCCCGCGTGGTGAAGTATGGCTCGTTCCTCCTCATAGTTGAGGTGAGGCCTTTTCCCAGCAGTGGGATCTAATAGGCTGACTTATTTATATCTCGGACGCAGCCGATTCATCACTCCATAAAGGATGAGCGGACTACATCTACCCCTCTTATCGCTGAGAGCTGTGTAGACGTCATGTCTCCGCAAATTGTACACATTTGTCTCCCCCAACCCAATATTGCGTGAACTGGGCGGGCAGTCAAACTGCATTGGTACTATCGAGGACAAATGAGCCTTGACAGTGAAAAACAGTTGATTGGATTCTCCATTTAAACAAATACGGTGTTATTACAAAAACTTAGTACCGGGTGTAAGACAGGACTGAGCTATTAGCTAGCCAATTAGAAAAGCGTTTTTTTATTAGGTTATGTCACGAATGTGTCATTCATTCCTCTGTTGACGGCTAATATTTAGACGTAATTTAAACCTGGTGTAATGTTTTTGTAATAACACTGATAATGCTTGTGTTTGGAAACACCTTTCTTCCTTCACTAGATATAACATAAAGGATATTGACCAAAGCCGGGCCCAGATTGCGTCTTTGTAGTTTATATTTCAAAAATCTTGTTTTAAATTATAATTGCACTAGTATTTTTTAAATAATTTAACAAATAGGGGTTTAAAAGTAACACTTAATCACAAAATTCATAAATTAATTACATAATTAATTCTGCAATCACAAAACATAACCTCGAAATGCCTAATATGCCATTGAATTCCTCGTAAACCCCTGATTATTTTTCAAAAATATTTTCTGTGTGTATTCTTTTAATTATTTATATATTTTATCCGAACATTTTGAAAGACGCATGCTGACGCAAAGTGGGCCCAGTTTCTATAGAGTTTTGGTCAAGAACCTTTTGAGCCAAATAGACAAAAACAAATTTAAGTAAAAATGAAATATGTGTGTGTGTGTTAATGTATATATGTGTGAGTAAGCTAATATTTTAAGCGGTCTTAGTGCCAAAATAGTTTGTACATCGCATTATAGTTTTCTAATAGCCATTCTAGCAACATAACAATAAAATTCAAACTCGCTCGCAGACATACTTTGAAGTATTAATAGGTGATTCCAGTTTTGAAATCATCACGAGTTTGAATCCCGAGTCAATCCGAAATTTAAATCTGGGTTTTTTAGCTTTAAGATTTTTTTAACACTCATACTGCCGCACTCAGAGACGTCAATTATATTTAGTCTCGTTCTGTCACATTCTTTGTTAATGAAATATAAAAGGACGGCATGAGACTTAATGAAGGATTAACTTTAATTGACGTCTCTGAGTACGGCAGACAGTGTTATTTTTTATTTTTATAAGTTTTAAATAAGAAATCCAAAATTCGCACACGGGAGGATTTAAACCCACGATCTTGGGCTTACCAACTATGCTACCATGCATTCTATCCACTCGTGCGAAATTCCTGGTCTCTTTTAAATACGTCATTGCGTGACGTCAGCGATATCTACCCGAGCTGTAGGCATTACAATATTGTACTGGTTTTTTTTTGTCTTAAAGTAACTAGGAAAACACTCCGGAGCTGGTGGTGTTACACCCGTGCCTCGGTGTTGGTCCTGCGCCTGATCTCTCTCCGGTCATGTCTAATTGCCTTCTTAACAAACTATGAGAGTGAAAAAACGTTAATTGTACCTGTTTAGTGCATATAAACTTGGGCACTATAATGCCTTTCGCGTACCTGGTTAAACTTTCCTGGTATTATTGTTATGAACGTTGATAATAATTATGAAATCATAGAGGTCAATAAGTAATCCCCAGAATGTGACCAATCAGCTTTTGACCGTCAACGAAATTATTATATTCGTACTCGCTTTTTAATCAATAAATTGCTGAAATATGGTGAAACTACATTATACATTTTCAATACCCTTTTTAATATGAATAATAAATGCATAGAGTTTCAAATAAATACATAATTAAAATACAGATTTTTGAAAAAAGAATATTATTATATAAATATTTAGAGGTAATTGTTTACGAACAATATTTTAAAATCATTTTTATTTTACCACAAATATCGGATTGCGTTAGTAATTTCCGCTGATTGCTCAGCTTCAAATGTCTACTAAACTTAACTTTATCGAACATAACAGTTTAAAAAACACTAAAAATAATAATTTTTTAACAGTAACCAAAATTTGGCTACTAGTAAGCGAATTATTTATATTAAACAAAAATTTACTTCCCTACAACGAAACCTTCAACTAACAAAACTAGTTTGGTTGATCCTTTTTTTCAGTGAAATATCACGTGGCATCACAAAATAGAGAAAAAGGTTTACCTATACTGTAAATGCAATAAAGCCATTTATAAAATTATTAAATGGTACAATAATACCAAACTCAATTCAAGGAAACTCGTAAAATGTTTGCGAGTCAGTGGACATTTTATATATTTATAAAAGGTCCATTAACTTGTCATCTAACTCGATTTATAACGAAGTAATTTTTTTTTCACTGACAAAGGTTCGGCACAAAACCTCCACATGCAACTCTTTGTGCCAGCAGAGGATTAAAAATGTTTATAGGGCAGTCACCAGCACGTTGGTATATATTTTTGTTGCAATATTACCACTACTACAACAGCATAACGATGCCGCAGTGTAACTCTTGATGTGCTGTTTATGCGTACAAAAACTTAATTTAGGGTGGATTCGACCAAGCTATGATAAGTTTTTACTATTGTGTAAACTACTAGTTACTTGAAAGTAACCTAATTTTCAATCTACCAACATTTATATAAGAATAAGGCAATCATACGTGAGTAAATATTTTTTAGCGACGATTTTGGTGGTGTTAACAAAAATAGTGCATTTAAAAAGAGGTAGATGGATCATTAGCGCGTGGAAATTGGCACAATTTTGCATTCAAATATGACATTTGACACGTAAAAGAACGAGATGACAGGTCTACCTCTCCTTTAAACAAATATACTGTCCGTGGTCATATTTATCTGAGAGTAACCTAATGGAAAACAACAACAAACGTAAATGAAACGAAGTATGACCTGGACTAGCCGCTGCAGCACTTACCGTGACGTAAATCGATTACATAACTTCTCTGGTTTCCGCGATTGTATATAATCGGGTTTTTGGTAATATTTTAATGAAAAAAACAATAAAAAATAATTTCCCAAACAAAATTTTTGGACTTCGTTAAGTAGGTTGTTTTCAGTATTTTTTATTTCTGAAGTACCAACTCGCAAGCACAATATACTGCTAATTGGTCAGCACCTTTAGTATAGTGGCACGTTACAGAACCCTGATTTTTTATAAATAAAATTTCGACACTCGGTCGATGGTGAGAGTGTGAAGCTATCAATTGAAAACTCACACTAAACCCTCTGCGCGCCTCTTGCCCACACAAATCGTGTCCATCCATCTTTCTTGAGTCAATCGGAAGTCCATAACTCATATGTTATTACTCACGGGACTTAACAATGCAATATGTTAGCTTTTAGATGGGTACTTTTTGTTAATTGACAACGTAATTCTCCATACATGCATAGCAAAACTTAGAAACATATCAAATGCAACAGGCTTTCTTTGTTACTAGTTTTCTTCTCAATGTTCTTGTAGTTTTTTGTGTTTTTGTTTGTATTTTTTCCGTATTTGTACTTTTATATTCAGTGTATTTGTTACAAAATGAGAATAAAATATTCAGTTTTATCTTCTTCTTCATTCACCCACTCCGAACTACTCTGACGCAAACCAAACAATGGGCTCAATTCCAATGCGTCTAAAATTAAATTCAGGTTCAGTCTTTATCTGCCAAGCAAACGAAAAGATACAGTCTTTATTAATTAAGAAACGTCAGACTAAACAGCTGTGCGTTGCTAAGGAAATTAGATAACCCATATACAATTTAGTAGGGATGTCATTCGATGACGACTAAAGTTAGACGAAAACACGCAAAAACTTGTACAAATACGTTAGATATCATCACTTAATTTGACGTTTCTAAATTATTGTAGTCTGTCTCTTTCCATTTGTTTGATAGATAAAGAGAGAGACTGAACCTAAATTTAATCTTAGACAGGGCGCATTGGAATTGAGCCCAATGTCACCTCTAAACCAATTTCTCTTCCACACGTATACGCTAAAAAATAAATTCGCCAAAAATCGTCGACTAATCGCACACACTACGACGGATACTTCGACCCTTAGAACATCAAGGTGAGCTCCCCTTACTAAGGTCTCCCCTCTATGAAATTTCCGGCCGGCAAACCCTCAACAATTTGCCATGTTTTCTTTCCGGCTGCCGGCAAAATATCAATAAAACGAATGAAATTGTCGCGCAGGCGACTTCATTCGCACTTCCATCTTGCGCTTCGACTTTCAATTTTATGATGCCTGGAGGGTTCTTTCTGTTGCTTAGTTTGTAAGCAAACTTTTTCGCCGCGTCTGTTTTAGTTTCCTTATTATTAGTAGACAACTTTTATTTATTTTACTCTCCAGTGGGCTCGATTTCAAACTGCTCTGTCTAAGACACATTTTTAATACATTCTATTTCTTTATGTGCTAAACTAATGAAAAGAGTCAGACTATTGTATCTTCTTCTTCAGATCAAAAGCTGCGTTTTCTTACGTAATTTTACAAGTTTATGGGTGTTTTCGTCTAACTTTAGTCGTCAACGAACGACCTTGCTGATAAAATCGCTAGTTTGACGTTTCTTATTATTATAGTCACACATGTCGCGCGCACACACTTGTGCAGAAAAACAGTGCATATACACTGTAAGAATTGTATAATATTATAATTAAATAAATAAGTAATAAAAACTAAGTAATAAGTAAAATACATAATTTTATGTAACTTTGTATCAACTTAAAATGATGACATAATGCTAGTGATACTACAATCTAATGTATACTGCCGTAAATTCTTGTTATGGAAGAGAAGATCCTCCTAACACAAGCATTTATATTGCTTAAAAGGAGTTTCTAAACCTTATGATGTATATGTATTCTAAGTTGATGAAATAAACAATTTTGAATTTTTGAATTTGAATAGTGTGTCTTTTGTAGTTTCTTCGGCAGAAAAAGACACATCATGAACTTAAAATTAATTTTTGAGAGGGCACTCGGAAATAAGGCTTTTTGATATCGTTATTATTAACTTTCTGTAACCCACAAAATGAAAAGCTATTTCTGAAATATAAACGTAATTACAACATTGAATGGTCAGCTAAAAAACCCGCAATTTCAAACATTATTTATTATTAAAATCAATCACACGCCCGGGCGTTGCGCTTTCACTTGCACCGCCCGTTCAATATCCGGCTCCTTGTATACCTAGGGCTGCCACAAAGTAGCAGAAGTTTATTATTTTATTTCTAGATTGCAATTTTATTAAAGGTACTAAAGAATAGACTGCAACAAGCAAACATAATTATTGAAAAAACAAAACACCCGACTGAACTGAAAATACAATATTTTTGAAATGGTCTTTAGTGGTTTTCATTTGATACCCATATCAAATGGAAAAAAGACCCTTCTAATAAAGAATGGATTCTTGTACAAAAGAGAAGACTACGTAATAGATTTATGGGTCAAAAAGGGAATGCAATACCCGATCCTGAAAATAATTTTAAAGCAGCTACGACTACCGTGCCTATTTTCGTGAATAATGTACACAAAAACACTTCGGAAAGTGACATTAAGAAATACATTATGAGTAAAACGAATGTGGAAGTAATGCTTGTGAAATTGAACAAACTTGAGAGAGATTACAATTCGTACAAAATTCTGGTTCCAGAACATAAATTGGACGTATTTTTGGATCAGAGCTTGTGGCCAGAAGGGGTGTCTTTTAGAAAATTTGTGGAATTTAAAACAAACAAGAAAAAAGAACCAGAGGTAAATGGATAACGATAACATTAAAGCCTGTTCATTTGTCAGCTTTAATTGTAAAAATGTCAAAACATCTTTAGAATGTATAAGACGGTTGTGTCAATCTAACGACATCACTCCGTTAGATTGACACAACCGTCTCTACTCCGGAGGATATGCCATATCTTAGTAACATACATCAAGACTTCGCATTTACCGGCAGGTCTGCTATGGACACTTCAGCTGGAATTATACGTGGTCGACCCTACGGCGGCGTCGCTTTATTGTGGAGGAAAAGCCTCTTTTCCACAGTCTCCATGCTACAGTGTGTAAGTTTGCGTCTCTGTGCTATTAAAGTAGTATTGAGTGACAGGTCTTTCTTAGTGTTTTCAAATTACATGCCAACAGACTCAACGGATAACTTGGCAGAATTTACTGACTGCATGAGTGAAATCAGTGCGATTATTCAGAGCTGTGACGTGGAATCGGCTTTCATATTGGGAGATTTCAACGCCCACCCAGATACAATTTTCGGTAAGGACCTAGCTGATTTTTGTACTGAACAGGAGTGGAAGTGCGCGGATGTGGAATGGCTGGGGAAGGACTCAAGTGTATATACATTTGTTAGTGATGCAAATGGCTCACAACGATGGCTTGACCATTGTGTCGTCACTGAGGCGGCCTGGCAATTAATAATTGATATTACGGTTCTTTATGATGTGTATTGTTCTGATCACATGCCTCTTCGTGTATCATGTAATTTAAATCTTATTAAACAGAAAATTAAAATGGATAAACTTAGTATTAACAAAGTTATATGGGGTGAAAGAAATTCTAGTCAAACTACAAAAATATCATGATATTTGTAATGCGCAGCTTAGAGACATATATTTCCCTATAGAATTAACAACCTGTACTGGCAACATGTGTGATGATAAAATGCATTTATGTGTCATAAATGATTTATATAAAAAATTGGTAAGCGTCCTACAAGATGCTGCCACTAATACTTTTGAAAATAAATATGTAGCTAAGAAAAAACATGTCATAGGCTGGAATAAATGTGAAAATGTGAAAAGTGCACACAGTGAGGCTAGGCTTTGTTTTCAAATGTGGGTTTTTATATGGAAAGCCATCAGCTGGTCCAATATTTAATAGAATGCAAGAATCCCGAAAAATATTTAAATGTAAATTAAAATGGTGCCAAAATAATGCCCAACAAATTAAAATGAATCAATTAGCTCAACATCATGAGGGTAAGAATTTTTCTCAGTTCTGGAAACTTAAAAATAAACTTAACCCAAAGCCTGGTGTCACTGTTAGTGTGGACGGAGTAAGTGAACCAGTTCAAATTGCTAATGTCTTCAGACAGCACTTTCAGGTGCCTCCAAATGAGGTCATCGTTAGGAAGACTAGGACTGAGAGTTGTGCGAATGAAACTAACATTATTATTTTCACTGCGAAAGATGTTGCGCTAACGCTTAGAAAAATGTCACGGGGTAAGTCACCGGGATATGATGCCCTCAGTGTCGAGCACTTTAAAAATGCTGGTGTTCATCTTCCTAGGGTGCTATCCATGCTATTTAACCTCTGCATTGCTCATTTATACCTCCCTGAGGAACTCATGAAAACTATTGTTGTACCAATTGTAAAGAATAAGAATGGGGATAACTCGGACAAAAATAATTATAGACCAATATCGTTGGCTACCACGGCTGCGAAGGTTTTGGACGGTTTGCTTGACTCACAGCTTAGAAAACATCTTAATTTACACGATGCGCAGTTCGGCTTTAGGCCAAGACTATCCACAGAGTCAGCCATCCTGTGTCTCAAGCAAACCGTACAATACTACACAACTAGAAAAACACCTGTATTCGCCTGCTTTCTAGATATGTCAAAAGCATTTTATCTTGTGTCCTATGGTGTACTGTGGCATAAAATGCGGACGGAGACTAAACTGCCTGAAAAGCTAGTCTCAATTTTTTAAATGTTGGTACGAAGAACAGACTAATTATGAGAAATGGGCTGGTTCACTATCCAAGGCATACAGGTTGAAATGTGGGGTGAGACAGGGAGGGCTTACTTATCCTTATATTTACAATCTGTATGTTAATGGACTGATTGAGGAGCTGAGCAGTGCCAATGTTGGGTGTTCAATAGATGGAAAAAGCATTAATAACATTAGCTATGCTGACGACATGGTACTGCTCAGCCCTTCAATCAGCAGCTTAAGAAAACTTATAGGCATCTGTGAAAGGTACTCGGAGGCTAATGGGCTCAGGTATAATACAAAAAAGAGAGAGGTGATGATTTTTAAGGCTGTCACTAAATCATACTGTATGCCTCCTGTCACGCTTGCTGGCACTGCACTACCTAAGGTGAATAAGTTTAAATACCTGGGCCACCACTCGGTGCCTTACCGAGGACCTAAATGATGATCTTGACATTGAGAGGGAGCGCAGGGCATTGGCGGTAAGGTGCAATATGCTGGCACGAAGGTTTGCACGGTGTACAAAGGAAGTTAAGGTAACTTTGTTTCAAGCATATTGCCAGTCATTCTACACCTGCAGCCTGTGGACCTCATATACACAGAAAGCCCTCAATGCCTTGCGCGTCCAATACAATAATGGTTTCAGGGTGCTAATGGGGCTGCCGCGATGTTGTAGTGCATCAGGGATGTTTGCTGAAACCCGCGTGGATGGCTTCCATGCGATTGTACGCAAAAGAATTGGCTCTCTGATGCGCAGGTTACGCGGTAGCGTCAATGGCATCCTGAACACTATTTCTGTAAGGGAGGACAGTCCCATATTAAAGCACTGGGTAGTGACACATCTGTCACCGGCAGCACTGAGTTGCAGATACTGCTGAGTGGGCGCCACGTTTATATGGGCAGGATTTTAAATATTTTAATTAAATTTCATTTACTAACATAGTTTATAAGCAAATTGTTACTAACACCAATATGGATTTATGGTCCGAAATAAAAGATTTTTAATTTAATTTATTTTATTTAATATTGCAATGGCGAGGTGTCTGTGTTTATAACTATGTTATTCATGTTGTGTTGTGTGTTTTGATTAAAGGTCATATAGTAAAGTTTATTCTTATTAATACTGCCCCGTTTATTCATAAATTGCCAACCTTGTGTGGGAGTGCAGTATATTAAGTTATAAGTTGAAAGGCGCGTCATACTCATGCCTTTCCAATGGAGTTGCAATTTCAATAACTATTCATGTAGCTCCAATATGCTCGCGGAATATTAGACCTACGCTAAGAAGTTTAACTTTCGAGTTGGTAGCTGTATTATGTATTGGACTGCCTCGTTGGCCTAGTGGTCAGCACGCTGTGTACTCTCCACGAGGTCCCGGGTTTGAATCCCGGGTCGGGCCCGAAAGTGTTGGGTTTTTCTGTCTTGAAATAACTTAGACACCGCTCCGGAGTCAGGAAGTTGGTGGTCTTAACACCCCCGTGCCTCGGAAAGCACGTTAATTTGTTAAACAAAACCCCAATCACTTCACACAAGCTAAAGATTTATATGCACGGTGTACCAGAAATTGCAACAGGTTAGTCCTTGATTTTGTTCCCAAAAGTGCACAGATTCAAAAAAACTGTTTTTGCATGTGTGTTGTAATTTATATTAAGATTCCTCAACATATCAAAGATAAACCCTTCAATCAATTTAAAAGAACACTACACGAATGGCTAGTAGCGCGTGCATTTTATTCACTCCAAGAATTTCTAAATAGCTAATAATCCAAAACATTTCTTTGATTAATAAAAAAAAAATTGTCATTTTTGATTTCTTACCTGATTGATCATAAGTGTATAACTTTAAATATAATTTAAGTTTTAATGTAATAAATATTTGCATGCTGTTGGCAATGGCTAAATGGGCTGAACATCGAAAATAATTGTAAGAACATGATTAAGTGTAACCTATTTAAATGCAAATAAATATTCTATTCTATTCTAAGCCGTTGGTCCTGCGCCTGATCTCTCTACGGTCATGTCGGACTGCCGTCTCACCGGAATTATGAGAGTAAAGGAATAGAGAGTGCACCTGTGTATTGCGCACACACTTGTGCACTATAATATGTCCCGCGCAGTTGGCTAATCTCTGCTGAGATAGGCTGCCGTAGTCGAAATTCGGCTAGGAGGACATATATTATGTATTAGCTATAGCTATCAGTATCAGTTAATTAGATATCAGTGCCACGGCATCGTGTTTCCTTTTGAATAAACCGTTTGTTATTATTAATACTCGTTTTCATATTTGTCACTTAGACAATATGCAGTCTTATCAATTTTAATGTATTTTTAGTCTACTTAGCGTTGACTTCACCAACACATGTTTAATTTTTAAGCATGCGTTGGTGAATCCAGGCTTAGTTGGACAATGGACATAGTGTCAAGCATGTCACGCATATCTTTCTCCCCATATTACAAAAAGTTGGTCTAGATTAAAACTAAGTTGATAAATTCGAAATTAGTGACACAATAATTATAATAATTGGGGTCATGGCGTAAAAAAAAAATTGGCTTTCAAATTATAAATTACGACTAAATATTGGTCTAATTCGGCCCTCTAAACGTAGATATTCTTTCTAAGTGAGGGATTTTTTCAGTTTTATAACACCGACAGACAACCCTTCGCAACTCATCTAATAACAGACGCATTATTCAACGGGCATCATAATGCAAAATAAAAACAATAGATCGTTTCTTCCAGCGCACCTGCGCTGACCAATAAATTATATTCAAGTCGGCAGGAGGTATATCTATCAATTTAGTGATGGAAGCTCGGTAGCCCTATTAAAGTAGTCCAAGGTAAAGAATTCTGAACCATGGCAGTCTGTGTATAGCGTCTCAAAACTCTCAAAACAATACTGGCAGAATATATTAAAGACTCTATCGTATAACTAAAAAAAATGTTCTTATGATGACAAAAACTTTAGTTGGTGAATGACTGAGAGAGTAAACTAGAGTGCGCGCCACAACTCATACACATAAGATAATGGTATAATGGTAATTTGAGTAAAGTCCTTACTGCACACTAGTTCCTTGTTTACCTCTTTTTATAATGCACTGTCAATGATATATACAGGGTGTCCGGGTTTCAATAATTTAAGGGCCTTTTATTTATCAAATTTTAGAGACATAATCCTAATAAAAAAAAAATACAGATTTTTTAAATTAAAATGGCTGCCATTTCAAGAGGGGGTTAGTCAGAACCCAACATGGGGGTTGTTTGTCGATAAAATTTGATGAATTAATATCCCATAAATTATCGCTAGCCAGGATTTTTGTAGTCGTGTGCATGGCCCACTGCAGTTTAACGTGATAATCGCTTCAGTTTGTAACTTACCCCCCAATGCAACACTTCACTAGGGATCTGAGTATTTTGCTAGGGTTGTTTTTAAAGGGCTTAATTAATTGTGTGCAGGTGAAGTGAGCTGGAATAAGTATGACAGATCTCAGGATTATGAGGCTTCAAGGGGTTTGAGAGATTTAAGGGATCAGTGCAACGATTACGTTTGCTTGTGAAAGAAATAACGGGAATAAGGAAAATTCATGTCCGATTTTTTTATCATTTTTGAGATTTTCTTCTGTGAAGAACTTGCTATGATAAACAGATAATGTATTAAGGACAAGACACATTCTAATACGGTTTTATAAATATACCAAGAACGGGCTTATCTATGTTTACTAACTAAAATCTTCTCTATAAAGATTGATTATCTTAATTAAAACCTTAATGTGGCCACAAAAGACATGGCAAGTAACGTTATGATAATCAAAATGTCATTCATTTTTTTGTGTAAATTGCGTACTTAATTAAAATCGTATTTTTTAATTAAACTAATGTCCAATCAGTGAAGCACTATTATATTATTATAATGGAAACAATCATTAGATGGCACAGGCCTGTCAATGTCACTTGTATAAAATACTTGACATCACTCTTCCAAGCATCATACTTTGATTTGCAATCAAATACAACGAAGGTAAGAAAACACTGAATTAATTTATTATAAAAGTCGTTGTTCGGATAATGTCTTTGGGACGATTACATTTGTTTTACAAAATAATGATTTACAGTATACTCCGGAATAAGGTGTTAAGGCTAACTAGTGCCTTCATTGATTTTATTTAAGTTTTTACTAATTTAGACCAGTTTTTTAAAATCTGACAACACGAGGCATTTGGAAAAATATTAATATATTTATTTGATCGCCATAAATGACTTTTCTATCTTTGTTATCTTACAAAACTTGCAAACGCCATTTTTAGGACAGTTTTGTGAGTTACCTACCATCAAAACAGAAAAGTAGTCTAAAGTGATAAAATAAAGATTAAAGGTATATTTCTAATGTTCCATCACCCGATTTTTTAAATTCAACTGATTAATAAGTAACCTACATTTATAAAATTCATGGTGATGTTACTAGTTAGTTAGCTTTATTTTATTTATTTATTTTATTTAACAGTTTTCACCTTAATAAACTCACTTCAGACTCTAACAGGCGACCTTGAAACTTTAATTCAAAATTACCGACTTTATTCGCCATCTTGTTTGATATTCTCGAGTGTTTTACTAATATATAATCATTATTTACAAGTAATAAGTACGAATTTTACTTAAAAACTTCTTCAACAATAACGAAGTAAAGTATTTTCTAGACTCATTAAATAAATTACATTATCATTTTTCAACCATTTACTTTTACAGTGCCTACCTATTTATCACAAAATAAATTTGTAAGGGTTTGTGAAGAACCGGCAAAGGCATCACTGCCTTAGAATACCTACCTATAACGTATTTAGGATACCTACAATCCACCGAGGCTACAATCAGACCTTGGTGGTATCTTTTATTCATACTTTTTAAGCTTTGGCGCTGATACAGTCTTCGTCAATCTAATTTCAGATGAAATTCTTCCTCCTCGCCATTTTTGCCGCCGTTGCCCTAGCTGACCCGGAGGTGAAATGGTCCGAGGATGGCCAGTACAAGCTCGTGCAGAAGGAACCCCTAGCACTCCGGTTGGTTCCGGAGGAACCTGAAATCGTGATCAATAAAGAACCGCTTGTCAAATACTTGGACCCAGAACTGATTGCGAAGGATCCTGAAATCGTGATTAAGAAAGAACCTCTTGTGAAGTACTTGGAACCAGAACTGCTTGAGAAGGAACCTTTGGAGTACCTCCAGAAGCCGTTGAGGATCAGATATGTGCCGGCCACGTATGGAATCCCCTTGGCGTATCAGCGGTTGGTGCTGAACGGATACACTCCTTTCAGATACCGGTACCAGCAGATTTCGCATTGAAAATCTTGACTGCGATTAATTTTGAAATAAAATTTTGATACAATTATTTTCTTTGATTTGATAACCTTCAGAACTCTATAGATATACGTAACAAATCACCTATTTATTAGTAACCTGATAAAGTGTTTTATTTTATTTAAGTAGCAGTTTTCGGGAATCTTACAGCTAGGAATTGAATATTTAATACAGTATAAGAGTAAGGCCATTTACAAGTTTCCACTTACAGTTATTGTGTTAGTAATTATCTTGTATTACCTGTAATCACAAATAAAATAATTTGAATTTAAGTTATGTAACATCACTACTGCGCACAACATTCAATTACTTACACCCCAAGAACACACCGCTCAAAGCCTTTTAAAGTGTTGAGAAACTATGGAGGAAGAGTTCTAAGGTTAGATGGTCATTGACCTCATTGAAACTATCAGCAGCCCTTATGAATGAGGTATGAGTTTTGCCTATAGTTTGTCCTAACCAAGGCTTGCAGAAGTTTGGGATTTCTTAGGGCCCTAGCCGGAACACGCAATAAAATTTAGCAAGCAGTTCAGTACAATCTATTAAACCGTTTGCGATTTTAAATAAATATATGCAAGGTCTGCTATCGCCCTGCGCTCTTGCTATGGTAGAATGTGCTGTCACCTGCATCGTGCATGATAGTCAGAATACAACCTTAAGATATGCAGACTGTTAACAAATAAATAAAAAACGAATCAATAAAGTAATATACAAAACAACAAAAAACACCTAAGTCCTAAACTATTTACAAAAGGCTGTTTCTCCACTCTGAAACCTAACTGATTCAAAGGTCCCCATTATGCCAGCCGCATTGCCACGCTAAATGAAGACCTGTTGAACCAACCAGGATATTTTTTGTATACTATATTATTATACTTCATCTCACGCATATTAAAAGCTTTTTGATACTATTTGTTCTGCTCTTGAATATGTAAATTCATACAGAATCAGTTCTAGTATCATCATCATCTTCAGCTTAGCGTTATCCCGGTTGTGCACTTGTACGCAAGGGCCCAGGCTCCGCTCCAGGATGTGGCAGATTAGGGAATTACAGTAGAGTGACAGCCGTCTGACCTCCATGAGCCTGGTAACAGGGAAACCTGACCAGTTTGGATCATGGTATTGTACATTCGGTCGCAGGTCACAGGTCTGAATGTGCAGCTTTCCTCACGATGTTTTCCCTCACCGTAAGAGCATCGCATCGTTTAGTGAAATGTGACGAAGGCAACTCAAAAAAAGTCATTGGTATATGGCGGCACGTGGGATCGAACCCGTACCTCCCGCATGACGCTCAAGAATCGGTTCAAGAATATTTATTCAAAATAAATTGTTTAAGCATAGTAGCCGTCCGGCTAAAAACACTTACTTTTTATATAGTATACAAAGGCTTGAATTTCAAGTTACTTAGTTACAAC
Source organism: Pyrausta nigrata (assembly GCA_949316185.1). Classification (NCBI taxonomy): domain Eukaryota; kingdom Metazoa; phylum Arthropoda; class Insecta; order Lepidoptera; family Crambidae; genus Pyrausta; species Pyrausta nigrata. Next base: position 16,947,397 of record OX438947.1, on the reverse strand, counting down.
GTAATTTAATAAATCACTTTATCAATCTTAAATGGAGATACTGATTAGGGATTTTAGTTAGTTTCCTTCCTTTTTCCCCATTTCCGACCCAAGAAAATGCACTTTAAAGAATAATTTTCATTGCAGATTTTAGTACGTGATCTACAAGTATAATACATGCTTTGCTTAGTACACGCTGGCGAAATAACTTGGTAACAAAAATGTTTTTATAAATAAATGAGCTCAACTCAACCCGATTTATCCATCCTACAGAACGTGAAGCAAGTACGACAAATAAAACACCGCGGCATCATATGTAGTTACATTAATTTACAACAAGAATGTATTGTCTGATGTGCTAGACTGTATATACATAAGTGTCTACTTACTCATAACATGTATAGGATAATTTATGAGGAGTTTCCCTGACCGTATTTTCAAGACGTTTGTAAGCAAGAGTCAAAATATTGCGCTGCGTTGGTAACATTGTTTTTAAAGCAATGCAAATAAAGGAACTGTATTTAACATTATTTATACAGTAAACGTCATTCCTGAACCATGGTATAAATTAACCGTCTTCAAAAAAGGACAAGGTTATATGTTCGACTGTATGCATGATTGATTTGAAAAATTACAAGTTTATTTCTCCTTGTTATAATGCTTTAATTTTCTCAACTTTTTCAAAAACTAGATTGTATTTTGACAAAAAACATTCAGCATAGCGACATATGGCATGCATTCCAAAACTTTCGTTAGCGCCGTCTAAGAGTGTTTTCTGAAAAACTCCTTAAAATGTTAGTGTTGAGAGTAATAAGTTGATTGAATTTGAAATAAAATAGCTAAAAATAATTTGATATCATTTAATTTTATTGAAAAAGGTTACAGCACTTACAAACGGCTGAAAATAGTTTTATTTTTTCTCCATCAGAAATATGCGGTTAAAAGCACTTCAGCTTAAAACACAGATTTAAATGAAACTACACGATTTCGTCTAAAAGGATTTTCTGTGTTTATTTGCTACATCCAATCTTTGAAGTGCAAACTGAGCTAGTCAGGGTGGGCAATTTATTTAATTGTTATTGTTAATTGGATCTGATATTTGCTTTGACCAAAGGCAGGTGCATCTAGTTTGCTTTGGTGCTCAAACACAGTATTGTAGGATGGACTAATACCGTCATTTGATGATTATGCATGTGGGGGACCGTTAGCTTAGGTCATCGTAATTACGAATTGCGGTTTGTTGTTGACAAGCATGACACAAATTAACATCCGATTCAATGTTCTATCCCAAAAACATGAAGGTTTAGGTTTTTTAGGTTTGTTATATATTATAAAGTATTGCATTTGTTGTATATTATAAATAACAACTGCTTCTTCCTACTCTTAGAGGGTGTAACTGAAAAGATATACATACTTGTATGCCATCCCGAACTTTTTTGCAGACCCTTAAGATACACTCAACCCATAAATTGTTTCATTACACCTCAAACGTTGAGGCAGTATTTTTATAAAAGCTCCAAGACACAGCTTGACTTTTTCGACATCTTTAACAATAATCGTCATAATAACGAAGTTTTTACACAAAACCCTAACAAAGATTACATCTGAACCTTTTTCTATAATATTTTATTTATTTATTAAAACCGCGTAAAACTCTGCTAAGTAGTTTTTGAGATCATCACGAACATACATGCTTTTAATAATTATAGCAAATGACTGGCAAAGCTGGTGGTACACAAAGCAGTAGCAATCTTGAAATTGATTATGTACGGTTGTATATGCCCGTCAGGATACCTACATGAACATCATCAAACTATATATACAACTTATTAATAAAAATTAAGATAAATTACTTAATACAACACAAAAACAAAAATTATAAAAAGGGTCCTTGTGGTAAGGTTCCCAGGATGCTGGCAGCATTACCGCGCTGGATAGCGATGCTTATACGCTGAGCAAGGTAGCTGCCAGCTCTTAGGTCACCACTGATGTCAACTAGCCTCTTGGAAATCTCTTTGAAAAAAGAGATAGCGTTGGGACCCCACGAACCCAGTGTTTCGGTACACAGTACAAAGTGCAAAGTGGTACCGGGAGTCAATCTGTCATCATCAAATACATTACTCTGATCAAAGTAAGTTACTAAAGCATTTTTGTGATGGAAATGAGCTAGCTACATATTATTAATCTGTGATGGAAATCAAAAACAATGTAGTAGGTACCGCACCATCAAAACCCGAGACAATATAGAAAATATCGTTTAATTCTAAACGAACACGGGACCTTGGAGATGGTGACTCCATTAAAACTGACGTGCAAGCCACTCGATCACGGAGTTTAGAGGTTATTGTACTTGTGATTATTGTTTTTTAATCGAATAATTATTTATGCAATTAATAATGGCTACTTGATGTGTTTTAAACTAACAAAACGTTCCCTGTTTCTGTATAAAAAGAGACTCTAATCTTTGGTTTGTATCAGTTGCCAACGATTCTTTAATCAGTCAAGGTAAGAAAACACGATATTTTATTTTTATTGTTTTTTTTTTTATTTTATAAATATGCTGTTTCCAATGAACAAATAAGTATAGGAATCTGCAAACAGATAAAAAAAAGAACAAAATCTCATAAAATTGTTTTCGTCCATATTAAATTATATTAACAAACCCCGCACCAATCTTTCGTCGAAGCCATTCTGCCATTTTTGGCCATCTTGTAACTTTGTCGCGGAAAAAAATTGTAACCAAAATTTTCAGTGACTAAAATTAGACTTTGCTGTTGGATATGGTCGTATTGAAAAACATAACAGTAATCAGAAACAAAAGTTACCAAGACTTACCATTCCAGATGAAACTCCTCATTGCCCTATTCGCCGTCATCATGGCCGCCACCGCGACTCCCGTACCAAACCCTGACATGGAGTGGAAGGCAGACTACGGCAGGTTCGGACTCTCGTATCCTCTCCCGAACCAAATGTACCGGTTCCTTTACCCCGAGTACCGGGTAACCTACCCGTATGCGTTGAGGACTGAGTACGATCCTGAGTTCTTTTATCAGACTTTTGGATACTACCCTGAACATTAATTTGGAGAATAAAATGGTTGCTATATGAAAAATGATTTTGTATTCTTTTAAACACCATAGAACTTCCCTAAGATGTTCATTGCATCTGCTGTGTTAACTCTATAAACCTTCCTTAAAACCTAGAAGACAATTGTAAAGTCAGCCTATTAGATCCCACTGCTGGGAAAAGGCCTCACCTCAACTATGAGGAGGTACGAGCCATACTCCACCACGCGGGCTCAGTGCGGATTGGTGGAGGGGTGTATGTAAGGCAAGTGACAAACCTTACAATCCGATGTTATCAAGCCGCCCTAGGGGCTCTGACTAGGCTTAACGACTAATACCACAGATATTAGCCGGGACCAACTGCTTAGCGTGCCTTCCGAAGCACGGAGATGCTTGTCATGGACGTCACTTAAATGGTCGGAATGGTCACCCATTCAATCACGACCGCGCCGTGGGTTGCTTAACTTTTGGTATCACTACCAAAGCGCTGCCGCCACTGCGCAACAAGCACCTCAAGAAGACAATTGATTTTTCGGAAAATGTATTGATTGTTTGATAAGTTGTGAGTATCATGTTTTGTTAGCTCGTAATATTGTAACTGACTCTCACCAGGTACCGAAAGTTTAAGCACTTGAAAGTATATTTTTGCTCTACATCAAGTACCTACTATACTTATTGTGTGGCTCATTTTGTGGCTTTAATCGTTAGAAACATTCGAGTATAAACATTTACTTTGCAATCTAGATGGATATTGCACTTGAAAACAATACCGTGATAAGCGGGAATTAAAAACTAGCACTTAAACAATTTCAACAAGCTCTGCCAACTCTCTCTCTCTTCTCTGGGTGGCCAAGTGGTTAGGTTATAGCCAGGTGAGCGAAGAACATGAGTTCATATAATTAATAGAATCAGGCGTTACTTTGCGGAAATCCATTATTAGATGGGAAAAATAAAAATACAATTATTTTGCTTTAAATTTCCGCTAAGAGTTTCCGCAAAATAATAGTTATCCTAGCGGGTCACAACTTAAGCTGAGTGGGGCCCTTTTATTATGGACATCACAGGCGCACAACTGCACAGTCCGTCTGGTTTACCTACATAAATTGTAATTTTACAAGTGCCGAAAACTTTAAAAAGAACAAGTACAGGGGATCGACTCCCGGTACCACTTTGTACCGTTTGGAGTCGAAACACTGGGTTCGTGGGGTCCCAACGCTATCTCTTTTTTCAAAGAGATTTCCAAGAGGCTAGTTGACATCAGTGGTGACCTAAGAGCTGGCAGCTACCTTGCTCAGCGTATAAGCATCGCTATCCAGCGCGGTAATGCTGCCAGCATCCTGGGAACCTTACCACAAGGAACCTTTTTATAATTTTTGTTTTTGTGTTGTATTAAGTAATTTATCTTAATTTTTATGAATTATTTGTATATATATTTTACTGTGTTTTTTGTTTAATACCCGTGCCCTTTACGTGTTTATTTTCGTGTGTTATGTTACGTCCAATAATATACTTATATATTTTCTTTCTTATCTTAAATTTATTTGGCCGATCTAGCAGGTTCTTGCAAACTTGCAATTTCAAGGTCACACGGGTCCTCGGTTCCTGCCTGCTCTGTGGCTAGTCCTTCTCACAGTTTGTAGCGATGATCCAGGCACGTCCCGTGAGACGGACAGACGTCATTTGTTCACGTGATGTATCGTCACAATCAACCAGCCTTAGTTTTGTTCCAACCACTCCGACGGAATGAGCGAAATTGTGTTACGAAGTTAGGAACGGAGTGCCATCAGTTAGTTGAGATATTGCCAAGGCCCAAGTTAGACTTTTATTTTAGTGTGGCTTGAGATCAGTACTTAAACTAAAAGGTTAAATCGTTAAAAATTTGTTGCATAAAATGAGTTTTTTAATCAGTCAAGTATAGGTAAAGAGGAATTATTCATATTACAAAGTATAAAAATATTGAAATAACGTGGAAGAAAGTTAGTGTCAGCATAGACGTACACGGGTACATAGGTGTAACTCTCATTTGCCAGTAAGTACGATTATCTTAAGTAGTTTCGATGTAGGTAAAATTATTCCGCGTCCTTAAAAGGTAATGTTCTTAAACGCAGTGCAACTACTACACCTGCACACTACTATACTGCACCTAGACACCGACCGCACGTCTATGAGTAACGATCCTCGCCTATCAGTCATCCAACTGCAGTGGTTCATACAACTAGTAATTGTGAAAAGATCTCCGACAGACAAGTATGTGGTGCAGTATGGCTAGTACCTCCTCATAGTTGAAGTCTATGAGGCCTTTGCCCAGTAGTGGGATCTATATAGGCTAACTTTACTAGTGCTTAATATTTATTTTTACATGAAATCTGTTCAGACATTAAAAAATACATTATTTTTAATTTTAAATTAATAGGCTAACTGGCGCAGCAAGCACCTTTAAGCATCCTTTAAGTGACTAAAGTCATCGCTAGCCCAATTTAGAGAGTACTCGCCCGGATAGCGCACGGTCGTGGGTTCAAGTTCCATCTGAAGACGGTCAATAAATTTTCGCAATGAGTGCAGTACACAATTTCATATTAAAGTGTTTATTAAGGAATCCCTTAGCTTGGTTATTGACGGTCTTTAAAGTCCCAAAGCCTTTATCTGCAACTGAAGTCACATTATTATTTACTGCCACTGTAACACTTAAACGAAGAATAAATACATAACATTACCATTCAGAGCTTCCAGAAGTACAACCCTTGCGTAATCTGTTTCGGTCCTCCACTGATCCGAAACTCAAATGTTTAAGATTATTACCGAACATTGTAAGACTCTAAACCACCGAAGGCTGCGAACATTTGGAAGGTTCCGCACCTCAACGCTAGGTGGCTCTTAAGAGGCTCTGCGACCCCTCAGTTGAAGGGTTAAGTGCTGGGCCGAGACCGTATGCTACTTATTTAGTGTTGTAATTGAGAGGATCAAGGGATGTGACATTTTTGGGTTAGGACTGAAGGAAAAGGATGTGAAGCACTTCTGTTTTGGACATCGCTTACTTTGTTCCTTCGTTTTATACATACAGGGTCTAATTTTAGTAACTGTATTTCTATCGGGGGTGATTCTGCTGTTCTAATACACGAAATTTTACCAGGGACTAACATAGAATTCACGAAAAAATTGATCAGCTGATCTCTTTTTAGGGGGTTTGTGGGTAGATTATCAGTATATAGTAGGTGTCTGAACGAAAATGTGCTTGACTCTGAGGCGAACTAAATTACACCATATCGTTGACCACATTGAATACCATTGCAAAGTCAAACTTCTGTACGTAATACTAGTACTTATTCCGTCCCGTAGCACAGATTATATAATAGTTACTCCCGTAGTCTTGTTTTTTTATAAAAAAAACATAGGCCAGCCATTATTAAAATTAAAAGAATAAGGAAGTACGAAACAAGAAGCATTTATAGCAACAAATTGGCTCCATTTTTAGCAACCAATAGAAGGCTGTTTTGTATTAACAAGAGGCCGGATTAAATCTTGTTTTTCATCTTCGTTATTTTGGAAGAAAACCAATAATTACATTTTCTCGGACAGCCCCCGGAATTGTCGGGTGGCTGAATGATAATTAGCTATTCGAATATTATTATAAATCTGAAGATTCACGAAAATTGCTGTGCGAGGGCTGATTGCCGCGGTACCTACTCAGAGTTTTTGATCTCTCTTTATTTGATAAATTGTTAGAAAAATGATTTTTTTCTTTTGTTCGTAAACCGGATTTTATCTTCTTGTTCAATATTTAGAATTGAATATAATAATTTTATTTGCACAACGAACTAAACAAGACAGGAAAAACATAAAAGCAAAATAATAATTAGCTATAACAAAGAAATACAGAAATTACAAATATAAAAAGCTCTCCGCTTATTACTAATGAGGCTGACTGTATTATAAGCACTGATTTTCAGTTAGAACATTCGGGCATGGTGTGGACACTCATATTAAAAGAAAAAAACGAAAGTCAACCTACCTAATCGTTAAAGAAATTTTCGACTACGATTGTTTCAGCAGTAGCTTATTCAACAATCACTAGAATTCATAACAGAAGATGTTAAATGCATAGTGTAATCAGCGCTAAGTCGTATTTACTGCGCATAATATGTTTTTAAAATAAGGATACGAATTTTGACAGAATAAACTTTGCAAGATATAAACTGTAACGTGTTGAAAATCTGACCCTATCCCCAGGGATAGGACCTTCCAAACTTAGTTACTAGCATATTTATATTATAACATTAGTGAACTTGTACAGATCTTAAATATAGTGGTATAATGAACGAAGGTTTATGGTAAAGACGGTACCTAGTACCTACTCATTGAGTAGGTACTTTAATGCAACTATAACTTAAACCTTCGCGAACCATGTTTCCAGATACAATAGAAAATAAATTCTTATGAGGTTTGACAGGTTAAAAGGAAAATTTGTGGTATTTACCTTCCCGGCGTTTTGATATGGTTGCACAAATCATGGTAGCGGGTTGACTGACAAGTTTTAGTAGAATTATATCCCATGTTGTCATTAATTGTAGTTAAGAAATGCAACAGCAAAGTTTAAAATTCTAAAGTCGGTGTTTACTAATTCTAAGCTATGTGATTGAAGTAGGTATAGTTTAGTGTAGCAGCGGCAATGTTCAAATCATTTCAAAGAAATATCGGAAAAGTTCCCACGGAATTAGCCGGATTTCCATAGAAATGTGGCAGACGCGAGCGCCACCTGTCGGGTAATACAAACTTGCCAGACCTGCGGTCCTAACATAATTCCTTTAGAGCAGTTTTACTATAAGTTTATTTGTTAATTTTTACCAATTCTGTATTTTTTTTTGTATTCTGAGCCTGAGGCAGTTTATCATTAGAACTATTGCTGCACACCTTGATTTACACAGCTAAAGAGACACTACAACTGTTGTTATCAGAAATCATATCAGGTTTATTTAATCGGCGAACGCTAACATAAAATATGCGTACAATTATAGTGCATTTAAAAACAGGTAGATGTGTCATTAGCGCGCGGAAAAAGCTTGCCTAAAATTAAGCAATTTGCAAAATTTCGTACAAATACGAGATTTGAGACGTGAACGTGTGCTCGGCGCATCAATTTCGAATGGCCGAGCAGTAGAAGATGACACGTCCACCTTTTTTTTAATCCACTGTCATTGTATGCGTAGATATTCACGTGAAACTGACAGCCGCCATTTTAAGTAAAAGTTAGCACAGCTTTAGCTTTAGGTCTTGATCTAAGAGTAGGTTTTATGTAATATCTGAAAATTAAACCTGCCAGCTCTTACATTTCGGTACCAATTCCACAATCTTTTTAACACTGCTGTTCCTTTAAAACACTGTGGTAGCCCCGCAGCAGTTTGACAACTTTACTAGTCCCGCTGATAACGACACTTCGATGGCTCAGCGATCAGAATTTCAGGTTTGAAACCCTAGTAATTGCCATTCGCAGAAGCGATTTCCCTAATGATCGAGCAAAGGAAATTTTGATTGAAGACATCAAATCTGTTATTTTTTTTATGTTCGGCCTCCTTTTTCCGTTTCTCCGTTGGGATCTCTCTTGGTAAAAGAGCCTACCTACATACCTACATAGATTTTATCCTAAAATATTGTTCTAAATAAGGTTTTCGGCTGAAGCTTTTCCGAACATGGTCTATAGTTTTCTTTCTTGTATTTAGGACAATTATTTAGCGTTGAGTTCACCAACACGTTTACTTTTACCAGCCGGTTTGATCGACATATTTTTATGGTAATTTTGGAAATAGGGGTTTAACGGCTGTTCAGAAATTGGTGAACTCGAATCTAGTGTTTCAGGAGCTAAATGCTTAGCTCAGAGTGCCCGAGGCAAGCTTATCTGCGCCAAGATACTGGTAATAAAAAAGGTCGTCAAAACTAAATGTCACGGTAAAGAAAAAAGATAACAAGTTTCTCTTCAATCATTTATTCCATTTGGCAAGCCGCGTTGATAATTATCCCGATCAGTACACAATATACCGCCGTGTGGGGTACCCTGGGTACACGTACCCACCAGCAGCCGGGTCGTAATAGAATGGTTCATCCTGAAGGAACCGGTACACAGGGTTGGCGTAGAGGCCGTTCTTGTATGCAATGAGGACGTCGCGTTTGTTGGTGGCGCCCTCTGACGGCGCTGGTGCAGCCAGGCAGGCCACGACCATGGCGAGGAGGAATACGAGGACGGATTTGTTCATCTGGAAAGTAATCGGTTAAGGCTAAAGTAGACTTTAAATTTTTTACAGAAAAGTTTAAAGTCCTGAGTGCCTTAGTCCGCTACGTCATGAGTTATGGTGAATATATAAATATTTTTTTCTTTAAATGCTGATTGTTTGTTTGATGGGACTGAAATGAATTATTGACAAAAGTCCAAAAAAAAGATATGACTTATAAAAAAGAGTAGATCGTTTAGCTTTATCGCAAATTTTATAACAAAATGTATTAGAATGCGTGCCACATTTTAGAGGAGCATTTTTGTCTCTTCTGAAATCACCTTACTAGGGTTCCATACCTCAAATCGAAAAAATAGGAATACTTTTAGGATCACTTTAGTACACAATTCAATCTTTTTAAAATATTTGTAAATAAGTGTAAGTGCTTGCTATATTTTGTAAAAAATACAGTAATAAACTGTTCGTTTTCATTTATAGATTTATTTAAATTTTTATTTCAATTAAAATTTAAAATAATCATACACTTACCTTGATGATTTGATTAACAACCAAAGATTGACTATTAATACGGTATGAAGACAGCCTTTTATACCAACTAAGAACAGTAATCTTTTACAATGATTGGAGAAAGAATTAGGTAAAACTTCGTCATAGTACGGTAGGATGGATTAGGTGATTGATTACTGATCACTTTTTGATACTTATTTGATTGTTATGTGCATTAGAACGTTAATCAATTTGTAAATTATTTTGTTTTTTATTTAAGTACGGTTATGATTTTGTTGTTGCTTATGATTTTTAATTATTATGACTTATCAGTAACTATTAGTACGGTACGTTTGGCATAGTCTAAACCTATGTTATTATTGCTTTTGTTATTAGCTAACGAAATTATGTAATTATGATTCCAGGACGGCCTATACATATTACGTGCGGGCTCCATCGGATAGGCTATTTTTTTGTTAAAACATCTAAGAAGTTCGCTTAAAATTTTATTAAAGATAAACCACTTTCATATCAGAAAAATGTCGCTTAAATGCTTAATAGCCAATTAGGATGGATGACATCCGGTAGGTATATAAGACATAAATTTGAGATTATGTCTAGTCTTGTGACTATTAAATAGGTGTTGGTTTAAAGACTAGAGCAGTAGAGGTATGTACGTACATATTATGTTTTATATTTTGTTTTTCTGCTATGTTTTCGTAGACAAAACGTCCGACAAGGCAAAAAGGACCATCATTAAATGATTAACACATGAAATTAATAGTTATTAATTTTGTAAATACTGCCAGTAGAAAGATATAGAAACAGTTTGTTTTTACGTTGTTACAACAATGATGCATTGGGCTCGTAAAGCGTATTTTTTTAATGATCGAATACGATCAGACATGTGTAGGTATTGGCTTTTGCTAGTGGTAAACTGGATATCATGAAGACATTTGTCTAATGAAAAATTATAATTAGCTTTTCCAAGTGTCCATTGGACCCCCATGTGTCCATTGGATGTATGTTCCGCGATTTTCTATAGTTATCGATATATTTGCAATAAAGACATGTATTAAAAAACAAAAAAAGGGCTAATAAAAATCGGTTGATTTATTTTGACTTTACATACTATTCAGTATGAGGTAAAATCTAGTGTATTATGTACAAACAGCAATAAAGTGCTCACTTTTGTTAAAATTTTAAACATTTCCCGTACATTTTGTAAGGAAATATCTCGAAAACTACTAAGAATCGCTGAACATACATGGAGGTTCAATGGATAGGTTCAAGTGTCCCCCGACCAAAACCCTTCGCTGGTACAGGTTTCCTGGGACACATTGTATAGCGTCGGACGGTTTTTATTTTATAGGTTGGGTTGACAGGTTAAAAGAGCTTTACATAAAACAGTTTTTGTGCAGCAGAAAATAGTTCGCAAGTGCTTAAAATTGGACATTGCTAATCGCTATCACACATACACTCACAACACCTATTTACACGAAGTCCGTGCCAAGCATCTGTTAGGAATTCTGGTACAACATTGATCCACAATTTGGCAGAGAATGCACCGAGTATTGTATTGCAACATACTTGTTATAACTCAAGCCATCAGAAAATTCGTGTCTGTAATTCGTGTAGATATGTATCAAGTAAATTTCACGAGACGAATAATATGAGAGGTAAACGGTTCACATAAAAATCATATATGTTAACAAAATCTTCAGAAATGATATCAATCAATATAGACCCCAGAAAATCTGGATATTACGCTATTACTATTGTGATAACACTCTTAGTCCCGAGTTCACCAATTTTTGAACAGTCAGTAAAAGGAGGTGCTTGTGGCTCAGTGGCGGCAGCGCTTTGGTAGTGATACCAAAAGTTAAGCAACCCACGGCGCGGTGGTGATTGGATGGGTGACCATTCCGACCATTTAAGTGACGTCCATGACAAGCATCTCCGTGCTTCGGAAGGCACGTTAAGCAGCTGGTCCCGGCTAATATCTGTGGTATTAGTCGTTAAGCCTAGTCAGAGGCCCTAGGGCGGCTTGATAACTTCTGACAGTAAGGTTTGTCACTTGCCTTACATACACCCCTCCACCAATCCGCACTGAGCCCGCGTGGTGAAGTATGGCTCGTTCCTCCTCATAGTTGAGGTGAGGCCTTTTCCCAGCAGTGGGATCTAATAGGCTGAATTATATGCTAAACCTGAACTCTGGGCCTAGTGTCATAGTTATTTTTGACATCGAGATCTAATAATTTTGTATTAAAAACCGAAATAAAGTACTTTTGAGTACTAGGATATCTAAAATTCCGTTTCATTAAACAGTCTCCAGATAGCAAAACAAATTAAACAAATATCTGAGCAAATAGTAAACAGCAAAGTGTTATTTGCAGAGGTACACTACAAATAAAATCCAATTACATTGTTCACGTCAGACGTATATTGCAAGCCAATAATACGGCCTTTGTAATATCTCGCCCGAAATGATATACAATAATAATTTATAGTCTATGATATATCTATCATCGAGCATATAACCTATTTTTAGGGTCCCGTAGTCAACAAGGAAACCTTGTGTGACGAGCACTTTCTGTAGATACATCATCTAGACGTACATCCAGAGATACAAGATGACCTCTCTTTACCATACAACATGGTACAAAAGGTCGTGATTACTGGACGAAGATAGGAATATGAGTCTTTTTCTATGTTCAAGGACGCGCAGACTAAGTCGAGGGCAAAAGTTAGTTTCAAAATAAATTACAATAAACTTACAATACGAGTTTTTACCTGAAACTTGTTTTGATGACTGTCTTGGTGTAGTGATTTGCGCTCCGGACTACAAAACTTAAGGGTGCGGGTTCAAATCCCGCAAGGGGCAAATGTTTGTGTGATGAGCACGAGCATTTGTATATAAATCATGGCTGCTTATAAACGTATAGAAGTATTTATCCGTTATCCTAGTCACCATTGCACAAGCTTACGCTTAGCCTGGAGTTCACTAACACATGTTTAATTCTTAATTAGCTGGTTTAGAATTATTCGACATTTTGTATAGAATCTCTGTCAAATTAACCGTCCAACGAGGTTTACCAGCTGTTTAAAAATTGGTGAACTCGGACCTTCGTTTGGGGCGTTTGTTGGTAGTTAGGTAATTGGTGTGTTTGTTGCCACGAATAATGCTGAGCGGATGCCTTTTCGGTACTCATCATTTTAGTAATTGTGTAATTTCTTGCTTTGTAAACCTTGTGTGTGTGTGTGTGAATGTCGAATGTATTTTTTTCTTTCTTTAAAACATATTTATTCGTTCTTCACAGATGAACAAGGCACTCTGTCTGCTCCTCCTAGCAGTATCCTGGGACGTTGCTTCAGCTCGAGTGGTCGCCAAGCAAGAGTATCTGTACCAAGAGCCACCAGCTCAAACGGTTCGTTACAGCATCGGCCTGATGGAGAAGCCGTACACGGTCCCGCGTTTCTCTCTGCCTTGTATGATGTTCCAATTTGTTGGTGTTAATAATAATAAACAATGAGTTGTAACATGAAGCTGATTTTTTTCTCTGTTAAAGTACATTACATACTTCTATTTAATTTCCTGTTTGCTTGCTTTTTCGATACTTAATTGTACTTAGTTAGGTAACTGTTTAATTTGCTTAAACCTGAAATACAAGTGTGATTTTATTATTAAGTAAATAATAATAATATCAGCAGTTGATCCAGTAAATTTTTAGTTTAAAATGGTGTTAAAATACCTAATTAAGTATGTATATTGTAGGCACAACAGATGTGCGTAGTAAGGAAAAAACAAACCACAAATCATATTACCGATTTGATTAATTTCTTTAGCCGTTAGTGATGATTTATAAGAAAGCGTGTCTTTGGAAAAGTAACGATCAGTCTTGGGTTGGAAATCAAGGTATGTACTGTCTCCATTTTTTTTTCAATAATTAAACAAAATAATAATTAAGTAACACAATAAGTATTCATATGATATGAATATAACAACAACCCATTTTTACGGTTTCAATTGCTAATTAACTCATAACGTTTGAAGTCGTAATCCTCTTTGGCCATGCTTACTTAAAATATTTTATGATAATATTTTTTCATTGTAATTTTCCTTTAGGTAGATTTAAAAAAAATGTATTTAAAGTAATTTTGTAGTGGTGACCCAAGAGCTGGCACCTTGCTTAGCGTATACGCATCGCTATCCAGCCGCGCGGTAATGCTGCCAGCACCTTACCACAAAGACCTTTTTTATATACAGTCTGTCCCGTCACCGGTGTCGGAGCCTTCAAGTGGTGACTAAGAAGCAAAATTGCAACCACTTTCATAGAAGGATCAACTTTGAAACCAAATTATTATTTTACTTTCCCATACTAATTAGTAAATCAACTTTGTAGATTTGTATGTAAAGGTGATATTTTTTTGGTCTGTTTTCAAGGTTCATGTAATAGAGAAAAATGTTGCAGGTGAACTCATATATCACCTTTCCTTTACCACCCACCTCTTAAAAAGATAAAGATATTTTTTCTATTATATTAAATAATTTAACTTATTTTTTGTTACTTATTTCAATTAACATTGTTATTTTTATTGATAAGTTGTACATATATATGTTACTAATTAAGTAAATAATTTTAATTAAATAGGCTGTTGGCGTCTTGATTAAAAAATATTAACACATTTAACATTATGGCATCTAATTATAGTTTCTTCCTCCACAGATGAACAAAATCTTCTTAGTGTTCCTTATTGTGATGGTGGCTGCCATCCTGGCTGCACCGGCGCCCCAAGAAGAAGAAGAAGAACTGGAAGGGCGGGTCAAGCGTGACCTGGTCTTCAGGACTTCCCTCATCAACCCCTACCACCGGTACCTTCCGACGCAGTACCGGCGGTACCCAGCCTCTAGACTCTTTTGGCCACTACGGTCTTATTTCTACTGATGAGCGCATTTAGCTTATGCTTTAAGATAAGTTTTAAAGCTCAAAAAATGAGAGGTTAATAAAAATGGAATAAACATAAATGATTCAATTAACATTGTTAATTTTTGTATGTGAAAGAACTCCTTATAGCTTATACCGGTCCTTCGCGACATTGCGCGCAAAAGTTGGGTTTCCCATTACTGTGTATTTTGTGACTCAAAACATTTTGACTTTTGTGGGTGACTTCACCCACCTTAACTTTACAAGCTCTCGCAAGTTGGCGCGAGATCATATTTCACACTAATTAGCAAGAGCTTCGAAAATCAAATTTTCAAATGAGTCATCCCGTATATCGTATTAGGTACGTATGTACGAAATTTACTCCGGGGGGCGGTACACTCCTTATGCATGTAACAGATGGTAGGTCAGGGAGGCCGAATCACACTACGAAGAACTTGATAAGTATTTATTCGGGCAGGAGCTTTGCCATATACAGTTGCTTTTATATCAAATTCTACGCACAACTCAGGCAGTCAAAATAGTAACTTCTAACCATTACAATTTGAAATAAAATAAATAAATTAAAAAAGTGTCGAGTGGAGTTTCCGGTAGCGTTGTTAATAAACGATATTCCCCGGTTGTGACGTAACGGTGTTTGAAGCGTATGTAACAGCAATTTCCATCCTTTTTCGACTCTATTAAGAGCAGATCCCTGCGGAAAGCAGAGAGGGGCGGAAAAACTTCATCGACAATAGCCAAGCCCTTAATTTGGATGATGATGAAAAAGGCAGATTTCCGGGCTATCACTTTGTCATTTCCAGGGTCTCAATATCTAAATTGATACGACATGTCAATCGGTTCAGTGGTATAAGCGTGAAAATGCTGCAGACAGACAGACATATTTTTCGCATTTATAATATTCGTAGGGATGGCACAGTGTAAAAGTGTAAGATGATGTTGGTAAATATAAAGAACAGTTGCATTTTTATACGTGAAATGTAGTATTAACTTTATAAAAAAAATACTGTGGCAAAAATGGCGTTAGTGCTGCGCCTGGCCTTTCTTAGATTGTTATCTTATTTATGATAGTGGAAATGAAACGTTGAGAAGGCTGTGTATTGCGCACACACTTGTTAACTGTACGACATACGCACCTCTTGGCTAATCTCTGAAAGTCGTCCTAGTTGATTCTATAGCCAAAATAGTCGTTTACGATGTGTACGACATAATCTGGTAGCCTGGTAGCCCCACGCCATTCCTAAGCTATATACGTAAAGTCGCGGAACAGTTATCCAGAGACAAAAGTAAAAGGCCACTGACCACAGCCAATCGCGACTGTGTCCGCGTCATGCTAACAATGGCGACTCGCAAGTTTGACAAAAAATCTGTCAAAGGATAAATAGGATGTGGCGCCGCCAGTGGCGGCCACGAACCACCTTCGGTTGCGCGGAATTAAAGGAAGTTGGCACGACAGCCATCGGTAGCTGTGGTCGGTGGTCCATCTACGCGGAGCCTTTATGAAGCCATATCCGACCAGAACCCGGACTCCCGACGGAACTACATGATTAAAAAAACTTACCTATTTGATCTCTACTAACACAATTTGAACTTTGAACTTTTGTAGGCATGTTAGTGACATGACGTAAAATCATTATGATTTATGAAGCAAGTTCTTAATAACGAGGCTGAAAACAACCACAGTTACCAATTTTTTCGTGTCGGTGTTAGGACGATGTATCTCGATCTCGTACAAGATCGAGACACGAATGATTAAATAAAGTAGATAAGGTAAGTAATAAAGCTAGTATACTAGAATCTTAAGTGGGGTGGGCGCAACATAGCGCGACAATTGATGGCCGTTAGGGCAGCGCATACATGGAGGTATTTAAAAATATCAATTTAGTTTTGTTTTTTTTTTTATATTATAATCAGATTTATTAAGATTATAAACTTTGTAATGAGATCTTGTAGTAGTCATTCTAACTAGTGCATTCGTTCAACATTCTTTTCGCATTTTCAAAATTAACCATCCATCCACTCTTTTGACTCTTACTTCACGGTGAAGCTTTTAAGTTTTTTGTATAAAATCGTAACGGAGCATTGCAAATCTAGCCATGCCTAGCGATGGGCGATAATTACTAAATTAATCGAATTATTCGAATGGGCTCTGTAATCGAATGTTTTCGATAAGCAACCGCAGTCATTCGATAATCCTTTGATTATGCGGCGAGCAATACCGGAGCGTGCGGTGCGCAGGCCGTTCTACTAACGAATGAATCGTCATTCGTCGCGTCGATTAATCATACGTTCGCTGCCTGCCCTGTGCGCACAGTCGCGGCAATTCAATCGAATGCATCGAAGGGCCGAGTATAGATTATTATTCGAATGTCGATTATTATTCGATTTTTTTTTTCGAACAATCGCCCATCGCTAGCCATGCCCCCGGTTTTTTCCTCGGAATTTGGGGCGTGCGTTACACCATATTATGATTTGATTTCATAAAAAGTTTTCAAATGCTTTCGATTTTTTGCCTCGGCTCTAGTAGTGCGCGTCTACCAATACAAGCATACTCGGAGCAAAAGTTTCAGAGAACCGTGTGGTCGCACTTGATTAACTTAAGGGACTAACTAGGTAAAATCTAACAACTAAATATTTATTCGGCAAACGAACTACAAACTAAAATGCAACATAATGCGTTTATTTTAAACTAGCTCTGTGTCGTTTCAGCTCTGAAGTTTAGTTTTGGAGAATTCTGCCTTAATCGTAGATTAATGATGGAATAGAGGTACCTAAGCTTTCGAGTTCATATAGTGCGTAGAAAAATAGTCTTCTTTGGAACTGTTATTACTGAATGTTCCTTACAGTTCCCAGTAAGAATGAAATGTTTCAGTAAAGTGATTCGTATTGTTATCTAGGATTTTAATTAAAGATTAAATAATTGGATATTGCACTTGAAAATGAGGCGGAAATTGAACTCATGTTAGATGGGAAAAATAAAAATACAATTATTTTGCTTTAAATTTCCGCTAAGAGTTACAACACATAAACAAAAATTATAAAAAGGTTCCTTGTGGTAAGGTTCCCAGGATGCTGGCAGCATTACCGCGCTGGATAGCGATGCTTATACGCTGAGTAAGGTAGCTGCCAGCTCTTAGGTCACCACTGATGTCAACTAGCCTCTTGGAAATCTCTTTGAAAAAAGAGATAGCGTTGGGACCCCACGAACCCAGTGTTTCGACTCCAAACGGTACAAAGTGGTACCGGGAGTCGATCTGCCTGTACTTGTTCTTTTTAAAGTTTTCGGCACTTGTAAAATTACAATTTATGTAGGTAAACCAGACGGACTGTGCAGTTGTGCGCCTGTGATGTCCATAATAAAAGGGCCCCACTCAGCTTAAGTTGTGACCCGCTAGGATAACTATTATTTTGAACACCGTTCACGGTGCCGCGATGTGCTAAGTATTTAAGTGACACAAAATAAATGAACACTTAAATTATACAGTAAATGAAAAGTCATTTCTTTCAATTAAGTTCAAATGAATAGTTAAAGAACTAAAAGACAAGCTTGTGTTTTGTAAATAATCCCTTCTAAATAATCCAAAAGGACATACTTTATATTCTTTCATTTGTATGTTACCTTTTCATGCCTTAATCGCTGAAACGTTGTGAATGACATTTAGTATGGTGTAGTTTAAAACCCTGTTATTTATATTCTGGAAATCATAATTATAAGAAGTGAAAATTGGGATGCATACACAAAATCTAACATCTGCGTGGACGAAGATACGAGAACTGCTAGTTCTGTTCTTATAAATGTTTGTCTATGCCCAGGCATTGTGTCTATCGTCTGTCTGTAATATCAGAGGCTGCAAGCCCACTGTATAAGTCTACATTCTACTGCCGTTGTAAAACAGAAGTTATGCCAGCATGGCAGTGACCCATATTATGACAGTGGATGCGGAATCTCCGTTGGCAGGCTTTTCGTCAAACGACCACGGATGGTCATGGATTTTTTGCATATATAGATTGTTCCTCAAAAAACCTATCATGTTTATTATTTAAAATTAAAATAGTTTCTTAATTTCTTTTACAGTTCAAAGGATTTTTATTTATGTTTTAGGCCCGTGCATAAATCTTCGCCTTTGTTTATCACCTACCGCTTCCAATTTCCACCTTCGAGCTAGTTAGTTTGCTAGAATTTTGTCAGGACGAGAATCAATATCCTTAAATTAATATCAAACATCGTACATACTTGCAGTAACGTAAGCTTTAAACAATAAGTAAATTTCAATGAACCATTAGATCCTATTCACTGAAATGGATATATGAAAATTTATCTGTACAATCGGAAAACCTGTAAAAGCAAAATAAAAATCTTACGAGCCTTTACCCTGTTTATGGTCTATCTATGAGACGACCCTTTCAAATCTCCTTTAGTGCTTGTGATTTGATCGGGCAACACTTAGGTAATTGGATGTATGCTTAGGGGAAGTCAGCTCAAAGCGGCCACAGAAGGCAAAGCGGCCATGGCTCCGAATACGGTTCTATTAAATGTCATAACGAACTTTACCGGTTCGTCTTACAGCTAACCTTCCACCCTGCCCCAATCAGTCATTCGGCACCGGTCACTGCAAGCGCGTGCGTGCAGTAACGATTTTTAAATATTTGGTGGTTTCCTTAAAAAAATGCGAGGTAAGTCTAGCCTGATTTGATCTAAACTATGCATAACTTAATACTTTTATCTAATGCGCCTTAAAACTCATTTATTGTGTGTGTAATACTTCGAATTATAATACTTGATTATTTTGTTTAGATGGTCAACAATTATAAATGAAAACTACCGAAGGGTTATGGGACGAAAGTACAATGACGCAAGCAATCAAAAACGTGAAGGAACAACAGGCTCAATTTAATGTATAGCAATAAATCTTTAAGCAATTTTTGTTTTTTTATAACGTTTGAAAACATATTTATTTTAGTTTTTAATAACACAGTTGATTAAAAGTGCCATTAATTTTAAGAGTTTAAATGTGTAATTGACACCAAAGGTTTTATAAAAAATACATGTTGATTTTAAACTATTATTGGCAATCTTCTTTTTTCGAACACTACCTATATCTTTTGTCAAAAAATGAATATTTCTCATACATTACTGGACTGGCCGCTTTGCCCTTACCACCATGGCCGCTTTGGGCGGCACCTTGGGCAAAGCGGCTTTTTGCCACCTTTTCGTAATTTACGTGTTATATATGTATTTTCAACTTTTTGCAGATTTGGATTGCGTACAATGAAGAACAAATGTTTTTTCTACCTATCAGTATAAAAATCTTTTCGAAAATCATTTTATTCAGTAGGTTTTTTACACCTCAAAGTAAAGGTGGCCGCTTTGAGCTGACCTCCCCTATAAATAGTATAGAGAAAAGACGTGCGATTGATAGCTTAAGAATTTATTATACTGCAGACCTATTGAAACTTTAAATTACCAACGTATTAATATATTATAGCACTTTTGTTCTAGTGAAACTTTCAACTTGTTTTAGGTGTATGTTAGCTAGTTTAAATATACTCACCCTATACTTTTGCAATCGTTAATCGGAAACTATGAAAAGTTTCCTATTATTCTTCTAGATATGACTACAAATTGTGGTTTATCAACTTTTTTAAATTCTGATATTTTAATAAAACGTCAAAATACCCATTCATGCGTTTGATTTCAAAGCCTGTTTATACAAACGAAGAGTTTGGGTGCCTTACCGTGTCATTCTTGCCCAGTGTGTCACGGTCACGAGTACGGCCATCAAGTTGACGTGGGTCTCCGTCAGGGCGGCTCGTGGGCGGGCGGAATTAAATGCGCCCAACTGAACTGGACGTTTAAAAAATTACTCGAAAAACCAAATTGATACATGATGAATGATCCAGAAGTATTATCCATTCAAGAAGACAGCATAGAGCCAAGTTTATAATTGCATCATTATATCAATTTAAAAAAATAGTTTTGTCACTGCCGTTCTGCTCCTAGAATTTGTCAAAAGTTGAACACTTTTGATAATTCGAAAGAAAATTTGTTACCTTGTAATTTTGTAGAACACATTTTGCTCGCCCCTCCATTAAATTTTGTAAAGTAGTAGCTACCTACGTTTATACCTAATCACTTTAAATCGAATCCGTCTGCTCGTTTGCCGCACCCCTTCATAAATAAAACAAATCATCACATCACATCAAATAAAACTGCCGAATCATTCCGGCCAACACTTTACGGGCCGCTCCTGTGGTCTTACTTTGTTAGATGAAGTCCGTGTTTTTATCTAT
Organism: Pyrausta nigrata; assembly: GCA_949316185.1. Lineage (NCBI taxonomy): Eukaryota > Metazoa > Arthropoda > Insecta > Lepidoptera > Crambidae > Pyrausta > Pyrausta nigrata. The sequence goes on along the minus strand of OX438947.1, from coordinate 16,926,412 downwards.
ATTCGTCCTTGTCACACATAATTACATGTGTGACAGCACAATGTCGAGAGTCAAAAATACAGACGTTACATAGTAGGGCCCTTGTACTCAGCACCATTCAACCTCCTCGCTAAAATAATAATGCGCGACTCCCACTGCGCGAATTAGACTTCATTCCGGGATCCTCTCAAAATTAAGCCGGGAAAGCACGCTGTGATCTCATTTCCCTGTACGTCAGCGTTTATTTTCCGGAAAATTCCGGTTCGCACCGGCTGGGGCGGGTTGCACCGGCGAACATAAACCGGGCACGTGACAAGTGGATACGTGACTCTAGTTAGGCAGTGCCACTCGAAAAGCAATTATTTACATCAGTTTAGCACTTACTGAGAAATGGTTATAGTCCGTAATGTTTATTAGGTGTGAGGCGCGACCGCTTATTCAAATTGTTTACGAACTTAACCCAATAAATGGCAATGGCATAAATTACGACAGATTATCTTCTATACCTTCAAATGACTTAAATGGTTAACAAAATTGTTATCCATTACACTGGTGGAAAAAAACGCTCAGATTGGATCAAATAAATTGTAAATAAGTAATTAAGCTAATCTTAAAGTACTTGTAGGTACTAGATAATAATATTGTATACTTTTTATTTCAGTGTGTGTAGAGCAATAGAAGTATGTGCTTATTAAAATGTTGCTTTAACTAATCCAAGGAAATTTCACAACCATAAAACCGCTTTTCTCAATGCATTTCTGGACAAAAGACGGAAGGATGGCATGGTGAGCACGACCCTTTAGAATTCTTATAAAGCATTCCTCTGTGTACGATGAACCTTATAAGATTTCACGCATCGTGAGCAGTCTAGTGGCTATGCGGAATTCTTGCCTGAAAAATTTCAAACGCTTTTCTCTTCAAGTGGGACTCAGCGTCGTTAACTGATTTCCACTTCTTTTTGTTACCTACCTTCCCCTCCCTTTCTGTCGTTCCATCTCCTCATGTCTGAGGATTAGAGTCAGTATCAAGGTTGCATCTCGTGCATCTCTCGTTGCGTGGATGATTTGCCTCCGCCGGTTTCTGTCCACCGCGTGTAGAATTTTCTTTGACCGACCGCGCGATCTTTTGCCTTCCGTGTTTCCAACCACCATTAGTTTTTAAAGTTATCACAACTTCTGCGCATTGTGAGCTGAAATATGAGAATGCGTTGCTGATACATAGTTGACAAGCGATTTTTACTCGGAGCTGCGCCAGGATCGATGCGTTGGTGCGTTTTACAGTCCACGGAACTATTAACATTTGTCTCCAGCACCATATCTCGAATGTGTGAATCTTCTGTCTCTTCCGTGCCAGAATTGTCCAAGTTTCCAATCCATATAGAAAAATAGCCGAGGCTCGTATCAATCTGATCTTGATTTTGATGCCGATTCTTCTTTTCTTCCAGATGTTTTTATTCTATCCTTTTTATCACGGGGACAGTGATGCCCCTGTTACCTTCCTTACCTTTTGTCATTTGTTCCCATTATAATAACCGAACTCAGGATCAAAAGATTTTAATATGTTTACATCGAGAAGAAACCTGCACATTCCGGCGTGTGAATGTATAAACATGATCCAAACTGGTTCCCCTGTTAACAGGGTCATGGATGTCAGATGGCAAGCGCTCCACTGTAACTAATCTGCCATGGTCCAAAGCGGACCACGGACCCTCAAGTGCGAGTGATAACGATAGGATGAGGATGAGGAGTAATTAAATCATTTTCGGCGCGACTTGAGATAGCTCCATCACTCATCCTTGAAGTTGAAAGTTCCGTTCCCCGGTCTGTACACTAAGTTGTATTTCAAATATATCACTGCTACAACAGTCAATGAAAAGATCCTGTGGAACCTGGACAACCGTTTTTTTACACACAAAAATTGATTCACCGTGTCGTCCGGTGGAACCCAGAGTTTGTTTGTCGAATACCGAAATTAATCAAAAACTTCAGACCATCTGATTTATAACGGTGTTTTTTACAAATAGGTAATTCAAATAAACACAAAAACAATACTCTGAGTAACTTTTAGCTTCATTAACAATCAACAGACTGTTTCACAAAATGTAAATTAATTATTGCAAAGCTTAATAAACGTTTCAATAATTCTCTGGGAAATGAGTTCGTTATTAAACCGAATGAAAGTTACAATTGAAACATTAGCCTTCACAATTGTCAAAATTGAAAGAGGCGGGACATTGCGTCAAAATACCGCAAACAATTTGATGGGACAGGGATGAACTCTGTGAGATCTGCGGGGCCCTGAAACAAATAACATGATAAAAATATACACACACCCATTATAATATTAAATCTTGTTTTATTGTTACCTAAAATTACCAAATTACTTCTTGTTTTGCTAATGTTTTATTCTAACTTTAAATTACCTCATGGCTTCTTGTTTGCCACAATCACCGACACTTAACTCAAATAGAAGACTAGATACTTAGCGCGTGAGGCTCTAGCTACCTTGGGTCTCGATTTGTGTCATGACGCTAATGACACTTATTCAGTGCCCCGGTACGGCCCTGTGCCTGCGTAATTAAACCTTTTGGCTTCACCAAATAGTTTGTTAAAAACTTCAGCAAAAATGATTTTGTACTGCTGAAATTGAAATAATAATAAAACCGACAGTGTCCAAACTTGTAACCTGCGGGGAAGATTTAATTCAGGAGAATAATTCGATTAAAATAGGGAACGTTTTGACAAATAGTCTTCCGGAAGTTGATATATTTTAAAAGCTTAATTTTGTGGAATCGACTGGCGCGTTAATTTTTTTTGATAACGCTGGGGGCCAAATTCATTGATTTGTTGTCAAATCTGAAATGGCGATATTTTGTCAACAACAAAAAATTGTATTTTCACTCACTTTGTTAATAACAAAACATTAAATTCAAATTCAAATTCAATCTATTTATTTTAGGCAGTGCCCATACAATGTTAGTATACAAATTAACTTATACCTATGGTTAGTAAAATAAAATACAATGAATAATATTTAAAAGAATTTTAAAAATGGGTATGAGAGACCACCCACTTTTGGATGAGTGGTGACTCCCAGCGATCCACAAAGACCCTCAGGATACTGTTGGAGGTGCCACAAAGACGCGCCATGGCAGAGGCGTACCGCTTTCTCATAATAGCAGCAAAGCCATCAATTCTCGCCTCCGCAAACATGCCCGAGGCGCTGCATCTCCATGGCAACCCCAACAATACCCTGAAGGCATTATTATACTGCACGCGCAGATCGCTGTATGCCCGCTGCGTGTACCTGACCCATAGGCTGCATGTATAAAAAGACTGGCAATATGCCTCGAAAAGCGTGAGTTTCACGGGCCTAGTACAGTGGGCAAACCTACGAGCCAGCATGTTACCGCGCACAGCCAGCGACCTACGCTCCCTCTCTATATCGAGATTGTCCAGTAAGTCCTCAGTAACTCCTGACCACTTAACTATGTTTCTCTGTGTACTATACCAATGTTGATATAGCTCTATGACTTCTACAGGCACTGTGGTTTCAAATTTTAGCTTACGCCATAGGATTTCATAATTTACAAGATCGAAGGCTTTCGATAAGTCAAGAAAACATGCAAATATAGGCGATTTCCTATTCGTATAGTAACGAACAGTCTGCTTGAGACACAAAATAGCACTTTCGGTTGAATGGTTAGGTCTAAATCCAAATTGGTTATCATATATTTCAATGTGGCTACTTAGTATCTTATCAAGCAGACTGTCCAGTACCTTAGATACAATCGTGGCTAAAGATATTGGTCTATAGTGTAAAATATCGGCAGCGTCTCCTGTTTTGTTTTTTATAACTGGCACAACTACAGTTTTGGTTAGAGCCTCAGACAAAGACTAAAAAACATGGCTAGCACTCGCGGCTAGCACCTGCAAACCTCAGGTGTTCGACGCTTAAACCGTCGTGGCCAGGAGACTTACCCCTCACCATTTTCCGAATTACATTTTTAACCTGGTTGGCAGTGAAAGTGATCGGAGGAGTCCCAGCAACGACGGCTCTAGCGCCTTTCACTTCATGTGCCTCCAGTAAAGGTGCCTCTGGTAAAGGCACCTCCTGTGGCTTAACAGAAAAATGCTTCTGAAACGCATTTGCAATTTCAGTCGGGTCATGCAGGCCAGCTACACTCACCGGGAGCCCAGATTTATGATTTAATTTGTTTGTGGCTTTCCAAAATTTATTAAATTGTTTTTTTTTTGAGTGATACTGAGCTATTCTGTCCATTTTTATCATTACACATACAACAGTGAACTTATAATAATATTTCACTAGCTACATTTTCAAACCTTCTCAACAATCGGCATCGTTTTAAAATTTAAGTTAATTAAAATATTCATTTTTTTAGGTAAAGATGCGAAGATGCACTATCTTGGAATAGAATTAATGAGCCAGGCCCGTCAAAGGGCTAGATAGGGCCCTTCTCTCTAGCGGGGGTGCCTCCAAAGAATCTGCAGCCGGCAAAATGTCAACACACGTAGGTACTGTCTCAAAGACTTACTGCTTTACATTAAAGTGAGCAAAAGAGTTTTAAAGCCACACGTTACGACAAAAACGGAGATGTGAATAAGAAACAGTTTGCTTGCGCATCATCGATATTCTTTCAAGACCAGTTCTCTATCAGGTATCACTAAACTGATTTTGTGCAAATGTTTTACAAGAGGATTTCATTTTAATTCATCCTGCATATGAGAGGCTCTCATTGTATAACTTTACAGCATGAATAAAGATAAGGGACCACCTTTCTAAACTTGCTGCTCGTACTAAAAACAGTTCCTTCCGAATGCATTATCTGACACTTCGCTATCGCAAACTCAACTTTGGACTTTATCGCTCCCCTCTTTGGGTTCAATGTGATTAGTTTGACGGTTGGCGCTCCTCCAACTAACGTCTGATGCAGACGCGTTAAAGTTTAACTGCCGATGAAACTACTGCAAAAGGGCAGGAAAGCGATTTCGGAGTCGGTAAGGCGCTGTCAATTTGACGGCTGGAGTGCCATTTACACGGGTCAATTTGTTCGCGTGTCGTATCAAATGGAACATGCAGAGCTTGATTATTTAAATCTTAAATAACACAAAATAATAGGTAACCGCGTCTTATTTTGTGGAAAACTATGCTTAGTACATCAAATATAGACAAGACGTTGCGTCGGCTTAATTTGTATACGTACATGTGATACCTACTTCAAAGTGTAAATAGTTAAGGTCTTTTAAGATTTTACCCTGTACCTATTTCTGTCATTAATTAGAGTTTCTACATCTCGTATTGTATTAAAGAATTTAAAGGCGCGTTTAGCCATTGTTTAATGAACTTGTTTGCCTGAAACTAACAAAACACCTCAAGTCTAATAGAGTAAAAAGCGTGTCCTACAGTTTATGCAAAGACAGAGGCCTTTTAATATGATAATTTCTCCCTATCACATTAAACCTCTCTTCTGCACCCTGCAGCGCGTGGCTCTGCATCGCTTAGTAAAGTTTGTGTTGTTACTATGATGTGATAATTACTACTTACACTTATACTATGTGCTTAATTCCAATCTGCCCTGTCTAAGATAATGTAAGTTGAGTCTCTCTCTTTTTTCGAAAAGGGACTATAATAATTTAGAAACGTCTGGCTAAACAGCTGTCAGTTGCTAAGGAAATTAGAGTCTCCATAGACAATTTTGTAGAGATGTCGTTCGATGACGACTACAGTTAGACAAAATCATTTAATTTGACGTGTTTAAATTATTGTATCGTTTTTTAGCAGAGACGGAATTTAAATTTAATCTTTGACAGGGCAAATTTAAATTGAGTCCAATGTAAATATGTTACGAAGTTCTGATCTTCTGGAAACGTATTCAAAGCGAATTAGCAACATCTTTTTTAAATAGACATACTTCAAAATCCCAAAAACTTTTTTCCATTTCACACACTAGCTCTAGTGCCCATGTTCCCTCACGATGTTTTTCTTCACAGTCAGGCAGCGATATATCTTTGTCAGGTAAGTCATCTGTTTTATGATGAAAACTTATATGAAAAGGATGTAAGATAAGTTCTTCCCTGCCAAAACCAGAAACAGATATCCTCCGGTTATAGCAGAAGTTTGCAGAAACTTTGTGTTTCTTGTATAGGCTTAATATAAAAATAATGTGTCGTAATGTGAAATAAAGTTTATTTATCCCGATAGTCGTCGCATTGCCATAACATGAAATATAAAAATGGTACAGTTTCTCCTGATTGGAGATCGTGCTTTTAACACTAAAGAAGATCTTAGTAATTAGCAAATAAATTCACACATTATACTCGTACTCTGAAGAAAACTATTTTCCGCTTGAAAATCTCCCATTCCATCCAATCCTCTAAAACGCAAACAGCTTGCGGTAGGCTTGAATAACGCGTTTTCTTCGTTCAAACAATTTCACTACTTTGAACCAATTAGTTATTCATAACGTGAGCTCCTAACGAGGCCTATTGTTAAAGCAAAAACGTACGGGATTTCCGAAAGGGTTGAAAACCAACCCGCACATTACCATAATAATAGGTACCTACATAAACGTAAAGCAATGAAAATTGAATTAAATCCAGTGACTTTCTCTGTTAAAAAGACGAATTTCCTCCCCTTGCAAATTGTATCCCCTTGTGCAAAACTTTTTACAGAACTTGAGATTCAAACCTTTTCTCTTCGGAAGTAAACACTAGTTACCTCTTCTAATTTATTCTTCTTCTTATTCCGAAAATAATTTATTTAAAAAATAGTCATCAAGGTTTGTAGTTAGGAAAAAAAAATTTACCCGCGTAGTATTTTATTAAGCTGTCGTCGCATTCACTTTGACAGCGTATCGGCCGGCAGTAACCGGCGTTTCATATCCGCGGTGTTAGGAAGTGGCAGGGAAGAAGCAAACGTGGCAGGTTTCCGCCACTGATCATACATATGTATAATCTTTTTCTTTTTTTTTGGTTTCCACTACCGTCAATATTCGCGACACGCCGCCGCGGACGCGTGTGACGTCTGTCTGATAAGGTGGAAATTATTTGAAGAAGGTCAGGCTACTTCAATGTCCCAATTTGTGAAATTGTTGAAAAAAGAGTATTAGTAACTTTTTTCTCCGTTTTTCTAAAGGGTTTAGATCCATATAAGATTAGATTAGATCCATAATAATTGTGTAAACTTCAGATCGGGATAGAAAATTATTTAAAACTATTCTTGAGATTTACCTACTTAAGAGTTTTTTTTCCTAAACTTATACCATTCCAATGTGCCCTGTCTTAAATTAAACTTAAGATCAGACTCTCTCTTTCGCTGTTAATCAAACGAAAGGAGACAGGCTAAAATTATTTAGAAACGTTAAATTAAGTAATGCGATTTCTTAGGTTATTTGACAAGTTTTTGCGCGTTTTTAATTTTTGTCCGTGTACGCCAAGAAGAAAAAAAAACTTTTGTCGTCATCAAATGACATCCCCACTAACTGTCTATGGATTCTGTAATTTCCTTAGCAACTGACAGCTGCTGACGTTTCTTAACTAATCTAGTCTGATCTCTTTTCGTTTGGCAGTGAAAGTGATAGGTTGAACTTTTTATTCTTAGACGACACATTAGAATCGAGCCCAGTGGCACTTATTTATGATTCTTTCTTCTTAGCTCATTTTATTCATTACTACACCAACACGGTCGTCTCGTCTTGGTGTAGTGGCTCATGCTCCGGACTACAAAACCAGCGGTTGCGGGTTCGAATCACGCAAGGGGCAAATGTTTGTGTGATGAGCACGAAATGCACGAATATTTGTATCTAAGTCATGGATGTTTATGAACGTATAATAAGTATGTCTATACGTTGTCGTATTCAGTGTGATTGTTTGAACTATATGTATTTTATTATTATTAATTTAAATGTATGGATTTGTTCTAAACATTGTTTTCCTTGTTGCAGGCGCGAGTGCAAGTGCGAGTGCTAGCGTGGTTGCGTCTTTGTCTTCGAGTGCGTGTGCGCGTGCGACTGCGTGCGGTTTGATGGCGCGGTGACGCAGCATGCGCCGCGTGCCGCTCGCCGCGCTGCTGCGGCTGCTGTTCATCGCAGGTCAGTGTGCGGGTTAAAATTATAAAAAGGGTTCTTATGGTAAGATCCCGGATGCTGGCAGCAAGCCGCTGGATAGCGATGCTTATACGCTATGCAAGGTAGCTCAGCTCTTGGGTCACCACTGATGTCAATCAGCCTCTTGGAAATATCTTTAAAAAAAGAGATAGCGTTGTTAATCTTTACAAAATTACCTACCTTAATTAAATTAAGGTGCAAAATTGTTTTGTGTTTGCAATAGTTTGCAATACTTGGCGGGTACAAGGTGTTACATAAATCCCATTATAACTGAAAGGTGTTAAGTAAACTCCCATAAGAAGCCCTCTATTAATTTCTTACATATGTAGCATTTAATTTAAATTTGGAGTACAATAATTACAATTTAAAATATCGAAAGCCATAACTACTCATATAATGGGTAACCTTTGTTTTTCGATGCATCAATATTGTAAAAAAAAATAAAAGCTGTACCAATCATCAAACAAACACCACATTACATTTTATGGTTATTTCATATCCAACGACCCGTGCAACTCTAAAAGTGTTATCTCCATTTCTTAGTGACCAAAGACATTAACGATACCGCCTGTCTCTTTAGGACTCTCCAGAAGCGTTATGGGATGATGGGACATTCTGGTACATCCTTATAGATAATCATTTCGCGTGCTTTATGGGGGTATTAAGAAGTGATGTCGTCTAACGTCACCCTACTTGTATCTTTTATTAAGTTTCTCAGTCTTGTATTTTTTCTGCTAATACGTTAGTTACTGTTCCTCGAAGCAATGCAATGCGGCTTGGACTTAGAATAGTCAACCACGGCTTGGGTCATGCAGCTCTATACATATATTTAATTTATCAAAGTTTTGAATTTGGGAATTGAATTTGTAAGTAAATTGTGTTTGTAAGGAATAGTGTAGAAATCAAACGACCGCAAGCCATATGATGCAGATTGCAAGCCGCAAACCGCATTACCCTAAAGTGTACTTTTAGAGAGATATATCTTTGATCCAGTTCCACACCATTCAATAAATTACAAAACAATTAGGTACACAGAAAGAAGTATTTAATTTAGGCGTTCTTTTTTGCCTGTATTCTTTTTTAACTGTGTTAGAAACAGAAGTAAATTTCGCACACGAAAATTCTTTGACCGACTAGTGGTTCATGTCGTTTTCAAAACTTGCAAAGAAATTGCTTCAATAAAAAAAAAATGTCTTGATAATATAACTTTTGGTGAGTGTAAGTAAATTCCTACTTGCTTATACATTGACTGCCTCGTTGGTCTAGTGGTCAGCACGCTGGGTACTATCCACGAGGTCCCGGGTGCGAATCCCGTTACATGCCGAATTATAAGCATGTGTATCCAAAATGGTTTAATGCTGATATTGTAAGTAACATACGTAAAAAATATTATCATTTGAAACGGTATAAGGCTGAAGGTAAAGAGTTCAACAAGGAACTATTTCAATACTATAGGTGGCATGTTAAAAACCTGATTGACAATGCATATAAGCAGCACTTACGTCTGACAGAAAAAAATATAATTAATGATCCAGCCAAATTCTGGGAGTATGTTAAAGATAGGAAGAATCACAGGCAGCGTACGAATGTTTATTCGTCCGGTGGTGTCGAAATAACAGGCCAACCTGCGGCCGACGCCTTTGCAGATTATTTTAGTTCGGTGTATCAGGAGGAAGTACCTGTACTGGACCATGTTGATGCGGTACGTGCCGCAGACAGCCAATATGACTCCACCTGTATCACCATCAATAGCGTCGACGATACTAAGCTGAAGGAAGCAGTGAGACGGCTGAAACCGAGATCGTCTGCTGGTCCTGATGGTATTCCTATTTTTTTGGCAAAGGACTGCATATCCGCTTTCGAGAGTCCGCTTCTGTATATCTATAACTTGTCACTGACTCACTCTAGGTATCCAGAAATCTGGAAAGTTTCCAGGGTCACTCCGGTTCCCAAGACTGCTGGTGAAAATGACGTTTCGTCTTTTAGACCGATTGCAGTGTTACCAGTCTTTGCCAAATTGTTTGAAACTGTCTTATGCCAGCAAATTAATAAGCAAACTCAGAACTTATTACATGATAGTCAACACGGTTTTCGGACTGCCCGTTCTACCACTACTAATCTAGTGGCTCATCTTGACTACACATATGGTGAGTTGGATGCTGGTAGGCAGGTCGATGCTGCTTACTTTGATTTAAAAAAAGCATTTAACCTGGTTGACAATGATATCTTGTTACGTAAATTGGCAGTGTTAGGCTCTGCCCCAAAACTTGTCAAGTTTTTTTCAAATTACCTACGTGATCGGCGTCAATTTGTTAGGGTGGGTGCATTTGAGTCTAATGACTACTACACGAGGTCTTGGGTAAGTCAGGAAAGTACGTTGGGGCCATTGCTTTTTCTTATTTTTATTAACGACTTACCGAATAGCGTGATCGCCTCCAAATGTCTGTTGTTCGCGGATGATCTCAAATTAAGCCTAGGTGTCGATGGCCCGTCTGACTGTGAGACATTGCAAAGAGACATCGATGCGGTTATGGATTGGAGTGTTTTAAATCGTCTTCCATTCAATAAAATTAATGTAAAATTATAACATTTACGCGTAAACGCTGTCCACTAAATGTAGAATATAATTTATCTGACACGCCCTTAGAAAGGGTTAGTGAAATTCGTGACTTAGGATTATTATTAGACACTAAACTTGACTTTCATAACCATGTTACTACTGTATGTAAAAAGGCTAGCAAAATGCTTGGCTTCGTCATTCGTACTTCTACTCAGTTCGACGGGTTGAGGGTCGCTTTGGCACTTTACAATGCATTATTCGCAGTAAGCTTCAATACGGTGCCATTGTATGGAATCCCTATGAGGAGAAATATGCTCTGATGATAGAGAAAATACAGCGCAGATTTGCACGATGGCTATATAAGCAGAAATACGGCTACTACCCTTATTTATATCCGTCTTTATTTGTTACCGGTATGGTGGGTTTAGACACTCTTAAACTCAGAAGGGCTATGCAGTTAATTATATACTACCTAGCAATCATTCGTAATAGGATAGATAGCCCTACGATTTTAGGCAGAGTGTGGTTATTGGCTCCTAGGCGTCTGGGCTGTGATGTGGAGGGGACGGTGGCCCCGCGGCGGCGGCTGCGCCTGCTGTGGTGGCCGCCGGCGCGCACGCGCCCACTACCCGCGCTGTGCGCCTTATTGGCGATATGCTCGCATATGACTACGAGATTGACTTATTTTTTGATAGCTTTGGACAACTATGTAACAAAGCCCTTCTATTTTTGACATCCATTTTTGAATTATTGTAATTTAACAGTTTAATCTTAGGTAGGTAATTTGACAATTGTTTAATTTATTTCATATAATCTTTTGACATTTGACATCACCTATTTGACATGTATTTTTAATTATTCATTGTGTTGTTATTGTCTACGTAATATGACAACTTACAATTTTTTGATGTTATCCATATTGTTTTTTTTTTGACATCAGCTAATCTATTGACATGTGTTTTTAATTTGACATGAATCTTGTGTATTAATAATATCATAACTAAAACTGTTATTTGTAAATTAGCATGCTAGCGTTTTGGGCAAACTGTAAGCCAGCATGCACACTATTATATAATAATAATATAATATAATTACCCGAATCCCGGGTCGGGCCGAGAATGTTGGGTTTTTCTGTCTTGAAAAAAACTCAGACACAGCTCTGGAGTCAGGAAGTTGGTGGTGTTAACACCCCTGTGCCTCGGAAAGCACGTTAAGCCGTTGGTCCTGCGCCTGATCTCTCTACGGTCATGTCGGACTGCCGTCTCACCGAATTATGAGAGTGAAGGAATAGAGAGTGCACCTGTGTATTGCGCACACACTTGTGCACTATAATATGTCCCGCGCAGTTGGCTAATCTCTGTTGAGATAGGCCGCCGTAGTTGAAATTCGGCTAGGAGGACATCTTCTTCATACATTGAATAAAATATATTTCCCAAAGTAAGCTTCACAAGAACTTATTCCGACATCTTCCATCCTAAACTTACTAGCCATAAATCTATTTAGTATCAATTTCCAAAGCAAAACCCAAGTAGTTAAATGGTGAACAATCAGAATGCAGACTGGGCGTGGTCGCAGACGCATAAATTTGGAACTACCTTCGTGGAATGCCGTTATTGCTTAGCGGGGACGTAACTTGCATTATTTTTATCGCTTTCAGCGGTGTCTGGTTTTTAAGTTATAGGTTGTTGTAGCGATCAATATTATACTTGACGGGCTGAAAAATTTTACTAAGTAAACCAATGTCTCGGTAACGCAATAGTCGGCAGTCCTGCTGCCTAGCTTGATGGCTTTCAAAATTGGCTTATGAAAGCTAATGGACGTGATTCCAATGTGCCCTGCCTAAGATTTAATTTAAGTTTAGGCTATATCTTTCTCTGCTAAACAAATGAAAAGAGACAGAAGACTAAAATAATTAAGAATGAACTGATATTTCTTACGTAACTATTTTTACAAGATTTAACGTGTTTTCGTCTCATCGAATGGCATCCCTACTAAATCGTCTATGGATTCTATAATTTTCATAGCAACTGACGACTATTATGTTTGACGTGTTGTCTATGAATATAGTCTGTATCTTTTCGTTTGTTTAGCAGAGAAAGAGAGCGACTGAACTTATTTTAAATTTAATCTTGAATAGGGCACATTAAATTAAAGACCAATACATATAGCTTTCCTGAAAAACTACCAATTAAAATTTGAAAGTAGTCGAGTTAGGCGGTAGTTCTTGTGGACATCAACCATCAACTAACCGATATCTAAGTTATCTTTCTTCCCTATAGGTCTTCTTTAGAATTAAAATGATTTGACAAAGAAATTGTATTTTAAGCCTTTTATTTCGCACTATCAAGCAAATTTGCAGAACTGTTATCGCAGCAATCGAGCGTGCAGTCTGAGCGAAGCGAGCGCGGAAGCAGACGTATTAATATATGAAACCATAGTACTGAAATGCCACGATGAGTGCCGTTGAGATCTGTTGAGTATTTGGTATTTGTTATTATTTTAATTTTTATAGAGTTGTGACTGCGATCTGAATTAAAAATTCCGTATCTGAGTTGAGTGAGGGTAATGTAAGGTAAATAACAGTCTGGGCTTTTTCTGACCATATCATATTGGCATTGACATATTGGCCTGAATATGAACTCTCCTTCTTGTTGTGAGGATGAGGTCTTTATTTCAAATATGTATATTTTTTAAGGCGGCCACCTTTATTTTACTATTTTTATCAAAAACAATAAGTACGCGTAAAAAGAAAAATATATTCTTAAATATTTTTATGGTTAACTCACACCTTGCTTGTTTATCTCACAGCAGCACTCAAAACTTTTATCACCCGACTCTAAATTACGTCCATTAAAGTACCTAAAGCATTAAAGTACGCCCTTAATAACGAGGTCAAGTGCTTGAAAGATAATAATAAAATTTCTCGAACAATTGTCGTCGTGCTATCTCAGTTAGACCGTTATAAATACCAAAGCATCTAATTTATGTAAACAGAACGTCCGCCAACCATCATATCTAGACCTCTCCATCTCAGCATTTGTTTAGCTCGTTTTGCATATCTTAAAGGAATTGTAAGATTGCGCGGGTCTCGCTAAAGTGGTGGTGGCGTAACTGCAAAGACATCAATTTACGGGGTCTTATACTGAAAACTCGCGATGAGTCGTTTGTTTTCCGCGGATTCCCTTATCCGCTGGTTTTCTGCGAATAATTATTTTATTACAGTTTTATCAAAATGCATCTGTTTGCTATTGAATAATTCATTTTTTTTTCGGCAAACAGAGGGCCAATCGAAATACTTTTTCAATTTTGGTATTTGTACTTAAGTTACAAATACCAAAATTGAAAAAGTATTTTGATTGGCCATAGAACAAGTCAAATACTTCAAATATCCCGGCAGCATAGTGACGGATGACTCCAGATGTACATCAGATATAAAAGCAAGAATAGCTATGGCAAAGAAAGCGTTTAATGCTAAGAGGCACCTGCTTAGAGCCCGAATATCAAGGCGAATTCGAAAAAGACTTGTAAAATTGAACATCTGGAGTATCGCCTTGTATGGCAGTGAGACGTGGACGATGACCCAACGCGACAGGAAGAGAATAGAGGCTTTTGAGATGTGGTGTTGGCGCAGGATGGAGGGGATTAGTTGGGTGGAAAAGAAGACCAATGAGAAGGTTTTGAAGATTGTGGGCGAGGAAAGACAAATACTGCAAACCATCGAGAATATGAGGGGAAAGATGCTGGGACACTTGGTACGACACGATGAACTAATAAGAGTAATTATAGAGGGAAAAGTAGAAGGGAAAAGGAAAAGAGGAAGACCAAGAAGGTCCTACATAGACCAAATCAAGGAAAAGTTAGGGGTCGTGTCGTACCAGGAAGTCAAGGAAATGACACTGAATAGAGAGGAATGGAGAAGACTCCGTCGACAAGAGCGTAGCTCTTAAATTATAGATAGATAGACTTAAGTTCCATAAATTAACAGTAAAGTACCTATTACGCATCTTATGCTCTCGTTGGCTAAATTATTATAAGATTGAAAATTGGTTAAGCACTGCAATGATATCGAATGAGCTGAATAAAAATAAAATACGTGATATATTATTGCACTTGAAAAAAACGACCACCAGAGGCGGGTCGTTTTTTTACAAGTGCAATAATATATTTAGATTGCATAATGAATGCTTATCACTTAAAAAACAATAATTATAAAATATGGGACCTATAGACTTCGGGATTCAGAAAGAATTTATTTCTATTAATATCGAAATTTTCGTCCTCATACTTTGCGATTGGAGATAAAATTTATTTATTTATTCATGGCTCACAAAAAAAGTTACAGTCAGTAATTTACAAAAAAAAGCAGCTTAATTAAACTAGACTATTACTCTAAATATGTGGGCACAGTGAGTTTTGTTCAATGGCTAATAAAAACTGTGATCGGATAACTTAGCGAGTAAAACAGCTGACCACACATATGCTTGATACGTTTAAAAAGATCAACAGTATACGAGTATTTAGAGCCATAGTACGTTTGGTTACAGTAATGTTTTATTCAATGAAGATTGTAGGGCGCATTGAATAAACATACAATACATAGGCCTGCGTAGCCAGACGCTGTCAACGCGATGTGGCGTGATGCCTAGATGTAATATTGAAATGAGGCCAGTCTAGGGACACGCCAAGATTTTGCCTCGAATCTTCGATAGAATTTCCGTTGTAAGGCTAAGCATACAATAGGTGTAAAATTGGTGGTAAAATCTAAATAAAAGGATAAGTGACTAAAATGTCTGACTGACATATCAACGCACAGCCTAAATTACTGGAATAGAAACTTGGAATTTTGCACCATTGCTCCTTCTACATGTAGGCAATCACGTGAGAATTTTGGTATATTCGCCCCTAAAAGGGGTTAAAATGGGGAGGAGGGTTAATTCGTATGAAGTTGAATCGATAAAACTGACATTTAGCTATTTGGTTAGAAATTTATGAATGACGTGTTTCAGGTTTTTTATAAATTCTACCTCTAAGGGGGTATAAATGGGGGGTGGAAGTTTGAAGGCTAGTAAGTTCATACAGTTGTAAGTACAGCGATGCTATTGTTTGTTTATTTATTTATCTTTATTAGGTAAACAAACAGCTGTTAATCTTACATCTAGTTTACTGATAATGTTTAGTGCTGAAGCCTAGCAAGTTTCAAACAAGTGGTTTATTCATAATGTTGTTTCTACATAATGTCCTCCTAGCCGAATTTCGACTACAGTGGCCAATCTCAACAGAGATTAGCTGACTGCGCGGGAGATATTATAGTGCACAAGTGTGTGCGCAATACACAGGTGCACTCTCTGTTCTTTCACTCTCATAATTCGGTGAGACGGCAGTCCGACATGACCGTAGAGAGATCAGGCGCAGGACCAACGGCTTAACGTGCTTTCTGAGGCACGGGGGTGTTAACACCACCAACTTCCTGACTCCGGAGCCTGAGTTATTTCAAGACATATGTTATGACGATATGTTCCTGCATATCGTGATGTCGAAGCTCTATAATGACGGTGTAAGAGACCCCAAAATTTTACCTCGCACCTACGGCCTACCTAATGTGGCCTTGAACCGGCGTTGAATGAAACTATTTCAGTACCGTGCCTTAGCTTTCAAGGTTTTACACAACTTCATAATTATACCCTGTGCGCTCAAGTTCTAAGTTTATGGGCTATTCCCACAGTGAGTTCTCACCGCAGGTACAAGTATATACAGTGCGGATTTGTGTTTCCAGTTAATTTGATGTCCCTGTAAACGGCTGGATTATGCATGAGGACGTTACCCGTTACGGTACTTCGGCAGACACGGCTGTAAATATCGGCGGTTTGAACATTACCCTAACTTCTGGTTTGGGTGGAACATGCTGCGGTAGGAATAAAATTGATTTAGACATGGAGCAGCTTTTTGAGATTTGGCGTGATAGTTTAGTAAAGTTTTCTGTCGTTCCGGGATCTAAAGACACTTTTTAAATATTATTTGATATGATTTACTCGTAATATACAAATACGAGTAGCAATAGACACATAACATTTGTAAGAAGTTCAACTTATTTAAAAATCATCAAACTTATATAAGTATAAATAAGAAACCTAAATTCGCACACAGGTAGGATTTGAACCTACGACCTTCGGCTAACCGGGCCAACGTTCTTACCAACTGAGCTACTGTGCAGTTCATCCAACCGTGTGAAATTCTTGGTCTCTTTTTGTCTTAAGTCATTGCGTGACGGCAGCGACATCTACCCGAGCTGTATTGCAACAGCAGTGGGCCAAGTAGTTTACAGAATAAATTTAACTTGAATGATGACTTGAATCATCAAACTCTTAAGAGGGCGATTGAAAGTAAATTAATTTGTAAGTTTATTTATTCTTAAGACGTTGACCGTTAAACGATTGGACGAGTAAAATAACCCAATACTTAGCAAACCAAGCCTTACTAAAAAAAACATTCTACTACCTATAAGACAAGTGCCTGCTTATTGCAAAATCTGAACTACGAGTATTCACCAAAAAGGCTCAAAGTACGAATGTAGCAGCCTCAAAAAAAGCTTTACAGAGTTTACCATTTCCCATTTTGATTCCCATCTTTAAACACTAACTTTCTAACTTTCCTGTTAAAAAAAATATCTTTTGCCCATTTTGTTTTTCGGCTGCATAGATTATGTGTTTGCAACTTTTATTTCTTTCACTGAAAAATAATTTTATTGATATTACTTATATATACATAAGTTTCAAGTTAGTTCAATAGAAAAAAATCGAAAGCCGTCTCGGATGCATTAAAATCACGTTTCATTATGACTTGTAAAAAATGAGTCTCGAGAAGATTTATTTCATGTCCCTTAAAAACCTTGTATTATTAATCTCTCACATGAAATATGTTCTAAATTAGAATGCTTTCCGCCTCGTTTCGTTGATGGGCTAATGACGTCACACATCTGCCTGAAACGACGGGATGAAATAATCTAATTTTCGTTCCGTCTCGAAAGAATAATATAAAATGTCTGGATTGTAATGATAACTATGTTTTTTATAAAACACGCGCTACACAAAAACAATAATAGAGAGGTACCAAGCCGCCTTACGCCTAACGTCGACTCACTGGGCATGACAAGCACATACAAATTCGTCGAGTAACTAAAGCACTTATTAAACTATCCTATTTGTATAGCATCCTACTTAGGATACTTGGGAAATAACGTTTCTAGTTAGGGAGCTCGCGTCCTAACTAGGAAGGTGTAGTTTCCGTCCCTGTCCTGTCATTAATGCCAGCATGTCAGCGCGAGCGAGAGCAACGGCTAGACGCGGACACGGAAACGACTGACAATGCGTTATCAGAGCAGATGATGTAATAAGCTTTTAACATCCTCTGTAGCTCAGTAGGTTCAAGTCCCACCAGAAGACGGTACGTGAATTTTTGTGTGCGAATTATGCAATTTCGAGTCCTGTGTTTGTTGGTATATCAGCTGATGTCTCTTGATTAACACTCATTTTGCACATTCATTTGTGTATAAATAAATATATAATGAAGTTTATTTATTTATTAATGTAGTAGTAGTTGAACAAAAAACAAATGTAAATTGCATAAGTTCACGAAAATAACCGCTGTAGATAAAAAACTGAAGATACACATTGTGTAGTATTCAATGAGATTTATCATATGTAGGTATACAGTAAACAAAATTATGGTAAAATTACAAACATCGAAACATAAAAAGATATTATATAAGAGTTCATCTTGTCAAACTATTTGTGTTGGTGAAAGTGTGTGTGTATAGTGCGAGTATTGCCTCAATTTTGCACCTGTGGTATTTGCAACAGATTAATTAGTTAGAACAGTAATTACCAATTAATTAGGAAACTTCTAACAGTCCGTCGGTAGCTCCTACGGCAACATTTGGCAGGTGTCGTAAGCGTGCGATCTCGCAACGCAATTACCAACATCCGTCAGTCACAGTTATGAAAACCCTCATATTTTGCACTTAGATTTTTGGGGGATCGCTTTTCATCTTTCAGTCTTTGCTTATTACTTTTTTATTACTACATGGCTATCAATTTAAAATGTGCACTTAGACGACTACTATGGTGCGAGTATGTTGCGTTATATCTCTAATTACTTAATTTTCGGATTTTAAAATCATCAGATGACAGAGTCAAAGAATTGCAATGAACCGTTTCTTTGTATTGTTCCCTAGATATTAATTTTAAAAAAACGACACCTGATTTAAAAGTAACCTTATGTATAAGTAACTTGTCAAAATTTGTCCTTTAGCAAAGTCCAATCTGCATTATAAAATTTATCAGTAATTGTGTAGCGGTTTTGCCGATTGTGAGCTAATTCCAACCCTCTTCTTCTCCCTCTCTCTTCTTTCTTCCAAAATCTTAACAGCTGTCAATAACCTTCTTATCTTCCCCAGGCGGCGCGAACCTAGCGAATCCATACAGCGACGACCGCTTCGACCTTAACCAAGTATGGGTGGACATCCCACCAGGGCTGGTCGCGCTGGGCGGCGACGTGCGAGTGCGCGTGCTCGGCGCCCCCCCTCCCACCGCCCTGCGCGTGCGTCTCGCGCGCGACGACGGCGACGATCGCCTCCAACTAGCCGCCATGCCTTTAGCCCTCGACTCCGAAAACCGCATGACTCTGCCCTGCGGATACTTCTCTAGAGGCGGCGTCTATTACCTAGAGCTCGTCACTGATAATTACATAGAATACAACACGACGAACAGAGTCAAGAGAGACAGCGGGATCATACTTGAGAGCGGAGATAGCATAATCAAATCGTGGAAGTTTGACGTCCTCTGGCCGAGCGCGAGGCTGGCGGTGACGCCGGAGCAGATCCAGACGTACCCTGAGCGGCAGGTGACAGCCCTGGTGGAGTTTCCGAAGGCAGTGTGCACTCCTGTAGAAGCTGGGGCGGACTTCTGGCTGGAGCTGCTGTACTGCGGCCACTCAAGTGGTGGCGCAGTGCTGTGTGACGGGAAGAATACCAGCTCGCACGCGCATGTGCTCTACTCGGAACAGGTGAGTTTTTACTATCCGTGGATATAGTCATTATCATCCAAATATCAATCTCTGGTCCTGGTAAACTGCGGGTTCAAAAACCACAGAATAGTTTAACGTATTGATTCTAATATAAAAATTAACAATGTTAATATTCAACCAAGTTATATGTACTCGTAGTTGAAGAAAAACTTTACTTAAAGTTAACTTTACTTAAAGTTGAGAACGTCTCCGGTTTGGTTGTTTCCGGATGATATATCCACTTTTGATGAGTGTCTTAGATCTGTCGTTTCGGGTATAATTAATGTCTCTCTAAATGATGTTCAGTGGAGCCAAGCTGCGTTGCCGATTCGTTATGGGGGTTTGGGTGTGCGTCGCGTTGGTGACCTTGGGCTTCCTGCCTTCTTGTCGTCGGGGCATGCAGTAGCTGACCTGGTCACTAAAATACTCTCAAAGGAGATGAGCCAAGTTGTTGTGCCTTTTCTCTCGGACGCCTTCGATGCTTTTTCGGCCTTGCATCCAGGGGTCGGTATGCTTGATTGTCCTTGGGTGCAGCGTTCTTGGGATGATATTGGAGCGAAATGTGTCACAGGTCATCTTCTGGCAGGTGCTACAGGAGCAGACTTGGCAAGGCTGCGAGCGGTTTCACGGCCGGAATCAGGGGCGTGGTTGCAGGCTCTGCCTTCACCTCATTTCGGCACTTAATTAGATGATGACTCTTTGCGGGTGGCTGTTGCCTTTCGCTTGGGCTGCAATATATGCGAACCCATCTATGCATATGCGGCTCTCGGGTGGAGGCTGATGGGCACCATGCATTGAGTTGCCGACGATGTGAGGGTAGATTTCCTCGTCATCACGCTTTCAATGACATCATACTGTGTTGTGTTGTTGTACATATTGTGTTGATTTATTAATGTATTTAAAAAAAAAATGTCAAAAAAAAAAATTTAAGTTAATTATTCATTTACCTTTTATTGCCGTTGCCTTTCGCTTGGGCTGCAATATATGCGAACCCATCTATGCATATGCGGCTCTCGGGTGGAGGCTGATGGGCACCATGCATTGAGTTGCCGACGATGTGAGGGTAGATTTCCTCGTCATCACGCTCTCAATGACATCATACGGAGAGCACTGGCGTCTGCAAATATCCCTTGTGTACTTGAACCACCTGGCCTTAGTCGTACAGATGGCCTAACTTTGGTACCTTGGGAAAAGGGTAGATGTCTTTTGTGGGACGCGACGTGTGTTAGCACATTTGCGGCCTGCCATTTGGGACGGACCACATTGGCGCCTGGGGCGGCAGCCGAGACAGCAGCGCTTAAAAAACACTCAAAGTACAGTGCCTTAGAGACCAACTACCATTTTGTCCCCTTTGCTGTCGAGACGGCAGGCTGTTGGGGGTCTGAAGCAAAGAGTTTTGTTGCGGAGGTAGGCCGTCGTTTGAGGGTGAAAACCAATGATCCTCGCTCAGGGTCATACCTAATTCAGAAAATAGCTTTGGCCATTCAGCGGGGTAACGCAGTGAGTGTCATGGGCACTTTCCCTCTAGGGTTGACATTGTGTTGATTTATTAATGTATTTAAAAAAAAAATGTCGAAAAAAAAATTTAAGTTAATTATTCATTTACCTTTTATTTCGTTAGAACTTTTAAAGCCAATCTTTGAACGGAAACAAAGTCGCGAACTATAGTGACTTGAAATTAAAACTTGGTAATTAAATTAACTCCAAAAGAACAACTTTTATTTTCAATCTCCAAAAAAGATGAAGTTTAACACAGAAAGAAACACAGAAATAGGGTTAAAACTTTTCACTCATAATTAGCATTTCATATTCGGGTTATATTTTCTTGTAAATATTTATTTTTCTACTCGTAACGTTAGCGGAATGTTAGTTTTATTTTACCAACCATTTTCCTTTCGGTCATATTTTCACCAAGCAGTTTATTAAATTGGCTCAGTTTCAAAGTAAATGGATTAATGTGGGAAAGAGATTCAGGTGGTGCGGTATTCAAACAAGAAAGTAATGGTACATTTCCGAATATTAATTTACATAATTTTTGGCAAAGTGTTTGCTATGGATCAAATCACATCAATTTCTTATAAACTTTTTGTCTTCGCATTAAAACTTACCTTATCCTGAACGTAGAGATATTGTAATAAAACTATTTACTACCTTATTCAATCAATTTGTAATATTAATAAAAAAAAATATTCGTATTACAATGATCCACTTTTTTAGTAAAGTACATGCTTATTATATATGGTTAGTAGGTAGGTAATTCACATCGTATTATATGCTCAAACACCTACTTACAATTAGTCACACTCATCGTCACATATGTACATACCAACATTGACGTCATACATTTATGATAGTCCATTGTGTGATTAGGATACGTGACATTATTGTATCATCATAATGATAGATAGATAGTACTCGTTAGCATAGCTAGCAGTAATTATCAACTATTTAAGTCGACTACCCACAATTGAACATTGTCATTTCATTGGACCACAAATGTGGTATACTGCGCCATAACTATCGGATCAACTAAGCGAGAGTCTAGTACATCAACAGTACAGAAGGCTTACATAAATATGCATCCTCTAGGCAGTTTGAAATTACCTTTCTCCATATAAAATATTGCCAACGCTGAACACATCAGTAAATAACAGAATTCTTAGTACTAGTCCTGCGTCGTCTGCATCGATTTAGAATAGTATGATCACTAACTACACATCTTAGGTGACTAACTGTTCCTAAATTAGGATCACTACAAATAAGATAGTGTAAAAAAGTGCTTTACAGATTACTAACTGCTTTAAAAATGTGGGCTAATGTCAAGAAGAAGATAAGTGTGACGGTTGTCTAACCACGACTAAATTCACAGAGAGCTATTATTTAACTGATATCAACTACTTCATCTCAGATGCACGGGTTCCCTGGCCGGCGCACCATGACGCTGCGCTGCGAGCTCTTCGGCCAAGCAGGAGACTACGCGCTGACGCTCCGCCCAGCCGCAGCCGCTGGCCCGCAGGACTTCGCCGCTGCCTTTATCAAGGTACGTTCCAACATTTTTTTACTCACCTAGAAGGTTCAGGCACCCACTCACTGACATAACACAGCAAGCTGCTTGGCGCCGATCTCCGGTGAGAGGGTTATAGCTACCCGGCGGCACCTAACGTAGCTCGTACTACTTATGAAGGTGCACTTACAAATGCAACTCAATTCCTGTCCGCACTCGCAATCTATGACGTCGCGCCATATCAAGCAATTTAGGGCGATGGCAACATCTAACAACCTGCTGCTGAGATACACATTACCATGCAATAAAAACATTGAATGAAAATTTGAAATTGGATTGACAACGAAACAATTGGATTGAAGTGGCAACTAAGGAAAGGAAAGGAACATAGTAAGGAGAGTTCTACAGTCGGGTCAGCGGGTCGTTGTGATGACGACATGCCAGAGTTAGATAGGCATGCCGCATGCGTTAGCAAAGGCTTATTCGGGATGCTGAAAGATAGCTTCGTACTATGACGTTAAAATGGTTGTATCTACTAGAATAATAACACGATCCGTATAACATCTGCTCTCACAAGTAGCGTATATGAAGGCGGAAACCCCTCATAAAATATGAGCACAAGAGGGCCTGATGGCAATGAATCTCAATGGCGGATACCTTCACGTTTTTATGAATTAGACACAATACTTATATATCGGGTCGTAACTAAGTCAAGGGTTGGTACGCTAGACAAATAAAGATTTAAAGGCGTATTTACTCAAAAAGTCGATGAACATTGTACATTGTTGTAAAGTACATTGCACTTTGAGGTGCCTGTTGCGCAGTGGCGGCAGCGCTTTGGTAGTGATACCAAAAGTTAAGCAACCAACGGCGTGGTCGTGATTGGATGGGTGACCATTCCGACCATTTAAGTGACGTCCATGACAAGCATCTCCGTGCTTTGGAAGGCACGTTAAGCAGTTGGTCCGGCTAATATCTGTTGGTATTAGTCGTTAAGCCTAGTCAGAGGCCTTAGGGCCGCTTGATAACATCTGATAGTAAGGTTTGTCACTTGCCTTACATACACTCCTCCACCAATCCGCACTGAGTCCGCGTGGTGGAGTATAGCTCGTTCCTGCTCATAGTTGAGGTGAGGCCTTTTCCCAGCAGTGGGATCTATATAGGCTGACTTTACTTTTTTTTACATTGTGTTAACGCCGAGCAGCCTGTGCGCCGCGCGTCGCCCCTCCCTTGCCTCGACCCCCGCGGGCCGGCCTGTGCCCCACACATTCGACTGCGCCTCCGACCGTGCGCCCACGTCACGCGTCCCTCAATACAATTTGTACATAATATATTTTACGTACGAGTAAATCCACTTCCAAGAAGATTGCAGTTTTTTACTTATTCACCATCGCCACTAACATAATTTACTGTCACTTCAAAAAAGCTTCGTCTATCAGCATGTAACATTTTAAGTAAATAAATATGATAAAGGATCAAATAAAATAAGTTACCTTATCTAACTGTTAGTCATAGTTAAAACCTACCAGGAACTTATTCAGAAGTGATAAATTCAGCACTCGAATGGGTGCGTCGCGCATCAGCTTGCTCTACTACTTATTCCAAACTTCATAAAATATGTTGTATAGCTATTATCACGTAATTAAATTAAATTAATTTTGTAAAAACTTGCAAACAAACTGCTTGAGTTAGAAAATATATATTACGTAGTTGCAAGTACAACAATACTAAATAAATAAATAAATTGTTTCAACAAACACACCGATTACCTAGCCCCAAACTAAGCCTGAGCTTGTGCTAAGGTGACTAGGATAACGCATAGAAATACTTAAATACATATAAACATCCATGACTTAGGTACAAATGCTCGTGCTCATCACACAAACATTTGCCCCTTGCGAGATTCGAACTCGCAACCGCCTGGTTTAGAAGTCCGGTGCGCGAACGACTACACCAAAACGGTCGTCAACTACTCAATACTCTTTTCGCATTCATAATTAGAGCATCGCCCTAATTCCAAAGTTAATGTACTTATTCTCATTCTACAACGAACCTAGTACTTTGTAATCGTTACATTTTACAGCTTACATTATTTGCAAACTCCTTGAAAGCAATCTACATAAAACTTTACGTGCAATGAATGGTCTCTCGCATTTCCAATTCTTCTTATTGTTATTTTTCTCTGGAAAATTATTATTTCTTCTGTGGAGAATATTGCCCATAAAAATATTAGTGTCCATTATAACAGTCTTGAAGACTCTTTACGATGTTTTAAAATCATTTGGATGATGTAATTTGAGTTTTATGGAAAACCTCTTAGGAAGTTTGCGCATTCAAGAAAAGAAAATTCTACGTAACTGTTACCTAAACAACTTATTATCAATAAAAAACGCAACCTTTTTTTTGTTTTTTTTTTAAATGAATAGGCAGACATTTGACCGCAATCTCACCTGCTGGTAAGTGGATGTCTAAAATCCAAATCTTATAATTTCGTTTTTTATATACTATACATATTTTTATTCACTGTCCACAGCATATTTTTCATGTGACCCAATACCCTTTCTTTATTTTCAATACTAAACGTATAAATAAAACCCAGACGTTAAATGAAATATGGCACCAAAGAGGTTGAACGGTTGGAAAAATATCGTAGTTGGTGTTAGTTATTAGAGAGTGGTTGGGATTCTGAGAAATCTTCGCTCGTACCGCCCATAACTTACTTAGTTTGGCCGCTTTTTGCTTTTAAACAACGTATTCTTTGCGTTTTTATTAAATTTGAAGAATTTGAGAGCATCATTTTTGGATTTATTGGTAATTTTATTTAATGTACTTTACAAAAAAAAAACACTTGCAAAAACACAATAGTGATTTTAACATGCCTGAAACTATAATTTATCGAATTTTCTTGTGTGACGTGAAGTCCGACTTTATGAGCCATTAAGGCGTCTGACATGGCTCTAAAGGATGCGCTATTAGCCAACAATCTGATTGATTGAATGCTATCTCAAACAAGCACATGCCCAAATTTTTACTCATATCGAACCCAAAACGTTTCATGGAATTATAATCTCTAACCATAAGGCTAAGAAAGACTCTTGAATAAGATTAGTTACCACCTTGGAAGTTTATTTCTTGATCAATGTTGCGAACGTGTGAAAATAAATTACATTATAATTAAAAAGATTGTTGTAAGTACAAAGTACGAGCTTAAGGGCATGTTACAGGTTTAATGATAACATAATAATGAACCTATGTAGATTTACAAATCGTAATAAAGCTTATTTTTTCTTTAATGGCCGCAAGGCCATAAGTTAATAAAACCTCTACCTACACGTAAAAGGAAAGGTTGTAAGGTCATACTCGTATAACCAAAGAGATTGCAACTATGTATTTGCTTCTTTTCTACGAGTATATCAACGCTGAATTACTGGCCAATAATAAAGTCGCCGCTGTAAAAAAATATTTAAAAAAATAGTAGATCGCCTTTTGTTTTACTTGTAAAATGTTTTCTCGCGTTGACGCTAATCTAAAATGTTTAAACCGTTTGTTTTAAATGTTATTAATTGATACTATTCTCGAATTGTACCAGCAGTAGATACGTCAAAAAATTGATTTTAGTTTGGAGGACAGTACATCAAGCGTAACACCACATAATCTTTTTCAGATGAAATAGCGACTTTGCAACGAAATAGTCTCAATTGCTGACGAGTGTATAACGACCATTCTTGGCAGCAATATATCTGTCTGTCTTTTCATCATATCTGCGTACTCTGGACGCTATCATAACTTTCTTTTTTTCATAACTCACCTTTTTTTCAGGCGGATTGGTCGGAGCAGTTCGTTCTGAACGTCCACGGAGGATCAGTGCTGCCTTGCACGGACGGCCAGAGGGTGCTGTTCCAGTACCCGGAGTGCGTGTTAGAGGGAGCCGACAGGATCCGAGTCTTCGGGAGGGAGGGGGAGAGGCTGAGATACGTCGCGGAGCAGAGAGTAAAGAGGTAAGAAATGATTAGTAATTTTTCAATAAATAACCAGACTCTTAGCCGCAATATTTTTATTATTTATTTTTTAAAATTACAATTCTTTTGTTTTATTTCTTTAGAATTGTGTCCGTAATATAGCTATCACTTTCAACAAATTCCTAATTTGAAAATGACAGTTACCTACTAAGTAATTTGTAAGTGACTTACTGGATTATCTAAATTCAATTCCCTAATCTGGTTAATTTTGTAAACGGAATATTCTGTGTTTGTAGCAATACCTAATTGTGTTTCAATTTAAATGATTTTACGTATTGATTCTGCAATACTAGTACTTGTACTTACTCTGAGAACACCAGATTGCAGCCAATCACTCTGATCGAATCCCACCACTAATTTGCTTTGGCTGTTGATTTCAACCGGAAATATCTGCAGGCCATATTACCACCTAATTGGCATAAACGGTGTAGTAAAGTCTACAACAAAAACTGTAATTTATAGGACTCAAAATGATGTCAAGTCCTTTTGATGTAGTATAACGTATTAATTAATTTCTTTATGGTACTGACTACTATATGGGGAAAACTCGATCCTTATAAAAAGTAACGCAATAAACTCGGGCATTTTTAATTTTAACTTTCCAAGAATATTCGAGAATCGTTGTCAATTTTAATACCAAGTATTCTTTACTACATGGCATACTATGAAGTTATATTTTCAATTTGATATATGTCAAGTTGTGACTCGAGTAAAAGTTTGCATTATTTTATGAGTTGTAGTGTACTTTATTTATTAGCTCATTGTTTATTTTTGATTTTATTTACTGTAGGGACACAAACGGTAATGTACAAAAGTGGTTTACAGGCAGAATATTCTATAGGTACTATAGTACTACACACCAACAACATGTTCCACAGATGTGTAAGAAGCGTAAGGCTACTGCCACAGTTACAAAATTAGTTCATCAGTAAGTGTATCATCATTCGCTTGCCCTGTTCCCATTATATTTGGGGTCGGCGCAGTATGTTAATTAATTAAAATATTTTAATAAATAAACAGTAATTAAATAATTAGTAAGTGTAATAGAACAATAATAGGAATAATAAATTATTCAATTGAATTACATCCTACCCTAACACAATAATGTCAAGTTGTGACTAGGTTGAAAGTTTGCATTATTTTATGAGTTGTAGTGTACTCTATTTATTAGCTCATTGTTTATATAGTTAACAGTCCATGGATACGGTTACAACCATTACTATAATGAGTGTTGGTTCTGTACATTACAATTGCAGATTTAATAAAACGTTTGAACGAATTTATTGTTAACTTTATATCGATTAATTTGTGTGGGTTATTAAGTGGATTGCGTGTCAAATTAAAATGACATTACACTTACATAAATCTACGTACGTATAATATTAAATGAATGTTATACCCATTAGGATCAAGTAACATGCTTCATTTTTCAAATTACCAAACCGTAAGTAACTCATTCATACAGGACTAGCCCTAATATATAAAAAATTGGTTTTTCACTTAAAATGACAATTGTAGATAGATAGATAGATACTCTTTATTGCAACCAGAAACACATTACACAAGCATACAATTAAGATAAAAAAAATAGAAACAAAATTGTAAATATTATTTCTTGAAGTTCCAATAATATCAATTATGTATTCTGTAATTCTATGTGATTAGATTTCTCAGACATAATAGTTAAATTATGTCTTTTATCGTTACCTTGGGTAGTGTGCCTCCCAGACTAATATTTGCTAGTAAATTAGCGAATGAATTCATTAATATTGGCCTGTTTCTGAATTCTAATCTTATCATGTCGAACACGTCTGTCTTAAGCAGTAACAATAGGCATATAAATAATCATTAATAATTATTAATGTCCAGCTAACAAGACATAATATTAATCTTTCGGTCATGCCCTTAGCCTGGAGTTCACCAACACATGTTTAATTTTTAATCAGCCTATTTAGCACTATTTTACATATTTTGTATGGAAATTCTGTCATATTAACCATCAGTCGATATTCATCAGCTGTTTTGTCAAAGTTGGTGAACTCGGGTCTTAGACTGACTTTAAAATTCTAGCTCTGCTTTAGAAAAATAGGATTGGCAGTTTAGCTTACTTTTTTTCAACTTATTTTTAATGTGATTATGTCCTGTTCTAACCAGGTTAACTCGATCATTAAACAATATTAAGCAGACGTCGTCGGACCGAAAAGCGCGTACACTTTCACGTCAACAAAAAAGTCCTTCATCTGCTGAGGGTTTAAAAACATTATATTGTCCACAGAGGCCAGCACACAGCGTCGTTCGACTGTCGGCTGTTTACGGAGCGATACCCGGAGTACTGCTTCGTGTACGTGTCTCAAGCTGTGACCGGTGCAGTCACGGACGTCCGGATGGACTGCCTACCCACCTCGCCTTTATCAGGTAAAGCTACTTTTGCAACATACTAAAAAAAGCGAACTTGTTAGTAATAACCATATGAGTGATAGTCTGAAATGAAATGGGGCTTGCTAAAAAATTAGATAAGACCTCTTATTTATTTCTCCAGTTTCACACTGATTTTCTGACTAAGGTCTTGAATTCGATTGAAACGGAGGACGAATCCGATCGAAGCATATAATATTTATTATAATCTTGTTGCAATTCAGTTTGCTGATCAAATCAAAGAAAACCACGAAAATAAGTAAATACTTTTACTTACTTTTCTACTTAGGGGTCGTCTAGTTCGGTCATATTTAACACTCATTCCCGTTAAGCCTTACAACTCTTTGATTTCTCGTCCTACAAGACAACGATTCCCTGCAAAAGGTCTATAAGATGTCTTTAGGAATAACCATTGATTAAATCAATGGGAATAACTTATGTTATTCCATGATCATAGCGCTTGCAACAGCGCCGAAATATCGGAAACTCGAAAGTTAAAAGGTACATGGTAGCAATCCCATAAATAACTATTCTAATGATACTAACCATAAAAGTTTAAAACAGTATATAAGATGTCTGTTCCTATCGTTAGAATGACGTGTCGGACTGTCGGTACAGAAAAACTACTTTACATGTAACTATCGAAACGTCCTAGATTACTATAGTCCTACAAGTTCATGAGCTTCTCATTAACATTTATAATGCGCACAGCTAAGTTGTGGAACTCTCTACACGCTTCAATGTTTCCAACGGATTACAACCCTTCAGAACAGGGTTCTTCTGGGTGAGCTCGCTCCACCATCGACTCTGTCTGCGCCACGTCTGGCTTAGTCTAGAGTCAAGAGCAAACCCATTTCGAATAAAAAAGATAAAAAGAATGGGCAACCGAGCGCCAGTCGTGGGGAGTGTATGTACGCTAGATGGGACGGGTGGTGTTGCGGGGAAGGAGATTTCCTATGACAGTCGTGTGTAATTAGCACTTCTTCGCCCCTCGCATCTATGGCGCGTCAAGTTTGAGCGCGACCCTCATCGCACCCGACGAGACGTGCGAGGAAGCGCCAATCACAGGTGATTGTCAAAGGAAATCCTCTTCCCCGTAATATCACCCGTCACCCGCTGCGGCTGACGTCTAGCTCAGCTCAGAGGGCTTACTGCGAGTTTTTTCACGCAGTCACCCTCGTCCATCGTCCATGTGATGAATTTTTTTATGGCAACCGATCAGCGCCCCTAGCGGCACGTTAACGAAACCTGCTTTTATTCTATAGAAATTTCCGACACTGGGTCGATCGTGAGCGCGTGTTGTGTCAAATGACAGTTCGCACTAAAGCACTTATTTAACGATCCTATTTGTTTAGTATTCTTCTTAGGATATAAATATAATAATATGTAATCGCTGCACACTACTTAGGTTCCTACCTTCCTAAGTAGGATCCTAGGTAGGATCCGATTGCTTCCTTCTTACTAGAAATGGGACTCGAATCACATTTGATAAATCGGAATAATCGAATCGAAATTAAATCGAACAGTACTAACTCGGTTCATATGAGTGTTTAAATATTATTGGAATCTTCCCTTGATTCGAATTTGTCATGTTGATTCGAATCTGCGATTGTAATTTTTTTTACTTGTTAATTCGATAGCTTCATAGTAGCAATTTTGTTTGTCTTTTATTTATTTTTGCATAGTTGCATTCCTTAACTTCGATAATCGATATAAAAGCATATTATTACCCATTTAAATCATTCTAATCAAGGGTTAATAATTCGAATCATGATTTGAATATTCATTTTCAAGTCCCATCACTACTCCCTACTTTCCTAGTAAACGCCTAAGTGAGACGCTACCTTCATAGTTTGGACGCTACCTTCTTAATTAGGATCCTAGTTAGGAAGCTACAAATAGGATAGTATAATAAGTGTCTAAGCCCTCTGGCGACTGCAAGAAGATTTCGTAAGAACTTGCCGGACTATAACTGTTTGGCGGTTCCTCAGAGGGAGGCGCGGGCGGCTGGAGCGAGTGGTCGGCATGGTCGCCGTGCCCCGCGCCGACGCACTGCTCGACGCGCACGCGCAGCCGCCACCGCTTCTGCGACTCGCCGCCGCCGGCCTACGGCGCCAAGCAGTGTGACGTGAGTTTCAAACAAATAATCTTACCCACTGATTTACTCAAATTGATTTACTCAAATTGTGTAATCTGCACAATTTTGCATTCAAATATTACATTTGACATATTAAAGAACGAAGCATTAAATTTGAATCGCCGCTCAGTACGAGATGACCCATCTACCTCTTTTTAAATGCACTATCAGTGATCTTACCTACAAACAATTTGGTATGCCTAAATTAAATTTTAAGGTGTATGTTTTATATTTTTTTCTTGAAGTAAAGACTTAATTAAGAAAGTAATTTCAGTATTTTGACTTTTTATTAAGTACTTACCTAGTTCTTTTGTAATTAATTATTGAAAATTGAAATCTGTGAGGTCTGACCATGCCTATGACGACTTTTTCGCATATTTACAGGATTGTCTTCGGAAGCAAACTTTTTATTTATTGGAAACTCTCACACATGCAACTAGTATCGTCATATGTCGGTTACCGGTGCGTTTAGAAGGCAAAGGAGGATAAATTTTACTCCGTATTTTAGGTGGTATAAGTAACTGTATAGTGAATATTGGCATAAAATCTCTAAATGGTTTTGAAATTACCATAGGTTGTTTTTTACTTTACATACCGAATTAGGCCTACTTGCGCACGTCCACGATTGCTAATCCGGACTTGTTCAAGGCCTAATAACTGATAATAGTATCAGAATTAAAAGCCCACTTGCGCAAATCTGGATTAGCTTATCTGGAAAGTCCACATTTGTGCAAGTCCGGATTAGCTAATTCGGACTAGCGCAAGGCCTATGATCTGATGATATGATATCGATCTATGATAATTTAGAGTGGCGCAAGTGGGCCTTACTGTGTTCACGCATGTCACTAAAACTGACAATAAAGCTCAAGATAAGTCCGCTACGTTACTGTTCACCGAAAAAATATCAGCAAAAGTGGACAACCTACTCATACATTAAAATAAACAAAGAACAGTTTAGTCACATGCAAAATATAAATATTGTTGTGTATTCAAAACTATATTAATGTAAATAGTAAAAAAGTGCAAAGCTTGCAGAATTAGTCATTAGGTATTCTAATAAATAATAACTATTAATAACGGTTATATTGGCATACTTTTGAGAATTGTTAATGAAAAATATTGTTACAAATGTAATTGATTCCACGACTTCTTTAAAGTTTAAGCTGTCCAATGTCCACTCAAGGGCCCTAAGTAAGCATTGTTCTTGACGACAATAAGTGGCCGTCCCCAAAATTCATTTATTTCTTTAAGGAACAAAATTCACAGAGTTTATGTCTGTCCGAAATAAAAAAAACATAAGCTATGGTTTGCATGCGTTGCTTGTAATGATTCTTATTAATTACGATTCACTTCAGAAAAGCCTAAATTGCAAAGGTCACACAATTTATTCCTTAAGATTTCATAGTGGAGTATGGCTAGTCGGTGTTTTAGTTGGTACACTTTTTGTGTTTTACCTACTACTCCGCACATCCACAGCATAATTGTTTCATTTATTTGCGGAACATAAACATAAATAAACAGATACTTCCTAGCAATACCACAACACCTCAATGTATTTAATAAACCTATGCATAAACAGGTTACTATAAGGGAACAAAATGCAGGTTGTCAAGTACAAAATAGTAGTAAGTAGATGAAATAGTAGTCGTACGGGGGTAATAACGATTTTGTTTAATTTTACTTGCCTCGGTGTTACACCTTGTATTCGCAGTCTGTATCGGAATTAAAAAAATGAGGAGGTGTATTGGATACAAAAAAGTATTGTTGTCAATTTGTGTTTTTGCTCTTTACTAGTGGTTACTTAGCAACGTCGCTTGGCAACATGTTATGTCAATCCAACCCAAAATCCGCCAAATATCAACAACGTGTTTAGAAGTGAAACAAAATATACATATTTTTCTTTAATTCCAGTATTTTCAAAACTCACAAGAAGCTAAGTGAACATTTACGAACATGGCACCAAAGAAAGACAAGAAGAAAGAAGAAGAAGCAGCGCCAAAAACTGGAACATTCACTGAAGTGGAAAGGACGTTTTTAGAACTCCAAGTAGCTGAATGTAATCGAAAAATCGCCAGACTGCGATCAGCTGTAGACGAATATGAGGTGAGGAATGAAGAACTACAAAAGGCGTATGACAAGCTTGATGAAGATAGAGCTGATATTATTGCCTACTTGAAGAAAACACTCAACGTGAAAAACGAGGAAAATAGTGAGCTCAAAGAAAAAGTCAAAGGTCTTGAAGAAACAAGAGAAATAGAAACAGCTCAATTCAAAGAAACCGTTGCAGAGCTAGAAAAAAACTTTACGATTATGAAAGATCAACTTACATCTGAAAACAAGTTATTAGCGGGCAAACTAAACACTTTAGAAGAGTTTAGAGCAATAAGAGATGATCTAATGAGAAAGTTTGAAAAACAAGAACAAGACTTTAAGGACCAAGAAATGAAATATAAAAGGATAATCTACGATGCTGAGAAAAAGTTTGTGATTGGTAAAGATAAGCTAAAAAAAGAAATGGAAGGACGTTTATTACAACTAGCTCAAGATTTCCAAGATGCTACAGAGTTAAGAATAGCAGCATCAACTCACAGAGTGATCAGAGAAAATATAGCCATAAACAATGAACTTGACAGTATTTTATCTACACAAGCTAAACTAGCAGAACAAAATGAAAGGTACAAAGAAAGTGAAAGAGCTGCTCGTGTTGCAATGGAGCTAGCAGAAGAGGAAAGAGATAAAGCAATTAACAAAAATGTTGTTCAACTAAAGGTTATAGACCAACTTACCACAGCATTTCAAGAAATTAAGAAGGAAAGAGCCTTGTTTGAAAAAAGAAACTACGATTTTGAAGCACAGCAAGCAAAAATACATCAACTTACAAAAGAAAACGACTATCTTTCATTACAAGTTCGGATTCTGGAACAAAATCTACATGCTAAATTATGTGAGCAGAATAAAGCAGTGGTTGAATCAAATAAAATAGCAAACGAATGCAATAAGCTTAAAAAGATATTAAAAGAGGCTGGTATAGCAGTAAAAGCCGCTTTGAAACTTGATGATTGGGCCACTACTGATCCAACAAGAGAGATTATGAATAGGCAAATACTATTATCCCGCTTGCTTGAAATAATAACCCAGTACCGTGAAATTGAACGCACGGAATCTATTGAAACTCTGGCTTCACTAGGAAAAGTGTATGAAGAAGGTGACCTTGGATTTATACCAAAACCTTTGCCGAAGAAATCTGTTATCGCTGCCGTTACGTCACGTTCTTCGAAAGAGTCTCTCAGAGCTGAAAAGCGCACTAGTTCACCATCTGTTTCTATCACATCGTCATCCCTTGGTAGTATCAAGACGGTACCGAGCATAAAATTGATCCCACCCTCTTCTCAACAAGACCTTACGGCTAAGGACAGCTTGCCATCGTTTATCACTTCAACCAAGTCTAGTGAGACTGATGAGAGCGCAGTCGAGCCAGAAGAAGAAGCGACTGATGACATTGAAAAGCAGTTAGCTCAAAGCAAGCTGGAGATCCAAAAGTCTATATTGAAAGACTTGGCTTACTCGCAAATGGCATTGCAATCACAGGCTAGATTCAGCGAACAGAGGATGTCGAAGTCTGTCGTGATAATGGAAGGAGAAGAAGAAGGTGAGGGCGCTGAGGGCGCTGAGAGAGGGGAGAAAGTGGAAGGAGAGCACATAGAGGAGGAACATGTCAAAGATGAGGAGAAAACGGAGAAAGAAGGAGAGGCACCCGAAGGCGAAGCGGAGAAGACCGAAGAATCGGCTGTGGAAGACCAAGGCGGAGATTAACTTATTATTTAATATTAATATAATATTGTGAGCGATCTTTTTTTATAATAATAATTTTAACTAATCCTGTCCATGTATTTTTAGAAATAAATATGTATTTCTGCTATCTTAATATTTCGATTGACAATCATCATGACCTTTTAATACCTTTTAAAAGTATGTTTCTATTTTTGTACTCTTGTATATACCAAACTCAATATTAACTTTTTACTTAAAATGTTAGTAAGTCTTCCAAAAATAATAAAAACTCTAACCCAAAAACTCAAAAATGGCAACTCTTTTACTTAATTTTTTTTGGCATATAGTAGATCATGATGTAACTAATCTGTACCTAAAGGATTATCCTTCATTAAAGGGACACCCTGTATAGTATAAAGTAGT
Source organism: Pyrausta nigrata (assembly GCA_949316185.1). Taxonomy (NCBI): domain Eukaryota; kingdom Metazoa; phylum Arthropoda; class Insecta; order Lepidoptera; family Crambidae; genus Pyrausta; species Pyrausta nigrata. The sequence goes on along the minus strand of OX438947.1, from coordinate 16,890,919 downwards.
TCGTTTCATTTTGTGTGAGAGGAATTCTGCAAATTTAGGGGCAACACTCGTTTTTTCTGTTCTGTGAGTAAAACCAGTAAAACTATAAAAGTACAGGTGAACATTTGGGTAATCCTGACCGGATTACCCAAATGTTCACCCGTACATTCAGTAAATGCGGCAGGATTTTTTTTAAACACAAAAAACAGATATTTCAACTGCATGCTTGTCAAAACGCACTTAAACGAACAAACAAAAAAAAATTTAAAAAGCCTCTCTCCCTAGGGCGAGGCAGTGCAACTTGAAGCGTGCGAGTGCACAGCTCCCCCCTGGCCTGGCGACAGCTCGGCCGTGGTTGCCGAGGTCGGCGCCAAGTGCCGCTGCGGCTGCGTACTGCACCTGGCTCCAGTGGCGCGGCTCCTGGCAGGGTCTGCTCGAGCCTGCCCTGGGAGGTCCTTCTGGCTGATGCAGGTGAGTCCAGCAGTTAGTTAGTTTAGCTGGGCACTTAACCTTTTCCGCTCTTGATTGAGCCATTGTGCATATTGTGTGTGTGTATCTTTATACTCCAACCAACCCAGGCTCTCCCAAAAAGATTGTAGCTTCCCTAGGTTGCCTCAGGCTTCCGGGAGTGATACTGGTGATTGAAGAATACCTGCCTGTAGGGCCAGCAAGCTTTTGCGAGACATTTCTTGAAGCGTGTGAGTGCACATCTAGGCCGTGGTCTCCTCCAAGTGCGCAGCGGCACTTGGAGGTGACCATTGGCTGTGTATTGCACCTGGCCCCAGTGGCACGGTTTCTGGCGGAGTCTGCTCGAGCCTACCCCGGGCGGTCCTTTCTGGCTTATGCAGGTGAGACAAGCAGGCTTTAGTTAGTTTAGGTGGGCTTTTTCCGCACTTGATTGGACCACTGTGTGTGTATCCTTCTACTCTTACCAACCCAGGCTCTCCCAAAAAAATAGTAGCTTCTCTAGGTTGCCACAGGTTTCCGGGAGCAATGCTGGTGATTAAATAATACCTGCCCGTTGGACGAGCAAGCTTTTGCGAGACATTAGGTACTTGAAGCGCGTGAGTGCACAGCTCGGCCGTGGTCACGTCTAAGTGCCGCTGCGGCTGCGTACTACACCTGGCTACAGTGGCGCGGCTCCTAGCGGGTTCTGCTTGAGCCTGCCCTGAACAGGACCTTAAACACATTTTCAGACCTCAATTTTGCAAATGTATTTACTAGGTTTTTCAATGGTCCGGCCGTATTACCCTAAAATGGTTATAAAATCTTTAATAGTAAGGTACATTGAGTCATAATTCAACATTAATTATTCATATTTACAATGCTGTTGTATTGTTTCGAGCACGTGTGTGTATTTGATCAAAGTTGGAAACGATAACAAATTCTCTCTCTCGTGTTTGATCGATTTTGCGCTTGGCTCAAGTTTCAGACGTAACAATTCCATGGTTACTAAATAGGTACCTATTTATTTATTAGAATTGGACAGAAATACATATTGACGTACACATTAGTATCTGGATACTTATCAGCACCTAAGTAGTTCTTGTAAGGATTAAAGATTTACCCTTATATATTTTCGTAACTTGCACCATGGCATCACAACAATCTATTTGCACTAAAATGCAGCTTCAGGCGGTTTGGAAATAATGATATGCATGCACAGTGCACACCGACCCAACAACAACATGCAACAACGCATTTCAATACCATAATTATGTTGATTGATAAAATACACAAAATTATGCAAATTAGCCATAAATTGAAAGTTTGTTGACCTCGAACTAATTAATAATGAAAATGATATATATTGTGAACAAGAATTTTACTTACAATGTTAGCAGTTACATTCGCTTTTAGGGTATTTGGCATAAATACCTTTTTTAAAACGAATCATGGAATTTTCAGAATAATTTACAGTTAATTTGTTTTAGGAAATTTCGTCGTGTTATTACTTTTTACGCTATTTATGAGTATTTCCTAGAATTATTTTCCCAAAAAAGAGATTGAAACTAATGTATGTTACAAGTTTTATTCATGCTAAAGCTAATTTAGGTGTTTATTTAGTAAATGCAAAACATATTTATACTTAGAGCAATAGTAATTATAAATTAAATGAGATGTACTTAATTCTGAAGCACTATAATGGTAAAATCAAAGTTTTGTAGGAAGTAAATCAAAACTGTTGATCGATTTTGTCAATTAACTAACTAACTGCGCCTGTAACTCAATGCAAACTTGATTTCCGAACTATGACCGAAAAGTTTCTCCCGTGGAATAACAATGTTCTCCGGCATTACGTAGTGATTAAGCGCTCCGATCGAACAATTTGCAAGTTGATGAAATTGCCAAGTTTTAGTGGGTTGATGGCGATACAAATTCAGTGCGGGACCGTTTACTCGCTGTAGTAACTTGTTGAGTGCAAGAAGTTACGGTGTGCTACGACTAGTTAAACTGTCTAACTAATGCGTGGAATAGCAGTGTATATTGTCATCAGTGAGCCAATGATCCAAATATTTATAATAGTAGACTTCGGAGCAATGCGTATATAATAGATGATGCGTGTATAATATAGAAGTATATAGAACTCTAACCTTATCTCTTATCGTGGGTTAGTTTAAAGTACTGATTAAAATGATAGATAGTTAACTAATAAAGCCAAATACCACGGTGTAACTTGCTACATAAACGTTTTGCAACCATTTGTCAACTAAAAAATATTAATAAGAAGCACTGAAAACGGTAGGTTTTCGATTCGTAAATAACTAGGTAGGTACTTAGTAGAAGCAGTATTTTCTGCAGCTTTTGATGTCGGTCGCATAACTATATGCCGGATTGGGCTCTTGAATAAGCGCTTAAGGATCAGAGATTTTTGGTCACTTTTAAAGATTCGCGATTTTGATTTAGACTATCAGTTTCGTGGAACCCAGTGATTGATATGTGTAAGCCTCGCGATCTGTCTTTGGTCTCATCCGCGGATACTGTGAGTGTTGTGTGCCGGACAAATAGTATAAGTGATGTGCGAGTAGGAAATCTACCCTCGCAAGAATAGTTAACATCTCGCCGCGCCAGTTTACCCGTGACCACAGACGCTGCAACGCGTTCGAAACGTCGGGCTGAATTTGGAGGTAAACATTTTTACCTTCAAACTGTTTCGTTATCGCGTTAAGACCTGTATGTATGTGTTCAAAGTATTTTTTCCATAATCTGTGTAGGTAGCAAGTAAACTCGATAACATGAACAAGGCATGGTTCCTCAGAATTAGTTATGACTTAGTCAAAAGCGTAACCGTAACCGATGTAAGCCACGATGCCCCCTGGGCGGCGCTCGGCGCTTATAAGATTGCAAATTAAATTTGATAGGAGCTGGCTAACTTTTTGGGGTATATTGATCGAATCCCATCGACAATAAACGAAGAATAGTCTTATCTTTCTTGTAAGTTGGAAAGAAAAAACAGTTTTAAAACTGCAGGTCTTGCGGATTTCATTGCCTACTTACTTGCCCGTTACGATCAGACGGTTGAATCTTTGTCCTATAGGTATTAATATTTTATTTGCGACTGTTTTTGCTCTCACCTGACGAAAAAGGTTATTCTAGTTCAGTGTTAGATTTATCAAACGCTGCTTAGTGAATTAAAACCTGCCACATAGTAAAGTCAGCCTATTAGATCCCACTGCTGGGAAAAGGCCTCACCTCAACTACGAGGAGGTACGAGCCATACTCCATCACGCGGGCTCAGTGCGGATTGGTGGAGGGGTGTATGTAAGGCAAGTGACAACCTTACTGTCAGAAGTTATCAAGCCGCCCTAGGACCTCTGACTATGCTTAACGACTGATACCAACAGATATTAGCCGGGACCAACTGCTTAACTTGCCTTCCGAAGCACGGAGATGCTAGTCATGGACGTCACTTTAATGGTCGGAATGGTCACCTATCCAATTACGACCGCGCCGTGGGTTGCTTAGCTTTGGTAATTAATACCAAAGCGCTGCCGCCACTGCGTCTATCTATCTATCTAAACACCCCTTATATACGAGGGGCACTCAATAATTACTTAGGCTTGATTTCCTCCTACGCTGACGTCGGTCGCGTACATCGGTCGAGCGTACGAATAAACACAATGTTCTATGAAGCACCGCACTGCAACGCTGTCGTCAGCGGCAGTCGGTCGGTCGGTCTCGCTCGTCAGCGGCGCGTACGTCAGTCGACTGACGCGCTACGGAACAATAGGAGCGCGCTCAGTGTGCCGCTGACCGCTCTGCCGTACGGGTGTATGCTGTACAGCCAAAATCAAATTAAATACAGGCAAAATAAAATACGTTAATAAAATCTTAATAATTAAATACGTTGCTTGCTAAAAATCTTAATAAATAAATGGATTCATTATTAAAAATCACAATTTAATTTAGCACACGACTGTTCCGTACAGTGATCGGTTTCGCAGTGCGGGGCTTTTCTGTGTTCATACGTGACCGACGGTACGCGCCGCCGACGTCGGTCACCGACGTCAGCTTAGGAGGAAATCAAGCCTTAGCCTCGCCGCCCGATGGCGCTGTTGTTACAAAAGAGTTTTACTATCGTGCAGTAAATACTTTTTGAAGTCTACTATGTGGTTTTCAGTCTTTTCCCTTCATTTGTTTTGTTTTGACAGCCTTTGGAAGCGAGCGTGTCGGCCGGTTTGACAAAAATGGAAAAAGAACAATATCGTTCAGTGATAAGATTCTTGTTTTTGGAAGGGAAAACGCGCAGCGAAATCAAAGAGCGGTTGGATGCTGTGTACGGTGACTCTTCTCCTTCGATGGCGACCGTCAAAAATTGGTTTAACGAGTTTGCTCGTGGCCGCACGTCGGTTTTTGATGAGCCACGCCCAGGTGCACCAAAAACGGCTACTACGGAGGTTAACGTAAAAAAAATCCACGATCTCGTGTTGACAGACCGGCGATTGAAGATTCGCGAGATAGCTGAGATAGGCATCGCAGAAGGGACAGTGCATCATATTCTGCACGAAGAACTGGATATGAAAAAGTTATCGGCGCGATGGGTGCCGCGTTTGCTCACACCAGACAACAAGCGCAACCGTGAGACCACATCGGCGACATGTTTGGCACTGTTTCAACGCAATCCAGCAGAGTTTTTGCGTCGTTTTGTGACCGTCGACGAAACATGGGTTCACTGGTACACATCTGGTGTGTACCAGTGACCAAGAAACAGTCGAAACAGTGGACTTTACCCGGCGAACGTGCTCCAAAGAAGGCGAAGACTGTTCAATCGGCCGGAAAGGTGATGGCCAGTGTTTTTTGGGACTCGCAAGGTGTGATCTACATCGATTACCTTGAGAAGGGTAAAACAATCACGGAGCTCTACTACTCTGACTTATTGGGCCGATTCGATGCCAAATTGAAAAAAAAACGGCCCCATTTGGCAAAGAAAAAAGTGCTGTTCCACCACGACAACGCGCCGGCTCACACCTCCGCTGTCGTCATGGCCAAATTGGTCGAATTGCTGCCCCATCCACCGTATTCTCCAGATTTGGCTTCCTGTGACTTCTTCTTGTTCCCAAATCTGAAAAAGTCACTGGCCGGCAAAAGATTTGGGTCGAATGATGAGGTCATCGCCGCCACAGAGGGCTATTTTGAAGACCTCGGGAAATCGTATTTTTTTGACGGGTTGAAAAAGTTGGAGTATCGCTGGGCCAAGTGTGTTGAATTGAAAGGAGACTATGTTGAAAAATAAATCTCTACTTTCTCAAAATTTTCTTTTTTCTTTTGTAGGCTAAGTATTTATTGAATGGCCCTCGTAGATAGATACTCTTTATTGCACACCACATACAGTATCAATTTACATAAAAATGTTCATAGAGAATGATACAATTTAGGCGGTCTTATTGCTGAAAGCAATTTCTTCCAGACAACCTTCGGTTAGAGGACAGTCCAAAATTGAATTAGGTCGACGGTGACAATAATCAAAATATAGGGAAGTAGGTAAAGAATAAAAAAAGACACGATATAAGCATACATATACATAAATTATCCCTATTGTTGATCAATCACATTTTTGAAAAACTGCCACATACTAGAATATATTTGCTGGTCTTAAAATCAAAACAACGTGACAGCTGCTTGTATCCAACGAAAAAATGACAAAAAAAGACCAAAGTAAGCTGTACTCTCTCTACAGTCTATAGGTAGCAAGTAACCTCGTCAGTTCAAACGTACTTCCTTCCATTTACCCAACAACGGAGTTCGTTATGACTGCAATATTCCCGCGTACCTCACTACCACTAAGTTAACTCAGTTACATGCAACAAGGAACATTGTCTTGGGCCTTATTGTGAAACCCCATCCCCGTTATTACAAAAACTTAGTACGGGGTTTAAGCCAGGACTAAGCTATTAGCATAACTATTATATAATCTGTGCTATTAGCTATCCAATTAGAAAAGCGTTTCCTATTAGGTTATGTCACAAATGTGTCATTTATTCCTCTGTTGTCGGCTAATATTTAAACCTATTTTAAACCTGGTCTATTTTTTTTTGTAATAACACCGCATTGGTTTAAATTGTAAAAATAATGTATTTCCTTTTCTTTATTAAAAATGGTAATAAGACCAAAGCTTTTTATTAGTAACAATAATACATGTTTGACTAAACTCCAAGCATATATTTTTCGTAGTATTTCCGACATAAATCAATTAAGTATCATAGAAAATAGGAACTTGCTTCATTATGCTTAATTATTTCTCAGTTTATGAAAAATTTCCGGGAAATGAAACTGCAAACACGAATAACTTTCAAAAGAACAATAAATTAATGCTCAAATCCAGGAGTCAGGATGAATCAATCATTAATGTAATGTTTTACAAGTTTCTCCTGTAATCGCTAAGCTATTTACCAAATAAAAGTTTTAATGGCCACTTTTAAATAATTGAAGAGTCTGCAAAGTTGGGTAAAATAATTATGTGTTAACAAACAACCAAATTGGTTGTGAAGATTTTCGGACTTGGCTAAACAATCTTTAATTTTTGTTGGGTAAGAGTTTCGTGTTGTACGAAGTTTCGGTTCCGATCAAATATATAAATCCCAAAAAGTCTAAAGTAATTCGGCTCAGCAAGTTGGTACTTACATTATGTATTTGGACATTACACACTTGCTTTTTTTCTCATACATGTTTATTTTAACATATAACAATAATAATAATTTATTGAAAAACCAGTATTCAAAGTATATAATATAATAATACTTTAGTTTTTCAAAAATATTGAGAGGAAGCTGGCAGGTTGTTAAGGAGTCACACAGGTTTTAGCAATGCGGATAGAAACTCTTCTACTAATGCCTTAGGTCTTTTAGATCAATGTCTTAGCAAAATTTAATTAGGGTCAAGTGTATGCCCTTTACGCTGCCGCTCTGACATAAACGTCTTTGCTGATTTGGCTTACAGCTTTTTGTTTTGAAGACCAGTTTAGACGTTTTGTAGCGTTGTTTCGGAGCACAACTAAAGTTGGATATAGGCGCTCGTAGAAAATCTATCTGTGTAAACTCTGCCACTGCCAACGCAGTTAGAAATCGGAAACAAATTCTCAAACAGTTGAAGTGGAAACAACGGTTAACATGGAAACTCGTAAAATCGGAACATGTTTGCGACCGTTCCAAGTCCGAACTTGTCAAGAACAGAATTTGAACGAAACGAATCCAAGTTATGAACATGTTTCGAACGGATCGGCGCCGTGTTGTCCGAGCCCAATTGTTTTCACTTATATTTCAATTAAAAGTTTCCATTGATTCGTTTTAGGATCGATTTGAATTGTTTGCACAACGTTCTTGTTCTTGCGATGTATTTCTTGGTAACGGAGACATGTAATGAAATGCCGATTTGTTTGTTTATGGAAACGATATCTGTGGCGTACTGAGTATTGGTAATTTTATTTGACCACTAGAATTAACGTACAGTAGACGTTCAACGATATCTTCATGTAAATAAATTTTCGGATGCACGCGTGTTCTAGCAGGAACCTTGGCAATTTATGCTAGACCCTGAACCCCTCAAGCTTAACATAATGCACTAAGGCGGCGTTTCCTTCCACCTCATTTACCTAGTCCCATTCCGTTTCCACGGGAGCTGCGCTAAGGTTAGATAAATAAAGTAATCCTTTTGATTCTTAGCAAACACATCTGCTACACATCCTTCACATCCATGGTGAAAACGGAGTCTAATCGCACTAAAATCAAATTAAATTTCGCTAACAAAAATTCATCGACCTTGTCATTTATTTATTTATTTGGTTCACTTACAGTCAACTTACATAAAGACAGCTTAGAAAAATAAAAAAAACATCATTAATGAAGGCTAAGTGTAGTGGCATGCGCTAAAATCCTTGAAATTAATTTATCTCTACGCCAGGGTTTCTTAAAGTGAAGTCCACTAACCTCTTAGGAGTACGTGGCATGTGTATCGTGTCCGCAGTAGATCAGTTTACTCTCAACATTAGGAAATTGTGTAGTAGGTAAACTCAGCATTTCACGGCCAAGCTTCGTGGCTTTTACAAGATCTTTCTTGTCTTTTTAGGCCTAGCCTCTTGGCTTCTACAAGATCTTTCTTGTCACGAGCATGAATAAATAAGGCTTGTTTTGTTTTATTTTCCTAAAATATTATTTGGCAGAGGAGGGCAAAATAGGGGGCGTCCGTGGATTTCTTAAGTTGTGAAAGTGATCCGTGATTGCAAATTTAAGTTATAGTTAAGTTAGTTAGTTTAAGTAGGCCTGCTCTAAGCGTTCATATTATTTGTTGTGCAGGCAGAAGAAGGTCTGGCGGTGCGCCTGCGCATGGAGGCGGTGCGGCTGCCGTGCGCGGGGCAGGCGCTGCGCGCGCGCGACGGCGACTCGCTTGGCTCGCCGCTGCTGGCCTCCTGGGACGGGCCCGACGCCTCCGCCATGGTAAGAAACCCGCTAACTACGTCAATGACACTTATAAAAGTCAATTACCAACTCATATTGGCCCATGTGGGGCCTCGCCGCTGTTGGTCTCCTGGGACGGGCTCGACGCCTCCGCCATGGTACACAATACATCAACATCAATAACACTTATAAATGACAATAATAACAATGCATATTGACCCATGTGGGGCCTCACCGCTGCTGGCCTCCTGGGGGCCAGACGCCATCGAAACCGGGACCTCAGAGATGGCGACACCTTGAAAACCGATGTGCGAGCCACTCCGCTACGGAGGTCGTCTATTAACTATATAGGACAAGTTCATGCGCGACCAGGCGAGCAGGGGGCGTGGAAGCGCCAGTCGCACGCAACTGTCATAGAAAAACCCCTTTCCACAACACCACCCCACCCCGCTTACGTCTATTAAGCCTCGTCCCCCGCACCTCTGGCGACTTGGCAGTATGGTCGCGCGGCATTATGGTCACGCACAACATTGTCAGACTATAGCGATTCGAGTCGAGAGAAAATCTGGAAATCCATCGATGTAACATCAATAGTTCAACATATTCAGCTACAGGACGTCCACGCCGAAGTAAGGGTCATGGATCCATGACATCCATGAATTTCCACAGTGACTTGCTTTTAGCGTAATCGTGACGTCAGCATGACGGTCTATTGTGGGGGGATTTCCACATTACATTACGGTTGGGGTTCCCACATTACAACCCTTTAGCCAAAAGCTGAAGGATCATTCAATGGCTGTTTTGTTCTATTACCACTACCCACTAGTCTACACTACATCGTAGAATTTGCAGTGCATATAACCTTTAACATTATAAACACCTTTCAACCTAGGTTGGTGACGTGGAGACGACAACAGACAGCGCAGGGGTGATGGAGATCGCGGGCGGGAGGCATATCCTGATCGAGCTCCGGTCGGGGAACCGTTCAGATCGGTGCGCAGGCGGCTTTCTGGCACACGCCTCGCAAATTGGTATGATATATGTACACTTTTTCAGCATTCAGTAGTTCTATATATGAACGTATGGGGTGTTTTATTAGAACTACTGAATGCTGAAAAACATTACATGTACAAAGATGCATAAGTCGCGCAATTCAGTTCTTCTACCGAAAAAAGTTGTGAAGTCGATTGTAACCAAGTCGGTTAATTCAGTACCTGTCTTTTAATGGAAGCATCTATCCAACCGCTTTGTTTAAATTAATACCTTGTTAGTAAGCTAACAACAAATCAATCAAATCAAAAATCAAATCATTTATTGGCATTTACAAGATTTTATAGTGACCATTGTTAAGTGTTTATATATATGTTGTAGTTTTGTTTTGTTTTGTATAAAGAAAGATGTAAAAACAGAAGGAATTCGATTATCAGGAAAATACATATTTATAAAGTTAAACAGTGTTGTATTTCTTCCCAGAGTAGAATTCCAAACAACAATTTTATTTTATTTAATTATTCCTTTAATAAAAAGAGCGACGTTTGCACTTGCACAGCATTTGCACATGTCCTATAAAGGTATTTGGCAACAATAAAAGCACAGAGCGCTAATATTAGATCGATCTTGTTATTTTTATTGACACTATAAAGCTTGGGGTTTTCTTGTCTACCTGAAATATAAAATACCCTATTTCTATCAAACCTCGCTCATTAAAATGTACAGCACAAGGAGAAAACAAGATTGTCTCAGAACTGGTACCTGCTGATAGATTAATTTCAACAAAATCACACAAATTCAAATAGTGTTTTAAACTTGAGAATGTCTCTAAACATTACTTTGAACAATAAATCATAGCAGACATCGTCGAATCAATTAATTAACCCTTCCAATCAAAACCTAGGTAAATCTAATTGAATAGTCGTTATTGGGTCGCAATGACAATTCACTGTGAGCATCATAATATTAATTAATACTCAATAGATATATTCTCGCCTACCAACCATTGTCAATACCTACCATTGAAGGCAAACGTTAAATAGGACTAATTCCTAAAACCTGCAAACACTTTCCTACCACTTGTGGTAGTGAACGATCTCCTCCTAGTGGTCCACCCGGGCAACTTCTATCAGAGCGGTGGTAGCCTCCGTTAGGTGCTGCCTGGTAGCTACCACCCTCCCACCGGAGCCCAGCGCCAAGCGGCCTTCTGGTTGAGCTTGCTCCGCCGTCGACTCTATCTAAGCCAAGTCTGGTTTACTTTAAGGTCAAGAGCAACCCCATTCCAAATTAAAAAAAAACCTGTGTAACCGAGGAGCATCAAAGACTTGCAATAAAAACACCTTGCGCTAAGCAGCCTTTTGGGTGAGTTTGCTCCACCGTCGACTCTGTCTACGCCAACTTTGGTTTAGTCTAGAGTCATGAGCAACCTCATTCCAAATTTAAAAAAAAACTTGTGCACCCGAGGAGCATCAAAGACTTGCAACTATAACACGTTGTCTTTTCTTAGAGCCCATCAGAAACGCCTCAGCGGCGTGGGCGGTCGTCAGCACCAGTACCTGGTGGAGGGGCGGAGGGGGGGCCAGGGGAGCCGCAGTGGCCCTCGCAGTCATGGCGGCAGTGGCTGCATTATGTTTAGCGCTGCACTCAGCGCACAGGACGAGGGCGTACCAGCGCGCCGCTGACAAGGAGTCTCTGACTGACAGTGATGGTAAGTCCTAGCTAGTATTAAATAATAATTTTAATTATCTTAGCCTAATCCAGGTTAAGAATTCGCGTTTAACTTTAACTGTTGACCGTCTTGGTGTATTGGTTTCGTGCTCCGGACTATAAAGACAACATATCACACACATATCACAAGAGCACGCATGGGTTGATCACACTCGCCGAGTATAGCAGCGAGACAGCAAATTGGTACTCAGCCGAGACAGTGGAGTTGGCGAGTTTTGCGTTCTTGCCGAGTCAGTTCAGTTTCTAAACATATTTTTTCTAATTAGGGGTTTCGTGACAGTTGTGCGACAAAATTAATAAACAAAAAACTAGTTCCAAGTGACTGTCTAGACATTTTGCTCAGCCCAGTACTCGTTGATCTGTTCGTACGTACGCCAAGCACTCGGCCGATTTCACTGTCTTACAGGTCTAGTCGGCACGTGTGTGTGATCAACCCATTAGTTTGGGGCTAGGGAATTGGTGTGATTTAAAAAAAACTTATCTTGAGCATTCACTATAAAAGCGTCTAGATGTAGATCTAAGGATAATTACTGTCTCAATGAGGTGTGGAAGAGATGCCAAGGATACACATATCAATGAATAATAGTCCCATCCTCATCAATCCACCATTAATCAAATACTATCATCGCCAATTGAGGACCAACCCTTTGTTATCAAAACACCTATTCCCAAATCAACATGAATATCGAACTTGAAATTCAAATGCCACTTGATTTATAGTCAATCCTGTAATGTGTGATATTCAGCAGTATTCATACACAGGGTTCGAACGGAGCTATTAATCTTGATTAATGAATACGTACACGACAGCGTAAACTTCGCCCATAATTGGGGCCCGCACACAAAGCCTTCGGCGCTGACCTTTCATCTTATTTGCGATCCTAAAAATCCTATAAACACGATGAAACCGCCAAAAATATCGCCTCCTCAAAGAAGTGGAGAGCAAAATTCACGGAAAATAATAACTCAAGGGTCGCCACTTTTTTGTGTCTGACAAATTTTATCTTACAAATATTGGAGGCTTTTTGTTGCGAATTTTTTAATAGAACAGAGTAACAGCGCCTAAATATCGGCAATGTAATCAGGTAAGTATCTCAACCTTCGCAGACTTCTGAGAAATTATTATAATTTATAATTTTGGTTGGGAAAATATCTTAAAGTAAATACATTGCTTAATTTTAGTGGTTGCGCGGATCGAAAATGCTCGGGTGATGATCGGTGTTTTTAAAACTTCTCTAGATTTCATTAAACAAAAAATTAAGGTTGGAAAAATACTTTGAAGTAAATGTAGTTGCGCAGTTCCTAAATTCCCGGGGTCTTGGTCGGTGTTTATAAAACATTACTAGATTTAAATTGATTTTTAATAACTTTTTAAACTTCCTTGTCGCATTGTTTGTGACTATCCTCTTACAATAATACACGTACAAACGGCTGCACGTCATACTACCCCACTTTGACCTTGAGACCGCCTCAACTCCCTACGTAATAAAAACTGTTTCGTAGTTCACATGGGTAACTTGACGTGCTGCTGACTGTTTCTATTCGTGGAGGACTTTCGTTAGTTAAGTACATTGCATGATTTCCCGTATCATTATAATAAAATTGATTTGTTCTGCGTCTAGCGTGCTCAGCATCCCTGGAGCTGGGCGCAGCCACCGCGGGGTCGCGTAGCACGTTGCTGTCCGAGGTGGTGGGGGGCGGGGTATCGCTGCGGCGGCTGCTGCCCTCGGGGAAGACGCGCCACACGCGGTTGAGGGACGCAGACCGCGCGCAGGATACGCAGCGGTGAGTGTTTCTGTGTCCCATTGGAGAGAGGGGTCTGCTGACCTCGGGCCAGGAGAGCCACACGCGCCTATGGGAAGCAGACCGCGACCAGGATACTCAGCGGTGAGTGTTCCTGTATCCAATTGGGAGGAGGGATCTGCTGGTCTCAGTCAAGACGAGCCCTACACGCGGGACGCGCGCAGGACACGCAGCGGTAAGAAGTGTCTCTGTGTCCCATTTGAGGGTGTGAGTCTGCTGTCCTCGGGCAAGGCGCCATATAGCAACTGTCCCTTTGCCGAAAGGGAAGGCTCGCTGTGGAGGCTGCTGCCCTCGGGTAAGACGACAACAGTTTGATCCCTGTACCTAGGGCTCTGTACTCGTAAGTTAGATTTAGTCTATGTTGCTACCTTCATTAGCATATCTGGAGATGGGCGCACCAGCTATGGTGGAAGCATGTACAAGGTACTAGTAGGAAAGAGTTAAGTAAGGTAGGTGAGCCACACGAACGAATACTAGAGTACATATTTCAACAGGATACTAGAGCACCTGCTATGTCTAGATGTCCTGTCCTTAATGTGCGTCCTTTAAAGTCAAAGTACCTACCCTACGAAGTAACCTTCATAAATAGGCTTGCCAATATAATACACTTCTGGACACATCTATTGGCCCACCTTGTATTTTCAGTTTCGTTTGGTCCTAGCTAAAATTTTATATTAGGTCGAGCAAAAAGTTTTTATGCAGTTTTGAACCTGGCACATTCACAATTTAATTCAATAGTCTTTTTTTAAATTTCGAACACAGAATTTAAAGAAACAAAAGACAATTTGGAGCCTGTTTGTTGATATCAAACAATCGAATACTAAGAAAACTTGATTTTATTGGTTTACTTGGATTTAATTCTTGAAAAAGTGATTGATATCTTTGGTTTTGCAACAAACATTACTTATTCTTAACATTAAGGTGAGGTTCTATCAATAATCTATGGATACTTCACCTGAAGTCGCCGCCCAAGCTGTGTCACTTATTCAGGCCGGACACAGCCAAAGAAACGTGAGTGCTCAACTTAATTTAAGTCGATCTGCTGTCCGAAATGTTTATCGGAGGTACCTAGAGACTGGCGGCTTTGTTCGTCGCCAAGGAAGGCCACGATCTCGGGTCACAACTGAAAGGCAGGACCGATTCATCGTGACGACCAGCTTGAGAAATCGTGAGTGCTTAGAACCTCACGTGATACCATACGCGAACTATGTAGGCCCAAATTTCCTTTTTATGCATGATAATGCAAGAACCCATGCGGCCGGCATCGTCAGAGAATATCTTCGGGATGTGAACATCACAGTTATGGACTGGCCAGCCAGAAGCCCAGACATGAACCCCATTGAGCACATGTGGGACGAGCTAAAAAGACGTGTTGGGGCTCGTCAGCCAGTTGCCCAGACGATGCAGGAGTTGAAAACTGCCATAGAAGAGGAATGGGAGATGATCCCTCAAAATTTCATAGAGCGGTTGATAAACTCTATGCCTAATCTTATGAGAGCTGTGGTAGATGCCCATGGAGGCAACACGCGTTATTAAATTAAACCTTTATTTGATAAAACATGTTTTTTATTCAAAAATCAATTGCCTCTAACAAGGCGCATATCCGACTTGTTAGGCGTAGCTCCATGTCGTATGGTATTCTGAATTCAAATTTAAAACAATACGATCGAAAAAGATGGTAAAATGTATCAGGTTTAAAACTGCATCAACAGTTTTTGTTCAATCTAGCAATCATATTTCGGTAGGGGTAAGGTGGGCCAATAGATGTGTCCAGAAGTGTATTTTGATTGTAAAACGATCCATCCACTTGGAAACGCAATTCGTCCTTGGCAATACGCACCGTAATTGGTCATTAAAATATCATTGCACACTTACCGTTACCGCTCACACCAGCATCAATACAGTCTCTCGACGTAAGTCCTTTTAAATCAACAGGGGTGTATTTTTTAATTAAGGCTCGGAGCTGCGAAAGCAGGCAATTATGCAGGCAACTCATTAATCGCGACTCAATGCTATTGTTTGAGCACGCACTGAGGGCGCGATCGGTTCAAGTGCTTTGTTTTAGGGTCATTGAATAGAAAAATATATAGGGTGAGGATTCGGGACGATAAAAGGAGAGTAGGGTTATCTTCCGGGTTGGAGCCTAGCTAACCTTAACTAAGAATCCGCGCCCGATCTCTAAAGGAACTCTTACCTATAGGTTCGTCAAGTCCATCCGTTGCCTATCCACCAGCAATCAAACTCAGAGAGACTGTGATTGTAAGGCCGTAATTATTGCACTAATCTACACTAATATTATAAAGAGGAAAGGCTTGATTGTTTGATTGTATTAAATAGGTTCCGAAACTACTGGACCGATTTCAATGAATTTGGTACAGAGATAGTTTAAGAGTACTTTTTGTCGCGATATAAAATCATCACGGGGGTGAAATAGGGGATAAAAGTTTGTATGAAAAATCCGACTTTTGGCGCGGGCAAAGTCGCGGAGAACTGCTAGTCATAAAATATTTCTACGTGTAGTAGTAGTAGGCCTACTACCTACCTAACTTTAGTTTCTTAGGGGATAATTTTGCGAACTCATGTACCGTATTAAATTTTACGTGGTGTCATTTGGCTAGTAAGTAGGTAGGGTTTTAGGGTTCCGTAGCCCGACAAGGAACCCTTATGAGATTGTTCAGTCCGTCCGTCCTAGTCTGTCACAGCAGAATATCTTCTACGTTTATAGACTGATTTACATGTAACTTGGTTCGAGGATACTTCACATACAGATCTCATTTTTAAAAATACAAAAAAATTAAATTACTCCTTTTTAAGGGTACCTCCCCATACATGTAAAGGGGGGGTGAATTATTTTTTTGAGTGCACCCCCTTGTATGGGGTATCGTTAAAAAGAACTATGAAAATAAGGTAGGGTTTCCATACAACACTTTTTTATCAGCTTTACAATTTGCGAGATATAGCCCGCCAAAGTCGTTTACACGGTGTCGTCGTCCCCCCTGTAATTTCTAAAGTCTTGGACCTATAAACTTTAAATCACTCACCTATAAACTTCAATTATTTAAAATTGTTTTGGGTATCCTGTGATGACTACTTTTGAAATTATATATAAAATAAAAATATATACTGTTTTGCCTACACTGTCTAATGTATTAAGATAATGGTACGGAACCCTTCGCGCGCGAGCCCGACTCGCACTTGGCCGGTTTTTTGTTTTATTTTTATTAATAGGTTGGATGCAGTGATTCGGCCGAGGATGAGACATATCTGTCTAGAAGCAGCCATTTTACTCTTTTCTTAAGGAAATCCAAATCGTAGTGCTTAGAAAACACTTCAGCCGGCAACGTGTATCTCTATAGGTTTTTGCTGTGTAGGCCGCCTCAATGGTCTAGTGGTCAGCACGCTGATTTTCTGACCACGAGGTCCCGGGCTCGAGTCCCAGGTCGCGCAGAGTTATTGGGTTTTTCTATCTTGAATTACTGGTAATAAGCTGGAAGTAATAAGTAAAAAATAAAGGCCTCGCACATTGTTAATAATTTGATATTTAACAAAATAGCCCTTGAATATCGTTTTTATTGAGGCAAAAGTGATTTTCTATTTGAACCAATAAAATATTGAATGAAAATTTGGTAAATAATCCTTGCAATTGTTTTTTTGCAATGAGATTTGCAATTATTTTTATGAATCGAATACGGGTTCGTTTCAGGTTATGATTGGTGTACTATTGTTTGATTATATTTTAATAAACCATTTTAATTAAAGCATATAATTATCATTTTAAAAAAATGTTTAAATAACTTACTTATCGCCGAGTGAAAGAATCGCGAAAGAAAGTCGGTACCGATTCAGAGTAAACTATCCGTGAACGTCTATTCTGGCACCGAATTCCTTTCACGTTTCTTTCATTTGGTGTCAAAAATTGTTATTACCAAGTTTTAGAGAGTTTCTTATGAAGGCGATTGTTTCTTTTAATGAATAAGTTCCAAGCCAGAAGGCGTGACGGGTGTATGGGTCTGTGACTAAAGTCATATTATTTTTACACAGGGAAGAGGACGATGAACAAGGCACTGACATAGAAGGGGAAGCAGCAGACAACATCAGTGTTACCAGCGCCGCAAGCCAGGCCACCGTCACGCCGGAGACGGTGTCTGCCAGCAGTGCGCCCGTCACACGGAATAACGTCCCTCCGTCACCTCTGAGGCGGTCACACACTGTGTCCGTCGCCAACGTCGCGCCCACAGTAAGTTATAACAGCACAATTTAGCGTGAGCCAGGCCACCGTCACGCCGGAGACGGTGTCGGCCAGCAGTGCGCCCGTAACAAAGAATAACATCCCTTCGTCACCTCTAAGGCGGTCACACACTGTGTCCGTCGCCAACGTCGCGCCCGCAGTGAGTAATAACAGCACAATATGGCGTGAGCCAGGCTACCGTCACGGTGGAGACGGTGTCGGCTAGTTTGAGCCCGTCACACGGAATAACGTCCATCAGTCATCTCTAAGGCGGTCACACACTGTGTCCGTCGCCAACGTCGCGCCCACAGTGAGTAATAACAGCACAATATAGCGTGAGCCAGGCTACCGTCACGGTGGAGACGGTGTCGGCTAGTTATGAGCCCGTCACACGGAATAACGTCCATCAGTCACCTCTAAGGCGGTCACACACTGTGTCCGTCGCCAACGTCGCGCCCACAGTAAGTTATAACAGCACAATATAGCGTGAGCCAGGCTACCGTCACGGTGGAGACGGTGTCGGCTAGTTATGAGCCCGTCACACGGAATAACGTCCATCAGTCACCTCTAAGGCGGTCACACACTGTGTCCGTCGCCAATGTCGCGCCCACAGTGAGTAATAACAGCACAATATAGCGTGAGCCAGGCTACCGTCACGGTGGAGACGGTGTCGGCTAGTTATGAGCCCGTCACACGGAATAACGTCCATCAGTCACCTCTAAGGCGGTCACACACTGTGTCCGTCGCCAACGTCGCGCCCACAGTGAGTAATAACAGCACAATATAGCGTGAGCCAGGCTACCGTCACGGTGGAGACGGTGTCGGCTAGTTATGAGCCCGTCACACGGAATAACGTCCATCCGTCACCTCTAAGGCGGTCACACACTGTGTCCATCGCCAATGTTGCGCCCACAGTGAGTAATAACAGCACAATATAGTATGAGCCAGGCCCGAGACTGTGTCGGCTAGTAGTGCATGCACCAGTCACACGGAATAACGTCCAGCCTTCGCTGCTAAGGCGGTCACACACTGTGTCCGTTGCCAACGTCACGTCCACAGCTAGTAGTAGCAGCATGATATAGCGTGAGCCAGGCTACCTTCACGGTGGAGACGTTGTCGGCCAGCAGTGCGCCCGTCACACGGAATAACGTCCCTCCGTCGCCGCTTAGGCGGTCACACACTGTCGGTCGCTAACGTCGCGCCCACAGTGAGTAGTAACAGCACAATATATTAGCCAGACCACCGGTACGTACCGCCCTACGATGCAAGCCTACCTGATGGCATGTCACGTTGCCGAGGAAGGATCATATCTGGCTAGTTATTACTAGCCTATTCACTCTTTTCTTGAAATTATTCAGATCATACAGTGTTTAGGGAACACTTCCGCCGGCTTCAGTACTAGACATGATGGGTTAACATATGTTTTTTATTTGAATATTGTGTGAAACGTCGAACAGTGAGTATCAAATACCACAGTTAGTAAGAAGGTTAGGGATAAATCTAGTCGAAGCATAAGTTTTGACTTCGCTTGAGCATGTAGCAACCCATCACCATTTGGTTGCAAGCTGTTTTCGTCTCATATTTTCGTTTTTTAATTTATGTAACTCGATGGCACATTCTGGCCGTTGTCAGTGAACGAGATAAGCGCCCAGGGAGATGGCTCGGAAATTGTTACCACTCAGCGCTCGCAACGTAACAACTTCGTTACTTGTTTGGCTGCCGGAATTCGCTCGTCTAACACTGTCTAGCATGTGCAGTTGGATCTAGATGTGGCTTCTTAGTTTTTAAAGGAGATTGATTTCATCCTGGGCTAAGACGCGCTACGTTATTTGTTTGAATACGTTTGAATGACCTAAAAACTTACGTAAGCGTAAACTTAAAAATGCATCAGCTGCTGATTTTAAATTAATAATAAGTTTTGTTTTAGAGCTGAGCTGAAATTGCCGACAAATTTCAAAGTTCCTCCTAACATCCTGAAAGAACCAAGAAAAATAAGTTCAATATCGCTCTTTTAGAATATAAAAAGATGTTATTACAATTATAAGAAAATAATTATTTAATTAGAAATATCATATGGTGTCGTGTTGTTTTTGGATGAAAAATTACATGAGCTTTCACTCAATTAAGAATAAGATTGAGACAATATTAAAGTCGCCTGATGGTAGGATTACAAAACGGGTAAACAATCACTCAAGTACTTACTATGATTAGTAGGTATCTTAATTTATACAATAGCGGAGGCGGGTCGCCCCCCTTCCCCCTTGTAAAAAATCTTACACATCCCGCAGCAACGACGCGAGTAACTGCGCGTAACGGGAGAGTTTCAGACTTTCATGTCACAAAGTTTACTTAAATTTTGAGGCATTATGTCATTATACTTTTTTTCTTGAAATTTCTATGTTCTATTAATCGTACTTACCTACCGATACAATAGCGTATGCTAACATGGATTCAATTCGTAGGTCACGCCACCATCTCAGTCCACAACAAAAGAGTCGGTGGCAGTCGACGTGAGCACGAGCGTGACGAGCATGAGCGAGAGGGAAGACAGCTGCAGCGAGAAAGACAAGGACAGCGCGTGGGAGAAGGACCGCAGCGAGAGCAGGGCCTCGTCTTCAACGTCCGCTGCCACGCTTACCAACGTGAGTGGTAGTGAGAAAGTGTTCTATCATTTAGATTTAATCCCATAACGGCCAGGTGCAGCCACTACAGGTGCAGACTTTAGGCTAATTAGCGTCTAATGTGCAATTAATTAGTCAATTCTCAAGGAGATATCCAGCCACTTGCAAGAAGCTTCACATAGAATCTTCTTTAGTACTGCCACTTTATCGCCTTTATAATACTAAAATAATGAATAAGTAGCTAATGAATCCATTAAAATTTAATATCACTTCCTGCAACTGGGTGTTAGTACTTCTTTATTGATAGAACACTTCATGGAATTTTCCCTTCTATACAGGATAAGGATATTCATATTTTCCATGATGTAGGTAGTTGTGTGAGAATCTAAGACAATTTTCGACTTCGAATCAGAATAGTGGTAATGGTTGTGAGCTAGTTAGGGAAGGTCGTCCACAAAATAATGTCCAAGTTTCCTTTAGCTTGTACCATCACTGTAGTTTAAGGATGATTTGAATAAAAAATTACCATTATAACATTGACAAACAACTGATACTACCAAAATATACTCACACTAGTCATGATGAGGCCCTGCTATGCAATGTTTTCTTAATCCTTATGTTTCTAAGGCTTTCACTAACACACACACAAACGCTGCAAGTGTCCAGATCAAAAGAGCACCTCTCTTTCCAGGGCTGGTACTCACCAGCACTGAGCGGCGTGGCGTCGGCTCGCATCAGGGACAACCCTAAGCACACGAAGGAGAGCTGCAACCGGCGGCTGCTGCGCTCCGACCTCAGCCTGGCCAGCCACCCAGAGATGGAGATCGACTACTACGACTACGAGGTCAACAATGCTGGTGAGGTTTAATAAAAAGATTTAAGCCCGCAGATTCACGCATACACACACAGACTACACACACATACACACGTAGTTAGCGAGCACTTCGATTACGATTTATAAACATTTTGTTAGCCCTTACCAGATCTCACCAACTATTTGATTAAGGTAATCCAATCAATTATTGTAACAAACAACACGCAAGAATATTGTAATTCCATAGATAACCACTAGAACCCCTCTTACCAAATTGCAGTTTTTTTTTATTTCTCTCTCTCTTTAAAGCCATCTCTCATCACCATCACCTAGTGACCTAGATCCTTAAGTACCTACTTGTTTTCTATGTTTGTCGGCAAATACCAAAAGGGTGTTTCTTCCAGGTTCGGTTCCCGGTTCGTACCTGGGCATGGACCCCGCTTTTCTAGTGTGGATCCCGCCGCTGGAGGAGGGTGACATTATCAAGGAAATCGACGACACCAAGGGGCCCGTGTATGAGGTATACTTGTTATTCCTCGTGCTCTTCTTGCTTTTAATTGACTTTTATTACATTCAAATATCGAGTACTTGTTTGGTTTTAATCCAGTTCAAACTAGAAACACAATAGAAAATCAATGAGGGATTTTTCGAGTTAAAAAATCAGTATTTAAAAATCCGCTAGATGGCGTTGAACAACCTAAGTCAAGTAGATTTTCATTTAAGAAAATGGCTGATTTTAGCGTTTATAATGTTAATGTTTAGCATGTTTTAGATTCAAGCGTACTAACAGGTAATTTTTAACAATTAAGTGCTCATTGAGACGTTTTTTCTATTAAATTTTATTTTAAACTGTATTTTGAAACTGGATAACTTAAGTAGGTACTTCCACTACATGTCTTTACACATACTATTACCATTATTTGTTTTAGTTTTATGCTCAATGTTTTCTACGCAATATTTATACCTATAACTTAGATGAATAAATGGCGCCATCTATCAACATAAATAAAACTAAAATTTTGAGCTGCCAGAAAATCCCTCATTGTTATCACGCACCGGTGCGTGCTGTGGCAGCGAATGGGTTAAATCCTCTTAAGCTTTTACTTAAAATAAATACCAGTTTTCTAGCCTTTTGGTAAACTCAAAAATACCTGAATTTTAATGTCTATTATATTTTGCCAGAAACTGATGTGTGTAATATCGAATTCTCCATTACTCAACAGTAAAAAAAATTCTCAGGAAATTCTTCCCAAAGAACTCCGACCGGACCCGGGCAGCAACACCGAGTCCCCCGAAGACAGGCCGTCCTCCAGCACTCTCAAGCGGAACTCCAACCGGGTCAACTCTTCAAATGAATCGATTCGCGCGCGCCGCGTCGACCGCGTACACCCTCTCAACTTCAGCATCTCGGATCTACAGCACTCGCCCAAGACAAAGCGAAACAAAAAGAAAAGAGACGAAGTCACCATCCCCATGAAGGACCTCACACTCACCCGATCCCCTGTCAAAGTACACAGAAAAGATAAAACCGACGACAACTCCTCCACCCTAAAAAGAGTCAACGACACGGCTCGAGAAACCAACGCGGACATCCTAAAACGAACAGACTACAACGATCTCAAATTCGCAGATGAAACGTCAGATTCGTCAAACGAAATCAAATTTGCTGACGATTCGCCAGATAGCAATAGATTAGTCGATAAATACGATGTTAGAGCGTAAATCGTTATCAAAAGAAGACTTGCCATTGAAAATCTTATTTTAGTTCCATTGCCAAACGTTAGATATCCCAAAGATCACCCACTAGTTGAATGTAAGGACCAATCTGTGAATAAACCATATTTACCTTCTATCTTTCATATCATCAAATCATATAAAGTAGCACGATATATATTTTTAAGAGACTTTTCATCTATTCACCCGGAGTTCTGTAGCAACACATTTAGGGTAAACGGGTAGTGTTTTATAATCGAACGTTTCTCAAACGGTGTAGGTTTGTAGGTATACACTCTGTGTCTGTTTCGTCCATCGGCTTTTTGGTTGGCAGCAATTTTTTTTAATACTGTAGTGAAGTTGCTGTTTTTGGCTGCATTGTATTCAATCTTTGTATTTGGATAAACCCTGATTTTCAATCTTGAAATCAGTTACTGATCAAATTAGATTTCTAGATTTCAAATCAACACTCTCAAGAGAGGCAATCGGTCTGCTCCAGAATAGTCATAGTCAGTTCATGAATAAGTACCTTATATATAGGTTTGTCTACAACTTGATTAAGCTTTGGCGGTCTATTTATAAACCAATTTTTAACAAAAACATGTTTGTTAAGCCTTTGTATGAACCATGCTGTTTCCACGTAGAGCTTTTACTATGTGAGCTTAATCAAATCTCACATTTTGAACATGTAATATTTTATGAGACTTCGTATCATCCGTCATTTCGTGTTTGTAAAATAAAGATTTATTTGAATATTTAGAAAGACTGACGATTTTCGGGCAGTGCAATACTTCATTGTGTTTCTATGAAGATAAATTATATGATACAGTATTTGGTAAAAAATATTTTTGTTCTAGTCAATATGTCATAGATAAAGCGTTTTATTTATTTAAAAAAAACTTCAGCACATTTTTTATGTTACAATTTAATCACAAGACTCTCATTGCATGGTTTTACTTTGTGCGAATAGGAATAAGTATTGATAGCGTGTTAATTTTTTAATATTATTGTAAACCTGTATTTAATATTACCATTAGCTACTAAGTGAATTGTTGTTTTAATTATTCAGTTTGTGAAAACGCCAATAAAATGTTTTTATTTTGTATTTGGAAATGTTGTTTCACTCTGGCACTGAATGTAGAGCTTTCAGTGTAATATTGGATGAAATGTAGCACAGACGGCTTAACCCAACCGGAGAGGTAGCCAAATGCCAATAGGTACAGAGCAATCCATTTATTTATTTGCTTGGATCTACGGCTCGATCCACGACATCTGAAATAGGGATGAGACGGTATGTATCGATATGGATTCATACCATGAAACAGAAATATTATAGGTTGATACTTTCTTACAGATCTAAATATAAGAGAGCATCACGTAAAACGTTTAGTGACACGTTCTCTTACAAATACAATTTAAGACCCCATTGTCCCATCGCGTCGTTGCTACGCAGATTTTGTACATGAAAATGGGTTTTTGGCAATTTGATTAATATAAACAAAAATGAATTCCTATAGTTTTCGCCTTTGTCTACTTAGGAACATCATAAAAGGGAAGGTTCTAAAATTTTGGCACTAACAAACTTACAATTTTAAACATGCAAATAGGGCAAAGTTAGACCAAACTTTAGGAGAATTTTCTATCGAAACAAATTCGTGTGATACTCTGCCGTTGCCGTAGCGCCAGCCTATTAGACCTTAAACGAATTATTTGTATTAAAATTAATATGTAGGTACGTCAAACGAAAATTAATACCTGTAGTCGTTATCATTATACGTGAATTAGTTATTGATAAAGTAGTCATTTTTTTAATATTATATGATATTTCTTCAAATAGTGTTTCGAGATCCATAATAATAATTATGTTTAAGATGTCCTGAAGTTTCTGGCAATATAGGTATCGAATTACTATCATAAAAAATAACTTTTTCCTATCATAGAAATAAACGTTAACGCGCGCCTTCTGGCTGTTTCTCGTATATTTTATACGTATGAAGCAAGTTTCGCCTTAATAGTTTATGGCTCAAAAACCGCCAGATAAATACTCCGATGAAACCTACTTTCGAATCGAATACGATCAATAATGTTTATCCACCTACCCACGACTTCCTACGAATCACATAGTATTGCGTGAACCGTATGCCTGTCAGGGCAAAACAATAAAAAAGGTATTCCACTCCACAACGATTTACTTGGCACTCATCGCATCGCGTTCAAGAATACTAAGCGTGACCTCTGCCCGGAACAGTGATAAAGTGAAAAATACCTACCTGTTACGGCGAGCGGCTTTGGTATCTGCGGACCGGAGGCTGGACCCATATATCGGGGGCTCCAGGCATGCGAGCTGATTGGGCTACATCTAGGTTTGACTCGATATTAAATTCCTGTGGGATAACTGGTCGGTGACCGCTGGCGCGGAGGGGACCATCGGAAATGATTGGGTAATTTAATGACGGATCTGTTTGAATTTACATTAGGTTAGATACGTATATGCTTTGACAAGATTACGTAGGTACGCGTCTCTAAATATCGATACCTATATTCTTTAGTTCTTTCACTGCCTTAAACCTTCACGTATCATGTTTCCAGACACGATAAAAAAATAATTGTTATCAACCCGCCCGCGGATCTTATGGGGTTTGACAAGTAACTTTGTAGTTTATAATAGCTTGATTATAAATTTCTAAGTTACAAGTTAAGAGAATGTATGCTTCACTATTTTTAGACTAGTTCGTGGAAACTATCTTTTAGTTATCGTGACATTTCCAATCCACTTTTCGAAAGCGCATTAGCCACAGTGGTGGATGCATCGAGTAAGATGTGCATTCGCGAAGTTGACGAAGTTATCTCACAATCTTAGACCAGGAGACTTTACCACTACTCGTACCTATCACTGTTTATTTCAGGAAAATTATGATTTAGAATTTAAATAATTATCGAAATTTTGATGCAAAGCAGGAAACAAACAAACCACTATTTAAAGTGGTAGTTTAAAAAGTCCTGGGGAATTCTAAAACTTAGCAAAGCAGTATGTACGCTTTATTATAGTGTTAAAAAGTTTTGGTTTGTTTTATTTATGTATGTCCATATGTTTCCGCTCACACATGCGTTAGTTAAAGTTGAATTTCAAACGTTTATTTTTCAAAACTTATTTCAATAAAGTTACACAACATTTAAAGTATATATTGCGGGAGTTAGGGATTGCGATTGTTGAATAAGACGACTGTTAATGTTAAAATAGACCCGATATATGTTCCACAAACTGTTAAATGTTAAAAATGTTAATGTCATGAGCGCGCCCGGTCGCGATGGATCCGTGTAATGCACTAATTAGTGGTTTTAAGTAAAGTCGATGCATCGCAAACGAGTGCGCGTGACGTGTTCGTTGGTGTAGTATTACACCGAACATCTTGCCAGGGGGCAAAAGATGAAAGGAGATTAAACAAAATAATAGACAATGTTTACATATTAAAGATGAAAGAATACTTAAAAGTCAATTAAGTCAAATGTTCAAGACGAATTTTCACTAAACACTTTTTTTCTTAACACTGGGGTAATACCCTTATCTTTATGACCGCACACATTCATTGACACACTTTCACTACACTTTTCACTAGTTATGTTGCAAGGGCTTGGCTGCGGCCCTGAGCTGAGCGCAGCCGGGCCCTCGCCCGCCGCCGCCTCTGTTGCCGCTGCTGCAGTCTCCCTTGTTGCCGAGTGTCCTCGCTGCCGACCGCAACAATAGCCACGACGTCGACAAAGTATCACTATGGCTACGATAATTACTATCGCCCATAGTCCCCATATAGCGGAATAGTGGTGAAGATCATGAGTTGAGATATTGTTCACTAATGCTTTACTTTCTTTCATTATCTTTATCTTGTGTTCTAGGTCGCGATGTTGTTCATCTGTAGGTGATGTCTCTGTTACAATATCTTCCTGTTCGTTTTTAATTGTAATGTTTATAATGTTGTTGATGGGAGCGATTACAGGAACTTTGATCTCATATGTTAATTCCATTCGATTCTCTTGTTGTTTGTAAGTGTAAATAGTGAAATTCTCTGTTTTCACTATGCAGTTGTTATCTATGTTTATAATGCTGGTTCCGGTCATCTGATGTGCAGTAACTTGATCATTACAAATTGTTCGTATTTGACAGTATTTATATTTTTGCTGTAATCGAGCAAAAATATAAATACTGGTTGATTTTTGATAGACTAATCAATTTGTTCTGACAGACAGTGGTGATAGTTCTACATTGGTCAGTTTCATCTTTATCACAAAAATCTTTGTCCGCCTTCATCTTAAAAACAGGTGTTTTCAGTTGACACAAGTATGTTGTAACGTCACGTAGTAAGCAGTGTTCGAGTTCCAACGGTTTAACCGGGAGGTATGAATCTTTCTGCAAATTCATCGCTACGTAACTTTCAATCGGTACTAGGTTGACACATATTTTTTCTTATTGGTTATATAGCTCAAATTTATCTCTGTTAGTTAATGGAATCCTTATCTCAAATATCGAGTACTGTTTTGTTACTTTGGCTCTCACTCGCAGCAATCGGTAGATGTTATGTAGATTTATTTGTATGTTATCGATCGGTAGCGAGAGATCTTTCAGTTGACTTGAGATGATACTTAGCTGACTCTGTAATTGTTGCGGATCAATCAGATGGGTGTTAATCTTTCCATTGTAGGTACACATTGGTAACACTGTCCTTAGCTGTCCAATAGCGTTTCCTGAATATTTTTTAGGTGGGTTAGAAGGTTGTTAGCCGCCATAACTGATAAGGTGAATTCGGTCATGTATTCAACTTCGTTTACTTTCGTTTCTAATATCTTGGTACCGGTATCCAAATTAATTAAATGTTGATTTATAATTTTGTGTTGTTTTTGTATCATGTCCTCGGTACTTTTTAACAAGTTGTACTCAGCCTCTACAACTGACGTCTGGTTAGACCATAGTAGCGCCAGGTGCTTTTCGTTATCTTTTATTGTCGCTATGTCATGTTGATACTGTTCCGCGAACCGGTCGTCTAATACGCCGAACAGACTGTTGGCCAGGTACCCGACACCGTTGATAAGGCCGCGGCGCTTACGGGCACGAGCGCATATTTCTTGATTCATCAAAATACGATTGTTATGTTTTATTTCTTTATAGGCATGATCTAATTGCAGCATGAGAATATTACAGTGTGTTGATTTATTTATAACTTGACATACTGAACTCAGGTGTTCATAATATTCTTCGAATGCGGATATTCCAAATTCTTTAAAAATAGTGTCCATTTCTGTAACCAGTTCTTCCAACTCCAATCTGTTTTCTGCAATGGCTGCAATATCGTCGGCAAAACGAATGAATTAACATAAATAAAACAAAAACACTAATTGCTTCTAAAAAGGAAAAATATAGCCCTATCTCAATAAATAACACAAAAATAGAACAGGTTAAAACCTTCAAATATCTAGGTAGCTTGATAACTAGTGACTCCAGATGTACACCAGATATAAAAGCAAGGATAGCGATGGCGAGACAAGCTTATAATGCAAAAAAGCACTTGCTCAAGGCCAGAATATCAAGCAAAGTTCGCAAAAAACTTGTTAAAGTGTACATTTGGAGTATAGCACTCTATGGATGTGAAGCGTGGACATTGACAAAGAGGGATAGAGAGAGACTGGAAGCCTTCGAGATGTGGTGCTGGAGGAGAATGGAGCGTATAAGTTGGACGGAGAAGAAAACAAATGAAGAAGTTTTGTCTATGGTTAGGGAAAAAAGGAGATTGATGGAAACAATAGAGTGTAGGAGGGGACGAATGTTGGGCCACCTGATTCGACACGACAATTTTATTAAAACGATAATAGAAGGAAGAATAGAAAGAAAAAGGAAGCGAGGAAGACCAAGAATAAGCTACATGCAGCAAATAAAAGAAAAGATAAATGTCGGGTCGTATCAGGAGGTTAAGAGAAGGGCGGAAAGCAGAGAGGAATGGAAAAAACTCCACCGACAAGAGCCTAGCTCTTAAATTTGATGATGATGATGATGCGGATATTCCTTCCCAATAGGGGTCCATGTCATAATAAGAATATCTTGTAATAGTTTTTGTGTTAAATGCCAGCGTGTTCGAGCATCTTCTACTGTCTCAATTACTGTTACGCCTGATCTTCCTGTTAAGAAATGAGCCGGTGTTAAAAAATCTAGATCTTCTATATCTTCTGTTAAAGCACATAGAGGCCTCGAATTGAGGCAAGCCATGATTTGTGTTAGAATGGTCGCGAACTCCTCAAAAGTTAATTTCTGTTCTCCTACTACCCTTCTTAAATGATGTTTAAGACTGCGTACTGCTCTTTCCCAAAGACCTCCAGCGCTGGGACATGCAGGACTTAGGAAATGCCACTCTATATTCATTTCTGTTACTTCTGATAGGAAACTATCATCGAAAATCCGTTGTTGCCATTGTTCTTGTAGGATTCTGTTGGCACCAACAAAGTTGGTACCGTTGACACTATAAATGTGACCGGGAGCTCCCCTGCGTGCTGCCATTCGACGTAATGCCGCCAGGAATGCTGAGGAACTCAAATCCGATACTAATGCGATGTGGACAGCCTTGGTGGCCATGCAGATGAAAATGGCCACATATCCTTTAGTCGTTCTCGCACCTCTGCCCTTGTTTAATTTTACATCCACAAATCCAGTGTAGTCCACTCCAGTGTGGTAAAATGGACTGGCGACGTTACTCCGAGCAGTCGGTAAGTCACCCTTTAACTGTTCTTGCTTCTTTCCTTCTTGTTTCCGGCATGTTACACACTTCCTCAACTCCTTCTTTACTGTATTGTTCCCGCCAGTAATCCAGTACTCCTGCCTCAACGTAGCTAAAGTAAGTCTTAGTCCACCGTGAAATGTCAACTTATGAGCCTGATCAATTAGCAGGCATGCTAAACGCGAGCCACTTGGAATTATTATTGGATGTTTCATCTCGAAGCACATAGATGCGTGTGTTAAACGGCCACCGACACGTAAGATATTGTTACGATCAATAAATGGATTTAAAGTCAATAATTTACTTTTAGTTTCAACCTTTCCATGTTTGCTCAAGTAATCTATTTCCGTTCCAAATTCAGCTGTTTGTGTGTTTTTAATAATTGCCGTCTTTGCATTTCGCAGTTCTTGCAATGTGAGATAGCTCGGCTTATGTTTATGTTTAGGTGTGAATGCCCTTTGTATCCACGCAACACTTCGCGTTATTTTATTAAATGAGCTATATTTTAAAAGCAAATTGTCAATTACGTTTTCGTTTTCTATCTGTTGTACATTGCAAGACTGACTTACTTTTTGTTCTTCACATGTTTCAAATGTTTGTTTTGATACCTGTTCAGGTTTGAAGGTGGATAACCAGGAAGGACCTGACCACCATAACGAATGTTTCTTAAGTTGATTCGGGAATAAACCTCGACTTGCCGCGTCTGCCGGGTTTTTATCTGTTTTTACGTAACTCCAATTCTGTTCTGGCATTATCTCTGTTATTTTTTTTACCCTGTTTGCAACAAAGGGTTTCCACCGGTGCGAAGCGCCTCTCAGTTAACCTAGAACGACTTGTGAGTCAGTCCATCCATAGGTTTCAAAGTTATGTTGATGTAATGCCTGTTTTATTTTGTTGATTACCTTTGTTTAAATATAAATGTAAATTGATCTTTTATAGGATCCCAGCACAGTCCCAAAGTCTTCGGTGTGTTTTCTGTTTTAAAATTAAATATTATGTTTTCACTGTTTTGTTTATCGGAAATGTGAGCTAGTAATTCAGGGTTGTTTGTTGCCCACTTTCTCAAGTTAAAACCACCTTTTTTCAGTAGTTGGTCTAAATCTTGGACTAATTGTACGCCTTGAGCTACAGAATGGGTTCTATGGACCAGGTCATCCATGTAAAACGATTCTTCAAGGACTTGTGCTGCTTCAGGGAATCTGTTACGTTCATCTGCTGCTAATCTTTTCAATGTCATCATAGCCAGGAACGGAGCTGATTTCGTGCCATAAGTTACTGTCGTTAATTGAAAAGTTTGTACGGGTAGATCTTTAGAGTCTCTCCAGATAATTTTCTGTAAATGTTGGTCTTTATCGTTAACTAATATTTGCCGGTACATTTTTTCGATGTCGGCTATAAAAGCGTATTGATATTTTCTCCATTTCAACAGAAAAAACTGTAGATCTTGTTGTAAATTGGGTCCCTTGTACATAAGATCGTTAAGTGACTTCCCTGTAGATGTTTTCGATGATGCATTGAACACCACCCGGTACTTTGTTGTTGTTGACTCAGCACGTTCCACACCGTGATGAGGTAAATAACACTCTAATGTTGTACTCTTGTTGTTATCCGGTTACATGTGATAAATCACAAAATGATAATGATAATGTGATAGATTTAAAAATCTTGATATTCCCTCATAAACGTTCTGTAAGCTATGGCCAAATTTTCTTGTCGTTTGAGCTTGGTTTCTAGATTATGAAATTGCGCCAAAGCTTTCAGTTTTGAGGTGCCTAATTGTTCTTCGAAATTCGGCTTCATGGGTAATCGTATGACATATTTACCACTTTCATTTCGGGTTGTTGTGTTTTGATAATATTCAATACAGTGAATATCTTCCGCACTCATATCTTCACTCTCTGTTATTTCCTCCATCTCCCAAAATTGTTGTATATCTTCTATGTTATTAATGATGACGTTACATTGAAATGTTTGTGCACTTTCGCACAGAAGCCAACCTAGTTGAGTTTGTTGTGCTATAGGTTGTGTTACGTCATTTCGATTGATTATTCCTCCTAAAACGATGTTAGCGTAAATGTCCGCACCCAAAAGAATGTCAACAGGGCGGCTTTTATAAAATTCAGGATCAGCTAAGTTAATGTTCTCAATGTTAGACCAAGATGGTTTTAGAAATGTTTTATTCGGTAGGTTTTTTACGAGGTTATTGATTATAAATACTTCTGCGTTGAACGTGTAGCTGTTAAACATTGACGCGCATGTTATGTTAATTTTCCCTTTGCAGTTGCTTTCTCGTTGACCGACTTCGAAAATCACACCTTTACACATAATTCGTTTCAAACCTAAGACTTGAGCGGCGTTTTCTGTTATGATTGATATTTGGGAGCCTTGGTTAATCAACGCCCTCATGTTATGAAATGTTCCATCTGCTTTCAGTACCTTGAGTTGGACT
This sequence comes from Pyrausta nigrata, assembly GCA_949316185.1. Taxonomy (NCBI): domain Eukaryota; kingdom Metazoa; phylum Arthropoda; class Insecta; order Lepidoptera; family Crambidae; genus Pyrausta; species Pyrausta nigrata. Next base: position 16,858,948 of record OX438947.1, on the reverse strand, counting down.
GTTGCTAACAATACTTCCGAATAGTCATCCTGAGAAGTATGTGACCTAGAAGTAACGCCCTTTGAAGATGTTGTTGTAGCACCCGATTTTGATTTGGATTGCTCCAAGGCTTCATAACTTAGGGTGTTGTGTTTGCCAGGGCATTGGCGGCATGTTTTCGTCGAATTACATTGTTTGCCGTTGTGCGAAAATAAGCAGTTTACGCAAATACCTAGTCTGTTTTTTGTCATCAGCTTCTTTTCGTTTGACATTTGCAAAAAAGGCCGACAATTATAAATGCCATGGTCTCTGTTACATAGCGAGCACGTGTAACCCGAAACATGAAACGTTTTTGCAATAGTGTTTCCGTTGTTAGGGCGATGATAGGTATTGGTATGTTGTTTTTTCTGATTAAATGACGTAGAATGTTGAGTTCCTGATTGTAGGTTGTTGAATTTGTGAGGCGTTATTTCTTGTTTACGTCGAGATGATGTTTCAAGTACGGTAAACTTACTCTCGAGAAAGTCTAGTAGTTCTTGTAAGACAGGTAAAGCTCGAGGGTTCTTAACTGATTCCAGGTAATCCGCATAAGTGTCAGCATCCAACTTTTGCGACAGTATATGGACCATAATCGGGTCCCACGTAGACGTTTCCACGCCAAGGTTGTTAATGGCATGTAGTGTTTCGACTGTAACGTCATGCATCTTCTTAATGTGAGACAAAGAAGATTGTTGCGTTGTAGGAAGGCTGAATAATACATTAATGTGTGACGTGAAAATAAGTCTTTCGTTGTTATAGCGATGATTTAGAATATTCCGGGATGTTAAGTAGTTGTCAGAGGATATCGACAAATGTTGAATTAATCTCTCCGCTTCACCTCTTAGTTTACTTTTCAAAAATTGCATTTTTTGAGCTTGTAATAATGTTGGATTTTCATGAATTGCCTCGTTAAAAAGATCTTTGAAGGACACCCACTGCGTGTAGCTGCCGCTGAATACAGGGATATCTAATGTTGGTGTTGATTTTTCTCTGTGTGAAACTGACCACATCTTTTTGTTTATCTCTTTCTTCAACATGTTGTACTGTTTTTCACTTTTAGTGAACTTGGCTTCGTACTCCAAGTTATTACCATTTAACTCACTGTCAATGTCCCAATGTAAGCTGTCTATTGCTGCCCATCGTATTTCCAATAATTTCAATGCGTCCTCATACTCCCATTTATCTGTCATCTGCTCAATGTTAATGTTGGACACCGTCCTCGCAAATGCTTTAAAGTGGCCAAGCTGTTTACGTAATGTTTCGTCCAATTTGCTGTACGACCCTTGTTCACTCTTCTGTTGCACTGACCCCGCTTCTTCCTGCCTTTCAACTTTTTTGGAAATTGAAGGTGTTTGCATATGACCTTGAAGTTTTTGGTAATCATTATTTATATGATTTTTATACTGCGTGTGAGAGAGCTTTGACCGTCTCGTAGTGTTTGCTTTCAAAATATGGGTCTGTTTGACTGATATTCTCTAGTAGTTGATCGTGGTTGAATTGGAACTCGTTCCAATATTCTTATTTATTTATTTATTTATTTAATCTTTATTGCACAACTAAAACTGTGCACAAAAGGCGGACTTAATGCCTAGTGGCATTCTCCAGTCATACCTTTGGGCTAAGCAGAAATGAAAAGTGGGCGGTGTTAGGCATAAACAAAATTATTAAATTTATTTAAAGCAAAAAAAAAACGATAGAAATAATATTGATACTGCACTCTGCATATAATATGTAATTTAAATAGTAATACTATCGTATATATAGAATACCTACATATATAGTCAACAATAAATGTAAATACCATTATAATATAATTCATATATACATAGTAATATACTTGTAATAAATAAAATACATCTCACAATAAAATAAATAAATATTATAATAATACATAATATGACGAAGTGTTTGGGAGAGAATTAAAATGATGGTTGCGATATATTATGTAGAAAGTGTTTTCGATTAAGTCTTTTAAAGGAAAATTTGCAGGGAGCTTGACGAACATTTTCTGGTAGGTCATTTCAGAGCCTTATTGCTCGAAGGAGGAAAGAGTTAGATAAGAAACCGGTGCGGTGAAAAGGGGTAGCCAAAGTGAGTTTGTTAGAAGAGCGTAGCTGACGCGAATGTGTCGAGCTGAGAAGAACTTATCGAGATTTTAGATAAGAAGGGGAATTAGGGTCATTTAATATTGAGTAAAGCGTGCAAAGAATTCTAGTCTGACGTCGAAAAGAAAGAGGTAGCCATGTAAGCTGTGAACGGAAAGAGGAGATGTGATCATATTTTCGAAGACAGAAAATAAAACGAATGCCGCTGTTAACAAGGCGATCTAGCTTGTTTAAAAGGGCTTGGTTTAAGTCGGGGTAACACAAATCAGCGTAATCGATGAGAGGAAGAACCAGGGATTGTATTAAAGAAGTTTTGGTTTTGATAGGGAGGAAGTGCTTGTACCTACAGAGAGAACGCAATGTGCCCATGACCTTACGACTGACCTCTGCCATGTGAGTTGTCCAACTGAGCGTTTTATCAATGTGAAGTCCGAGATTCTTTACACTGCTACAAAACGGAATATTTACCCCGTCGAAACAAACCGGCGTAAGGCAAGTAATATCAAGCAGGGAGATTTGCCGCTGACTACCGATGATGATCGCTTGACATTTGGTGGGGTTTACAGCTACACCAAAGCGATTCGACCAGGCAAGTATGTGTTTGAGATCATCATTAAGTTTTTGTACGGCTAGATGTATTTCGCTAGCGGGGCATTGCTGGTAAAGCTGTAGGTCATCCGCGTACAGATGGTAAGAGCAGCCAATGTCGTGAGTAATAGAATTAATAAATATAGAGAAGAGTAATGGTGATAGAATGCCGCCTTGGGGAACGCCGGCAAGAAGGTCACGCCAGATTCTTCTAGTTTGTTCCACCGCCTCTTAAAATACTCTGTTTCGCTTTTCCTGTCAGCGCCATCCTTTTTATAGTTTTTGTATTCTCGTTCGATTTCTTCAGAAAGCTGGTACTGTGCTTCTAAAGTTACCATGTTGGATGTTGTTGTTGAGTTTAAAAAGTATAAAATGGACAGATCTTACTTTTGTTTTGGCATACAGAACACCTGCTCCTCCTTCCCCTGTCCTGTTTTTGTTGATGATGTTATCCAACACTGCAATCCTTTCACTCAATGTTCTGCTAGTTCATACACCTCACTTGTTGACACTAAAACTTTAGTTCTACTACCAACTCGCGAGGCCCATCTCGACGGACCATATTGCGAGAGTTAGGGATTGCGATTGTTGAATAAGACGACTGTTAATGTTAAAATAGACCCGATATATTCAAATGTTCCACAAACTGTTAAATGTTAAAAATGTTAATGTTATGAGCGCGCCCGGTCGCGATGGATCCGTGTAATGCACTAATTAGAGGTTTTAAGTAAAGTCGATGCATCGCAAACGAGTGCGCTTGACGTGTTTCGTTGGTGTAGCATTACACCGAACAGTTATAGGTACATTTTCAGTCTGCAGTCTGTTAGGTTTCTTACCACACCGTCACAACATGATCTTATATTTATTTATTTATTAAGGACAACCAACAAAGAATACACCACACATTAGTACACAATTTTCGCTAACGATATTCGCAACCCAGAAATGGAGTTATCGCCATTGTGCTAAATTTTATGCTACAATTTCTGTATAAATCTAGCATTCGCCTCCCGGACTACAACAGAAGAGAAACTGCAAACTCTTTTTGTTTATCACTCGACAGTGATGGATCGCTGTAATGGCCTCCTAATGCTATAATGTATAAGTTGTCAGTGCGCCGAGACTCGCTAACTTTTTGATGTGAACGCCGCTCAAACATACATATAAGTTAAAATATCATCGAACACAAAACTGGGTTAGGCAAAGTATCCGAGGTTGCGGTTTGTTTGTGGTTCAATTAAAACGGGTGCAGTCTACAAAGTTGAAGCAAAAGCAAAGAGAAAAGATTATATTACAGCTAAACTAGACGGTTTCCCGCGAATTTTGAATTACGCTTTCAAACTTCCTTTTGACCCTGTTTTAACTATCAAAAAAAAAAAATTTATAATCTTCTCTATAAACATTCTCACCAAATAAGTAACCAAACACCAACTTTTATCGATTCAAAACTGACGGAGCTTTATACAAACTTATCCCTTCTCCTTTTCACCCCTTTTAGGAGCGAATTTCTAAATTTCATTTGTTAGTACTTCTTTTAATCATATGAGGTATATTTTTACAAAATTTCAGCATCCTAAGTGCATGGGTTGGAGCTAGTCGGTGATGAGTTAGTCAACTTCTCCTTTTGTCCAATGTGATATTATATCTGTTCCGGCTCCTATAATTATGCGTCGCCGCACTCCCTCTATACTATAGAGGGAGTGCGGCGACGCATAATTATAGGGCAACGTTTACTATAGAGTCTATACTAAACGTTGCTCTTGCTTCTTGGCAGGAGTATTCATTTCTAGGTTGATTTTCTGCATGTCATTAAACACTTACCTTCCGGTCGTCGCGGCACGAACATCAAAATTGTACTTTATATTTTTACAAAATTACTTCAAGAATACGAGTTTCCATATGTCAATCGAAGACATAATTTGGTGGCCCATGAGGGGAACATAAGAAATTCGCCAGCAATTCGCAACAAAATCAAGAAAACGTCATCGTCATCGCCGCGTCGTCGAGTAGAGAAAGACGAAAACCGTTACAAGACAAAAGTAAAATCAGCAGCTGAGTACTATAGTCGGTCAGGGGAGCAGCTAAAGCTTCACACCACGCCAGCCTGCGGATTTCTTCAGATAAGTGTCCAAAAATCCATAACCTTTAACCTACCTCATCCTCAACCTACCTAAATTTCCAACTTCCGCTATTTTACTACGGCTAAAACTAGTTACATTCAGTGGTTATCTCATCATTTAATCATATTTTTGCTTTATTTTAATAGCAATTCTTCGGAATATCGTAAAAGAAATACGTTATTTTTGGTATATTTTTCTACCCTCAAATTCAAACAAATTATAAATCGTAGTCTATTTCAACACAAATTCAAGTTATTTTGTTCTAAATCCTTACTAGCAATAATTATTAACTCGACTCACGTAAATATTTGCAAAATTTTCTCATTTTTATTAATTTTGTGTCGAGTTTAGTGGCCCATCTTAATCATTAACTTACTTAATTATCAAACGTCAATAGTTTCGCTTGCTGAAGCATATTCGCCGAACATTTCAGCTGGCTCAAGAAAGGATCGAGTCGTGAAAAAACCGGAACTACAATCAGCTGACCGGCCGTTATTCTTCACGTCCGACCTTGAGTGCAACTGTAGCCGTTACCTACACCAACGAAGCGAGGGGCGTAAGATTCATTTTTAAAAAAACTTTTGCCTAATATAGTCTTGCTTCTTTTGTATTGCACACGTCATTCAATTTCCAATCATGGCAGACGGTAAAGGACTTAAAGAATTATACGTTAAACGCAGTTCCGTTAAAGGACAAATAACCAAATTTAAAAACTATTTAACCAGTGCAAAACAAAAGGAGGAGCTGACAGGCGTCGATATTGCTGAGTTGACAATACCTCTAAAGCTTGGCAAGTTCGAAGCATTGTCAATGAGATTTGATTATTTGCAAACTCAGATTGAGGTTTTGAATGCTGATCAGTTGCAAACCGAAATTGATGAGCGGGATAGCATCGAGAATGATTTTGTAATCAATATTGCTGCTTGTAAGAAATTACTAGATAATCATAATTGCGAGGCTCAGCAAAGACGTGAGTCAGTAATGTTTCATGATACTAGTTCTCAATGTTTACCCGTTAGTAAAGACTCTAATGAAATAGGATTTAAATTACCGCAAATTCAAATATCCAAATGCGATGGAACTAATTTCCGCTGGTTGGAATTTCACGATACATTCGAAAGTCTTATACATAACAATAACAAAATATCAGATATTCATAAATTTCATTATCTTGTTTCCTACTTGGAAGGGGAAGCAGCCAGAATTATTTCTAACCTTGAAATTTCATCAGCTAACTACACACAGGCTTGGCAGCTTCTCTGCGAGCGTTATAACAATAAGCGTCTTTTGACAAATTATCATTTAAATTCGTTACTAAATAACATACAACCACTGACACGTGAATCCGAAAAATCATTGCGTTTCATGGTTGATCACATGACAAAAAATTTACGCGCGTTGTCCGGCTTAAGCCAGCCTACTGATAAGTGGGACATGTTGCTTATTTTTATGTTTTCATCAAAATTAGACAATCAAACCTTATCTAAATGGGAGGAGTACCGTAACACGCTCGAAGGTATGCCTACACTAAGTCAATTTCATAAGGTTTTGATTGATCGCGCAGATGTTTTAGAAGCTATATATAAATAGAAACAAATCTTACGATAATAGCAATCACAATAGGAATGCGCCCTCAACGTCGCGTAGTTATGACTCATCGCGTTGCAATAATAAACGTGCGACGCACACTAAGGCATTTTCTGCAACTGTGAATAAACAGGAATCGCATAACTTTGTGTATATCATATGCGGTGGCAATCGTAGAATTTATGACTGTACTACTTTTAAAGCGAAAGGCGCTCAAGAAAAATTAAACGATGTCAAAAAATACAAACTATGTTCTAATTGCTTAAGGCAAGGTCATACATTAAATGATTGTCGCATGGGACCATGTCGTGAGTGCAAACAAAGACATAATACGCTACTTCATGCTCCTTCAACAGCATCATCAAATATTTCAATTGATTCGTCAGATTCTACAATTATATCAAATCATTCTATAAAAAATCAACAAGTAATTTTATCTACAGCATTGATCGATGTCTGCAATCCCTTCACAAACCAGTCGATAAGAGTTCGTGCATTGTTGGATTGTGGAAGCCAATCATCCTTCATGACTAAATCATTACAAACTAAACTAAATCTAAAATCAAATCGTTTAGACAATCTAAAGGTGATAGGAATAGGTAACAACTGTTATACTAATCAGCCTGTCGAAACGTGTTCAGCAAAGTTAAAATCACTAAATTCATCATTCAGTGTACAGTTATCGTGCCTTGTATTGGACGAACTGACTACTGAGCTACCAAAAGCTCCTATTGACATTAAATCTCTAAATTTACCATTATCCGTTACTTTGGCCGATCCCACCTTTCACCAACCATCTAAAAGTGATGTCTTAATTGCTGCAGACATATTTTGGGACATTCTTGAGAACGATAAACGTTCACTACGCTCCCAAGGTCCTAAACTACACAATTCTAAATTAGGGTGGTTAATTTCTGGTCCTATATACACAAAAAAATGTAATAAAAATAATTCACTACAATGCAATCATGCCTCTCTTTCACAAACTGCAAACAATGAAGTTGACAAAATGCTTCCTATATTTTGGAATCTTGAAGAAGTTCCCCAAAAACAAGTCTTAAGCAAAACCGACGACATTTGCGAAAACCATTTTTTACTAAATACAGTAAGACTAAACAATGGCAGGTTCAGTGTGCGCTTACCCTTAAGGGACACACACAACCGACTGCTTAGGCGACACTTACGCACTTGCAAAAAAGCGATTAATTTTATTAGAAAATCGATTAAAAAAAATCCAAGGCTAAAGTCTTAATATTGTAACTTCATAGATGAATACAAAAACTTAGGACATCTTACCATCATACACAACAAGCCTGACCTTTGTTACTTTCTTTGTCATCATGCTGCTTTTAAGGAAACGAGTGAATCAAGAAACTTAGAGTAGTGTTCGATGGTTCAGCCCCATCGACATCAGGTTATTCATTGAATGATGTATTCTTGTCAGGTCCTAATGTACAAGATTCGCTATTTTCCATTTTAATCAGGGCAAGACAATATCAATACCTATTAACCGGTGCCATCGAAAAGATGTACCGACAAGTTGAGGTCTCCGAATCCGATCGCAATCTACAACTAATATTATGGCGGGACAACGAATCTTGGCCCATCAAAATATTACAATTAAATACACTAACGTATGGCACAGCCAGTGCTAGTTATCTAAGTACTCGATGTATTAATCAATTAGGAGACGAGTGTGATGATGAACAAATTAAGCAAATAATAAAAAAATCTTTTTACGTTGATGATCTAATTACAGGCTGTGATCAGGAAAGTCAATTACGCTATTTACAGCATTTCCAAGGTCTTAAGTTCAGGATGCTTTAATTTGCGCAAGTACAAAAGTACCTCACCTGTCATTTTTCATAATTCTGAGTTAAAAGACTCAGACAATAATTTAATATTCAGTGAATCAACAAGTACACTTGGTCTGGGATGGGATCCACTCACAGATACTTTGCATTTTCCAACAAAATTAAGCTCACAAGATAATAACAGTAAGCCCATCACTAAACGATCAATAATGTCTGAATCTTTCAAAATTTTCGACCCCTTAGGTCTATTGAGCCCTGTTATAATACAACCTAAAATATTATTACAAAAAATGTGGTTACAAAAACTAGACTGGGACCAACCAGTGCCATAAGATATTTTTGATAACTGGAACGTAATTAAAAACAATTTGCAATATTTAGAAACGTTACGAGTTCCACGATTAGTCTTGTGTGCCGATCCAGTAGGCATAGAACTGCATTCATTCAGTGACGCATCACAGCATGCCTACGGCGCGTGCATTTATCTGCGATCGATAAATGCCACAGGCGATGTTAGCGTTATGTTGTTATGTTCAAAGTCCAAAGTCGCTCCGGTGAAACCTACAACAATGCCGCGTCTCGAACTTTTAGGTGCATTGCTTGCCGCTAGATTGTGCAGGTCAGTTACAGATGCATGATGCATGGCTTGGTTACGGAATGACCCTAGGCAATTAAAAGCTTTCGTAGCAAATCAAATAAGCGAAATTTCTGAATTAACTTAAAAATTCATCTTGGCGATATGTACCTACTACACAAAATCCTGCCGATTTGATATCGCGTGGCGTAAATGCAAACCATTTAATACCTTTGAGTTTATGGTGGCAAGGTTCGGAATTTCCTATAAAAAATCCGTCCGATTGGCCTGTACTAAAACAGGACCCAAATCCACAAACCATACCTGAAATTAAATCAAATACAGTTTCCATTGTAGAATCAATAATCGATTTTGATAAATACTCCAGTTTTAATAAATTATTACGAACATTTGCTTACATAAAAAGATTCATTAACAACTTAAAAAACCCAAAATATAGACAAATAAATTCCTTAAGTACCGTCGAATTAAACAGTGCATTTCATGGTTTATGTGCCATTGCACAGCGTCAATCGTTTCCCACAGAATTTGATCAACTATCAAAAAAAATCACTAAAACCTAAATCTAAAATATTATCACTATCTCCATTCTTTGACCAACATAAAAATCTCATTCTGGTGGGCGGGAGGATTGATGCTGCCGCGTATAGCTTTGAAAAGAAACACCCTATTTTGCTGCACGCGTCTCACCGTTTCACAAAATTATTTTTTGAACGAGAGCATGTCCGCAATATGCATGCGGGTCCTTCCCTATTATTAGCAACTATCAGAGAAACGGTATGGCCGGTAAACGGTAGACGTCTTGCTAGGCGTGTTGCCAATAACTGTGTGCGCTGTAGGCGCATAGTAGGTAAAACTTTATGCCCAAAAATGGGTAACCTGCCAGCCCAGAGAATAACACCTGATTATCCATTTATGTCGGTAGGTCTGGATTATGCTGGACCATTTCAAAAACTAAATAGAAAAGGGCGAGGCAGTCGATTAATAAAATGCTATCTATGTTTATTTGTTTGATTACGCTATAAATGTGTGCATTTAGAAGCGGTCAGTGATTTATCAAAAGATGCGTTTCTAATGTCACTTCAAAGATTTATTGCACGTAGAGGCAAGCTAGTAGAAATATTTTTCAATAACGGGCGTAACTTTGTTGCTTCAAATAAAGAAATAAATCAGTAATTATTTTAATAACTTAAGCAATTATTTTGCAAGTTTTTACGAAATCAAATCAATTTTTAAAACATAATCGAAACCCTCTTTGTGATTTTGCAAATCAAGAAGGCATTAAGTTTAAATTCATTCCAAGTTACGCTCCTCATTTCGGTGGTATATGGGAAGCTGGAGTGAAATCCGCTAAATTCCATACTAAAAGAGTCATGGGCAACAACCACCTAACATTCGAAGAGATTTCCACTCTGTTTGTACAAGTCGAGGCCATCTTAAATAGTCGACCCTTGTACCCACTATCTTCCTCCCCCAATGACTTCCTCCCTCTTTCCCCAGGGCACTTTCTGATTGGAAGACCGATGACTTCGATTGCATAACCAGAAAGCTTGAACGAGACCAGCCTTCGTCGGTATGAACGTCTTGAGAGACTACGCCAGCATTTTTGGGACAGATGGCAGAGAGAATACATAGGAGAATTGCAACAGAGGACGAAATGGAAAGAAAATACAGATAAACTAAACGTTGATGACATGGTGCTCATACATGAAGACCATGTTCCACCATTGAAAAATTGTCTTGGTTGACCAAATGGTAATCCAAGTTCGATGCACATCTTCTTTACTTATGGGGTTAATCGGCAGCATTCAACCATGCAAATGTAAAGCCACGTACCGTATTACATTAAATTCTTAGATTACTCTAAGATTTGATTACTCAAATTATATTCTAGACACAAAGCTCTTCATTAGTATAAAACGCTTAACTCTAACTAATAGCCAGTTCCTACAGACTCTTCACAGGCACACTTATCTGGAAATTATTACTCTCTACCCTACAATTCCAGGAATCTGCTAAGAACACTTACTCCAAAACACTTATAGTCTGTTAATTTATTTAAACAGTCAAAGCGACCCAGAAAGTTTGCTATTATCACGTCAAGCGGGGGCACAATCTGTGTAATTTACCCGGAATGAGTTCGGTCTAGACTAGATTTGGCTCCCAGGCGAGCCTAGGCAATTAGCTTCGCGAAATTACCTTCCGTACTGGACTTTGAATAAAATATAGTGGCCAAGATAGCGACGAAGCGGGTCAAACGGCCGGCAATAACCATTTGGAGTCTAAACAGGTGGTAATAGAGTCTAATATTAAGTAGGAGAGGAGCACATTAACGGGATTGGGTGGTTATTACGCTAGCCAGTGTTTAGATAGAAAAGAAATTAATGAATTATCTCTGTGGACCGTCGACGGTCGTCAGGGGTTTGGCAAACATTTAACTACATTTTATTTTTTATGCTGAAATTAAAAATAAGTATCTAACTAAAGTGCCTTCTTACGTTTGCGTTTACGAATCAAATTCAATCCTAACACCGTTGGTTTTGGCGGTGGCAAAACTAAGCTTTCTCTTCCTTATGCGATCAAAAAGGAAAGATGCAGTATCTTCCGAGTGATTCTCCGAGGGCCGTTTTTTGGCGGTCTCACGTTCATAATCCCCAACCCATTATATAAACAGCTTCGGAATTAACTTTAAATTCCGAAGCTGTTTATATTCTCTGTTTATTCATCTACACAGACATAGTTTTAAACATAAAATAGGGCTTACAGATTTTTTTAAATAATATTTTACCGCCAAATACGGGAGCAAAACAGGTTTCCTCCGCGCGTCCCAACGACCTCGCGCTCAGATGAACCACAAACATCTTTATTGTTTGTTGTCATGTACACATACTATATGTCAAAAATTTTGTAAAAAGGTCAAGATTGATCATTCAAAAAACAGTATTGATATCGTTTAAACAGAAAGAGTTAGAAAATACTTTGTATCGGTCACACGATTGTGGTAGATTCGTGAACGCGACATAAAAAGGCCCATAGCTTCAAAGAGCCTCAACTAATAGACACGCTTAATGGCCCTACGGAAACTTTAGTTTAATTACAGCATCTTTGGAGGAAGAATGTATTTCTTATCGCTATTATATAGAAAATACAGGCACACAATCAACAACTTTGTTCTGGCAACCTTTTAAAGAACCCTTCATGGTTAAATTTTAAAGACCATAGAACGATTTAGATGTAAGTGTCTAATATTCAGTATAAAACCACTTTTCTATTTCGTCGTCCGCTATTTAGTTTTTAGGTGTGATGTGAAAAATACGTTTCGTAACTTTCGTGGGTACCGAAATTTCAAAATTAAATATCGGAGTGAATAATAAACCGATTTGTTTGATTCCAACAGAATTCAATATAATTTCTTCCTAAGGCAATATAATTTTATAAGGCCTTCTTTAGTGTAGTATGTTTTCTTTTCAAAAAAATTAAACTAAAAATCGCCACGAAGGTGACGTGGAGAATGCTTTCCGGAGAATGACTTTTCCCTTATAGCGCCTCTTAAATGGTATGAAAACAAATATGTATTGTGTAAATGGTCCAATGATTCACTGTCAATAACTAAGGTTTTGATGTAAAAATAGGTTTCAGTTACTAAGATTAAGTCTGTAGGTTGATGACTGAATGTTTTAAGCATTTAACGGTCTGTGACTTCCATTTTGTCGGAATGCCTAAGTTCTTGTGAGATGGGATGGGACAGCAGTACTAAGACTTACCAACGTTCATTGCGATTGGCGGCCAAGAGCGCAACTCCGGCAGTTTAGCTCGGATTGTTCCGGGTAAAGTTACTCTTACTTTTACATTAGTTTGTATGAGCCTTTTATTATTTAATACTATATAGAAAAAACGTCGGTGGCGCACTAGCTAGCGTGTTGCCTCTCATGCGGGAGATACCGGTTCGATCCCACGTTCCGCCATGTACCAATGACTTTTTCAGAGTTAAGTACATTAGTTGTCTCACTAACCGATGCTCTTACGGTGAGGAAAAAAATTGTGAGGAAACCTGCTTATTCAGGCGACTGAATATGTAACCATGAATCAAAGCGGTCAGGTTCCCCTTAACAGGGTCACGGAGTTTAGATGGCAGTCACTCCACTGTAAATATCTGATCTGCCATATCCTGGATCATTGTCTAAGACGGACCCTGGGCCCTAGCGATGGGCGATTCGAACTATCGAATGTCGATTTAGTAATTCGGAAAAAAAATCGAATAATAATCGACAATCGAATGATAATCTATACTCGGCCCTTCGATGCATTCGATTGAATTGCCGCGTCAGGACAAGCAGCGAACGAATGATTAATCGACGCGACGAATGACGATTCATTCGTTAGTAGTACGGCCTGCGCACCGCACGCTCCGGTGTTGCTCGCCGCATAATCGAAGGATAATCGAATGACTGCGGTTGCTTATCAAATACATTCGATTACAGGGACCATTCGAATAATTCTATTAATTTAGTAATAATCGCCCATCGCTAATGGGCCCTCGTGAATGCACAACCGGGAAACGCTAGGATGATTATGACAATATGGAAATAGCTGATACAGGAACTAGTAATGACTGACTAGTAATGACATTTTTTCTCAAGTTAACAAAAATAAGAAATTAACCACCACTTTTAACCTGCAAGAGAAACATAACACAAAATGCGTGAGCCAATAAATATAAATTGAAAACATTACATTACCAAAATTTATTTCTTTGTGCTAGCCTAGTATACCCACCTACGTACCTACATATCTAAGTTGCGAGATAGCGTCACGCACTTAACCGGAGTTGGTAAACTGTGGCAGTTAGCTTAAAACTAAGGACGCCTGTTATTACTGCACTTTGTGATAAAGAAGATTGCACTCGCCAAATCCTAAAGCAAAATTAGAAGCTTTCTTCTGTTTGATTATTATAAACTTAATTTTTAGAACGAAATTTATATCACTGTAGTCGTAGTACGAAAGGAAGATTTAACATCGCAAGTACGCACGTGGTAATAAAACCTTCCATTATACACTGTTATCAATCTTCGATTATTCAAATGCAATTAAGTAATAGTAAAATAAGGAAAATCGAAATGTTAAAAATAGTAGAAGCTAGGCAAACATCTAGACTTACACTTGTTTAGTTTAGTAACTACTGGCTATACAATAATAAGTACCATATTATTACAGCAAAATGACCGGTCAAGTGGTTTAATTTTAGATGACCGCCGTCGAACCCACTTCGTTTTGTTATTACACATCTATTAGAGGCAGTACGTCAGTGTCATCGATGTTTTATAAATTTATTTCATTTACTTTAACAATACTTACTCATTGGAATGAGTAAATATCTTAATAGAATTTTTGGTTACCTGAAAGAAATGAATGAGATTTGCGGTTACAAACTTCATTATACTTGAGATATATACAATTTCCTTTCTGTACGATTTTACCGCAGATTTTGCCTGTCTTTTTACTATAATAAATAGTATGTGTTTCATGATGGCTTTACTGATTAGGTTAACTACCTCCACATTAATCGCTTTTTAAAAACAAAACTATTTTCAGTGCAACTTTCAGAAAGATTTTATCAAGTAGGTATTCCGAAAAAAAACTTTTATATTTAATGTACAAAATAAGTAAAGTGTTATATACTTTACTTACACTAATTCAAGTACTTTAAGCAATAAAGAATCACTTCAAAAGTGATGATTAGATCTTAGGTAAGTATGATCAACATTATCTGCTGAGGTCACTGTGCGCTGTGGCCGTGAAGCGATCAGTTTCGGGGATCAGTCGGTAAGACGGCCTTGCCGGTCTACGGACGAGCCGCCCGGAATTAATGGTCACGCAACTTTACACAGAACTAGAAATCTAGTTAAAGCAACAGTTTTACACATATTTTTACCCGTCTGCAGAAGGAGGGTTATGTTTTTCGAGAGTATGTATTATTTTTTGGCACGCCATACAGCCCAAAAGGCTGGAAAGTTTTTGACATGTGGGGTGTCGTTGAATTTGTCAAAATTGTGAGAGTGCCATAGGCTATGTACATTTTAAAAATGGCGCCCGCGAACGGAAATTAAGGAAGGAGGGGGGATTAAATGTTTCTTAACCATAGCAATATGGGTATCAAATGAAAGCCAGTAAAAGGAACATTTCAGTCGGGTGTTTTGTGTTTTTTTTTTCAATAATTATATTTGTTTGTTTTTACTTCATTGTAACTTAAATGGTTCCTTGTCACTTTTAGCAGTGAACATAACCTAATTATGTATTTTGTGCTTTGCATTTTCACTTCGATTACGTATTAAATTAAAAGCTATAAAATGTCTAAAATATCGCCGTAGCACGCCGTAGCACGCCGTAGTACGCCGTAGCACGCCATAGTTCGTAGCATTGTGTGCTACAGTGCGCCCATAGCACGCGGCGTTCGCTCGTAGCGTGCTACGTCGCTATCGACCATTCCGTAGACAGCTACGAAATAATTCGTAGTGAACTAAGAAAAAAAATGGCTATTATGAAATAAAAGGATGACCTATAAAACAAAACAGGCTCTATCAAATCAATTGATTTATTATAACCGTCACGATTTTCGTCCGTTGTTAATTACTTTATGTTTTTTACATCATACTTTAATTATTATTTTACTCTAGTAGAAAGTAAACTGTCATTTCCAGTAAACTTTATGTCAAAGTTACAGACCATTTATACGAACATTTGTTAGGCGTAGTTTTTGCTATCCAGGAAATTAGGTCGTCTGAGCTCCGCGGGAGCAGCGTCTATCCGGTTATAACAGAATATATCCAATTAATCAAGAATATACGGCATTGCACCAACCTTAACCTTTCATTTTCTTTTAACGTTCCCTGTAAGCGTTAGGGGAATTGGTTAACCCAATGAAAAACTTTTATTTTAGCCCAAAATACGTACCTTTGTGCACTAAAATTAAAATAACTATTAATTTATACATAGTTGATTTGTAGTGTAACCATATTTATCAATTTAAAATTGGCAATAATTGAGCATTTTTAAAAACATTGGGCACGAGCCGCTTGATACTTTTTTTTACACCACGGGCGATCAAAGTCAGTAGTTTGAATTAGGTTTTTTAATTTTTTTTTACCAAAAAGGTTCTACACATTCTAATTTTGAAAAATAGCATTGGTTTTATGTTGCTCAGGTGTCCATGAGATAGTAAAAAAAACAAAAACATAAACTTATACACGACGAGGAAAAATGTTCCTAAAAAAAATAGCAATATTTTGAAACTGGTCACAATCTTACTAGATTTTTTTTGGCATACAGTAGATCATTCTGTGACCTATTTGCAGTCATAGGATTATCCTTAATTTTTTTGGACACCCTGTATATAAAATGCAAACAGCAACAAACAAAGTAGGCGGTCTTATAGCGATATCTTCCAAACATCTGCCGGTCCGAGTGAAGTCCAAATAAAGAAAAACGTTCCATTCCTTGACACTTCTTCATCCCTTAACGTCCAGGATTATAAATTGCGTACAAGTTCCCTTAAAAGATTCAGGTAGTGTCCCGCTCCGGTCAAATTGGATCCCAACTAAGTTTGTTCCGGGTAATGAAGTAATACTACAAATGGGACGGAAGGGGCAGGATGGCTTATTCCCCCCGCTGGGTTTACATTATTCACGGGATGGCAATGTGTAGTTTAGCTAAGTAAACGGTTGGTCAGAAGAGTTTCTCGCCCTCTTGAGTTTTGTATTAAACGGTTTTGTAAATAGCTTTTCAAGTAGATTAAAAAGAGAAGATACAAAAAACAAGATTTTTGGTATACTCACGCTAGTATTGTAATAGCTGTGCTCATAGATATTTATCATCTTTAACTCAAAATGTATTTTATAATAATTAAAAAAATAGGTTTTTTTTTCGAGATTTGTGATTAGTATAAGATATAGAATCAACTCAGTAAATACTTTTCAGATTGAAATCCACACCCTATATATATTTTTTGTAAATGACCATGCATAACTTTTTGCAGTTCAGAGTAGTTTATCATCATCATCCTAGCGTTGTGCTCTTGTACGCGAGGGCCTAGAGCCCGCTTTGGACCATGATCCAGGATGTGGCAGATCAGGTAATTACAGTGGAGCGACTGCCATCTGACCTCCGTGACCCTATTATTAACAGGGGAACCTGATAAAACACAATTTTACGGATTACTTCGCGATTTATTTACATTTTATTTAAAAACCCGACGTTTCGAACACTTTACAGCTTTCGTAATCACAGGGAGACTAAGGTATTATTTGTCAATTACAAAGTTTTGAAAAATTAAACTACCGTCACTCATTAATATTAATTTACGTTCCTATTTACACAGAAAGAGCTAACCGTTTCTTGAGATCTTGCACTGCGAGGTGTTGTTTTGGTTTTTGCTAGAATAGGATCCCATGCCGGTGGAACTTTCCAACCATCTTCCCTATTGAAATTTGGATGTTTTCTAATTTCAATGGCTTCACGTAGCATTCGAGAAATAAAACGCCGTTCTTTAGCAAGTATTTTTGGTTGGTCAAAACGAATGAAGTGGTTGGGTTTGACCAGTTTTGGATCATGGTTACATTTTCAGTCGCCTTAATGTGCAGGTTTCCGCACGATGTCTTCCCTCACCGTGAGGTGAACGGTTAATGAAATAACTAATTTACATATTTCAGAAAAAGTCATGGTAGCACGTGGGATCGAACCGGTAACTCCCGCAGGAGAGCACTGCGCCACCGAAGTATTCGTATTCTTCTCGGCCATCGTCGTATCTTCTTCGTCTCGTCTTCGTAAAGCAGAGCTATTTTACAGCTACAAGCAACACTTGCTCAACACTTGAACACGAATAAAATCTTCGCAAACGTAGGTACTATACATAAACGAAACATCCTGAAGGCTTCAAGTCAAACGGGGACTGCAAACACACGAGCGGCGCCTATCTCACGGCTTACCACCCGGAAGGCGCTGCAGCGTTGGGGATGTTTTAGGGCCAGTTGCACCAAAAGTTAACCTAGCATTTGGCCTGGAGGTCACCAACATCATGATTTTTTAATCAGCTGGTTTAGCATTATGTGACATACTTTGTAAGGGAATTCTGTAAAATATACCGTCAATCGAGGTTTGTCGGTTGTTTAAACATTGGTGAACTCTGGTCTTAGTCGTTACAATATTTTGGTAAGACTTATTTACATGTAGGCTTTTGTATTTGATAGAGCTCCAGATGAACTTAAAAAACGAGATTATGACAAACAATAGTGACCCAGAAGACGTCAAGTCGCAACGTCAAAATGGTATTATGTCAAGGACCTATAATATCGCATTCCTTGCGTAGCTGGTAGAACAAGACTGCATTTTAAAGGGACCGTTTTTTTACATTAATATACAGTAATCTCAGAGAGTATAAATTCAGATTAAGCAAGCGATAGAATTTTAAGCAAATTGCTAATCGCCTCAAAGCCCTTTCAGCACCGATATTCATTATGTCTACCCTTAGATCAATACGAGTATGATCTAAGTGTCCACCCTTATTTTCATTTCGCTCAAACACCATCGCTTTCAAAATACCGACATCTAAACTTAGCTGCTAAACTGCCGTTTAAACACGTTTAACTCCGGTGTCACCGGGCACGTGAGACACAAGGCGCCACAATATCTCCCGTCTCAAATTGTTTCCTGGGGTTCTATTTTTGAATCTTTTGACTGCCTCGTTGGTCTAGTGGTCAGCACACTGGGTACTATCCATGAGGTCCCGGGTTCGAATCCCGCCGAAAATGTTGAGTTTTTCTGTCTTGATATAACTCAGACACAGCTCCGGAGTCAGAAGGTTGGTGGTGTTAACACCCCCGTGCCTCGGAGAGCACGTTAATCCATTGGTCCTGCGCCTGATCTCTCTACGGTCTGCCTGCGGACTGCCGTCTCACCGAATTATGAGAGTGAAGGAACAGAGAGTGCACCTGTGTATTGCGCACCCACTTGTGCACTATATTATCTCCCGCGCAGTCGGCTAATCTCTGATGAGATTGGCCACTGTAGTCGAAATTCGGCTACATTATTATTTTTGAATCACTCGCGTGCAGATTTCTTCTGATTTTCGTACGTCATCTAAAACCCCGCATCTATAAACACTCGATCGACTACGCTCGAAAACGCTACGAGTGCCCCTGCCCACTTGTCACAGAAGGCGAGCGATAGAATAAACTGCCAATATTTAAGTATTTGAGTGAAAACTAATTCGCATTCGCCAACAGAATGTCATACGAGTGATTCAAAAATAGAGCTCCTGAGCTCTCGGCGGCCACTAATTGCGCCACCTGCTATTACTGGAAGGATTGTCATGGATGGATTTAGTCAGGATAATAGCGCCGTTCGCGCTCTCGAGCAGCGGAAGGATTGCCACGATTCACGATAGTGGTCTATGGCCATTAAAGTTTAAAGTTTAAACTTTAAGGGCGTATTTAGTTGAAAATGTAACGACTTGTTGTAAGTACTTACTATGTTCTTTTACCGGCAATTTTGTAGAACGATTTTGAGAAAAACTGGTATTAGCCAGTCCAGCGTACTTGTATGATAGAGGTCAGTACCTCTATCATACGCTGGACTGAAGGTTAGATAAATAGATAGATAACTTGTTCACGCACTAGCCTCGTGATATGTTACGTACGACACGCACGGGACGAGAACCTCCGAGCACCGGCGAAGAACATCGAACCGAGCGATGTTCGGCTCGCCAGCGAACATCGATGCCCGCAAAAACACTCCTCTCCATAGCACCTAAGTGAGCGGTCACTGTTTCTGCGTTATAAACCTAGTCTACTTGAATAATAACTTTCATATAAAATACAGTCCGCTTTTAATTTCCACCACCTCGACTATCGAAGAGCATTTACATAACTCTTTATTGCACACCATAAAAGTAACAACAATACAATTTACATAGAAAGATGTATAAATTAGGCTTAGGTTCTCTAAGAGATGACAGATAATTTAGCGTACGTATTATAGAGGTCAGTGGGTATTTGCCAACTGTAAATGCTTATAAAGACCCGAGATTGGGAAATATGAAAAATATAAGTTATGCCTTTAGGCAGGGGCCGGTCAGTGGAAATACGCATAGGACTCCAACTCCTCCTACGAAAAAACTCCAAACAATCCTACTTGCCTAAACTAGTTTAACTTCAGGGTTTTCTGACCGTGCCACTGAACATCTCAGACAAAAGGTGCCTCAATTTTTTCCTACGGAACCCGCGGCAGCAGTCACTAATTGCCACTGTGTTTACTGCGGAAGGATTGTCAGATAATGGCGCTATTCACGTGCCAGTTCGCGCTTTCAACTGTCCTTACACTGAAAGGGGTTAAGATGAAGCTTACAGAATAGACCATAAAGAAGTTAATACACTGTACCTACGATTTGTAGAAAATCTACATCGTAAATAATTTAGGAACAGAGCAGTCGGGTCAATTTGTTCTAACTTAGATTTACCTACTATAATTTGATTTTCTACTAATAATCAAATCCTAGGTACCTAGTTACTTTCTACTATATTCCCTAATTAATAGCCCCAGGAGTGCCGTGAACATGAAGAATAATAGGTCCCTTTTGATTTTGTATATTGAAATTGAAAATACAATCTTTACTTAGCCCTTATTGATGCCCGTAAGTATATACTTATTTCAAACTGATACTCAACTAAGAAAGCCCCTAAAACTAATCAACGGAAACTTTTCCTCTTTCCGTTCAAAACAAAATGGCGTCGAGTAGGTAGTAATTAATGCTGTATCGCATACATTATCGAAAGTTTGAAACGCCGACAGCCGCAGCAAAGGAAACAGCTCATTTTGCATTAAATTCTCCTTTGCCCTATTTTGGGTGATTTAATTACAATCCAAGCTGATAAAATTAGCGACGCAGACTAAACTGGCTCAGTTTGAATTTTGGTACCAGAACAATTAAACATGCATGCCTACTAAAACAGACATAATCCCCGTTATTCCAAAAACTTAGTACCGGGTTTAAGACAGGACTAAGCTATTAGCTAGCCAATTGATAACATTTAAAAAATTACATGCACTTTTTAATTTTTTTCCTTATAGTACATCAAAAAAGAAGACATACATATTTTTTCTTTTTCATTTCTTTTCACTATTTCCCCTTAAATTTAATTCTTTAAAAACACTCCAATCTAAAAGAGCGTAAGTACAAGAGTAAGGATGTGATGTGACGACTTCACGACTTTGCCATATTTTATATTTTAAAAAATAACTGACGTCAGTAGTGTTGTATTTTGTAGCAGTAAGATATCGATATCGACAGTAAGCACGTATTTCAAAACAAAAAGTCTAAATGAAGAAGTAGACAAATAATCATAGTGAGTATGTTTATTTAAACACAACATTACTAACTAAAGCTTACGTTACATTTTACGTTGCAATTTTTCCTGCTTAATTTTGTTGGCTTCTAAATTCAAATGAAACACCAATAATATTATCAAAGGTACTTTTATGATTTCGTCACAAAACTAGATAATCATTTAAATGCATGTGTATTTTTAGCAATCCTAAATATACTATACTAAAATTATCGATAACTAGATGGACTTCGCTTCTATAGAACAACACTACCATTAACTCCCTTCTCACTTACTCATCATAGTGTCAGTGTCAAAATGACAGGTAGCTTATATGTAGGGTAAAATACTTTTTTTAGTCAGACCAGTTAACCAAGCAAAGGCGGGCCCCCTTTAATGCCTGTATCATAGTATCTTTCAGTTATTTTCAAATATCTCTGAATTTATGGCGTAAAAAAAATTAAAATATTTTTATCTTTCTATCTACTACTCTATCTGCTTTTGGTATTTTAGTACCTTTATAAAAATGAAATGTTGTCAATTAGAAAAAAGCTTCTCTATTAGGTTATGTCATGAATGTGTCATTCATTCCTCTGTTGTCGGCTAATATTTAGACCCTTTAGAATTGGTGTAGGAGGTAGGTAATAGTTAAAGTGTGACTGGGTATGACTTTCGAACTTTGTTTGTAGGTACAAGAGAGACAAACATACCTCTAAAAACTCTACTACTCTACTCTCGGTATTTTTAAAATACCCTTCAGAGGAGGAGGGGGGTCCGTTTTTTTATTTTATTTCAAAAAATATATAGGTACCTATGCCTATTTGTTGTTATAGGTAGCGGCAACAGAACCTAACATCTTTGAACACCTGTCCAGCTATCACTGTTCATGAGATCATGGTGAGATACAGTCTGGTAACGGACAGACATGTGCGTTGTGTTGTTTAATGTGTTGTCCTTTTGTTTTAGGGTGTTAAGTTTCCTACCTACTTATCGTGTCAAGTGCTGCACACGTGACATTGACGGAAAAGTAAGCCCAAGGTGGCAAACTTATGTCCGCTCGCCACCATCAAATAGAACAAGGAGTCTGTCTGTTACTTTTATATACTAGTCAAAACAAAATAAGGGCCACTTATTTATTTCGACGTCTGGAGCGATTTTAATAATTTCTAACTGATGTTAAGTTCCTACCTTTTTTGTGGTGTTACCTTAAGTATTAACGAACATCGTGAGAGTTTACAGCTTGCATAGTTTTTGAAGTGGGTGACAGTTCGTCATTTTTTTTGTAACCACTTGAATTTGCCCAACTTTTTAAACGAAGTTTTAGGTCATTCCAACTGTGAATTCGTGCGCGAGCAGTTAAATTTTGCTAAGTTTAAGTGTGAATAAATATTTTCATAGAGCAATGCCGAGAAATCGTAGACATATGGACGTGCAAACCGCAACTAGAGCCATAACATTGATACAAGAAGGGCATTCGCAGCGTTCTGTAGCTCTGCAGCTGGGATTTTCACGAAGAGCCATCCAGAATGCTTGGAATCGATTCCAAGAGACTGGAAGTGTAACCAGAAGACGGGGATCTGGAAGAATTCGAGCAACCACAACACAAGAAGATCGCTACATACGCTTAACTGCGCGCAGAGAGCGATTCGTCACCGCTCGCTCCATACAAAATCGCTTACGCCAGGCGACGGGTACTCGTGTCAGCGACCAAACGATTAGGAATCGGTTACACGAGGACCAACAATTCTCTAGGAGACCGTTTATCTTTCGCAAGACAACACCAGGACTGGGTCACAAATGATTGGAGCACAGTATTGTTCACTGATGAGTGCAAAGTAAAATTTTTTAGTGACGATCGTCGCATTAGAGTTTGGAGACGAGAGGGTAAACGATTTTCGGATGCCTGCATCCATGACAGTGACAGATTTGGGGGTCCCAATGAATGGTGTGGGGCGGAATTTCGATGTCCGGTCGAACCGAGCTCGCAGTTCTCAATGAAGGTACGGTAACGGCTCAACGATACATTGAACAGGTCATAAGACCCCATGTGGTGCCATTTACACAAAGAATTCGGTGCAGGATTTAAATTTATGCACGACAATGCTCGCGCTCATACAGCAAGAGCCACCCGAGAAGCCCTAGAGGAAGCTGGTATACAGGTTTTACCGTGGCCCGCCAACAGTCAGAACCTTAACCCAATCGAGCATATGTGGGATTTATTAAAACGAAGTGTCCGGAACACAAACCAACCTGTGCATAACGAAAGACAGCTCATTAATGTGCTGAAAACAAGCTGGGAACAAATTGCACAAGAAACAGTTCGCCACTTGGTAGAGAGTATGCCCTCTAGGTTTCGAGAGTGCATTCACAAAAGAGGAGGGCATACACGGTACTAAAAAAGTGAAAAAATGAGAAAAAAATAAGATTGTTTTAATATTTTTTTTTTATCTAGTGTATTTTTTGCCAAAATTCCTATTTTTCACAAAAATCTAACATTTGAAAATTTTCAAATTTATCTTCGTTAATTTTAATGTTAAAACATTAAAAATTGATCAATAAATTAAGTCGAATAATTTATCAACCCCTAAATATAATACATTTATTGGAAAACTAAAAAAACGTGGTGGTATTTTGTTTTGACTAGCATATAATGACAGGGTTTCGTTTATTCTACCCTCTGGTTACACGGAACCCTAAAAATAAGCATGAAACACCGCCTTTCAAAATTAGACTTAACATTCCTTCAATAGATGGCAGTATTTAGATGCTGCTTGCTACTGTGCTGCCCTCTATATGTGACATACGGTCACTCCACGTGTATGTATCATATATTACGTTTTGTTTCTGCTTGAAAATATCACGGAAAAATTATTCAAACACAAAGTGTATTCAATATCGAATCAAGTTTAGTGGTGAAGTGCACAAAATTACGTATATTGTGTTTTACTCATTTAAAATCGAATTCGTTTGGCTTTTCTTTGAGATGAAAAAAAATACCCACATCGTGCGTAGGTGAAATACTGAAATAACGAAACGTTAAATTCGTTTGAGTTTTCTCAGCCGCCGTATGTGCTGTTTGGTTTACAATTTCTGTTTTAAAATACATTTAAACAGTTAGTGTAGTGTTAAAAGTAGATTTATTTGTTGTTGATATCTACGTATAATATTTTTAAACTTTAAAAACGCTATTCGGTAAGCTTTCTCAAACAAAAACATCTGTGCAAATTCGATCTATCAAATCGTGTGTTGTTACCAATTTTTCTATCGTTATTTCTTTCTGTTTTTTCATTAGAACAAGCATTCACGTCCGCGGCGTCGCATTTGTGAATCACATAAACTCTTTTCTTTCTTTTGGCCCACATTGATTTTTTATTGCAGGTTATTATCGACCTGTCAAGAAGACATTTTTTCATCAAGCTGTCTGTGCAAAATTCGCAAAATAGGAGACGAAAATCCTTTTAAGTTTTCTAATTTCATATCGAATCTGCCACCAATAGTAAGTGCTAACCATTTTCTATCATTTTGTCCTTGTAAAAAGTATCGGAATTGCTAGTTATACTAAATTAGGTCTGTGAGGTAGGTCTAAAGTAAAATAACAATAAACAATATCTAACGGACTATTCTAGTGTGAAAGACATTTGGATAGCGCACTGCAGTGTTTGATACTCCAGTTGGTATTCATTTAGTGATGCATGCTATCTTAGTCTAGTATAACCTCAACATAATCATATGATTGTTGTCAATACCTACCTCTGTGCCTACTTGTAAGTTTCAAGAAGTTCCTTTGCATTGATATGAATTTTACTGATTCTATAAGTTTTTTAGATTGAAATATCATTCTTAACTATCAAAGCACATTTACAACAACTGATTTATATCATATTTACATAATTCTACATTACCACTACATGCGTTTTTAATGTTTTGTCATCAAAATTTTTGGTTGTAGATTCTATCTAAGTTTCAAGCTAGAATACTACAGTCTTTAAACTAAGTACTTAGTCATTTACCTAACTATTATGACATAGTGACAGCAACTCAAGAGTACATATGTAGTCTTTAAAATTGATAACAATCTTCCACAAGATATTATGTAAAAAATAATTATTATTTTATAATAGGGTGGTAGAGCGATGCCACGCTGCAGCAAACGTACACGGAGTGGTGCCCCAGCAAATGGGGCCGATGTCCTGCCCGGAGCCACTGCTATCGAAGACCACCACCACCATAAAAGATCCAGAAACAGCAGGTAATTGGCTAAGCCAACGCCGTGTGCTTTCCTGAAGTCTTTCAAGTTATTCATATATTTAATTCACACCTATTCTTCTTACTATGTTTACGAAATCACATCAAGAACAGATGCCAAGTACACAAATGTGTTTATTATTGATTTATAGCTCATAAGTACACAGGAGTTAAGAAATTGGACAGTTAAGACCTGCAGTAAGCACTAAGTATATACTTACCTGGCCAATTCCTATCCAAATGATAATAAGAACTTAACTTGCCAAGTCCATAAGTTAACTCGCTACTATACTTATACAGGATGCTGATTTCAATCCGAGCGGTATTTTCAGAAGTGATTATGTACCTTATACTGATCACAAATCACTAAAAAACAGACTTCGAAAAAAAATTAATCTAATTATTAAATTATCACGATTTTCATAATAGTCCCCATTCGATTCCGGAATCGGACCCCAACACTCGCCGAACGAATGTTTTGACGCGCTCGCTACAATACATACAAAGGATTAGCGCGCGCGCCGGGCGCCCGGGCGGCGCCTGTGATCGGGAGCCGCCACTATTGGCGTCTTTGTCACACTTACTCCGGCCCAACTCAGTTGTAACGAAAACATCGCGAATTCCACTCGTCCGTGTGTTTTTTTCAAAATGACGCAAAACTATTCTAACGTTGAGCTAGTTGATGAGCAATGAGCACTGGTGGACCCACCGTGACCACAACCCACTCGTCACCAAGATAGACTCATTTCAACATCGCTTTAGTCTCAATGTGTGGGCAGGGATAGTAGGGAATCACCTGTTGGGACCTTACTTCATCGAAGGCCGCTTCACTAGTGTTACATACCCGGAGCTGCTGAAAAACGTTATTGAAGAGATATAAGAAGACATACCATTGTCTCTCCATCATAAGTTCATAACCTTTTCTACCAACACGACGAAGCACCGCCTCATTACGGTCTTCAAGTGCGTGACTACTTGAATCGTATATTCGGAAGTCAGTGGATCGGGCGTGGTGGACCTGTGCCTTGGCCACCACGATCCCCAGACTTAACGCCTTTAGTCTTTTATTTGTGGGGTGATGTAAAAAGATTAGTGTATATGGAAGAATCAACAAGTGTTGAGGACCTGAGACAAAGAATAGTGAGTGCGTACCAAACAGTCAAACATAATCAATTAGTGTTGAATAGTTTAAAAAGGAATAGCAGACGCCGTGCAAGTCTGTGTTTTGCTCAGTCTGGCGGCCACTTTGAACATTTATTAAGGTCAGTGCAAATAAAAGTGTACATAAATCTAGGTAGGTATTCAGATAAATCGTTATAAATAAGTTGATTCCACATTTTTAATTTTTACGCCAAAAATACTTAAGGTTCACGACATTTAATAATGTACTTTTCGGTATTTAATTTTGAAAAGGTTAAGGCCTAGCGAAAATTAACATACTTATCGAAAGCTCAGGGTTCGGTTCCCGGTTTATTGTCCGAATTCACTAAAGCGATGTTACAAGATGACTTTTGTCTCATTCATTAATACAACTAAAACTAGGTATTCAATTTTAAAAAGTTGGCTTAGCCTAGTACAAAAAGTTCCGGATTCGATTCCCGGTTGATCACTCGAATCGTGTTCAATAAGTTACAGACTCACTTTGCATCAATAAACAATAAAAACCAATTAATTTTAAAAGGGTCAGGTTAGCAATGTAAAGAGGTATTGAAAGTTCGGGGTTCGATTCCCGATTGATCTCCCGTATCCAGTAATAATCGTGCTCAATAAGATACAGACGACTTTAAGGGTTTGGGTTAGTGTTGATTAAGATATTGAATGCTCAGGAACCAATTTCTAATTGATTGCCCAAACTCGGTGTATTGAATTCATAGGTGTCATACCTACGGTACAAAATAAATTTTAGGTATCGGTCGGTCCTAAGCCCGTTAAAAGTAGGAAGGGGAATTTGGTATCAACTAATCGAAGTACGTGAGATCAGTTGTTTTACAAATAGCTATTTATACATTTAAGAACAACGCAGACGTCAGTTAAAAGTCAGCAAGGAGATACTAGCTGAGTAGGTAACTACCTATCGCTCGTCGCGCCTGCTACTCGTACAGTGCAAACGTATCGCAGTATCTTACGTCACAATACAGTAAGGGTTTTACAAAAAATAATCGTTTATAATTTCATTTTATTTTTCTCGTATTAATGGTTATTAATGCGTGTTTTGTAAGTGATCATAAGTCGTTTTACTAAATATCGCTCGGATTGAAATAAGCATCCTGTAGAATTGTAAATCAGCATATAGTGACTAGCTCTCCAAAGCTACAGTTTCTTTAATTAATTTGCTAAGTCATCCTGCCTGATGTTTTTGTAAATAAAATAGAAGAAGATCACATAGAATAGACACAAACATTTACTGGCAAAAACAAATCCTAATGATTAGACTTCTTGTCACAATATATTTCTTGTCTTTTTAAATTCAATGGTAGATGAATAAAGAAAAATGTTTCTGTGCAGCTCACGCCGACATTCAAAAGCCGAGGACACTAGTTTCAGTGCAAAGAAATGTTTAGCATGGTTCAAAGAATACACAACAGTCTCAGAGCCAGATATTTTAGGTAAGTCAACCTTTTGTTACCTACATTGCAAAGTAATAACACGAATTTTTAGTGAGACTTATTCTAATAAAATGTCAAGGTTATAACTAAACCTATATATTATGATGTCATGACCTTCTAATGTTATAATAACTTGATACCACTCAGGGAGTTTAAAAGCAGTTTCACCCTGAATTCTCATACAATGATTTAACTTTTCACATATTTTTTTACCAACACAATAGCTTACCTACTGATCCTCGAAGGGTTAAAGAATCGTTTTTAGAACAAAGAAGAACAGTATTTCATCCTACATTATTTATTAAATCTGAGCAGTCTCAACTCAACACATAAAATAACCAATTTATGTACAGGTCCAGAAGGAATGGAAAAGTTTTGCCAAGACTTAGGGGTAGATCCAGAAAATGTTGTAATGTTGGTTATCGCTTACAAAATGGGAGCCAAACAAATGGGATACTTTTCACAAGAAGAATGGCTCAAAGGTAGGTTTTACAACTTTTACCTGCATTTTCATGTATCTTTAAAAGCATGGTTTAATTTTGACCATTTTTGCTTTTACAGGTCTAACGGAGCTACAATGTGACAGTGTGCACAAATTGCAGAACAAATTAGAATATTTACGCAGTTTACTCAATGACCCCTATATTTTTAAGGCTGTATACAGATATTCCTATGATTTTGCCCGGGTAAGTATCATTAAAATTTTAAATAATTATAACTGCATATTATTTATGAATTTGATTTTTTATGTATGTATTTGATTTATTCAAATGACAACTAAAGGCTAGATTGCTTACATTGATTTTGGACAGATAATTGCTATGGTTTCTGGTAGTAACTGATAGGTTAACTAATCTATAGTTTATTTATTTTTGAAAAGCAGAAAGCTGGGTGGTATAGGTTCAACTGAAGTAGAAAAGTTATGTATGAATTATTTGTAAAAATCACCAGTTCAATTCTTCTGATTTTAATTCAATCGTTTTGTGCGTGTCACTCTACAATAACGCGGTGTTGTTAGGTTGTAATTAGTAGAATATATGTGACGCGCTGCAAGGGCATAGCAAACAAAGGAACGAGAGCTAACATTACTATTATTATTGTTAGTGAATAACATAGAGATTTTTTAAATGTTATTTTCTTTCGATGGCTCAGTGGCTAGCGCGTTGTCTCTCATGCGGAAAGTACCGGTTCGATCCCACGTGCCGCCATGTACCAATGACTTTTTCTGAGTTATTTGCATTAGTTGTTTCACTGACCAATGCTCTTATGGTGAGGGAAAACATCGACTAGATGTGTCACCATAATCCAAACTGATTCCCCTGTTAACACTGTCGCGGAGGTCAGATGGCAGTCGCTCCACTGTAATAACCTGATCTGCCACATCCTGGATCATTGTCCAAACCAGACCCTGGGTCCTGTGCGAGTGCACAACTGGGTTAGCGCTGGGATGATGTGGATGATGATGTTATTTTTTTTCTCAATTGCCCCCATACTTGTCTCGTGAAGTTTCGTAACCGTACATTCGTACATCACATACATAGAAAACTAGCGCCAAGGCCTGCTGGGGTCCTGGCTTATGCTGAGTGAGGTCCTCTTGATATGGACATTGCAGACACACAAGGGCACTGTCTGGCTAGCGTCGAGAGTTACTGTTTTGTTTGTGTTGTTTTTGATTTTGTTGTTAAATTTTCCTTGCTGTCTTTGTAATTATCTTTTGTTATTTTGTACTGTGTTTGTTTGTGATGGCCCAAATTAATCAATGCTTCCTTCTTTCTTTCTTACATTTAGGATAAAGACCAACGCTCATTGGACACGGCAACGGCGCGCGCGCTACTTGGCGTGCTTTTACCGCGTTGGCCTCTCCGCGCGCCGCTCGCAGAGTTCCTCTCCCGCGGGCGGAGGTACCGCGTTGTGAACCGCGACCAGTGGTGCAACATCCTCGAGTTCAGCCGGTGCGTTGACGCGCAACTGACGGCGTACGACGCGGACGGAGCCTGTGAGTTTCTTTCAATTATTTATATTGGACAACACCACATACGAGGGTCAAACTGAAAGTTCTTAGAAAATCAAAAACTGATTACATTAGCCAGTTATTAGTTTTATTATATCTTTTCAAAATATTGTCCATTGACGTCAATACACCGCTGCATGCGATGGAACCACTGGGAAAAGCACTTTGCCCACTCGTCCTTAGGGGTCTCTTCAATGGCATCGCGATACGCAGCCACCGCTTCTTCAGCATTCATAAACCGCTTTCCTTTAAGTTTTTCTTTAATTTTTGGAAATAAATAAAAATCACAAGGCGCGAGGTCGGGGCTATACGGCGGGTGACCCAGTAATTCAACGTTTGATGTCGCCAAATAGTCGATCGTTCGCTTGGCGGTGTGCGACGAGGCGTTGTCGTGGTGAAGGAGGATCCTACTGCGAGGTCGTTTCTCTCGAACTTTTTCCAAGACAAGTGGCAAACAATTGGTAGTGTACCATTCTGCAGAAACTGTTTTTTGATCCTCTAACACAATTGTTGCGAAATGACCTATCCTTCCAAAGAACGAGGCCACCATTTTTTTTCCCGCACTTCGATCTCTCTTCACTTTAGTTGGCAACTCCTCGAAAGGAAACACCCACTGAGCAGATTGTCTTTTGGTTTCAGGATCATAACAGTAAATCCAGCTTTCGTCACCTGTTAGTATGTCGAACACAGCATTTGAGTCACCTCCGTTAAATCTTTCAATCATTTTACGGCACCAATCCACACGATGGAGTTTTTGAGCCTTAGTCAAATTATGAGGTATCCACCGGGCGCAAAGCTTCCTGACCGCTAAATGTTCGTGGAGGATTTTGTGCACTTGACTCATACCGATGCCTAAGCTTGTCCAAATCTGCTGATAGGTCACTCTTTTGTCAGTCTCTATCATACGCCGCACAACACAGATGTTATTTTCAGTCGTCGCCGTAGAAGGCCGTCCCTCACGTACATCATCAGTGAGATTAGTGCGACCACGTTTAAACTCATTAAACCAGTTGTAAACAGTCGCACGAGATGGGGCTTCATCGTGAAAGGCCAATCGTAGTCTATCATAACTTTCTTGTTGACTTAAATGACATCGAAAGTCATAAAAAATCATTGCACGAAAATTTTCTCGTGTTAAATTCATTTTGACGTGACACAGACAATTTTCAATTTGCCGCCAAGTCGTAAAACAAATGACAAATTAATGAAATATATACTCAGTAATATTGGCAAAGAGTTCTATTTTCAAATTTTAGAATATTTTTTTTATTATATTGTTTATAAGTGGCCAGTTCTAAGAACTTTCAGTTTGACCCTCGTACATTGTTCTGACCCTAAAGTAGCTAAAGCACTGTTATGGAAATCATCAACAACGGATCACAACACCCAGACCCGGGACAATTTATGTAAATGAGGGATGGCCAAAAAATGGCCAATACATTTTGAAGACTACTGTCAGTACGCGTGGATCTAAATCATGTTAAAAATGTCATAAATAAATTGTTTCAACAAACACACCAATTACCTAGCCCCAAACTAAGTGTGAGCTTGTGCTATGGTGACTAGGATAACGGATAGACATTCTTATATCCATACTAATATTATAAATGCGAAAGTGTGTCTGTCTGTTACTTCTTGACGCCTAAACCGCTGAACCAATTCGCATGAAATTTTGTATGGAGATAGTTTAGGACCTAAGGATGGTCATAGAATAGTTTTTATCCCAAAAATCTACTCATAAAGGGATTAAACTGGGAAGAAAATGATGTATGGAAAGTAATGCCACCTATATGCAAATATTGTGACTATCTTACGTCAAACTTCAAACTGCATTAAAATGAATTCGAATCAGCCATGGAGGATAGGGGTAAAGATAACTATCTCATATGGGGGAAAGTTGAAAAAGGGTCCAGCTGTAAGCAGTAAATAACAGTTCAGTTTAAAAAGGCAAAGGGTATGCTAACTGATTATGTAACTTTGAATGAAATTATTCCAATTATTTTTTTTGCTAAAGCTGGCCATTCGCGGCCAGTCAAACTAATAAATCGGTCTGAGGTACGTCCAAAATGTGACGTTTTCAATATCGGTAATTAAATTCTAAGCCGTAGTTAAATGCTAATTAGTAACTTTTATAAAATTAGTAAGGTGCTAAAAAGTAACTAAACGATATCATATTTTTCCACAATCGCCCATATTTTACCGGTTCCAAGACCTTTCCGCCCTTTTTGCCCTTTTAGAAAAAACTAAAATTTCCCTTAACGTGTGTAAATCTTCGAAAGTGTGTTTTAATGAGTTTGGCCATTCGGGAAATGAAAAGAAAATTTATCTCAGGGTAACCGATCGCTCATTAGCCGATTGACTTTAATTCTGGTGTAATGTTTTCAAATCAAAACCATCAGCATTTCTGTCCTGAACAGAGGTCGAAATTAGGTAGAGTTATTTATGTACTTGCATCGAAATGTTGATATTAATGTGGACCTTCCCGGGATTTCTAATGGACAATCCCGTGTCCCGTATTAAGTGGAGTCCAGAATTCAGTAAACAAGCCAGAGTCAAACCGGATTCACCACACAAAACACAATAGTAAACAACAAAGAGCGCATTCGACGAACCGAGGTAAGCGAATGAGCTGTGTGAATGAGTAAACCGATTTATTGCTAATAGATAGTTTGAATGCGGTTGAAAGAGACAAAATTTAGTATATTCCGTTAAGCGGGGAGTGCTCCGCATTTTCGCTATTGTATTCTTTTGTTCTAACAAGCTATGTTGTAAGAACTACAACTGTGGCAACATCGCGCGTATTGGAATTTTGCAACTTCGGACATCCGATGTCATTGATGTAAGCTTGGCAACGTCTCGCGTGCAGTAGTTTAAATTGTGTAAAAGTAAATAACTTTTTATTTAAAAAAACTACGGGATTTTTTCTGCTCTTTAAAATTAATCTCGGGATTTGAGGCATATCCACTTTATTCTTTCGCTGTATGAAATCATTGTAAGTACATGAATAACTCTACCTAATTCCGACCTCTGGGCCTGAATCAAATAAATGATTGTTGACTTTAAATAAAAACTTTAGCTTTATTGCTCACTTTATAAACATCCATAACTTAGGTGCAAATGCTCGTGCTCTTCACACAAACATTTGCCCCTTACGGAATTCAAACCCGCAACCGCCTGGTTTACATGATCGATTAAGTGCTTATACTAGCCTTTTTCATAAATAATAATCAACTTATGGTGTTCAATGACTAGCTGATTTTTAGGTACTGATTTTTGAAACTTAAAAATTGCTCATTCCCAGGGCCAGTAATGCTGGACGAGTTCGTGGAGTGGCTCCGCGCGGAGCGGGCCGGCGACGCTGTCATGCCGCCCGCCAGCTGAGGCCGGCCGCCACGCTAAGCCCGCCCGCACGCTAGCCGCAACACCGCCACACCGACACACCGACACACCGACACACCGCCACAGCGACAGGTAACGTCGTTCACAGGATACTACCCCAACGGCAATAGGTACTACTATAACTACTAGGAATACGCAAAAAGTATCGATACCAGAGTAGACTACCACAACGTTCTCATAAGTGGCATTTTCTGTCCTAAATTGAATAAATTATTTTTGACTTTCAACTACTAGGGATACGCAAAGAGTATCGATACCAGAGTAAACTACCACAACTACTAGGGATACGCAAAGAGTATCGATACCAGAGTAAACTACCACAACTTCTAGAGATACGCAATAATTAGATAACTCTTTATTGCACACCATAACAGAAAAATACAGTAAGTACAACGATTTACACAATATCGATACTTCTGTGGCGCTACCTAGTATTTTGATACTCGATACATTTGAAAGGAAAAAAGAAAAAGTTTTTATTTGGTACACATCAAATTAAAAATATATTAGAAAACTAAAAATAAAAAATCTGATGGAGTTCACATACATCCG
This sequence comes from Pyrausta nigrata, assembly GCA_949316185.1. NCBI lineage: Eukaryota > Metazoa > Arthropoda > Insecta > Lepidoptera > Crambidae > Pyrausta > Pyrausta nigrata. Next base: position 16,824,934 of record OX438947.1, on the reverse strand, counting down.
GACATGTGCAAGTGGACTTTAAAGTGTTAGTGCGTAAAATGCTGTAAAGTGAAATGCGTCAGAAAAGTAGATAAAACTACCACAGCTGCCTGAACTTTAAACTGTTTCTAAACTTAAAAATATTACTCGATACTATGTAGTATCGATACTTTTATCAGTATCGATACGTTTGATTCGATACTTAGTGTCGAGTACAGGTAGCGGCACGTAAGTCTAGCGCTGACCGAAACGTGGAAGGGATAGCTGCGCATGAGTACAGTCGCGCACAAAGAAATTGATAAGTAATCATTGAAAATAATTTATTAAAATATTGGTACTAATGTTATGTCACTGAATAATGGAAAACTATTATTTTTATAAAGTGACGCTATTTACACTTTTTAATTGTTTGAAAGAATCAGTCAATTCATTAGTTTCTCGTGTTAAAAAACAATGCACGTAATACACAATTTTTCGTGCTTGTCTTCTCAAAACAGTATTTCGTCTAGGCATATTGCCTAGACGAAATACTGTTTTGACTGTAAAGTATGTAAGTATACTATGTAAAGTTCTAAACAAACAAAATTAAAACAAACTCAAACTTAACAAAAAAAAACTAAAACATAAATTAACAGCAATAACAATATAATTTAGAACGCGACTGAACAATAGGAGTGCGCGGGACGTGGCATCGGTGCGGGGACGGGATGCGACTGCGAGAGCCAATCGGCGCTATGCTTCGTCCCTCTAGCCCCCCTGTGATACCTTATTTTCGACTTCTGCGCAATAACGGTCAGCGCTAGACTTACGTGCCGCTACTTGTAGGTATCGATACTTTAAAAATTGCGGATCCCTAGGTACCACCATTCACGAAACTGCGCCAACGCCAACAGGTTACCGCAATCCCGATGATAAGCTGGAATGCTCAAAATGTCTCAATTTCTTGCTACAACTGTTTAAACTATCAGACAAACCTAGCATAGGCTTTAAACCCAGATACTACAAAAAGGAATTAGTACCTCGGCTTAAGGTATTAAGTACCAAAAAGAAACAAAACGTCTTCATAGATCAACTTTAGTCATCATTGAATGACATCCCTACTAAATTGTCTATGGATCCTGTAATTTCCTTGACAACTGACAGCAGAACTGACGTTTTTAAAATAAATAAGACCCCAGTTCACTAATTTTTAAACAGCCGGTAAACCTCAATTAACGGTCAATTTGACAGAATCCCCATACAAAATAAGTCAAATAATGCTATATCGGCTTCCCATTAAACGCATGTATATAGTCTTGTTTGTCGTATTAATATACGTAGTTACTGTAATGCAGGCATGTCAAACATGCGGCCCTCTACGTATTTGTCTGCAGCCCAATCCACTATTAACAGCCTCCAGTTGCAGCCCGGACACGGACTACTGTTGTAACTTTTTAGATCATTTTTTTTTTTTTTTACTACAATTCTAATTCGTTTTATTTCTTTGTGTCTGGGTTTTGCGGCCCAGTGACTCCACGACCTGTATGCATTTGGCCCACCAGTGACTGAGTTTGACATGCCTGCTGTAATGCCTAATGTGTTGTCTGTTTTAAAATGATAAATTCGCTTAGATATACGAGTATTAAGAGGTGCTTGTGGCGCAGTGGCGGCAGCGCTTTGGTAGTGATACCAAAAGTTAAGCAACCCACGGCGCGGTCGTGATTGGATAGGTGACCATTCCGACCATTTAAGTGACATCCATGACAAGCATCTCCGTGCTTCGGAAGGCACGTTAAGCAGTTGGTCCCGGCTAATATCTGTGGTATTAGTCGTTAAGCCTAGTCAGAGGCCCTAGGGCGGCTTGATAACTTCTGACAGTAAGGTTTGTCACTTGCCTTACATACACCCCTCCACCAATCCGCACTGAGCCCGCGTGGTGAAGTATGGCTCGTTCCTCCTCATAGTTGAGGTGAGGCCTTTTCCCAGCAGTGGGATCTAATAGGCTGACTTATTATACGAGTATTACTATTAAATTATTTTGTTTTGTTCCGTGTAAGTGCTTCACACGTGACACTACTGGCGGAATAGCGACAAACACCACCTCAAAGTCACTATTGTCGCCAATAACTAAAGAAGATGTCTCTTTCGTTTGTTTAGCACAAAAAGAAACCTAGACTGAACTTAAAATTTGTCTTAGACAGGGCACATTGGAATCGAGCCCATTTTCTCATTTGAGTATTGAAACTTACAGACATGTCATGCTAAATATCTGTTAAATTAACAAATCTGATGACTGGCGGTTTTTAGTTTCTTTACGGTGGTTTACGAATTCGATAGCCATATCAAATAGAGAAAGTAAGTAATAGTAGTCATTAGAAGCGGTGATAAGACTTAATAATTATAGATCAGTGAATTAAGATTTAACGGGTTTAAAGAGTTATTGCAAGAAATCGAGCTCAGATTTAAGTTAGATCACACATTATTGATATAATAGTTAAAAAAATACTCAACCATCATTTGCAGTGTACAATTTTGAATATATCACATCTCCTTATCACTATTGAAGAAGACGTTGTAGTAGCACCCTTAGGAAGGAAACGCTTGAAGATTTGGAACGTAATATTTATTGCGAACACTCAGCGCACGGACAAAAATACAATTTTGGCAGAGGGTTTGCGTGCGATGTCGCGGTCGGTTGGAAGCAGACTGACTCGACAAAAGAACGCGTACGAACCGCCACATCGCCTGCGCATACCCTCTTATTTTTAATAAAATCAATGAGTCTACCGACATTTTTTCCAATATTTACCATTTACGAAGCTAGGTCACACTCAAGTATGTTTTTTAAAATACAAACAAATAATTCAATGTAATAATTAATAATATCAAATGTGCGCGTCGCCAACAACTATTAAATACGGGAAATCATGCAATAAGCAAAATGCCTAAATAGGTAAGTTGCATGAATCTCGTATTATTATAGTGATAGTGATAAACAATGCAAAAAGAAATTTTAAAAAGTTATATCACACCTTGTCCTGGTGACTTAAACCGTTATACCTACTTAAAGAAATCGGCGGTCAATAATCTGTGGTCTAAATTCGGAAACTTGTACTAAAATCAGCACAAATCAAACCACGATGATTCAGCTGCTAGTGTTGTGGCTAGTGCACGGGTGTAGTGATGTGACGGCATGATTCTACCGGTTATACATACATATGTATTTTGCAGAACTGGGTTTCTGTTGCAGACATTTGTTATATTCACACTTTTATATTCGTACTGTAATCCCGTGATATAAATGTTTACTACTATAAGGTATTGTTTTGTTCTATTCTCTGCTATCTTGTATCTATAGAAAGGCAAATAAATTATGAACTACGTATGTTATTTTAGGTTTTTTAATTATTTGATTACTAGTAATATTCAAATTGTTTCTAGAGATACAAGATAGCGATCTCACATTGTTTCACAACATTTTTATGTAGACTTAATGGGTCACATAATTAGATTGTTATAAAATATCAATATTAGTTGTAAAAACACCATATTTTTTGTAATTGCGTCAGCAAATATATCTTCTTGAGTATCTATGTTGGCAAATTAAGACTAGATGTTGTTTTTAAAACTTCTCATCGAAAGTAACTAATAATTGTACGTAACATGTGAATGGTTGTGTAAATTTGGGAAATAATAATCGTAAAACGAAGATATAATGGTTTTTAGGTTTTGAATAATAAACAAAATGGAATATGTTTCTTAAATTATATGGATTCATCCACATTTCTTTAGTGTATTTTAATTTATGTTGACCCTATGTATTTTTGTATGTCCGTTTCACCTCGATGTCAGTTGCGTTATTATCCCAGTTCTGTGTATGAAAGGAGCGGACTTCCTCAAAGTAAGGGGTCAGTGTTCTTATACTTCATTCAAGTATTCCCTCAATATAGTAGCAGTGAAGTTATGTTGTATATTTTTAGCATTTATTTTAGATGTATGTATGTATATTATGTCTCGCCGCCGCTCCTCGAAGCTATGTATTGATTTATAAAATGATGCCAATTGTAATTATTAATATGCAATCTCAAATACTCGATTCCAAAACTGTCAAACCAATTTTGTATATCATTTTTGGTATGGGTAATGTTTGGTTTTCATTGTTATGCTGTTTAATTAGTTACAACAAAATAGGGAAAATAATATCTTATGTACCTGGTTCGATGATTTAGAAATCAATTGTCACATCAGAATTATAGTTCGTGCCATTTAACGGTGCATAAAAAGTCATTGACCCGTCACCTCTGTACCACTGCACGCCAGTATGCGAAGCGCGGCGACCCCTAACTATAAGCCGTAGCGGTACGAATCTGTCTAACAAATGTACCTCGGTACGGGTCGACCTTGAACCCAAAAATCAAAAGTCGTAATAATCGCTAGTTAGAAAGACAAATGATAGGTGTCACAAGGTTTTAGCTGTCAAGGTGAACGACCTTTTATGCACGTTTATCTGGCACGTACTATAGCCTTGTGCATTAATTATTTAGCAATTTTCCTACAACTGAATATCCACACAACACAGAAAACCAAACGTATCTATACCGAACATTAGGTATTTTATTAATTTTACCCACCGAAACAGTAATATTTTTACTATAAAAATAGTACAACATTGTAAGTATTGCCGATTGTCCGCAGACTCTCGCGGGCTCTGTGGTTTGACAACATGTCTGGTGGGGATTTAATTAACTTTAAGCTATTCCGCTGCTATTCCTTGTGTGACTGACTAAAAATACAGGCAAAATTGTATTTAAACCCGAAGTAGTAGGCCGAACGCACAGACTTCTAAATTGTGAACTCGAGATTATTATCTAGTAGCAAAATGTATAGTGTTGCTATTTAATACAAGACATACTGGTATATCTTGTGTAAAATATTTATATGTTTGGTCACTACTCGGCCGCACGTCAGACTACCCTACTTTAACCTTGAGACCGCCTCTCTTCCCTACGTAATAAAGGCTGTTTTCGTATTTAAATGGGTCGCGTGACGTGCCACCGTCTATAAAAAATAAGGCTCTGTTTTATTTAATTTCTGCACAAATAAAGGTTACAATTTTTACTTTTAACCGGACATATTTACAAGGAAGTTGTATCCAAGCAGTTATTTACAAAATGCCTTTTAAGGACGTCAGTAAAACAGGCCCTTATGTGAATAAGAATTCGGTATGTACCTAATAAAAATGTATCACTAATATTTGCGGCCACTACTTGTCAAGTTCCGATAGACTAGGTGTCTGTGTCTAGTCTAACATTCTAGGTTTAGGTGTAGATATGGTTTTATATAAGGCATGTAGGTAGATATATTCAAATTCTCTATGATTGTAACGAATCAATTTCGTTTCTCTGTAAAAACGGTGTATACAAAATTATTCTCGACGCGTTAAGGCATCTGTACCGAATGTTATTACGAGAGAAATAAATAAATATTGAAAATAAATGTCTTTGATTTTCAAAATCACCCAAAATAATTGACCTTGAAATTGTCAGTCTTTTAGTGAGAGTCGAACCTACGACCTCTCGCTATTTCATCTGAGCAACATAGGACGTCATTCGACGTATTTTTTAAGTGCTTGCTACGCCATCGACCGGCGTTTGATTTCATCATTCCTTTGAGAAACTTTATAAATACAGGGTGTGGCGTAAATAGTGGTCCAAAACTGAAGCACCACATACCAGTATTTAAAAAAAAATTATGTACAGGGTTTTCAAAAAAAAATTTTTTTTTAAATTTTTTAGAAATCGTTACCTTGCCTTACAAATTTGGTTATAATTTCCAAAAATGACGGTTTTTTTTATCCATTTTTTTTATTATTATTGCTGATCACTTGTACTTAGTACTCCATTCGTTTTTTTTTTTACAAACTGAATTTAATAAAAAAAATTAAGTTTCTTTCAAAATTCAATACTCACTGCTAGCAAATCGTTTGACTTTCAATGCTTTTGGTGCAAAAAAAATGTACCACACTGTCAGTGCCCATTGTTTAAAAAAAATGCCCATCTTTTGCAGATTCTAAAATGGTGCAACAATAAGTGTTACGACTTACAGGAAAAAAGTTATTGCTTTTCGAAACAAAAAGGAGCCTAATTCAGAAAAACAATTTATTTGAAGTTCAAGGGTTTACAAGGGTTGTAATTTTTTTCTGTGTGGTCCAAAGCAAAGGTGTGGATACACTGTACACTGAAGCACCACATACCAGTATTTAAAAAAAAATTATGTACAGGGTTTTCAAAAAAAAAATTTTTTTTAATTTTTTTAGAAATCGTTACCTTGCCTTACAAATTTGGTTATAATTTCCAAAAATGACGGTTTTTTTTATCCATTTTTTTATTATTATTGCTGATCACTTGTACTTAGTACTCCATTCGTTTTTTTTTTACAAACTGAATTTAATAAAAAAAATTAAGTTTCTTTCAAAATTCAATACTCACTGCTAGCAAATCGTTTGACTTTCAATGCTTTTGGTGCAAAAAAATGTACCACACTGTCAGTGCCCATTGTTTAAAAAAAATGCCCATCTTTTGCAGATTCTAAAATGGTGCAACAATAAGTGTTACGACTTACAGGAAAAAAGTTATTGCTTTTCGAAACAAAAAGGAGCCCAATTCAGAAAAACAATTTATTTGAAGTTCAAGGGTTTACAAGGGTTGTAATTTTTTTCTGTGTGGTCCAAAGCAAAGGTGTGGATACACTGTACACTGAAGCACCACATACCAGTATTTAAAAAAAAATTATGTACAGGGTTTTCAGGGTTTTTTTTATTATATTCAGTTTGTAAAAAAAAAAACGAATGGAGTACTTAGTACAAGTGATCAGCAATAATAATAAAAAAATGGATAAAAAAAACCGTCATTTTTGGAAATTATAACCAAATTTGTAAGGCAAGGTAACGATTTCTAAAAAAATTAAAATTTTTTTTTTTTTGAAAACCCTGTACATAATTTTTTTTTAAATACTGGTATGTGGTGCTTCAGTGTACAGTGTATCCACACCTTTGCTTTGGACCACACAGAAAAAAATTACAACCCTTGTAAACCCTTTAACTTCAAATAAATTGTTTTTCTGAATTGGGCTCCTTTTTGTTTCGAAAAGCAATAACTTTTTTCCTGTAAGTCGTAACACTTATTGTTGCACCATTTTAGAATCTGCAAAAGATGGGCATTTTTTTTAAACAATGGGCACTGACAGTGTGGTACATTTTTTTTGCACCAAAAGCATTGAAAGTCAAACGATTTGCTAGCAGTGAGTATTGAATTTTGAAAGAAACTTAATTTTTTTTATTAAATTCAGTTTGTAAAAAAAAAAAAACGAATGGAGTACTAAGTACAAGTGATCAGCAATAATAATAAAAAAATGGATAAAAAAAACCGTCATTTTTGGAAATTATAACCAAATTTGTAAGGCAAGGTAACGATTTCTAAAAAAATTAAAAAAAATTTTTTTTTTTGAAAACCCTGTACATATTTTTTTTTTAAATACTGGTATGTGGTGCTTCAGTGTACAGTGTATCCACACCTTTGCTTTGGACCACTATTTACGCCACACCCTGTATAATACATAGGCTGGGTGCTCCGAATACCAGCCTAATTGCAATCTACATCCTTTTACGTGTATTGTAATACCTACCACAACACTATCGTCCTGGTTTATTGCGATAAATTTTGTTCATTTTCTTAACAAACATAATTTTGTGGAAAACTCAAGTATTTTGTTTAACAAAAAAAAATCACTGGCGACTCCATCCTTAAAATTGACTTTGTTCCGATGACGTCACGTATTTTGTTTCATTTTAGCTTAAGGTGTGAAAGTGATAGAAGATTGGCAATGTTTCACGTAAATTTATTAGAAAATAAATTAACACTAGATTTAGCAGGTTTCTAGTGTTATTTTGGTTTCAAATCTTATCAATAATATTTACCTACCCATAAAACGTCATTCCATATTTTTTACGATTCCATGAGCTGTGATTTTAGCGATTTTTGACGACACACTTCGGCATGTTTATTGTTTGACGGACCACGCGTCATTAGATACTTAATCGGTCTAAAATGGCGATCCGACCGATTAGAGGATGTGCCATAGCTGTCAGTGTGATGAGATATCCCTCTATTTAATATACTAGCAGTTCCCCGCGACTTCGCCCGCGCCAAAAGTCGGATTTTCCATACAAATTTTCATCCTCCATTTCACCCCCCTGATGATTTTATATCGCGACAAAAAGTAGCCTATGTCCTTCCCAGTGTCTCAAACTATCTCTGTGCCAAATTTCATTTGATTCGGTCCAGTAGTTTCGGAGCCTATTCGATCCAATAAACAAACAAACAAATCTTTCCTCTTTATAATATTATAGTATATATAGTATACATATATCAATGGCCCGCCCATTTGAAGAAAGAGAGTGCGCATGCTATTTGTTCTTGAAAATGAAAAGGATAGCAATAGACGTATGTACTGTGTATCATTTTGGAGTAGATTGTTGCTATAGTTACAATTGAAAAAATGTGCTACTATTCATTGTTGAATAAAATGGCAAAAAAGTGTTTTTTGGGTGATTCGGATGATAGTGTAATTGACTTGACTTGACTTTTCAACTGATTTTTTGCAGGCAACCCTATACCATCGTGTTCATAATGAAATAATATTTATTTTCATTTAAATTTAATTCAATAATGCTAATATTGATTTACCTGTTTATACCTAGCTATCCGAGAGTTGTGACCGGAAAAGAATAGGCAACCCAACATTTGCATATTCTATGGGCTTCAGACTTTCGATTGGTACAGAATTTGTCTAATTATCAAACTGGTGAAATGTTTTCTTTTAATTTTTAATGAATCATCATGGACTGAAATTTGTTTGACAACCCATATTTAATATATTTATTGACATATTAAATTAAATATAAAGTACGTTTTATCAAATAAACATCTCGGTGAAGGTCGTTTTATATCGGGATCCTATACTCAGACTGTCTTAGTAAGCCTGTCTGAATACCGCGTAGTCTAATAGCTGCCTTTGCGGTTTAAAACATTACGTCATAGATGAAAATCTTTTGCTAAAAGACGTTGCGTTCACAAAATAGTAGGTTTCAATCCGTAAGCAGCACGTCACAATCAATAAATAACGCGCCGCAACCCAACTAAAAATCTTGTAATTTACAAAGCCGATTTATTATGTACACTATTTACAATATCTGTCCGCCTTCATCTTGCTGCGGCGGTCCAGCAGGGTCTCGTGCAACGTGCCCTCCTCCCGCGCCCGCTTCAGCTCCGAGACGCCGCTCTCGTTCACTCGTAGCTTCTTGTCTTGGAACTTTTGGAACTTCTTGCTGGAACCAGGAATTAGCAATATTACTATCAAGAAACATACCTGAAAATAATGCGAAAGTAATGGACTGCCGAGTTTTCCCGCTGAAACTATGCACATAAAATTAAGTATTGGGATAGTTTGAGACATAAGGAAGACATAAAATCATCATCCACCTAGGGTTATCCTAGTTGTACACTCGTACGCGAAGCCCCAGGGTATACTTTGGACCATTATCCAGGATAGGGAAGACATAAAATATAGTCTGAAAAGTTTGTATGCAACCTTACTATAGTTATGAGAGGTGCAGTATCTGAGGCATGCTAGATGTCAGCACTCTGCTTGGTTATAATATTTCCTCATGACTACTGTGATTTTTATTAATAAGAAAATTAAATTCAAGCTATTAATTAAATAAAAACATCCTATTCAAGTAATGATATGAATGATCCAGCATTCAATACCTATAGGTCATCAATCCTTTTATCAACAGGCTTAAAAAATAAAGAGGTTTGTTACCTGGGCTCAAACAAACATTGTTTCTTATTACTCATAGGTTAATGTAACTTACACATAGTTAATTTCCACTTCATTCAGATCCCCTTCTTCTTCTGCAGGTAGAACTGCCTTGTTTTCCTCTTTACTCTTGTTGCTTCGTATATTACAGAACTCTGATTCACCCGCGGTTAGGTTTTGTGCCACCACCGAGTCATCTTCTGGATCCACTGATATAAACTTGTTTAGTGAACTTAGGATGGCTGTTTTACCTGTCAATAAAAGAAACTGAGTTTATTTTCATCCAAATGTTTTAGAAAACATACACAGAAAGTATATGGTAGTAAGGAGTCCCATCCTTTAAGATCAACCTTGTATAATAATTCTAAAGCACAAAATCTGAAAACAATCTATATAACCTAATTTTACACCTTTGGTACATAGGTTTTGATTATATAATTTAATGTCTTTTAGTGTGTGTGTGTCACAGACCACACAACCTAAAGACCACGCTTTTATCAACTCTAATACGAAAACAAAATCGCCAAAAGTTGGTGGGGTGCGGGGAGAGGTCTGCTCGTTCCGATTGGCTAGTACAAGGAGACGTCAAATTTGACAATGGCAGTGATAGCTCACTAGTGATGGGCAAGACATATCTTGATATCGATACCTTAGTTTAAAAAAAAGTAAGAAAATATTTAGGAGCTTTAAAATAATTCATTAAAAAAACACACGTACAACCGACACCGATAAATAGCAATTTAAAAAAAAACTGGAGTGGGCAAAGGTCAATCGCCGGAGATCTCACGTTATTTAGCTACTTTTCATAATTTAGCGGTTTTAGTAAAACAAGTTACCTATCTCACTCAACATCATTTTGTTAAGTGTACGAAAACTAAGTGTTTAAAAAATGGTAATCGTACGCAATGTGAGTTTGATATATTTATTTTAAAAAGTTTAGTTAAGTTGTTTGTTTTATTAGTTAAAGTTTTTTGTTGAAGCACTTTACACTTATTTCAATTCATCGTAAGTGCTCTTATGTAAAGTCACTTTATTAAAATATATATGAAATAACTGGAATTTAGATACCCACTTATCACTTGTTTTGTTTAGGATTTGTCGATATTTTGAATTTTAAGTTTACTAGTATGTGTCTCGACACTATTTTACTCCTAGCTAATTGACAAATTGAGACAACATCATTTGAACTAAACTTGTGAGAAAGGGATGGCAAAAAAAAGACATCAACGCGTGCTCTTTGAAATAAAACATTTTATTTCATTTTTGATATTGGAGTATTTCAATTAATTTGATAGGAATAATTACTTACCGTTGAAATGTAATGCCATCTTTCGTGAGACTAGATGTTGTACTACACTTTTCACACCATTTCACTGAACAATACGGCATTATTACCGCTTATTTTTTTTTTTTTTTCGGGAGCAAGGTCAATGTTGTTACTTTGAGTCTCGGTAGCGGAATGAGAAACGAAAGGGGGCGGGGCCGGCTGTTATGCAGTGATACTGCATAACCTAGGCGAATGTAAGTCCCCCGCAATGCGTGGTCTTTAGGTTGTGTGGTCTGTGGTGTGTGTGCTTTCTTCAAGGTTCCTACTGAAAATCAGTAATGTGGTGGCATACCTATTGCTTTACATCATGACTTATGCTTAGCGGGGAACTTGTTGACACATCCATCCCGCGTTCTTATCCATTGTACCATACCAATGTCTCCCTATTATTATTTTTTTCTCTTATTTTGTGTGTGTAACAAATAGTAAAAATTGCTGTATTTATTGCTGTATTTTAAATGAGGATGCTAATAAATTAATTTTCTTTTGTTCTAATTAAATCTGAGGCAGGTAATTTTAATGATGATGAAAAGGATATTTAATGAATATTAATTATTTAATATCATCATATCATTAGATAATAAATAGTATGAATTTACCTCCTGTATTCCTCTACTTGTGATAGATAGAACAGATAGTAACTCTAAAGTCTACATTATACTTACCATCCTGCCACACTGGTTCCCACTGCTCCATTGGGCCTACAGCATCAGACCTTCCAATAACCATACCATCCTTGGATACACCTAAGTACTTTCCATAGCCAGACTTCAGTGCAAACTTATTCTCTCCTGCCGGGAATGCTGTAAAGATCTCTTCAGGAGAAGGGCCATCTCCATCACCATGAGGAGCCCCAATTGTAAATAAACCATTGTCCAAAGCAGATATATACGCGTTATTTCCAAACTCAATTGATATTGAACCAGTGACATCCTCAATTTTGGAAACCGTCCACCAACCTCCATGTTTCATAGAATCTATATCCACTTCTGATATCTCAGCCTTTTCTGTCTTCTTGTGTTTGCGTTTCTTGGCTCTGAAAGTTGGTAAAACCTTTCGGTTACAACTGGAGTATAATGAAAGGCGGTCAAACATCACAACACTGAGGAAGTAATCAGTATATGCATAAGTAAAGAATGCTACAAAAAAGTGTTTGATTTATTTATTACATACTTACTTTTTTTTCTCTCCTTTCAGTACGAGTTTTCCTCGTTTAACAGCAGCATATTCATCTGCCATGGCTAAAAAATAACAGCGAATTCCCACAAAATTGCAGGGTATGTGGTAAATTATTAGATCAGAGAAACTATAGCGAACTCCAACCAATGGTTGTGAAATAATTTCTGTTACACAGGGCTATAAGGCTATAATATAAAAAAACTAATCTGTAATAAATTTCCAGTTTAAAACTGCAGAGGTGATCACATCAATAAAATAAATAAAATCCGTCCACTAATTCCTTCCAAATTCACAAAAAAAACACATAAACAAGACAAACAGACAAGCAAAAGTCATTATTATTTTACCGTTCGTTTGACAAGAGACGCTTATTTTACGGAAGTAGTCAACTGTATTTGGCCAAATAAAATAGTGAGCTACAATAGCTCACCACCACCATTGAGACGAAAGATTTTATTGGAAAATTACCGGTAGTTCCCAAAAACCGGAATAATAAGCACGCCTCTATTTGACATGTCATGTCATCTTTTTTTATTTCCATAGACAAATACGTCTATGAACGCACGCCATTTTGTAATTTTGGGCATGTTGACTCGCTTACGAAAATGATTTTTCTTTCGCGAATGAATTGTTTTAGGAGTGTAATTTATTAAAATAATTAGTGCCTAGTTATTAAATAACAAAATGGATATGTCGGAAGTAAAATCGTTTAACGCGGAGGTAATCAACTAGTGTTAGTTTTGTGATAAGTAATATCTGATCGTGGCATCATTCTAACTATGAATTTCTTGCAGTTATCCGGGTTGTACGATAACAAGCCGCCTATATCGAAGGCTAAGATGAGTGCTATCACGAGAGGTGCTATAAAGGCCATAAAGTTCTACAAACACGTAGTGCACAGTGTGGAAAAGTTCATACAAAAGTGTAAGCCAGAATACAAAGTTCCTGGCCTCTACGTGATAGATTCGATAGTAAGACAATCTAGACATCAATTTGGGCAAGAAAAGGATGTATTCGCTCCTCGGTTTGCAAAGAATATGCAACAGACCTTTGCTAACCTATTCAGATGCCCTCCAGAAGATAAGGTTTGTTACATAAAATCACCATTTTAGGTTAGAAATCCGTCTGATGTTTTGTGTTAATTACACATAAAAGTATTCAATTTTAGTAAAAAAAAGGTCAGTGACATGACACATTACTTACTTCCTAGCTAGTATACAATCTTATCTGTCATTGTCACCTAAACAACTTAAATCGAACAGCAATTCTCTAAAATAACCATCTTTTATATACGCATTAATCTTATCATTGCAGCGTAATATTATCAGAGTACTGAATCTATGGCAAAAGAACAATGTATTCAGTCCACAAGTGATCCAGCCGCTCTTGGACATGGCTGACCCCAACCATCCATTGCACCAAGAAATACAGCAACAACAGAACAACACCGCCAATGGTAAGTAAAATTCAGTATCTACCTCAAATTGGTGAAGCAAACTTATTATATGCATACAAATTTTGTCCCTATAAATTATAGCAAAGCATGGAAATAAAATGGTGTAAGAAAGCAGCAACTGTAATGGGGTTAATCTTCAGTAGTAAACTTTGTATAGTCAACAGTACGTCAGATGACTCATTTGATCTATGAAAACAGCTTTTATAATGTAGGGGATAAATAGATGCGGTCTCAAAATCAAAGTGGGCTATCTGACATGTGGCTGTGTGTTTAATTAAAAAAATTACGCATTTTCCAAAGATTTTTATGATTGCTTAATAGAAATACTACTTCCTAGTTCATGTATTGCCCTTAGTGGTGCATAAGAAATTTCAAATTATTGCAGAAAAATAATTAATTGTTTACTTATCCCTTGATTACAGGAAGTAGCCTAAACATAACCCACAACACTACAGACAGCAAGGCGTCACCGGCGGCGGCGCAGCACTCCCCGCACGCTTCCACACCCATGGGAGATCAGGTATCATTTTCTTATTTATTATTATCACTAGAATAGATCTTTATTCATATTCTCTCCACTAAACTGAACAGCTCAACTACATCAACTTATAAAGTTAATCCGCTATCTAGTAAATGATTCTGGTCCCAGACTTCACACAAAGGAGACCTGGATCTCCCAAAACATCATTACTTTATGAACAGTTGGACAGATTTTTACTGTTTTCAATCAGTTGCCTGCTCTTAATACAGAAGTAAGACACTGTTTCTACTACACCCAGATCTGACAGTTTTGTTGGACTGGAAAACTGAGTAGGAGGTAGTTCTAGTGGCTGTCCTTTATAAAACCAATTGAAAATATAGTAAATCTAAATGAAATGACATGCATGAAGCTGTGAATATGTTGTCAGATCTGTAACATCTGTAACATGATCCGGGTATTAGACTTCTTATACCTCATAAGTCAGCCTATTAGATCCCACTGCTGGGAAAAGGCCTCACCTCAACTATGAGGAGGAACAAGCCATACTTCACCACGCGGGCTCAGTGCGGATTGGTGGAGGGGTGTATGTAAGGCAAGTGACAAACCTTACTGTCAGAAGTTATCAAGCCGCCCTAGGGCCTCTGACTAGGCTTAACGACTAATACCACAGATATTAGCCGGGACCAACTGCTTAACGTGCCTTCCGGAGCACGGAGATGCATGTCATGGACGTCACTTAAATGGTCAGAATGGTCACCCATCCAATCACGACCGCGCCGTGGGTTGCTTAACTTTTGGTATCACTACCAAAGCGCTGCCGCCACTGCGCCACAAGCACCTCATATACCTCTGAAATAGTAATTTAGGTGTGGAAGTCTCTACTGCGCAGTCGCGCCAACAAAGTCCCTAAGACTTTGCTAGAAGAACATTAAATAGAATCAGTTATCCTGAAGCTACATATTGTCAAGGCGTTTCATTATACTAAGAGATCCCCTACTTTGTAACACCTGTCCCATGACATTAAGAGTCCCTGGCCTGGACTATAACAATCACTTCATCATTCGCAGTTGCTGAACGACTTCGACTACGAGAGCGACGACGAGCCGCCGCCGGCCGACGCGCCGCAGCACTCGCAACAACAGTATCAGCACCAACATCAGCATCAGCAACATCAGCACCAACAGCAACATCAGCACCAACAGCAGCAACATCAGCACCAACAGCAACAACATCAGCACCAACAACAGCCGCCCATGCCAAACTCGGCCGATGCGCTCGGAAGGTATGCGTTAATAACACACAAGCAAGGTCGCTTAACCTAAAAGCAGGAGAGACCAGCCAGTTTAGCCGGACATTTGGGTAAAAGGCCAAAGGCACCCACCACACCGATACATTATTGAGGATATTGTCTCAGTATTACTTGGTACGACAAAAAAATTGATGCGCTCGGCGCTCGCGCGTTTGCGAATTGTAAAAAGCCTAACAAAAGCTCGACAAGCCAGACCATTTATTTTGGCCAGACACGCAATCAGAAAGCCTACCTATGTCCGGCTTTATCCGAACGCCTGGCAATGCTACAAGCATGCATGCATAAATGTCTAGGTAGTAACTTGATCCTCTTAAACCTTTTAGATTATTATCTTTATTCTTTAAGCTATTGTGCGGTCAGCAGCACGTCACGTTGCCCATTTGAACTACGAAAACACTATTTATTGTGTAGGGAATAGAGGCGGTCTCAAAGTCAAAGTGGGGTAGTCTGACGTGCGAGGATGTGAGAGTGTTGCGTTTTTGGATATTCAGAATTTGATGTAAATCACAAACAAACAAACTTAAGCCAAGTTTTTTTGTATGCAACCCGACTTCATGTACTTTTTTTGTGAACTACCTAATCTTATCTGATAAGAAAAATTACTACAAAGTAATAAGGTTTTGATGTAATTTATCAATATTATTGTTTGTTACAGCATACTTACAAACCCGGAAATAATGAGGCAACTTCAGAGCTTGCAAGCGCAAATGCAGCTCATGACTGGGATGCAACTACCTGTAAGTAACTTTTTTATGACAACATTATTCTCATCATCTCATCTGAAAGGTCATGTTTGACTATAATACGAGGGCCGTTCAATAAATATTTATTATTATTATTATTATTAGTTATCAGGCAGGCAGTTGAGACAACTGATAGCCGCCTGTATCTAGTTCTTCACATTAAGTTAAGCGAGTTTAGATAAGTGTCAAGTCGGTTTTTGAATTGATTGATATTTTGGGCATTTAGCCTACAAAAAAAAGAAATTTTTGAGCAAGTAGAGATTTATTTTTCAACATAGTCTCCTTTCAATTCAATACACTTGGCCCATCGATGCTCCAACTTTTTTAACCCGTCCAAAAAGTACGATTTCCCGAGGTCAAGATAGGTCTCTGTGACGGCGATGACCTCTACATTCGACCCAAATCTTTTGCCGGCAAGTGTCTTTTTAAGATTTGGGAACAAGAAGAAGTCACGGAGCCAAATCTGGAGAATACACACATTAGCATACAATTCGTAGCGCAATTCGACCAATTTGGCCATGACGACGGCGGAGGTGTGAGCCGGCGCGTTGTCGTGGTGGAACAGCGTCTTTTTTTGCCAAATGGGGCCGTTTTTTTTTAATTCAGCGTCGAATCGGCCCAATAAGTCGGAATAGTATAGCCCTGTGTTTGTATCACCCTTCTCGAGGTTATCTATGTAGATCACACCTTGTGAGTCCCAACAAACACTGGCCATCACCTTTCCGGCCGATTGAACAGTTCGCCTTCTTTGGAGCACGTTCGCCGGCTAAAGTCCACTGTTACGACTGTTCCTCGGTCGGTGTGTACCAGTGAACCCATGTTTCGTCGATGGTCACAAAACGGCGCAAGAACTTCGCCGGATTGCGTTGAAACAGCGCCAAACATGTCGCCGATGTGGTCTCACCGTTGCGCTTGTTGTCTGGTGTGAGCAAACGCGGCACCCATCGCGCCGACAACTTTTTCATACCCAGTTCTTCGAGAAGAATATGATGCACTGTCCCTTCTGCGATGCCTACAGTCTCAGCTATCTCGCGAATCTTCAATCGCCGGTCTGCCAACACGAGATCGTGGATTTTTTTTACGTTTTCCTGCGAAGTAGCCTTTTTCGGTGCATCTGGGCGTGGCTCATCAAAAACCGACGTGCGGCCACCAGCAAACTCGTTGAACCAATTTTTGACGGTCGCCATCGAATGAGAAGAGTCACCGTACACAGCATCCAAGCACTCTTTGATTCCGCTGCGCGTGTTCCCTTCCAAAAACAAGAATCTAATCACTGAACGATATTGTTCTTTTTTAATTTTTGTAAAACCGGCCGACACGCTCGCTTCCAAAGGCTGTTAAAACAAAACAAATGAAGGGAAGAGACTGAAAACTACTTAGTAGACTTCAAAAAGTATTTACTGCACAATAGTATAACTCTTTTGTAACAACAGCGCCACCTGGCGGCGAGGCTAAGTAATTATTGAGTGTCCCTCGTATAAGAAATATCCAATAGAAGTTTGTATATAAGTCTTTTTGCCTTATTAGAGATTATGGGAATTGGAAAACAGACACACAATTCTTATTGGAATGTAGATAGAAGAAACTAATAACTAATTATATGGAATGAAAAAACAATCCTCTCACATGTGGTGGTTGTTTTAACTCTTAATTCCTTAATCGTTAATTGTATCACTTTTTGTCAATACAATCCTAAATCTTATCTCTTGTCTCTTTAGTTAGAATCTCAAGTGGGCTCTATGGCCAAAGCAATGGTCCTTTTTTTCTTGTTGAATGCCAATAATTTATTTTTTTATGATTTTGAAGCGCCTTATGAAACTGAGGCATGTTATAAGTTACTAAAAACTTTTTATCTACATTCTGAGAACTGTTTGGTGTGGGTAAGCATTGGCTTTAGTGCAGTTTCGGAATTCATAGTGATTAGACGTTTTAGATTTAACACTACATATTGTCGCAAAAAAAGAAATTGTTAGCCTGTATACTGTAGTTTGGTGATCGCAAATCAGTTCTTCAACTGATAGGCAGTTTTCTAGACATAATCAAAATTACTATCTAAACCCATCTCATACAAGTCCAGAATCTCTTGAAATGTCTGTTTACTGGATTCAGTTATGCTCATCTTGTAAATCTGTGAGTTATTGCCTTTTTTGAGTAATGTGCTTTCCTCTCAATTTTATTAGAAAAGATTCAAAATGTTGACTCTACCTATATTTTTACTATAATATTTTTTACTTATATTGTTGTAACTTCAACAGTGTTGTTTGTGAATAAAATCATTTAAAACTTATTTTTTTTTTAGAATTTAATGCCAATGATGGACATGCAACTACAACAGAATCAAAATCAGAATCTTCCGTTCTTGGTAAGAATATATTTTTTATCACACATTTTAATATTAGGTATTACATTTTTATCACACATTTAAGCCATAAATAATGTTTGATTTTGTATATAATTTTGTCTTATTTTTCAGGGTTCACAAGACCAACAAAAACCGAATGAACCTAAGGATGATATGGCCAACGAATCTGACATAGAATTTGTAGAAACCGGACCACAAGTTATAGAAATTCCTGACGCTAATGATTCTAGGTATGTTTTGTTTATTTATTTGAGAAAACCAGCAGCTTATGATAGGTAGTTTTTTCATAGGGTCTATTATAAACAGTAAATCCAGTAATATGTTTTCCTGCACTTACAAAAGTATTGAGATGCGTCACAAAAATGTTCGTATTCAGAACAAAGTTCGTATGTCATGCCAATATGTACTGTCTACATCCATAGCAATATTATAATAGGAATGTGTGTTTGTTACCTGCTGACCAATGAACCGATTTAGATTAAATTTGGTATAGAGATACCTAGTTTGAGCGGGACTCAAACATGGAAAGGACATGTATTGTGTTTATAAGGGCTAAAAAGAGGGATCACGGGGAGCCATTAGTTTTGAATAAAAGCATTTTTTCAAAAGGTTAAGTTTATTTAGTGGCAAGAACACAGTAATATCTTAGCCTTTCTTTTTTTACTAATGCACTTAACTAACACTCTTACGTTTGGGTTTTTACACTTGGTTTCAAGTGGGGACATCAGTGTTCAAAACTTAAATACAACATATTATGCAAGTAGTAATATTATTTTGTTCGGTATCAGGTTAATAAAAACCTCTTGTTCAGTAATAGACACTATATTTTTATTATTATTATTTACGACTTAATAATCACTTTTACAGAATGTTAGTTACTTCTGGCAGGCATCTCTCACTCAATGTACTTGCGCGCGTTAATAGCCTACTCTCGAGCGCACCGACGGCGGTGCGTATATCAGTAGGCTGCCAACAACCGACGGGCGCGCGCGTACGCACTGTTGAATTATTTGTGTAACGGTCTAAAATCGCTACCGTGCCCTCCACCGTTTGGGTTGGCCGAGCTATGTTGTTAACCGTCGGTGTTGTTTCAGGAGTCCGTCGCCGAAGTCGCGGCGCCACCGCTCGCGCTCCAAGTCGCCCAAGCGACGTCGACGCTCTCGCTCCCGCGACCGCGACCGCGACCGCTCGCCGCGACGCCGCCGCGAGCGCGAGCGGGAGAGGGAACGGGACAGGTGAGTGAGCAAAATAGACAGACTCCTAACACTATTTAATAATAATAATAATCAATTGTTTCAACAAACACACCAATTACCCAGCCTCGAACTAAGCGTGAGCTTGTGCTATGGTGACTAGGATAACGGATAGAAATACTTAAATACACATAAACATCCAGACTGAGGTACAAATGCTCGTGCTCATCAGACAAACATTTGCCCCTTGCGGGATTCGAACCCGCAACCGCCTGGTTTAGTAGTCTGGTTTCTCCCCAACTACAGTTCCCATAGAGAATATTTAGACCATTTCACAACACCAGTGCGTACACTTTTGCATGTGATAATCAAACTGTCAAAATATATTATTGTACTTGAAAAAATTACCACCAGAGACGGGAATCGAACCCGCGTTCCTCGCATACCGGGCGATTGCCTAACCTCTCGGCCTAGATTGCAAAGTGAATGCTTATCACCTAAAAACAATAATTAATCAAACTGTCTATCTAATCCTGTAGGTAGACGTCTGATCCAAATGGACACATGGAGGTGTCTCCATTTGGATCCCATAGAAATATCTCATATAAATACAAAAAAATTACTATTAACACATTTCATAATCTCATAAATTTCATAGTACCTACATCAGTTAGAAAACTTCCATACTTAAACATTTACAATTCTGACTGCTAAAACCAATTCTAGGTGCTAATAGAGTTAACTGTTAACTTCTAGAGCACTTTGAACAAACCGATTTTCATTTTACCAAAACAGGCACAGTCTGCCTAGGCCGGCCAATATTTTTTTAGAAAAACATCTACATATGTCAATAGAACCGTATATAACTTATACCTTATAATTTGTTTCAGAGATAAAGAGAGGGAGCGGGACAAAGATAGTAAAAGCTACAAGGAGCGGGAAGCAGAGAAAGAAAAACAAAGGGAAAGGGAGAAGAAGGGACTGCCACCTATCAAGAAGGAAAACCTTAGTGGTGAGTAATAAATAAAAAAATATAGTCGTTTAACCCATTCGCTGCCAATTTCGAGACACAATAGAAAATCAATTGTTATCTCGCACCGGTGCGTGCTGTGTGTGTGCGATAAAGGTGATCCCTGTTTTCCGCCAAAATTATTAATTTCTCTTAGGTCAATATATAAAATTATATTTACAATATTGTTGTGATACCACCATTGTTTCAGTTTTCCTTAACACAAGTGCTTAAGCAACTTACTTTGCGATCTGAGCAATGTATGTGTGATGTTGGTCAACATTCAACAACATTTTTTACCCGACTGCGGAAGGAGGGTTATGTTTTTCGAGAGTATGTATGTATGTATGTATGTATGTATGTTTGTATTTATAATTGTTTGGCACACCCTTCAGCCCAAACGACTGGAACGTTTTTGACATATGAGGTGTCGTTGAATTTGTAAAAATTGTGAGAGTGACATAGGCTATATAAATTTTAAAAATGGCGCCCGCAAATGGAAATAAAGGGGGGAGGGGGGATTGATTTTTTTCCTTACCATAGCGATATGGGTATCAAATGAAAGCCAGTAAAAAGTCCATTTCAAAAATATAAATTTTTTTGCAGTCGGGTGTTTTGTTTTTTTCGAAAATTATGTTTTTATTTGATAATTCTATTTTATTTGAGACATTGTGAGCTCGCTCCACCGTCGACTTTGACTACACCATGTCTAGCTTAGTCTAGACAGGCCTGGTTCAATCCGCAATTTAACAAAGCTACAAGTACATGCGCTGATCGACTGGTTGGCGTTTAGTCATAATGGATGTCACAAGCCGGCCGCATCGCGTGTAAGATCTACGATTCACGCGCGCGTTTGGCGTCGCGTCGGTTGACCCTACGCTGTCAGGTGAGATGAAGTTACGCGAGAGAAAGAGAGGCAAATATGTAGGTGCTTATAGCGGTAGGCTATTAATGTGCCGCGATCTCAATTTGCTTGTGATCTTTATTGTGTCGTAGCAAAAGTTGCTATTGACTTTAAAAACTTTGCAGAGTGAATCTTCTGTACTTGTACCTACTATTGTTTATTTAATTTAAAATAAAACCTCTCTTGCAGTATGCAGCACGACCCTCTGGGTGGGCCACCTATCCAAGCTGGCGACTCCCGAGGAGCTGTCAGACTTGTTCGGCGCAATCGGCGGCGTGACGTCCATAGACGTCGTCGCGCCGCGCGGTTGCGCCTTCGTCGTGATGGAGCGTCGCCGCGACGCCGCCAAAGCGCTCGCCAAGCTGAACAAGCACAAGCTGCACTCTAAGGAGATCACGGTTAGTGTCACTAGCACGTCGTCACACGTGACGTCCACAAACGTGGTCGCGCCCTAAGATTGCGGTCTGTGGCATTATGGTACTTTGGTGGCAAACGCGTCCATATGGCGTCAATAAACGTCATTCAAGTCTCAATCTGGGATACTACTAATCTGCTCACATCTAATTTTTTTTTTCTTTTTTGAGCAATTTTCAGCCTATAAATAAATAGTCGTCAGAACATCTGACTTTACATTTTATTTCAATATTGTCTCTATGACATCTGCATGAGATGCTACAGTGTTTACATGGATGTGCCGTCGTCTGTACCTTGCTAATGTAATACTCTTTCGGTTTTATAGTTTATCGAGGTCTCATCTTTCTCAAGTGACTTTTTAACTAGTAACTTTTTTAATAAAAGACGGCGAAGATAAAAGGTATTGAGAATATCTCAGGACGATTAAATTTTTTAAAATATTTGAATTCAAAGGACTTATCCTCTTTTTGTATAGAGGCTGGTTTTTTATTCTAAGATATCACCAACCACTAATAAACCTATATTTATCTTTAAGCTACAAAAATATGAAACACGTAACCATAGAAAGCAGAATTTTAAACGCCTCCATTTTTGAGAAAAAATATGTTTTGTAACAGGTATCATCCATTGATCACTTACTTCTATTTCCTGGCTGTATGGCTATGTACCATTGCCTTTCCACTGGTGGATAAATACTACAGGTACTACCACAGATTATATAACAGGTACTACTGTCATTGGAATGTCAATTTTGCTGTCAATTTTTTTTTGTCATGCGTTAATTGATATAGGCGAAGGTGCGATTTCGTACAGACAAAGAGAAAAATTAATTTCAATTTTTCTCTTAATCGGAGGCCTTAAAAATATAATAATTATGCAGAAAGGCTAATTTTTGTGAACTCTTTAATATATTATTTAGTTTATTCTGGTTAGAAATATTGACGAATAAAAAACCATTAATGGACAAGTCCTTTAGGAACCGACTTGACATTCATATCAGGCAGCTATCAGTTGACTTAACTGTTTATCTACACTCCTTCACTAATATTATAATGAGGAAGATTTAATTGTTGTTTGTTTGTATATGCTTCGTAACTACTGGACCGATTCAAATGAAATTTGGTACAGAGATAGTTTGAGACCTTGGGAAGGACCATAAAGTTAATATTCCTAACGGAATAGAGGAACAAACACGAGCTGTCAAACGAAACCGAAATAGGATGACATTTGTGTGTGTAGAATTGTTCATGAATGTGTGTCAGTGATGTATGTTATGTCGCTTGTTACATTATTATCGATATCGATAACATTAATTTGTTAAATTAATAGTAGGTTAATTAAATTAATAAAACAAAAATAGGATGGGATGGGATTTTTCATGGCTAAAACTATGCTTCTGGAGTGAAGACATTTAAGAAAAACTCGGACGATACGGTTGTTTCAAAAATAATAAATAAAATGAAAAATGTTGTTGTTTAAATCTTCTTTTATAAAAAACAAACTTATAGAGATGCAACTTAGTGCATTTATATAGCTACTTTTTCCTTGGCGTCAAATCTAGTTGGAGAGAGGTCAATGGTGTGGACTGTTGCAATAGCGGTAACGATGATTCACATGTGAATGCCTCTGGTACAATATTGTATCTAAACTTAGATACTTAAACAACAGTAATACATATTATTCGTTTATTACGTGATAGACAGTGGAAACGAAATATCGATAACTTGATACAGCCCTAATGTAAAACGAAAATTATTTCTTTACTCAAAATATTCGTAAAGTCTGCATTATGTGTGTTGGATCTTTGCTTCTTACATTAATAAATGTTTAATGAAGAGAATTATCACACTAAGCACTTAAAATTCGGAACGCATTGGCAAAAAGAAACCTGAAATAGGTGGTGTCCATTTGAAACAATTTACCTGTGAAATGAACATTTCTCGGGGTTATTTCGCTGTGTCGTACAACAATTATTTACTGAACAAGTCACCATGTTTCACCAAGAAATATTTCAAAAAAATATCCACGATTTCATGTAATATTTGAAAAATTAAAATAGCTGAAATTCTCAGCGTGCCGATAAGTGCCGACAAACTGTTCGACAGTTTCAAAAAACTGTTACATCGCATCACACATCTCTTTTTATCATACAGTTTTGCTGATAGAGACATCTCGCTTGCTCAGCCCTCTGTTCCTCTATTCCGCTAGGAATATTAACTTTATGGGAAGGACATAGGCTACTTATTGTCGCAATATAAAGTAATCTGGGAGGCGACATGGGGGATGAAAGTTTGTATGGAAACAAATTCTACTTTTGGCGCGGGCGAAGTCGCAGTGAACTGGTAGTGCCTTATAACTGAAGTAATAATAACAGCTGATATCTTTTTGCGCTAAGTTTGAATAGTAACCAGTATTATAATTTCCCAGGTCGCCTGGGCCCCCGGGCGTGGAGTCAAAGGTCGCGAATGGAAGGACTACTGGGAGGCAGAGCTGGGCGTGTCGTACCTGCCGTGGTCGGCTCTGCAGGCGCGGTGGGCCCTCAACGCGTTATCACTGGACGCTCTAGAAGATGGCGGGGCGGTGGACGAAGACACGCTACCTCCGTGGCTGCCTCCGAGGGTGAGTCATAGATAAATACTCGTTAACTGCTATAGTATGATTAATCTAGTATGACAATTCAATTTGACAGCTCAGAGTTATAACAGAACGTAGCTGGGCATAAGGAGGGATTCCATAGACAACACATAGAACAATTAAAATAAAATGCTATTGATTTTAAAATAAGTAAAAATGGATAGCACTGACTAGGTATGTAATGCGACATATTTTAGTTTATATTTTCTACATAAAGTGTATAATGAATCGAAATTCTTTACTGCTAACAGACAACTTACAGCGGCCATGTTTTATTCTGTTTTTTCGTAATTCGTGTTGTCACCTTTTTTCTCGTTACAGAGGTCCAGATTTACCGATTCATCGGTTGATATTGAACAAATAACATTTTCAGTATGCAAATATGAGTATGAGAATAAATAGCCACTAAAACGTACAATATTTGTTATGATTAATATTGTTTCAGGTCGATCCTAAATCGATATGATGACTGAATCGATTATTCTACCTAACGATTCGAAAACACCTGACCCTATATGTCAACTGTCAAATTAAACCTATTAAATTATTTAGGCTGTAGACGATGCAACGCTGAACGAAAGACGCTATGGTAGGGAAGCTTTTAAAAGGAATCAGAAGACAGCGGGATCTTAGACTCGGATAAATTACTGGCTGTTACGCGGTGACTTATCTCCGCTGACATCTAGCATGCCTCGCCCCTAGCACTTCTGGCGACCGCAGGAATGTCGCGCATGAACTTGTCGGATTATTTTGTCGCCTATAGGCGCTAGGCGTTCAAAGTGTGTTATTTGACGTTTCAATGAGGGATTTCAATAGTGTCAAAATCAGTACTTAAAAATCCGTTAGATGGCGTTGACCAGTATAAGTCAGGTATTATTTTTATATGAAAAGGCTGGTTTTAGCTTTGCTCGTGTTACAATGTTTTTATCAATTGGGGCTGGCAACTTTCAGTAGGACAGTTTTTGACTTATGAGGTGTCGTTGAATTCGTCAAAATTGTGGTAGTGACATAGGCACATTTTAAAAATGTTGCCCGCTAATGGAAACAAAGGGGGGAGGGGGATTGTTTTTTTTCTTTACTATAGTAATATGGGTATCAAATGAAAGCCAGTAAAAAGACCATTTCAAAAATATACTTATCAACACTGTCTAGGGATATTTTAGATAAAATAATACTATTTTTTGTATATCCCTAGACAGTGTTGATGTGTGTATAATCATTTTTGCAGTCGGGTGTTTTCAATAATTATGTTTGTTCGTTTCGATAAATATCGTCTGTTGATTTTAATATTTTTAACACTCACATCGTTCTTTGTTATTTAAGGCCAAAGGCCCGGTTAGCCAAAGGTAGTGGGTTCAAATCCTACCCCTGTGCGAATTTTTGGTTATATATAAATATCGGCTGTGACATAGTTAAGACATGAGAATTGGGTCACAGGTCGTTACACCTTACCGATGGTCCGCAGATCCTGCCTAAAGCGATGATGGACAACATGTCGATGCTGGGCGGCGTGGGTGGCGTGGGTGGCGTGGCGCCCATGCTGCCGGCCAGCATGCCGGCCATGCCGCCCGCCCTGCCGCTCGCCGCGCCGCCCGCCATGCCGCTTGCCGTGCCGCGGATGCCGCCGCCCGGGTGAGTCTATGTATTTATTTGTCTTACTTACATCTATCCTTGAAGCGTGGACATTGACAAAGAGGGACAGAGAGAGACTGGAAGCCTTCGAGATGTGGTGCTGGAGGAGAATGGAGCGTATAAGTTGGACGGAGAAGAAAACAAATGAAGAAGTTTTGTCTATGGTTAGGGAAAAAAGGAGATTGATGGAAACAATAGAGTGTAGGAGGGGACAAATGTTAGGCCACCTAATTCGACACGACAATTTTATTAAAACGATAATAGAAGGAAGAATAGAAGGAAAAAGAAAGCGAGGAAGACCAAGAATAAGCTACATGCAGCAAATAAAAGAAAAGATAAATGTCGGGTCGTATCAGGAGGTTAAGAGAAGGGCGGAAAGCAGAGAGGAATAGAAAAGACTCCACCGACAAGAGCCTAGCTCTTAAATTTGATGATGATACATCTATCCTTACAGGTAACCCAGATCGATGAATGGAGCAAAACATACAATAAAACAAAAAAAAAACATTTTAAAATTAAAATAAATCATGTCATATTATTATTAGTATCTGGGCGACCAAGATTTGCTCGGTTATCACCATTTATTATGAAAGGATGTATAATTTGTAAATCCTATTTAAAAAAAAGCTATAAACTTAAATAATTAAAAAAAAAACAAAAATCAAAAATGTTTCGTCATCAAACGACGTTTGAAACCCCAGTCACATAAAGTCCGTTTTTCATTGCTTGTCCAAAATTGTCAACAATCTTGACATTCCTTTTTAACGAAATTATTCATTTAAAAAATTAGATAGACACAAAAATTACATCCTAATATGGTAGTTTATCGTTTAATATATGCAGCATTTTAGACCTATTAGTAAATTTTTTTTTTCACCAACAATCTTTTTATGACTTAAAACTAATACAGTTTTAAAAGTCATAAAAAGATTGTTTACAATGTTTGACACGTAAAGAAAAACTGACTTTAGTAACCCGTAAAAAAACTTGTAAAACGTGCCGCCGATACTCGAACCGATCGCCGAACTTAATTATTCCGATCGGAATGTTTCTATGGAAAGAACTAAAACTTTAATAAAGAAGCGTGTATTAATTTGGGGCAAAACAAACATACACAAAACAGAATTACAAAAAATATCACACGTGCACGCACAGTATACGATACAGTAAAAAAGTAACCGTAAATGCCAGCCATACAGTGCCTTTATGTGTCTGTGGTGTCCAAATCAAGGGAACTCAGCAGCATAAGCCAGGCCGTCTGAAGGCCCTGGAGCTCTATTTTTGAATTACTCGTATCATCGTATGACAATTTGTTGGCGAATGCGACTTAATTTCACTCGTCTACCAAGTCGCATGAGTTATTTCATATTGACAGAGACAAAAAATGTCAGTTATTTTTAGATGAGGAACGATATTCAGTAGAAATCTGCACGCGAGTGGCTCAAAAATGGAGCACCTGGCGCTGGTTTTCAAAAAGTACTAATGGTTAAAAATATTACGTCGACTTATATCGCGTCATCATAATCCCAGTGGTTTAAATCTGTAAGCTACTTTTTTACAATTTTGTGTTATGCTGCATGGAGTATTGAGTCACCTGTGGGATGGATCAGCTAAGTACCAACTAGCTGCACTTGACTCAGTAGAGTAAGCCAGGCTGTGGAGTTTGGCACATAAATCATCGGTGACGATGATTTATGTGCCAAACTCCACAGCCTGGCTCATCGCCGCAAAGTTGCCTGCCTGTCGGTCTTTTACAAGCTATATTTCAAAGAGTGTGCTCAAGAACTTCATGAACTCATTCCATCGGCTCCTTTCTGTCATCGCATCGGTATACCACCCATATCGCGTTGATATACTAACGATACGAACTGGTTAAACTCGCTCCAACCTTCGACTCTGTCTGCGCCACGTCTGGCTTAGTCTACAATTTGTAAAAAAGTAGCTTACAGATTTAAACCACTGGGATTATGATGACGCGATATAAGTCGACGTAATATTTTTAACCATTAGTACTTTTTGAAAACCAGCACCAGGTGCTCCATTTTTGAGCCACTCGCGTGCAGATTTCTACTGAATATCGTTCCTCATCTAAAAATCCGTATTTTTGAATCGCTCTAACTGACATTTTTTGTCACTGTCAATATGAAATAACTCATGCGACTTGGTAGACGAGTGAAATTAAGTCGCATTCGCCAACAAATTGTCATACGATGATACGAGTAATTCAAAAATAGAGCTCCAGGGCCTTCAGACGGCCTGGCTTATGCTGCTGAGTTCCCTTGATTTGGACACCACAGACACATAAAGGCATTGTATGGCTGGCATTTACGGTTACTTTTTTACTGTATCGTATACTGTGCGTGCACGTGTGATATTTTTTGTAATTCTGTTTTGTGTATGTTTGTTTTGCCCCAAATTAATACATGCTTCTTTATTAAAGTTTTAGTTCTTTCCATAGAAACATTCCGATCGGAATAATTAAGTTCGGCGATCGGTTCGAGTATCGGCGGCACGTTTTACAAGTTTTTTTACGGGTTACTAAAGTCAGTTTTTCTTTACGTGTCAAACATTGTAAACAATCAAGAGTTAGAACGGAATTTGAGTGAATGTGGCAAATGTAAGTAAATTAAGTTTATTGTGAAAAACTTGGTTGATTGAAATGGATTCACGTTGTCCGATAAATAAAAAAATTTATTTTTATTATTTATTTATTATTTGTAAAATGGTAAATAAAATGAAACTTATGACTAAAACGGCCACGTTGTCCACAGAATGACCGCGGGCCTGCCAGGCATGCCGCCCGGCCTGCCCGCCGGCATGCGGCCACCGGGGATGCCCGCGGGAGTGCCAGGTAAATTACTTCTGCAAGATGTCATTGTGTTGACTTTGCGGTGTGATCGTCAATTTCAACTTTTCAATCTTTTGCAACTTTCTTTAGCCCACTAGTCGGGATTAGCTAATCCGGACGGTCGTGATTTGGCTTTCGACTTTAATAATAGGCCTTAATCCAGATTAGCTAATTCAGACATGCACAAGAGGGCCTAAAAGATGTTTTATTTATTTTATTTATCTGTCTTTTTACTGCTCTTTCTATATCCTTAGGCCTTCCACAAGTGGGCTTTCAACTCATATTATAGGCCTTGCGCTAGTCCGGATTAGTTAATCCGAGCGCAAGTTGACCTTCCGGATAGATTATCCAAACTTGCGGAAGTGGGCTGTCAACTCAGATAATAAGCCTTGAACAAATCCGCATTAGCTAATCCGGAATTGTGCTAGTGGGCCTTATCAGTTTATCTGAATTCGAGCTGATTTCCAACTCGTTGACATTCTATTATTTCCAATAAAAGGTGTCACTTATTTGGTGATGAATGACATTTTAAAATCATTTGTGCTGAATTTTATTCTACGAATAGTTCTGGTAGTTCTACTAAATGAATAAACTACTAAATAATTAATCATATTTTTTTATCATAGGACTATGTTCTAGTCCACGCTCCACCATAGAAGGTTGCAGAATAATTTAGATTGATTCAACAATCTGTGTTCTATAAATATAATTGTGACGAAACTCAATAGCATTGTTAGCGCAAGTTAGATAGCATTACAAATATTTATTGTATAATTTCCTGCAGGAATGCAAGGCGATGCGGTTCTGCCACCCGGTGGCCCCATGATGAGGTTCCCGCACGCCATGCCGCCACAGTCCATGCCGCAGCCGGGTATGTACTTATAGTACGGTATAGGTAGAGCTTACAGCAAGCCTGTCTCACTCTTTTTTTTATTAGCAATGGTTTTGGTTTTGACTTTAGACTAAACGAGGCCTGGCGTAGACAGAGTCGACGGTGGAGCGTACTCATCCAGGAGTTTTTGATACTCCCACTCATCGATGGAACACAGCAAGTTGCTTAGCGCCGGACTCCGGTGGGAGGATGGTAGCTAGCTACCAGGCGACACCTAACGGAGCCTACCACCGCTGGTAGGATCGTTCAGCCGCTGGTCCGCTGGTTCAGCTGGTCGTTACCCGGGTCGGACCACTAGGAGGTAGAGCCTTTACCACCCCAACAATTACCACTACATAAGATACCACAGTGTTTAGCTGTATGCTTTATCGTCCGTACTACATTGATACATAATGCATGCATGACTGCCTCGTTGGTCGTCAGCACGCTGGTTACTACCCAGGAGGTCCCGGGACGAATCCCGGATCGGGCCGAGAGTGTTGGGTTTTTCTGTCTTGAAATAACTTAGACACAGCTCCGGAGTCAGGAAGTTGGTTTTAACACCCCCGTGCCTCGGAAAGCACGTCAAACCGTTGGTCCGGCGCCTGATCACTACGGTCATGTCGGACTGCCGTCTCACCGAATTATGAGAGTGAAGGAACAGAGAGTACCTGTGTATTGCGCACATACTTGTCATTATAATATCCAGTAGCAGTAGGCTAATCTCTGTTAAGATAGGCCGCTGTAGTCGAATTTGATATAGGATGAATTATTATTGGTACATCTTAAGTATGTTTCAAAATGAGTTTTAGCTAAACATGTGCACCTGTGGGCAGGCATGGTGGGCGGGTTCCTGGGCGGGCTGCTGGGCGTGGGCGGGCTGGTGGCGCTGCCCGTGCACCACGCCCCGCACGCGCCGCACGCACCGCACACCCCGCACACCCCGCACACGCCACCGCTACACCAGGTCAGTTATTTATTTATTTGCATACCAATCAACACTGTCTAGGGATATTTCGGATATAATAATACTATGTTTTGTATATCTAGACATTGTTGATGTACTACTCTGTGTAAAAAGTATCGGGAGTATGTCAATAAAAAGACCCGCGTAAAAGAGGTCGTTCTAATTTTTTTACTGCATGTTGGTAGCACTGTACTGATTTAGCGCGAAAAATTCAAGCGGGTTCTGTCATTTAATTTGTTTTAAACTACACTTTTTGTTGGTCATAGTTTTGAATCCTCGGCGATTTTTACAATGGTAAATATTGTTGAACAAAGAGTGTGCCTTAAATTTTGTGTTTCGAATTATATTTCATGTAGTGAATCACTAAAAATGTTGCGAAATACCTACGGCGAATCGTGTATATCGAAAACAAGGGCTTATGAATGGTATAAGGCTTTTAAAGAAGGCCGAGAAGTAGTAGTAGACTTGCCTCGTTCTGGTAGACCTTCAACCGCTACGACCAAAGAAAACATCGGCAGAATCAAGAAGCTAGTGCTCAAAAATCGACGTATGAGTCTGAGAGAGTTGGCTAGTGAGGTGAACATATCTTTTAAGTCCGTCCACAACATTCTCATTGACATTTTAGGCATGAAACGCGTCGCCGATCGACTAGTTCCAAAAAAGCTTAATTTTGTTCAAAAAGCGCAGCGAAAGCATGTCGCTGAAGACATGGTTTCCCGAGCTTCTACGGATCCGACCTTTATAAAACGTATAATAACTGGCAACGAAACATGGGTTTATGAGTACGACATGCAAACAGGCTAACAGTCTTTAGAATGACGTCTCGAAAACGAGCCGAAACCCAAAAAACCGCGGCAAAGTCGCTCCAAAATCAAGGTGATGCTGACAGTTTTTTTTTACTACCGTGATGTGGTTCACTCCGAATTCCTTCCAGAGGGAGAAACAGTGAATAAAGAATATTATTTAGGCGTCATGAAGCGTTTGCGTGAGAGTATCCGCCGAAAACGTCCAGATTTGTGGCAACACAACTCATGGATGCTGCACCATGATAATGCACCATCACACACAGCCATTATAGTGAAAGAGTTTTTAGCGAAAATATCAACAAAAGTTCTCGACCAAGCACCGTATATACCTGATATGGCTCCGTCAGACTATTTTTTATTTCCTAAGTTAAAATTACCACTTCGAGGAAAACGTTTTGAGTCGATAGAAGCCATAAAAGAAAATTCGCTGAATGAGCTAAAGGCCATACCGCAAATAGCCTATGAAAAATGTATGGAAGACTGGGTGAAGCGGTAGAAATGTTGTATTGCAAGCGATGGGGCCTACTTTGAAGGCGATAAAATATATTTAGATGAATAATTTGTATTTTTTGTTTTATTGTCAAATTCCCGATACTTATGTTATTACACAGAATGTATGTATTAAATAGTACTTATAAAAGAAGTTCGCTTCCGTTGGTTGTACGCTTAGATCTTTTAAACTGTGCAACGGATGGATTGATTTAAGGGGTGGTTTAGTGTGTTTGGTTGGTTGACAAGGTGTTGATATTCTTGGAACGTATTTATAAGCGAATTCACTACAACCTTTTTTTGATAAACATTTTTTGAAATCGTCAGTCAAAAAAGTTAAAATCAGAGATGTCTGATATTTTAATATAAAATTGCTTCAGTTTTTTTTCGCTAATAGTAATAGTTCTGTTGGAGCTGCGAGCGCTAAAAGCCGTTCCGCTTTGATTAGCGCGCTGAAAACGCTGTTGACGCGATTTTATTACGGAACGGTTATTTATCGTTTCTCGAGGGAGCGATTTTTTTTAGAGGATAACTTAAAAAACACACAATTGTAAAAGAAGATTGGCATAAATCGACCCAATAGATAGAGACACCGTACTAAATGAGACACATGAAATATTAGCGGGCTTTTGTATGATTTTATGGTAATTTAAAAAGGAGGGAATTAAATTAAAAATATTTTCAGAATGTACAAATTATTAACAACTAAACGTCTTCAAGGATGCAAAAACAAAACGAACGGCGTGAACTTTGACGTGTTAGTCAAACATGAAGTATATGTTTTATATCAAACGACAATGTTGACCAGTGGCCCTAGCATGAGTTAAACAACATATCATTATCGCGGCCGTTTATCGTATTTTGACAGCGTTATATCATTAGTCTACCGCTGCTAACATGTCATGCCATTTATGTCATATCTAACTGTCAAAATACGAAATACGATAGAAAACGATAAAATTGTCTACACACTCTAACATGAGTCTCTTTTATTTGTCTATTTTAATCTATTTTTGACATTTTCGCATGACATATTATCGTGGTCACTTGGTGCTAACGACAAAGGAAAAAACTTGATTAAAGTCGGTAAAAAACTGTGTAAAAGGCGAAAAATATGTCCGTACCATAATACCATTATATATTTTGTGTTAAACGCATATGACGAACGACCAGTGTAAGAAATACGACAGAAACGCATCGGTGATATTTGCGATCAAGTCGATTTTTGAGAGTGTATTTCAGTCACTTTGGCGAATATTTAAGCCCATGGATACTGATATTTCACATCATTGACAGGCTTAGCTTGGCCCCAACTAGTCTATAAGCCTTCTAGCGGCTAGAAGGCTTATAGAATCTAGCCTATTTGAAGGTGAGATCTCCAATATAAACACTTACGGAAATCATTTATCACAAAGAACTCTTTCACCTACACAAAAGCAAAGAATAGCTGTGATTGTTGTGTTTTATAAACTTACAAAATACTGTATTGAAAACAGAACCTAACCTTTTATAATGTATGTTATTTTACATAGGTAGGATAGGTTAGGTAATCATTATTTTTGTTTCTTAGGGTCTACCTATGTTGCCTCCTTTTGACCCATGAAAACAACAGCAAATTGGACAACACCACTCTCTGTGCTAAGCCCAAACTACTGTAAGCAGTGTCTACAGTCTAGGACCAGTAGTAGGAAGCATATATTAAGTGTATGTAAATCGGTGAAATAAATTGTGAAAACTTGCATACTAAAATATCTTAGATATGTAAACTTCCTTAATGTAGCTTTGTGCACTAAAAAGTATTCCAGTCAATATCTGCGCCTAACTTGCTTTTAAATAACTTATGGGGAGCCTACTTTTACCTACGTACCATATACTTATATACCTTATTATACATAAAGGTGGATAAAAGTAAAATTAATTGAAGTAGAAAAATCATTAGTCAAATAAACAATAATATGTAATTTTATAGAATAATAATAAGGTATTACAAACGATAAACCTTTTCTTAAAATTTTAATACGATAAGTCTTATCACCATAGTCTCCACTGCTTCTTACAAGTCAACGTTGACTGCGATGACATTTTCTGAAAAATAATACATACTCTTTAATACTATGTTTTTCATGATATCTTTTGATTTTGTTACAGGTGACTCAAGGTATCTATTAAAGGTGGAAAATGTTGAAAGCAATTAAATCATAATAATTATGAACAATCAAATGAACATGTCAATAGAACCTGCATATTTACTAACATATCACAAGCTTGAAGGGATCAAAAATTATTCACAATTACTATCAAAGTGATGCATGTTGATACTACTACAAGTATTCTGTGAAATAAACTTTTCCTTACATTTGAATCCAATTTTGTTCTGTTCCAGCGTACCTTCCAAAATTAAATCCTGAAATACAATGTAAACACATATTATTATTTAATAAACTAATATGTATTTTCTTTTTGTGCATACTTAAACGTCTAAGTTTGTAAGTAGGTATAGTTGGTTTAGTTACTACCAAATTTTCAAATACCAAAGAAAACACTCTATGACAAAATGTTGCATGTCTGCTTAAATGCTTCAATACTTACTGTTTTTCACTGCTCTACTGAGCGATATGGACCCAGTTCGTCCAACCAATATAGGCCTAAGGTAATCCTACTGGTTGCTCCACCTTAGCAGCTCCTTGAGGAGTCAGGAAGGTAGCAAAACCCAGGTGCGCTTTCATGTATGATAAGTAATCTGTACCTATATTACATCACAGTTTTAAAAGTAAATGATCATATTAGTTTATTTTCCATTTGTTAGTTTAATAACACAATTTGTTGGAAAATATTAATGGGTACGCCTTTGACTTTGATTTATAAAACAGAGGCCCTACTCCGATTGACGTTGTCCGTATTGTCGACTTTAGCCGTCCCTGTCACTCACGCCAGAATGACATCGCTACCGAGCGAGATGGCTATCGGACATCGTCAACTAGAGTAGGGACTCGGCTGTCAAAACTATCAATGTCATGTCAAAAACAGATGTAAGTAATTTAGTTTTAAATCGATAGTCGTGCTTGGGATTAAGTGTTTAAGCCAAATCGGTAGTAAAATTGAACGAATGATTGAATATCAACGAAATGTTGTATATTATCTGTAATCGTGTGGATAAAGGCTTCTCGTGGGAAGTATTTCTATCGTAAGTGGTTGCCATGTTAGGAAAAATGATAAAATAAGACACGATGACAAATTTTCTTATGTCTAACGACAATTTAACGATGTTGTGCATCTTAGCCCAACAGATCATACATTGTTTAAATGTCAGTCCGACATAATGCACCAAATAAAATGTCGTTCAATGTCAGTTATATTATTTTTTCCTCTATACAGTTTTAGGTTTTTCACCAATGACTAAAACATGCCAGCATTTGGGCCTGAGCATCAGAGAACTTTGCCATTCTTCTTTAAATTTTCTTTGACGTAAAAGGGAAGTAAACGTAAAATTTGACAGCGCGCTCACAGTGTTAACGCCGGAAAGCGATATGACTGTGAGCGTTAGATGGCCGCGGTAGTGACGTCATCCGTGACGTCATTACAGCTATCGTTGGCTCGCTAACACCAAATTGGAACGGTTTGTGAGCACGATATCAGTGATATTATCGCTGTTGGCGCAAAACGGAAAGCAATACACTGTTTTAAACATTCATGGTCATTATCATTAGAATAGTTATTTACGGGATTGCTACCATGTACCTTTTTATTTTCGAGTTTCCGATATTTCGGCGCTGTTGCAAGCGCCATGATCACGGAATAACTGAAGATCTTGCGGGTGGGATGTTATGGGCAAACATATCGGTCTACCCTCCTTCTAAGTCTTTTATTGCGTTCACCTCCGGTACCACTGTTTGCAAACTCACTATTTTTTCGCGTCTGTTCTCGACACACAACACTAACAGTATCCGACCGCGAAACTACACTTGGTTGGTTTTTTCGGTTTTTGCACATTCGAATCACTGGATTCCAGACTCTTGACAATTTAAACCCGTCCTCGCGATTGAAATTTTTGTATTTGGTGAATTCAATTGCTTCTCTGACCAATCTTGGTATGTAATGGCGTTCTGTCGAAATGATCTGAGGGTTATGAAACTCAATCCAATGATTTGGACCTGATTCCAACAAATGTTCCGCGATCGCCGATTTTTGTATGTCATTGTTCTTGACCGCCTTAATGTGTTCCTTCATTCGGCACGCTATGGTACATTTAGTTTGGCCGATATATGAACTACCACAGCTGCAGTCAACCTTGTAGACACTAGGTTTATCTAAGGGTTTAAACTTGAAATTTTGCACCATGCTTCCTTTTAAAGTATAGGTGAGCAAAAGTGAAAGGATTTTTGGTAATTCGCCCCTTAAAGAAGTAGAAAACGGGGGTAAGTTTATATGAAACTCTGTCAATTTAGAAGATAAATCGATAAAAAATAGTATTCAGCTATTTGGTTAAAAATTACGGCTGAAGTATTTCAGGAAAAACTTTGGCTAGCAAAATGACCTACCTGTGTAATGCAAGTGTATTCAAAACTGAATAATTCGCCAGGCGCAACAACCGCAGCAGTTGCGGCCGGAGATATCGCACGCGGACGACGCCATGGAGCTCGACGAGGAGCAACCCTCCCCCGCGCCCGCCTCCGCCGCGCCGCCCTCGCTGCCCGACCAGGTAGGGACTGTAGGGTAGTTAGATATCGCACGCGGACGACGCCATGGTGCTCGACGAGGAGCAACCCTCCCCCGCGCCCGCCTCCGCTGCGCCGCCCTCGCTGCCCGACCAGGTAGGGACTGTAGGGTAGTTAGATATCGCACGCGGACGACGCCATGGTGCTCGACGAGGAGCAACCCTCCCCCGCGCCCGCCTCCGCCGCGCCGCCCTCGCTGCCCGACCAGGTAGGGACTGTAGGGTAGTTAGATATCGCACGCGGACGACGCCATGGTGCTCGACGAGGAGCAACCCTCCCCCGCGCCCGCCTCCGCTGCGCCGCCCTCGCTGCCCGACCAGGTAGGGACTGTAGGGTAGTTAGATATCGCACGCGGACGACGCCATGGTGCTCGACGAGGAGCAACCCTCCCCCGCGCCCGCCTCCGCCGCGCCGCCCTCGCTGCCCGACCAGGTAGGGACTGTAGGGTAGTTAGATATCGCACGCGGACGACGCCATGGTGCTCGACGAGGAGCAACCCTCCCCCGCGCCCGCCTCCGCCGCGCCGCCCTCGCTGCCCGACCAGGTAGGGACTGTAGGGTAGTTAGATATCGCACGCGGACGACGCCATGGTGCTCGACGAGGAGCAACCCTCCCCCGCGCCCGCCTCCGCCGCGCCGCCCTCGCTGCCCGACCAGGTAGGGACTGTAGGGTAGTTAGATATCGCACGCGGACGACGCCATGGTGCTCGACGAGGAGCAACCCTCCCCCGCGCCCGCCTCCGCCGCGCCGCCCTCGCTGCCCGACCAGGTAGGGACTGTAGGGTAGTTAGATATCGCACGCGGACGACGCCATGGTGCTCGACGAGGAGCAACCCTCCCCCGCGCCCGCCTCCGCTGCGCCGCCCTCGCTGCCCGACCAGGTAGGGACTGTAGGGTAGTTAGATATCGCACGCGGACGACGCCATGGTGCTCGACGAGGAGCAACCCTCCCCCGCGCCCGCCTCCGCCGCGCCGCCCTCGCTGCCCGACCAGGTAGGGACTGTAGGGTAGTTAGATATCGCACGCAAATAGAATGGTGTAATAAGTGTATAAGGATAGTTTACTACGGAATCGTTATTCGCTATGTGCAAAGTGGGTGGTGGGGACCTTAAAAGCGATCGAAGCGGGATAATGTGTCAGAAATAGGAATTAACTGCGTATTGTCATGTGTCAAATTCCTATATTTTCTTTCATATAATTCCATAAAAATGTAGAAGCGATAAGAAAAGCACTTAGTGCAAGTTTTATTCGTTTCCAACATCAAAATAGAAATATGAGCAAATAAATAAATGGATAACCTGATGTTAAGAGAAAAAAGTAAGCTTATTAACTTAGTATGATATTACTAAATATAATTTATTTATACTATCCTGCGTGCCCAAATTACATGCCTTTTTATTTATTTCGGTGCTAATGGGTCCGTATGGCACCGTAAACCGCAACACACAATATGCATTGAACATTTTTTTGGAGGCAAAAGTCTAATGCATAGGCGGACCCCAGCTACGTTTCAACAATATTCGCATCATAGTCACTTATTATAATAATATGAACAAGCTTTTTAGATATTTCCATTTAATTACGCCGAAAAATAATCCCAAAATAAATATAAAACCTTGCAGTTGCCGTTATTTGACAGATCTATAGTACAAATTAATTGTGGTCACTAGGGGCGCTGTCATCGCGCACACAGCGAATAGTCTGACACTAGTACGGGCACCACACGTGCAGGGGGCGAGGCATGCTAGATGTCAGCAGGGACGGGTGCTGTTGCGGGAAAGAGATTTCCTATGACAGTCGCGTACGGTTGGCATGAATTGGTCGAGGGACCGTAAATCGCTCGCGACTGTTAAAGAGATCTCCTCCTCTCAACACCACCCGTTGCCGCTGACATCTAGCTTGCCCCGCCAGAGGAGATATATGTGTAAAAGAGAAGGAAGTGTTCTGACGTCTCCTGCGCACACTAGTTACCAGGTGAGACCGGTGGAGATAGTGTAAGGAGATTGTATGTGGAGATTCCACTGTCACCAATGTCCCTTAGGACATTGTTGCGGCTGTCGCGATGATAATATTAATTTAATTTATTCACTTCTTTATATAACATATATACAGACCAAAGATGGTTATTTAGATAACACAAAACTTGTTACCTCACAGCTTCAAGCACTTCTATCGAAACCGCCGCCGATATTCAACGCGTCGGAACCACCGCCCGGTTTCAACGCTTCCGAACCGCCTCCCGCCAACCAGCAGGACGACGACCGCAAGGGTGACCGCGACCGCGACCGCAGGGACAGGGATAGAGGCAACAGGGACAGAGACAGGGATAGAGGCAACAGGGATAGAGACAGGGATCGGGGCAACAGGGACAGGGGCAGGGATAGAGACAGGTGAGATGAAAGCTTTGTTTGTTTCACTGCCTACACTGCTTAGCAAACAAAGGAGGGACAAGTGTTCAACCGGGCCCGTGCAATCTATTCTCAAGTGAAGTTCACAATAGTGAACAAAATGTATGAAACCAACATAATACACAATACAAATGTCTAAGACTACTTAAAGGGAAAACTCTATAAATCTAATAAATTTTTTATTTTAACATGAGCCATCGAAACAATGACATCATGCGACTTTTGCATACGTATTTAAACGAATAACGGCGATAATGAAGTTCGCTGTAAATAGATTGCATCTTCACGAAGAGCCCCGTTTCCAAAAAGGACCCGGGCTCGAATCCCGGGTCGGGCCGTAATTTGATTTTGAGGATTTTCGAGGGTCAGAAAGTTGGTGGAGTTCACAACGTCGTGCCTCGAAAAAGCACGTGAAGCCGTTGATCTTGAAGTCATATAACACTTCTTAACCTTATCACTTAAATAACAATAATTTCTCGTATTTTCAATCTTCATCTTTCGATTGTTTAGTAGATTGTTATACAGTCGACGTCAGATATATTGGAGCAGACAAAGTGGCCAAATACTTCTAAACAGTTTACGTTGTGAGTGTTCAGATATTATTGGTTAGTTGTGTGTATAGAAGTTATTGACTAGCATCTGCTCAGATATTAATGAAGTAATGAATGTTCTGATATTAATGGTAACT
The DNA here is from genome assembly GCA_949316185.1 of Pyrausta nigrata. NCBI lineage: Eukaryota > Metazoa > Arthropoda > Insecta > Lepidoptera > Crambidae > Pyrausta > Pyrausta nigrata. Next base: position 16,784,663 of record OX438947.1, on the reverse strand, counting down.
TGTAGTGATTAGAACTTACTGACATTTTAAACTGTTCAGAAGTATTTGGTCACTTTGTCTGCTCAAATATATCTGACGACGACTGTATAAGGGGAGAAAGTGACACTCGAGAAGTTTCTGGTGCTCGAACGAAGTGAGAGCGCCAATAGCTGAGAGTGAAATGGGTGCTTTCACCCGAGTTAAACATACTATTTTTCATTTTGACTGTGAGGAAAGAAATGGCGCATTTCTTTCTGGTGGTGCAGTCGAAGGTGCGTTCCATGTGATATCCGCGAAGCACCCGACCGGCACATTTTAGCGTTACACTTGGTCGCAACGCAACCTGACAACTTATTTTTAGTAGTGCTGGTTTCACTGCTTTGGGCAATAGTGGGTCCACTAGACGCCCCTTATGTGGCAGGGAGGGTAAAGCTATTTTCCAGCCGGCTAATCTACACATGGAAGTTCAACTTTCCGAACCGGAGAGATAAATAAAAAATTCTTATGCCTTAAACAAACAATATTTTATGAAATTGGTTTTCCGAAACCCTGGGGCTATTCAAAACCGGCAAAAGACCTCGATCGACAATTTCTAAATCTCGTTACTTTACAGAGATCGTGGGGGAGAGCGGGATGACCGTCGAGATCGGGACAGAGGAGACCGGGGCAACCGGGACAGGCGTGACCGGGACAGGGACCGTGACCGGGACAGAGACCGGTTCGGGCCAAGAGACGGGAATAACAGGTTAGTGGCGAGCTAGTATATTTTCTGACAGGAATAAAATTAGAAATTATATGTGCACCCCAAATGGCGATATCCGTTGAGTCCTTCGGTACTCTTATCACCTGCGATAATTTGAGATGCTGCTATCAAAGAATAGGGTAACAAAATATTAGGGTATCATTAAAATAACGGTTTTGATTTTGCTGATTGGAGTTGTCTTGTTTTGTCTAGTCAAAGGTACGTTATGTAAATGCATGTAATGGGTTCGTCTAGAACAGGGATGCACAGACCGCGGCCCGCGGGCCGCTTGCGGCCCGCCGGTCGAATACTGGTGGCCCGCCGACAGCAAAAATAATACTCTCGTACATTCGAAAAATATTGAATTCTATTCCAGAATAAAACCAAAAAAAATATGTTCGAAAAGTAATTTGAATCTCGCGCGCGCGCTCTTAAGTGCGCTTAAGAGCGAGATAGCAATAGTCACGAATTCCCGATTGCTCGCGTAGGTCAGCTTCCAGAGTCGGTTTCGAGATTTCTCCAGACAGTTTTCGACTCTATACGCGCGGTATAAAAGCCACGCTAACCGCAGCGACCGACAGTTCGGTTTTAATTTGAGTGAAGTGTCAATAGTTCTAGTGTAGATTTCAACTCGACTAGCCGGTGTCATATATTTTGATCCACATTCAACGTAGATTTCCCGTCAAGTGCCGTGTATAATTGTGTTGTGAAATCGTAAGTAAAACTCTGTTATTAATAAGTGTTTCCCTACCTATTTAAATCAATTATTTTTGCTAATTTAAAAAAGGATGGGTATTTTAAGTAGGTACTGTAATTGTTTTTAGGTGCTGTGTTAATCCTAGCCAGGATTAGAACGCAACATGGACAAGCCAGGACCTAGTAAAAAACGTAAGGTTAAAGATGAAAATCGGCAGTTTCAAGAAATTTGGACTGAGAAATACTTTTTTGTATGGTCGCATAATAAAGTCGTTTGTTTAATTTTCAAGAATTCTGTTGCGATTGCAAAGGAATATAATGTAAAAAGGCACTATGAAACGCAGCATCCTACTTTTACCAAGTTTACAGGCGAATTAAGAAAGCAAAAAATGTTGTCTTTAAAACGGGAGCTTATTGGTCAGCAAGCTATGTTTACAAAACCCATCCAAGATTCAGAAACAGCTACAGAAGTTAGTTATGAAATTTCTCGAATGATAGCAAAGCGCAGTCGCCCCTTCAATGATGGGGATTTTGTAAAAGAATGCATAGAAATTGCCGCTAAGAAAATGTGTCCAGAAGCAGCAAAAAAGTTTGAGAAAATTCAACTGAATCGTATGACTATCCAAAGACGTATTATGTCTTTGTCAGGTAATATTGCGGAACAATTAAATGAAAAAACTAAGATCATTGAATTTTTTTCATTAGCACTCGACGAATCCACTGATATTACTTCCACAGCTCAACTTCTCATATTCATACGAGGTGTTACTCAAGATTTTGAAGTCTTAGAAGAGTTGTTAGGAATGTGATGTGAATTCATTGAAAGGTCAAACCAGAGGAGTTGATATACTCAATGTACTTTTGGATGAGTGTTCAAAAACTGATTTGGACTTATCAAAATTATCGGGAGTTGCCACTGACGGTGCTCCTTCGATGATTGGTGTCAATTCTGGGCTAGTTACTTTGCTGAAAAAGCATCTGCAAGAAAAAAACATAAACGCTGAAGATCTCATGCAGTTTCACTGCATTATACACCAAGAAGCCCTCTGTTCTAAAAAAATTGAATTTCAAAATGTCATGAAAGTGGTAGTTTCGACTGTAAATTTCATAAAATCACGAGGACTCAATCACAGGCAATTCAAACAATTCCTTGATGACATCGAAAGCGAATATGGAGATTTACTGTATTATACAGAAGTAAGGTGGCTAAGTCGTGGATTGACCCTGGAACGATTTCTAAATTTAATAGAAGAAATTGGAATATTTCTGGCGGAAAAGCAAAAGGATGTCCCGGAACTTAAAAATCCTGATTGGTTGTGTGATTTGGCTTTTTTAGTTGACATTACAAATCATTTGAATGTCTTGAACACACGGCTTCAAGGCAAAAATCAACTGATATCCCAGCTCTACGCTCACGTATCATCCTTTCAATGCAAGCTGACACTTTTCAGATCGCAATTGAATTCTGGAAATTACAATCATTTTCCGAATTATAAGAAAATGGCTGAAAAATTCAACAAAACTGCGATTAATTTCAGTTATGTAGCAAAGCTAGATATTTTGATTCAATCTTTTCAAGAAAGATTTTCGGAGTTTAAAAAAGTGAAACCTCTGTTGGACATATTCAGCAATCCTTTCACGATTTCAGTTGAAAATGCGCCAGAGTCAATGCAGTTAGAAATTATCGACATTCAAAACGACCAAGATTTACGCAACAAATTCAACGAAGGAGACTTGCTGAACTTTTACCGCTGCATTGATAAAAATACGTACAAAGAGTTGCGCATAAACGCTCTGAAATGTGCCAGCTTATTTGGTTCTACCTATATATGTGAACAAACCTTTTCAATACTAAATAATAATAAAACAAAAAATCGAAACCGCCTTGCAAATGAAAGTTTGGAAGCAGTTTTACGTGTTGCTACAAGTAAATTTGAGCCAAATATAAAAAAGATTGTAAGCACTATGCAGTGCCACGCTTCAAATTAATAAATTCTTTTTCAATTTTAATACATAATTATCAATTCTTTATTGTCTTTAATTACCTATACTTCTGGCGGCCCGCCATCAGTTCATAATTTGCCCAAGTGGCCCCTAGTCTTAATAGGTCTGTGCATCCCTGGTCTAGAAGTTTGTGAAATTCTTAATGTGATCTAAAGGCCGGCGAAAAAATCTGCCTGCCTGTGGTTTTTTGTATATGAAACATCGTGGAAATTCGTTGCGGCCCGACCCGCTCCGATCAGTCGCTACTGTACGATGTTTCGTACCAAACACAGGCAAGCGTATTTACCCGACTGCGGAAGGAGGGTTATGTTTTTTGAGAGTATGTATGCATGTATATATAATTGTTTGGCACGCCCTACAGCCCAAACGGCTGGACAGTTTTTGACATATATAGGTGTCGTTGAATTTGTCAAAATTGTAAGAGAGACATAGACTATAGTATATACATTTACAAAATGGCGCCCGCAAATGGAAATAAAGGGGAGGGGGGATTTTTTTTTCCATACCATAGCAATATAGGTATCAAACGAAAGCCAGTAAAAACTTTCAGATTTATTTTATTTTTTTACCATTTCAAAAAAAAAAAAAAACCATTCGGCCCGTCTAGTGGACGCCAGTCTTTATACTCGTTAAAATACACAAAACGAGAGATTACTTATAAAGACTAAAATGTATCACCTGGCTGGCTTAGCGATGCACTATCGAATTGACTCGAATCAAATTTACTTTTTTTGGAAGAAACTCTTCTTGTTTATGATTAAATTCTTATATTTCTGGTCCTATAAGTTTTATGTGACAACCCTACGTCTTTTCAAAAATACAGCCCCGGATCTTCAATTTTTTTAGGCGGGGCAAAAACTGAAAACCCCGCCTACCTACTTATGTTTATTTTCACCTTTATCATCCATATAATTTCAGCTATCAATATGTAGAATATATATTTATCAGGGTAGGGTTTAAAATAAAAATAAATATGCATGATAAAAATAAAAATCAAAAATATTATGAAATTTGTGAATTGAAATTACAATTTTATCCTTCGAGCTTTTTGTTCCGCAAATAAATCTATAGCCTTGTCATAATTTAACTTGTGTGCAATACGATTTTCTATCGCTAAGATTGCAAGACCCGATAAGCGTTCCTGGCTCATAGAAGATCGCAAATAATTTTTAATCAGTTTTAGTTTGCTAAAACTTCGCTCGCAGCTTGCGGACGTAGTAGGAAGCGTAGAGCTTAGAATAATAACACCTTATGGTGTAACACGGGCGCGTATTTTGAACTATGCCTACGCGCCTCGCGAATAATAAATGTTCGTGCAGTCGTGCAGCATGTCTCACTCCGCGCTCAGGGTATCGGTCAAGTTGATATGGCCATGAAATTGCTGTACTTGTGCTATTATTTATTCCGTGGTCAAAGTTAAATAAATGATGAGTTGCACATGGTCTGTGAAGTGTGAATTTGGCCGCCCCCTGATTTTGCCGCCCCCTTAATTTGCCGCCCGGGGCATAGGCCCCGGCTGCCCCCCCCCCCCCCCTAGATCCGGGGCTGCAAAAATAAAATGAAACCACCACAAAAGATTTTCTTATACCCCCCATTCCCCACAGAGAGCGCAGCCGCGAGAAATCGCCTCGCAACGCTGGCAACACCGAGCAGAATCCCGAGAAGTCCCTCCAGGAGCGACTGTGGGAGATGGCCAATGGCAAGCCGGCGGGGCGGGATGACAAACGGGACGAGTTCCCTGACAATCGGGACGGGCGGGACGAGAGGGAGGATGTGAGGAACGACCGCCCTCCGCTATTAGACCGGCCGCCTGTGAGACATGATATGCCGCCACCGCATATGGAGAATGGTGAGTTTGATTTTATTTATGACTAGTAACCGCTACTTGCAGTTAGGTTAGTAAAATATAGCCTATTTCACCCAAGAAGGTAACTTTCTCATCGGGCAAGTTTTTTTTTTAATCTGTCTTTATTTATTTTTTTACATACAAATCTTTACATTTAATAATATAACTGCAGACTAGCAAACGATCCCCGTGAATTAGTCTGCACAAATCCCCGATTTCCCATTTCAACTCCTTGTTGTGAAATTGTTAAATATTCTTTAGTTATTCTGCTATTCAAATAGAAGAAAAAATTTTAAAGTAAACATACAAAACCGGGTTCATCAGAATTTGTGAGAAGAGATTTTAAGAGGAGATTCGATATAGAAGTTCTGTTCGTTCGTTTATTCACTCTATTCATACTTCACAGCCATTGATCCGACAGTCTTTCTCCCTAACTTCCCACTTACGTCTGTCTGGTGCCAATTGCATCCAGTGTATACCAGCCTGCTGCCTGATACAATTTATCCACCTCGACGAAGTCTTGGTGTAGTGGTTCGCGCCTCGGACTTCTAAACCAGGCGGTTGCGGGTTCGAATCCCGCAAGGGGCAAATGATTGTGTGATGAGCGCGAGCATTTGTACCTAAGCCATAGCACCATATCCGTTACCCTAGTCACCATAGCACAAGCTCACGCTTAGTTTGGGGCTAAGTAATTGGTGTGTTTGTTGAAACAATTTATTAATTATTATTACTGTTACCCCGCGCTATTCCAGGATTTTCCTAGCCCAACGTCTGTGGTCTTCTAGCGATGTGTCCTACTTATCTCCGCATTCTTCGCTTTATCTCCGTCACTATGTCACTTATTTTCATTCATTTACTGCGTTTACACGATTCTGCTTCCTTATGGGCTCGTTTATTGACGGTCATAAGTGGCATGTTTTGTCTTACATTAAATAATTTACTGAGGTTTTTTTATTATTTTAATCTAACAAAATTAGTCATTATCTTTGCTCGAAGGGTTTTAATCATGTTTAGAAATTATTTTACTCTTTTGGACATATCGTCCTCCGTTCCAATCCCTATGTTTATCGTCAATTGAAGCACGTATTACACTATCCTTTTTGTTAGAATTCTGATTAGGGTTTTAATCTTCTTCTTCTCGTGCCGACTTTGGTGTTATGTTTTTGGGGACCACTACTCAGCGACTAACACAGCATTATCAGTAGCGTTGTACAGGTCCTCACGTGTGCGGGTGTAGGGGCACGTAGGACAAGACAATAGGTGTGCAATTCTCTGAGCAGAGACACCACACAGGCATGTGTCGATGTCGTCCGCAACATAATCCCATCTGTACATGTTCTCGATTTGTGTCAGCAGCCGTCTATTTAAGAACTTCCAAGTTCTCCGAGGTAATTAGGAAGTAAGGGACTTAAGTAGTGTAAATAGGATCCATTTGTTTATGCATGTAGGCCCCCAGGCAAAAAAAAATACACATGTAATGTGTTCGTCCCAACATCCATACTAATATTATAAATACGAAAGTGTGTCTGTCTGTCTGTTTGTTACTTCTTGACGCTTAAAGGACTGAACCGATTAAGATAAAATTTGGTATGGAGACAGTTCGAGACCCTGGAAAGGACATAGGCCACCACATTCTGTCGCGATATAAAAACATTAAGGGGGTGAAATGGGGGATGAAAATTTATATGGAAAATCCAAGTCTAGCGGGTGAAGTCGCTGGGAACCACTAGTATGTATATATTTTTAAGCCCTAACACAAATTGTGGGTTAGTGCTTAGAAGAAGAAGCGCAAGAAACTTAGTCACTATTGTCAAAGCGTCTATTAAAAATAAAGTTTAGGTACAGAAATTGTGCTGGTGCGTTGTCGAGCACTTATTTAAGAAATAAAAATGTATTGGGGGTTTTAACGTGGACAATAGGTCTTACCAAAGAATTCGTTTCAGACGTAGACGAGGGCCCTGGAGGCGGTGGCGCTGGCGGGGGAGGGGGAGTAGGCGGGGGAGGTGCGGGGGGCGGTTGGACGCAACTGCCGCGCATGCCTCCGCCGCATTGTGCACCCTTCAGAGCCGGTGAGTGGTTACGCGTTGAAGAATCAGTTTCAGGCTCTGTGCAGATGGGCCACTGGTAGCTAGCGACAAGCTGTTTACATTGTTTTGAATACGTTTTGTATGGAGTCACCGCACACGTGAAGCGAGTGGAAGAGGAGTGGACTACTATTTTATTAAAGAACTATATTAATTTAGAAACGTCAGACTAAACAGCTGTCAGTTGCTTAACAAATAGAGAATCCATAGACAATCGAATGATATACCTACTAAGGTATGTCATTCGATGAACGACTAAAACTTGCAAAAGTACGTAAGAAATCGCATTACATAATTTGACGTTTCTAAATTATTGTAGTCTGTCTCTTTTTGTTTGTTTAGCAGAGAAAGAGTAAGACTAAACTTAAATTTAACCTAAGGCACATTGGAACCAAGTCCACTGTTATACTAAACCATTACTTTCACAAAGGACTTGTCCATTAATGGTTTTTTATTCTTCAATATTTCTAACCAGAATAAATTAAATATTATATAAAGGAGTTTACAAAAACTAGCCTTTCTGCATAAATAATATATTTTTTAAGGCCTCCGATCTAGAGAAAAATGGGAATTAATTTTACTGTTGGTCTGTAAATAAAATCGCACCTTCGGCTATATTAATTAACACATGAAAAAAACTGTCTACAAAATTGCTAGGACCAAGTATCAAATAGATACTTGGTCCTAGACAAAATTGTCATTCCAGGAATAAATGATTGAATGAAGAATCAAAAAGAAAACAAAAATACTTTTTAATCAATTCACCCATACTGAGTAGGCCAAGGGTTGAGCCACATTACAAAACATATTTTTTCTCAAAAATGGAGGCGTTTAAAATTATGATTTCTATGGTTACGTGTTTCATATTTTCGTAGCTTAAATATAAATATAGTTTATTGCTGGTTGGTGATATCTTGGAATAAAAAACCGGCCTCCATACAAAAAGTGGACATGTCTTTTACAAGTATATTTAGTGGATTTTTTTATTAAAATCAGCAGAAGCTGATTAGGGTTATCGTTTACCGTGTAATTTCTCAACTATTCGGACAATTAAAAAAAATAAGTTTGACTGAACGCTTGTACGCGGTATCCGAAACCTATCATTTATTTATAAATGTATTTTCTTTCTTTCAAACCTTTCTTCATTATTTTGCTTTTTCAAATTTTCTTTTCTTTTCCTGTCCCAGAATAACTTCTCTTCTCTCTTATTGAATCTCAATAGAGTAGCAATAAATAATTATAAGTTCTGAAACACAATTTCTATTTTCATTTGCAGAACTGAGAATGAGAGGCCCTCCTAGACCGGGAATGGCAGGTACGATACCGTCACCTCGACTAAAATCTTTGAACATTAAATAGATACTAAACCCCACTTTTACAAAAACTCATAAAAGTTTTAGTGTGAAAGTGGATCTTGTAGCTTTTCTAAGACAAACATCATCATTTCGTTTCGTTCTCGATAAAACAATGATATTCATGTAGTCGTTACCAAGTAGCGATATTCCAGACGCGTATTTAACAGCGAAGTTACAACTACTTTTTTAATTGAAATCCTGAAATTAATATTCTCGTTTTCATACTAAAATAATCGAATTAAATACGACATATGTTTTTTTAATTCGTCAATATTAGTTTAGTAAGGCTTTGGTCTCCTATTTATTTTACGCTATATGCGGCGTCCAACCCACTGTTTGTGTGTTGAACACAGTACCACAACAGTACATCTCTATAGTAACCATTGTGGCGCAGCGTACGGCCTTTATGGGAGACCACATCCAAAGAAAACTTGTCAATTATATTCCTAGAATATTCCTACTTGGTAATCGGACACGCTGCATAGAAATCGGACGCAGACTCTTACGTGTTCGCTTCTTATGTTCCAGGACCGTGGATGGACGGCCCCGGCCCCGGCCCTGGGGGTCCCCCCGGCTTTGGCCCCCGCTTCAACGGCATGGGTCCCCCCTTCAACCGACCCCCGTTCGAGAGGCCACCCTTCGAAGGAGGCCCCTTATTCGAGGGGCCACCGAGGTTCGAACGACCTCCGTTCAACCGCATGCCATTCGACGGGATGAATCGCCCGCCTTTCGATGGACCAAGGCCGCCTTTCGATGGACCAAGGCCACCTTTCGATGGGCCCCGACCCCCATTCGACGGACCCCGACCCCCATTCGACGGCCCGCGGCAGTTCGACAATGAAAGACCATTCGACGGGCCACAGGAGTTCTTCGACAGAAACAATAGACGGTTCGACGATCGGGAACAGTTCAACGAGCGAGGCTGGAACGGAGACAGAGATAGAGATCGCGAGTGGGACCGCAGGGGGGAGTGGGACGGCAGGAGGGATAGGAGACCGCGCGAACAAGAAGACAGGTTCCGCGACCGAAACGACCGCAGGAGGAACTTTGACGATCGCCGACCACAGAGAGACTCTCGAGACTCCTCCAGAGATAACAAAGACGTGACCAACGACAAAGACACGCCTCCAGAAACAAAAGAAACTCCAAAGGAAGCGCCGAAGGAGGAGAGGAGCGAGAGGAGCAGGAGGGAGAGGGACAGAAAGTCACGGTGGGGTGCCGCCGAAGAAACTGTTGTCCCGCCCGAGAGCCAAGACATAGCACAAGCTAATGCTGATGCTTTGCCGTTCGTTACTAGCGAAAATACCGAGCAGGTACCGATTGAATCGAATCAAGAACGAATGGAAGTTAGCACGGAATGTGAAAATCGGAACGATCCGCCCGAGTCGCTTAATCAGGAGACCGAAAGCCACGACGTATTTAGCAATAACGAGGTTCGCCAGGATGACCGACAGGATGAGGAAAACCAACCAAGTGCTAGTCAGGATGTATCTGAGCAGAATTACAGTGAACCGATCGAGAGAGCGCCTGAAGAATCTTTTAAAGACGTCCCATCAGATTTGTACGATGCGAGTGAAGCGGTCGACACTAGCTTCTCTGTACCCGAACCGGTCCCAGAGCCCACTCCTCCTGCTGTCGAGAAAATGGACGCGGTTGACAATTCTAAAACGGATATATTCGACGAAGTGAAGGAAGCAAAGGAGCCAGCTACAGAACAAATTGCGGAGAACAAAGAGGGGGCCGCTTGACACCGGCGCCGGTGGAAAGTGGGCTATTTCCAGTGGAAATGATTCGGGTGACGACTCGGTCGCGCTCGCCCCACCCCGCGGGGTTAGGGTTACCATAACTGCGGAAATTCCGGAGATATTGCCCGATATAAAATTTACTATTTTAGCTTTCCACAGATGTTATGAGAAAAAAACATTGGTCTTAACCGTGTTTATAAAAAAATAATTTAAAAGTTTATATTTCGGATCAAATATAGATTTATGGTAGCCCTAGTCGCGAGCGCACCCGAGCACGCCGCGACGGGACACGATGCCAAAGATTTTTTTTATACGAAATCAAATATGAAATATACGAGTGCCTTATTGGTTACCGAAGTGGTGTTTTGTTTGTATCCGGCGAGAAGAAGAGGAACGCGCCTGGGCGCTCAAGTCGAGTGACCCGGGCCAGGTACGGTCGCTATTCGCTATCATATTCACGCGCGTCAAGAACAAATGCACACTTTACTGATGGCTGTTTGCAAGTTGCAACTCGTTCCTTAAATTATATCGCGTTTAAAAAAAAACATTTTTATTCTATGCACATTTTGTACTCGGCGGGCGTGCTTTTCTATTCTATTTGCTGGTGTTGAAATGGAGATTGATAATTATAAATAATAATTAAAATGACACATTTATATATTAATTTGATTATTTCATAATGTCAATTTGATTATTTCATAATGTCAATTTGATTATTTCATAATGTCAATTTGATTATTTCATAATGTCCATTTCAACACGAATAATATGACTAGCAATGTGTGCAAAACACCACGGCGGCGCGTCACCCGAATCGGTCCTGGAAATACAAGGATACAACACCACATCAAGACAGAAGATTTATACAACGTTTACTGTAACAATTTCTCATGTCCTGATATTGTCGAGCTGGCAAGCGGCCATGTTTGATATTTATTTTTTTCTTTCATTTAGCTCATAAATGTAATTTGTACTGCTATAGGTATGCGTTAGAAAGAACCTTAATCTAAAGTAATTTTGAGAATTGGCTTCCTGTGTTATTGTCAAAATTTAATTGCATAATCACAAATCGATTGGTAGAGTTGATTTTTGTTTTATTCTAATACATTAGGTGGGGGTAGGACGAAAGGTTACAAACGATAGCACTATATTAATCTATGTGATAGATACTATTACTAATAACACGATTTATATCTATAGGAATATTTAGCATTACTCATTACTTAGATAGGTGAAGCTTACAAGTTTAAAATATTTTACTTTAAAAAGTACTTCGCGTGCACTACGCGCAATATGTAGACTTAACCTTTGCATATTTATATGTAACATATTTTAAAATATTCTATAAATATTATAGTGGGGCTTTTTATTTGAATATTAGGGATTTACCTATACGAATATTTTGAATACGAGACATTAACTGTGTCGTTGACAAATATAATATGTAGATAAGGAATTTATAATTAAAAATGCATGCTTCGATGTTTGTCATATTTGTGCTTAAATAAAAAAATAAAATGTCTATCATTTTTTTATTGCTGAAAGGGATTTAGGCATGGCAAGGTTGGCATCGGGCTGCGTGGGCCGTTTTGCACACATTGTCTAGTTTCGCTTGTGTATTGTTTAAATTACAGCTACTTTGCGGATCCTGGGAGCTCCGCTACACCTTATCTAAAACATGCAAAATCAAAGAAACAGTTGGGTGTAGATGCCACATGATGCCATATATCTCGTGACGCACTAACAAAAATGATCTGATCACAAAATAAAAATTACTAACTATTTGTAGTATCTCCAGTCTCTTCTCGAAAGAGATAATAACTTAAATTTAGTCTAACTAAGAAAGATCCTCTCGGAATCGAGCCCATAGAGTCTGCCTACCACAAATACCACACAACACAATAGATAAGGTTCAATACATCTATTGTGTGGCCCTCCCTCCCTCTGCTTTCCTAAATAATTTAGTACCGTTATTCGACTATGAATCTGGCACGGTTATTATTTTTCTTTCTATAATCTAAGGTTCCAAATAATCCTAGATAAGTTAAAATAACATTAAAATCATCGGTACTTTACCTTTACTACAAAGACTCCTAGCCCCATCTGGCAATTTCTTAGCGCTTTGACAGTACCTACCTACAGGTACAGTCACAAGCAATGAAATGTATACAAATAAGTTTTTATGCCATTGTAATAAGGTCTAAAATCGAATGCAGATGTATACATATTGATGCTCATGACTACCTCTTGGAACAACCAAAACTTTAGTTTTATTTTACTCTGATAGATGGCGCTTTTCATCTCAGTTATATAAATTACTAGTGGTTCCCCGCGACTTCGCCCGCAAGAGTTGGATTTTCTATATACTTTTTATTTACTCCAGTTTATTATCTATTATTTTTTGGAGTCAGTGCCAACCAAGCTAGATATTCTATCTACTCTAAGCAGCCAAGAGATGGTTTAATCCCGTCCTTACTTACAAAAAACCGGTTGAAGTCGTTTTTTTTTTTCTAAGAAATTTATTTTTCTATTTTTAGTTGAAATTTAGGTGTAGTAAGGTGCAACGTGGGTAGACCTACTAAACGCGCTGTTCAAATGCGACAGCGTCATTTGGAAGAAAGTAGTAACGAGAAGAAAGACCGTTTAAAGAACAACAGGAAAAGATTTGCCAATAGCATTTTAAGAGGGAGGAGGGGGGGGGGAGAGGGAAAGAGGAGGGAGCTGCGCCTTTGTTTTATTAGCATCTTATACAGTGCGTGACAAAACATCTGGTGTTGTAATTACTAAACTCCTAATTTTTAAGGAGTTCCACCATCAGATCAGCTCCACATAATGACTATCAGACGTAACAACATGTCAACATTAAGATACTAGTACGATTACACTATACGTGCCTTCAAAATTTGAGGGTTTCCCTCGATTACACCAAGATCCCATCATCAGATCTCGACTGGGCCAAAATGGGACCAACTAGAAGGTATAGCATCTAGGTGAACATATTTTTTTTTTTCAAATCGGTCCACTACTGACTAAGATATGCGGTAACATAGCCACAAAAAAAAAAACATACAGTCGAATTGATGACCTCCTCCTTTTTTGAAGTCGGTTAAAAATTCGCACACAGGCTGGATTTGAACCTACTTGGCCCACTGCTGTTGCAATACAGCTCAGGTAGATGTCGCTGCCGTCACGCAATGACGTAAGACGCAGTTGGTAAGAGAGAACGACCTTTGGCTAACCGGTTGGCCCAGCTAGCCAAAGGTCGTAGGTTCAAATCCTGCCTATGTGCGAATTTTTGGTTTCTTATTTAAACTTATATTAGTAAGAAAGAACACTGAGTGTTAAAAAAAATATTTAAAAAGTATTAGTATAGATTGCATCGAAAGCATTAAGCATTAAACAAAAACCAATAATTATTGTATGTGTACAGGACCCGTACATCAGCAAAATAACTATCCTTCGGATTGCTAACAACCCGATAAACATCCTGCTTTATAATGGCTATAACTCGTAACATGAGCTCTCATGAAAAGGCCTCACGGTGACAGGATGAAAGAGCGAGAGCCATACATTCACATATGTCTATTTCGTTTGATTGTTAAGATGTCAAACGTAGAGACACAGATAATAATTATTTATGAGATGGTATGTAAGGAGTAGAGAACCTTACCATCGGAAACAATGCAATCGCTAAACCAGGATAGTTCCTATAATTCGTACGATGACCTCGATGATTAGCAGGCCCGCAGCGAGGAAGTTTATCCTGTCACCTTTTTTTTTGTATGCAATTTCGTACTATGACACTCCATCTGAAATCAATCTAGTGTCAGTTTGCCCGCCTTAAATGTCAGATAAGCTATCATAAAAAAGTTACCCCTTGAGAACCTTTTTAAAATTGTTATGATTAAATCTTGTTTCATAAGTTAATTTTAGGATTCATTTACGAAAAGTGAAATGTTAACAATACAACGAATTAACTAATGTGAGATTTTTAAATGCAAAATTGAAGAAATATCTACGAGATGTGAACATTAATCAAATGAAGTCCGATTTCTTGATTTCTCCGTAGAAGCCTGATGACTATTTTAAAATTATTTTTGATAAAGTGACTTCATTGTGTAATTATAAGTAAAATTATAACGCAGGTACGTAAATTGCAATAAAACCATTATACAGGGTGTGGCGTAAATAGTGGTCCAAAGCAAAGGTGTGGATACACTGTACACTGAAGCACCACATACCAGTATTTAAAAAAAAATTATGTACAGGGTTTTCAAAAAAAAAAAAAATTAATTTTTTTAGAAATCGTTACCTTGCCTTACAAATTTGGTTATAATTTCCAAAAATGACGGTTTTTTTTATCCATTTTTTTTATTATTATTGCTGATCGCTTGTACTTAGTACTCCATTCGTTTTTTTTTTTTTACAAACTGAATTTAATAAAAAAAAATAAGTTTCTTTCAAAATTCAATACTCACTGCTAGCAAATCGTTTGACTTTCAATGCTTTTGGTGCAAAAAAAATGTACCACACTGTCAGTGCCCATTGTTTAAAAAAAATGCCCATCTTTTGCAGATTCTAAAATGGTGCAACAATAAGTGTTACGACTTACAGGAAAAAAGTTATTGCTTTTCGAAACAAAAAGGAGCCCAATTCAGAAAAACAATTTATTTGAAGTTCAAGGGTTTACAAGGGTTGTAATTTTTTTCTGTGTGGTCCAAAGCAAAGGTGTGGATACACTGTACACTGAAGCACCACATACCAGTATTTAAAAAAAAAATATGTACAGGGTTTTCAAAAAAAAAAATTTTTTTAATTTTTTTAGAAATCGTTACCTTGCCTTACAAATTTGGTTATAATTTCCAAAAATGACGGTTTTTTTTATCCATTTTTTTTATTATTATTGCTGAATTTAATAAAAAAAATTAAGTTTCTTTCAAAATTCAATACTCACTGCTAGCAAATCGTTTGACTTTCAATGCTTTTGGTGCGCCGGCGCTGCTTACACCCCGAATTGAATTGGAATGGTCATTTTTGGAAATTATAACCAAATTTGTAAGGCAAGGTAACGATTTCTAAAAAAATTAAAAAAAAATTTTTTTTTTGAAAACCCTGTACATATATTTTTTTTAAATACTGGTATGTGGTGCTTCAGTGTACAGTGTATCCACACCTTTGCTTTGGACCACACAGAAAAAAATTACAACCCTTGTAAACCCTTGAACTTCAAATAAATTGTTTTTCTGAATTGGGCTCCTTTTTGTTTCGAAAAGCAATAACTTTTTTCCTGTAAGTCGTAACACTTATTGTTGCACCATTTTAGAATCTGCAAAAGATGGGCATTTTTTTTAAACAATGGGCACTGACAATGTGGTACATTTTTTTTGCACCAAAAGCATTGAAAGTCAAACGATTTGCTAGCAGTGAGTATTGAATTTTGAAAGAAACTTAATTTTTTTTATTAAATTCAGTTTGTAAAAAAAAAAAACGAATGGAGTACTAAGTACAAGTGATCAGCAATAATAATTAAAAAAAATGATAAAAAAACCGTCATTTTTGGAAATTATAACCAAATTTGTAAGGCAAGGTAACGATTTCTAAAAAAAATCAAAAATTTTTTTTTTTTGAAAACCCTGTACATATTTTTTTTTTAAATACTGGTATGTGGTGCTTCAGTGTACAGTGTATCCACACCTTTGCTTTGGACCACTATTTACGCCACACCCTGTATAGGCTACTCCTGCAGCCTTAGGTTCTAAGATGTGAATATTAATTTTCCTAGGCAGTAACTACCTATTTTCTTTATTCGAGAACTTTGTCCCAACGAGCACAGATTATTACTGATCAAACTTTCTATCTATCCACAAATTCAATAATTTAGGTATTTATTGTCATTGCTAACCTAGTACACATATCTAGTCTTTGCTAACCTACCTACCTACACATATTTAGGTACTTCATAATAATTTTATGTATTTAATTCTTCTTACGACTTTAGTGTAGGATTTTATCTAACTTATGTATGAACCAAGTTAATAATTCTTTTTTCCTTTCTTCCTAATGCTATAGAACTATTTTATTCGCATGAAAAACCAGCAAAGTATATACTGTTTCCAAGTACAATGTATTGTATGTATTGGTTGCACTATTGAAAATTACTTACCGACATTAAATAGTTATATCAAGAAAGTTTTTATTGGAGGAAGGCTAAAAAATTAACAAGAAGAAGAAGAAGGTAGGTGTACCTACCTAGTTTTTGCTAGGTAATCAGTAGGTAGGTAAATTAACAAAGCATCTACCAAATTGTTGTATATTTTTTCAGGATAAGAAAACATATATTGCACTAAAGAAAACACATATTAAGTATATGTGTTTTCTTTTACACAACTAAAGATTTTCCAGAGAGGTACAGAAACGTGTGAAGATCTTGATTTTTGCCTGTGAGAGTTCAGAAGATTCTGTGATATTGTCTATTTTTATTTTCATAATTAAATATAGCTTTTTGTTAAATATTCAGTCAGCCTTTTTTATTTTCCCTCTCAAAATTACTACTATACGTTTCACATGAGATAGAATACGTTCTTCTCCCTCCTACTTAAATATTTTTTTTTCATCCACCTTCTAGGTCGGCAAAGAAATCAAGAATAAACAGCCACGACTAATTTAGTTCTACTTTTCTTCTTTTTGTACAATAGCTCTTAAAAACCGGCCAAGTGCGAGTCGGACTCGCGCACGAAGGGTTCCGTACTATTATCTACTTCATCTTAGTGACTTTAAAGAATTTGTAAGAATTTTGTAATTGGTACAACATTATTCAACACCCAAGTTCTACCAATAATACTGCTAAACTAATAGAGTTATCTTAACCGCTATAGTTTTCCTTTAAAGTTTATGAAATGCACTATCATCTAGATTTTTTATTTTATTTTTTAGACCAGCAGTTAAGCTTTTATAGGGAGGAGGGGGTAGCGCGCACTTTAAAGTTTAATATTTCGTAAATAGAGCGATAAATCAAAAAAAATGCAGAAACCCCTAAATCATTTTAATAGACATACTCAACGATACCCCACACCAGGGATGTTATGGAGCTCCGTAACCGTAACCGAAACTATCGGACATCCGCAATAAAAATCTATTCGTAACCGTAACCGAATCCGATATAAAAGTTTCGGATAAGGGCGGAGTCTAAATGAAACATGTATAGACAGGTTTTTGTTTTTCCCGGCCGAACCGACACACCGCTCGCGCGAGACGAGTATTGCAAAGTTTGTTTACATAGACAGTCATTAACTCGAAAAAGTGAAAGAAAAGTGTTGTGTTGTAATGTTTTATCTAGTAACCTACCAAATTGACTTTTCAAAACAAAATGCGCCCTAAGTCGAGTTCAATTTGGACATTTTTTAATGAAGTGAATGCAGATTATTACCTATTTGATTTTTATTTGAAAATTTCTTAAAAATCTATTATCCGTAACCGGCATTATTCGAAACTAACGGATAATCCGAAATAATTGCATATCCGTAACCGTATCCAAAACCGAAATAATATTATTCTGATATCCATATCCGTATCCAGATCCAAAATTTCATATCCATAACATCCCTGCCCCACACGATGGGGTAGATGACGAAAAAAAATCATTCCCTATTTTTATTACTTATTTATTCTTAAGTGCAAAAAATATATATTTTAGACCTCCTTACTTACCTACATCTAATAAATAATTATTATCTGTGTCTCTACGTTTGACATCTTAACAATCAAACGAAATAGCAACACTAGGCTGAGCTACATCCATTTGCTCTCCTATTTTTAGCTATAGGTTCAAGAAATTGTGATAGAGATAAGTTCTTTTTTGTATGGGAAGCAATAAACGCATTTTATTATTATTATTATTAATAGACATATGTTAATGTATAGCTCCATCTCGATCTTTCATCCTGTCACTGTGAGGCCTTTTCTTAAAAGCTCATGGTACGAGTTTTAGCCATCCTTACTTAAGCAAGATGTTTTTCGGATTGTTAGCAATTCGAAGGATAGTTATTTTGCTGATAGTACGGGCCCAGGTCTAAAATATATATTTTTTGCACATAAGAATAAATAATTGTCAGCATCAATATGGCGGGACCAAGCTTCCGATTCAAAATGTTTAATATCAGGGTATAAGTGCATCATTTGTACCATTTGTACCCTGACCTAGACGTTTGTACATCTGAAGACAAAAACGGCACATCGTCATTTTTCTGGTCCCGCCATTATGACGTCAAAGTGGCGGGACCAACTTGAAGCGCTGCACACACAACCATAATTCATTGAACTCGATTAGTACTGCATTTGTACTTCCTATATACTGTACTGTTTTCTTGGTAGCTATAACTGGATTAAAGTAATGAAATCAAAACGCTGATCCCGCCATTTTGACGTATCTTTAAATTGGCGCATTCATATCAAATACTTTGTACTAGCTGAGTACATGATTGTGATGTTTGTCTCAGATTTGTAAGCCTTGTAGGGAAAAAGTTATCATCAATTTGTTGCTCCATAATCCGTTTGGCATGTAAATAGGGGAAGGGGGCCTAAAGCAGGTTACTTATGTTTATTTTAATGACCTCTTCAGATCCTCGATGAGAAGTCTCGCCAAGATTTCGCGCACAACACTGGTGTCTGTTCACACTTAAGATATTTCGCACTTGCTGTTCTCCTCGCTACTAAAGTAGGTAGTAGTATGGACGACTTGACAGTGCACCTAACCCCCATATCTGGCGACCGCAGTCAAATTATGTAGTAATAAAAATAGGGAATGTTTTTTTTTTGTCATGAGGTGATGGGGTAGCCATCGTGTGGGTGGGGTATCGTTGAGTATGTATTATTAAATGATTTAGGGGTTTATATATTTTTTTTAATTTATTGCTCTATTTACGAAATATTGAACTTTTAAGTGCAATTTTTTGGTCCAGTAGTAGTAGTCCTCCCTCTAAAAGCTTAACTGCTGGCCTAAAAACTCTAAAAAAAACATAATGATAGTGCATTTCATAAACTTTAAAAGAAAACTATAGCGGTTAAGATAACCTTATTAGTTTAGCAGTAATATTGGTAGAACTTGGGTGTTGGATAATTTTATTTATTTATTTAAACTTTATTGCACCAAAAAAGAAAGTACAATTGGCGGACTTAATGCCTTAAGGCATTCTCCCACCAGTCAACCGCGTGGGAATGCAGAAAGATAATCAGTGGCGGTACATTCAGTATTGATACATTTTTATGGAAAAATTAACAAAATACTGTAAAAATAAACGTACATACTAGATACAAATATACTCATATACGTATACGTGAAATAATACACATACATAAATATGAATATAATAACATACGATACAATTTGTCAAGAAAAGTGATATGACGACATTATTAACAGACGAAAAGGACAAGTAGTGAGACAAACGAAAGTCACTCCTGAAGAGAGAATTTTGTACCAATTACAAAATTCTTACAAATTCTTAAAGTGACTAAGATGAAGTGGATAATGAATGAAATGAAATACTAAATAAAGAATTTGAATTTTTATTTTTATTTTATTTTATCTAAGTACCTAATGTATAAGGATCGTAATTCGATCGAGTAATTATAATCGTTCCATAAGAGAACTCGCCCGGATAGCGAAGGGACGTGGGTTCGGGTCCCACCGGATGACACAGTCGATTAATTTTTGTAAGCGAAATTCAATTTAATTTCGTAAAAATAAAGGTAGTTAATGTAACAAATTGTTGTATACAGGGTTAATTGTAATTAGCTGGACACCTCTTGCAGGCAGTATCTCAACATCAATCCCAACAACATTTGTTTTATGACTTTTTACAAATCTTGATAAATAACACAAAAAAAGAAAAACAAAAAACAATTTGTTACCTATGTTATTTACTACTCTGTATGATGTATCTAAAATAACAACGCCGAGGCACCCCTACCTAGCCCCTCCTGCATTCATTCATCGTTTCGGTACTAACATGTGCGTCGCCGCGCCGCTGCGTCACCCCGCCACCCCGCACCCGCTGCACGTGGCGATTATTTTGTCTACGCAAGGTGCGTAAGTAGAGTAACGCAAGTTTAGAGTCAATAAATATTGTTTGTATGGTGAAACTTAAACTTTATAAACTATAAATTTTGAAAAGTCGTAGAAATGTTGTTGAGATTGTTGTGGAGAAGATGCCTGCAAGAGGTGTCCAGCTAATTTAAATTAACCCTGTATTGTTTCAGGAAAGAAAAACATTTTATGGCACTAAAGTAAATACGTATAACACAACTAAAAAACTTCCAGAGAGATACAGAAACGTGTGAAGATCTTGAGTTTCGCCTGTGCGAGTCCGGTATAAGAGTTTGCAAAGTAAATGCTAGAAGGCGCAGTAAGCACTTACAAAAATTCGTTAAGTGACTAACGTCCTCGGTAGCTCAGTTCGGAAAGCATTCGCCCGGATAGCGAAGAGTCGTGAGTTTAAGTAAATAGTGTAGTGTAAATAGTGTAGCTTCAAAGTCGGGGTAAGGCTAGGCTGGTTGTCCACCACGCTATCAAACTGGTCTATAAAACTGATCCAACTATCGGGACGGCCATCAAACTTAGATATAGGTAGGTCAGGCAATTTACTAGCCGGGTTATCAATAGTCAGGGATTTATTTTCCTTGAAGGGGGTGCTAGTACGGGACGTCTCAAATTGGTGAGGTCGTATTTCGTCTAACTCATTTTTCTAACTTAATTTTTAAGAAGTCTACTTTGTCACTCAAAGGGTAGGTAATTAACGCGCTAATCGATTTATTCGACACTTATGTAAAAGGGGTTGTACTCGAATGTTATTAAGGAATTTACTGTAAATAGGTTAGGTATATGACGAGACGTTTTCTTCAAATTACAAAGGAAAGTAGCAAATAAATAACTCTCAATTAAACAAATTACGTTACTAATAAGGGGTCCTAATAAAAAACTACGCTCTGCTACCAGAATGTTTGAGAGTTTAGGCAGTGGATTACACGTGGAGGGCGACAATGATAGGTGGAAAATTAGTCAGGTCTGAGCACTTATAGCTAGGTACTTGCCACATCTCGCTTTCAGGGTTTAGGTATCACTTCACAGGCCACAATCACTCGTAATGTCTGTAAGGAGCTTCACAGGATACACACGCGGCGAAAGCGCTCTGGTCGGTCTAGTACATGTGTCATAGGGAACGTCTCGATGTCGACTCGCTCTTCGGGGTTCTCACGGTACGTTTTAAACAAATACAAATAAGGCAGGTATGCGTGCGAGTGTGCGCGGCGTACAAATAGGGTACACAAACAAATCAAAATGTTGTAGTAAACAGTATTAACTTTAGCTATAATTATCTACTAACAAAACATTTATTTCTACTTCATCGTCAAATCGGAACCTTTTACTATTTTAAAGGTTTAGACATTTATTTATTAATGCTTTTCATGCTTTTAACTTAAAAAAAACTATATTATTACAGGTATTAAATTAGTTATTTAGGTTTTATTTGAAATATTTTTATGTAATAAAATAGGACTTCGCTATGAAACATACGTTTCGTAACTTTCGTGGAGTCAGAAATAACTTTCGTGGGTACCGAAATTTCAAAATTAAATATCGGAGGGAATAACAAACCGATTTGTTTGATTCCAATAGAATTCGTTATAGCTTTAGGCCTTCTTTAGTGTAGTATTTTTTTCTTGTCATAAAATCTTTAACTAAAAATCGCCACGAAGGTGACGCGGAGAATGCTTTCCGGAGAATCACTCTAGTGATGACGATGACGAGGAAAATGTTTGTGCTATATGCGATGGCCACTACTTTGACAAAAATGGACCAAGTGTTGACTGGATACAATGTGTTCGTTGTCATAGATGGGTTCATGAAACATGCACATCTAATCCAGACGTTTGTAACAATTGTTTTCACTAAATGTTTTGATTTGATTCATTTTGTTTAATCAATTGACATGCCAAATGATAACTCTAAGTTGAATGTATTTTTTTAATATCTATCAAGGAAAAAAGAGGTTTTGTTATTCAAGATTTGATCTCAATGAGTACAATAAGTGTTTTCGTTTTTTATGTGTCATTTAATATTGTTGACTTTTTGATACTTTATTTAACATATTAATAATAAAGGAGATTGTTGTTGAATTTTTGTTAGTACGTTTATTCAATTAATTTTGAATCAAGATTTCCAAATATACGAATTTTAAATATTTTTTTCATTTTATTTACATGATAATCTATCAATTAATACAGCCTTACACCATTCAGTTCGTAGTGGTACAATTTTTCACACCAGTGGTACAATTAAACGGACTGGTATTGTAAATTGAACCGAGGGAAAGCCTTTTAAAATATATTTATAATTAAAAAAGTGTAAGTAGCACGGTATTAATTTTTGGGTACAAGTTAGACAAGATTATTAGCTACGTTTTGCACTACAAACAGTTATTTATAAATAACAAAACTACAAGATATTGCTCTGAAACTAAAAATTGGTACAATATATCCCACTCTCCCCTACATAACGTCGATAAAAATTTGCGTGTTCTCCTACAAGTGTTTAGAATGACTACCTTTTGTATCAAGTAAAATATATTGTGATAAATTTGCAGGGTGTCTAGACTTTTCTTTAATGACTTTGGTATCACACCAGTAGAGGACAGGACAATTGGAACAATATGGACTGTTTGTACATTCCACTGTGTTTTTAGGTGAATAGCTAGGTCGGTATATTTACTGAGTTTTTCGTTGATTGTATTTTGTATATTATGTGTGTTTGGGACTGTGATATCGATGAAATAGCAGTGTTTTACCTGAAATAAAACGCATATTAAAATACTTACCTCACTGGAAGCTTTATATTAAGAAAGCATATCCGTATCCGTCGATTTCTACCAGTTCTAGTACCTTTTTACCCCTTCCCTTGTTTCCGGGACAGTGGCGACACCTGGCGGCCGCGTGACATTTTTAGTTTCCTTAAGTGTGTAGCGCCATTTTTGTTCATTGGCTCATTTACACCAGGCAGAAATTAAGTGAAAGCTTCCAGTGAGGTAAGTATTTTAATATGCGTTTTATTTCAGGTAAAACGCTGCTATTAAACTACTTGACCGTCACTGGAAGCTTTATATTGAGACCTGTTTGTTATCGCCTGGTGTCGCCACTTGTATCTAACAGGATACAGTTACGCCAATGTGATTATAGAACTTTATAGTTTAAACTATGGTATATAATTGCAATAAATTTTATGTAATATTCGGCTAGCTTATTGATTCAAACAAATTGTGTGATAGTATACAAGGTACTATTTTCCTGTCTGCAGCATTTTGAAACGTATATGATCGCCAATTTCCTTGGGCTAAGATTTCGTCTAGGGAATGATTTTCGAGTTAACCTTTAGAGGCTACGGCTATTGCTGATCTAACTCTTCCAGGATTCGGTATAACCCTTGAAAATAATTTTTATCCAACAGGCTATCATTTGTACATGAAGCGGCACCAAACAGATACATTAATTGTGTAATAAACACATTTAATGACTTAGCCGAGCCGCGTCATTATATTCACGTCACGTTATTATATTTTAGTGGATCAATTGTTTTGTCAAACCACAGCACAGGATTTAAGTTTGAATTAAGTGTTCGAAATCAGTTTACAGGCTGCCTTAAATAGGAAAAAATATTACTCTTAATATCTAATACAGTGACTAGAATCTATTGTCAGTAAGATCAAGTCATAAATAATTCCAAGTACATGTGCAAAAAAGTAATAAAATAGCAAAATTTGAAAATCATTTGTAATTACCAGATGCTTCAGTGTTTTAACGTGTGGGACTTTTGTAAAAGTTGTATTATATGACAAGTAATTGTGCACTAGATGCAGATTTGACACAAACATTGCTGATTGCGAACCATAAGGTTATTTATAACGTATTTATATGAGTTTAAATAAGAAACTTATATAAATAAGAAAATAACACTGAGTGTTAAAAATATTAAAAACTATTGTGTTTACGTTTTTGCTCTTAAAGTTCTATCGTTTCCAGGCCACCTCATCTGTTTTATGGGTAGACTTCCGCCAAGAACATCTTAGTAAGGTCAACTATTCAGGGTTTAATGTTTTTATCGCCTGAAGGACCAAACCCCACATTTCTATACCCGAGAGTTTAGTCTTCGACCCGCGATGGTATGAGGCCCGTCGTCGAATCGATAAAGACTTTTTGCAGTGCTACCGAACCCTAGGTTCGGTTTTTGAGGTCTATTTAGGCCAATACCTTCTTCCACCGTAGTGAAAGACGTTGACTTATTTAGATGACCCAAGACTCTGGATATAAGAAATAGTGGCAGAAACACCCATGCGATGCGTTCCATGGAACAGTGCTGAACGCGTCATGAAAAAGGGCTTGGCGGTCTTACATCATGACACATAAATTGTAAACAACATGCGCGGTCTTGAGAAGAAAAGGGATTTAGTATTCAAATACATTTTTTTGCACAGGCCGGCAGTAGATGCCATTCTAGTCCGGAGAAAGGCGACGATGCGAAAAGTGATCGGCATCGTTGTTATGGGTCGCTCTATCAGGAGTAGCGATATCGTGCCTCCCCTTTTTCGTGCATGAGACACTGCTGTCTTGATGTCGCATTGGACAAAGAGATATGAGTACTGAACTGTGATGCAGTTCTTGGGCTTGGCTCTGAAGAGCATACAGTATAGTTAGCATCTATTTTTGTTTTCAGCGCAACACCCCTTCTCCTTGTGACCCATGAGAGCTAGATCGTTTGGAGGAGGTTAATGAAGTTCTAAGTAACTAAATTGGTAGCAATTTAGTTCGTAGATCTTCGAAGATTTGGTAACGTTAAAAGCTGTTGATGATTTAGCCAACTTCAAAAGGCAACAAAGCTGGCAAAAATTAGAAGCCCAATTAATTATAATCGGTAGTCCTTAGATTTATTAATCGCTGTATTTTTGCAACCGACTTTATTTTCGGCAAGGCATTTAGATAGTTCCAAGTCCTCCAAATTATTACTAAAAAAGTTATGCTTTGCAGATATAAGACAGATTTCGAATTTGATCTTTCATCCAAGAACCTGTGAACTTTCAGTCAAACCCACTCGCGAAGCATGTGTGTGTTTGGGCTATAAAAAGTTGTTAAAAGACTCATAAACAATTATTTTTACATTCCATCTGTCACGCAGTATTTAGTCTATCCAATTCGTAATAGTGTAAAAGGTCTCTGGAACCGTGCTAAAGCAGAATAGCGGGCACGTCAGTTCCAACAACTTTTTATTGTACATTAGGCGTAAGAAAGCGCCTGTGTGTGTGGGTAAGGCACGCACACACTTTTAAATGGCAATAGGACTGGGAACTTGCACAGCCAGTCTTGAGGTTGCTATCACGTAGTCGAATATTGGTCAGGCTGATCCATCTGATTTATTTGGAAATGTAATATTCAGCTTTGATACAATTCCTAGTGCTCCCACTTTCCTCCACTGTCGGTGATAGTACGTAACTTACCTGCTTGAAACGAGTCATTGCCTAAAGTTTTTCAGCTTACACTAGAGCCACTTGGAGCGTCCTCGGATGCCTCCGCGAGCGGGCCGAAAGCCTCCGTTGTGAAATTAACCTCTTCCACTAGAATTCTGCCTTTCGTGTTGATCATTTAAGTGCGGGGAGCTACTTTGCCTGAATCCATCCCGCGAGGGTAGGTTGCTATATGATAAGAAAGCAAGAACATAGGCAGTAAGGTTTGGTTCATGAATAAAATATTATAAGTTCCACACGATGGAACTGCTGATTTTTCAAGGCATGCCATTGCGAAGGGCTATATTGAGCATTTAAGTGCTGACCCATATGCGGATACTTACCTTGGTTGAATCCACTCCGTAAGTGTGGGTTGTTATATTTTGACTAACAATTCATGTGCATAGGAATTAAGATTTGGTTCATGAAAAATATTATGAGTTCCACGCGATGGAACTGCTGGTTTTCGCAAGCCATGCCCCCCACGAAGGGCGGCTATATTGAGCATTTAAGAGCTGACCCATATGCAAAAACTTATCTTGGTTAAATCCACACCTCGAAGGCCCACCCTCGCGGTGTGGATTGTTATATTATGACTATGAATGCATGTGCATATGAAGTCAGGTTTGGTTCATGAAAAATATTGTGAGTTCCACACGATGGAACTGCTGGTTTTCGGACGCCATTGCCCCGCGCCGCGAGGGGCGGCCATTAGTTACACTAGATTTAGATTGTAACCCGACTTTGATGGAAAGAATGCTTTGTAAAACTTTTTACAAATAAATGATATTTTGATTTGATTTTTACTCACATTACATTACCCTTTTCTAAAACGGTTGTAAAAGGTGCATGCAGACTAAAGTTACAGACATAAATTTCGATAACTTTGGTAAAATGTAGAGGAATTGTTCCAAAAAGCAATTTAAATCGTAATTGGTTCCACGTAGTGGCTACCGTGCAGAATATACCGAAAGCAAAAGCATTGAATAAATACTCGTATAGCAGGATAAGACCTATAAACATATTATGCCTGGTAGCGGAAAGTGTCATAAATGTTTTTACCTTCTTGTTTATTTCTAGTTTTATGACTAGTGTGGTTGTAATTATTCTATGTATCAGCATAAATCTAACTTCTGCCCAAGAGAAACAACACAAGCGTTGGGTAGCAACATTTCAATATCGTAAGTAAAGATATGTCGTTCGTCGCCATGACAGTCGTCAGTGACGTTGTTTTTCGCTAAGCTCTGAACAAACCGAACCCCGTATTGATAATCTATATCAACACGTACAAACTTGTAAAGAAATTGCTTAATTTATAAAAACAATTTATATTTCAACACTATTTCAATTATCAGTAGGACTAATACGATTAGAAACATGCAGAGCTCACCCATTTCCTAGGTATTCGGAATGGCGGGTGTGCTTACTTCTCTTACAGGGCTGACAGCGGCGGCGTGACCGCCTCAGTCCTTGCCGGTCCCACAAATAAGAAAACATATGGCCAGTCAGCCCTGTAAGAGAAGTAAGCACACCCAGTAAACACGAGCCAGAGACAAAACGAGCTTGATATTGAACTGCTGTCATTAGAACTACTCTGAGCACGTTTGCGTCCCCGTCGCGTTCTGCTCGATGCGATGTTACTTTAGTTTTCATGCATTACAAAAAACTAGGTAGGTAGGTACTTATTTTATTTGATTTAGCAAGTGGAAATCTATAAATTACGAACTGGCAATTCTTTAAAAAACTTACCACGAGATCCGAACGGAAAAACCGTTGAATGTCATGACTGCGTGGTATTTTCACCGTAAACAACAATTTGTAAGGTAGAATTTTTTCTACTTACGTGGTTTTATATTCACTCACTTTGATTATATTTACTTCACTTAAAATTATTTTTCAGCAATTACAGTGTGGCAGAGGCAGAGCCTGCTGCGCACAAGTTGCTTCGACGGAATACAAAACGCCAATGAACAAAAATGGCGCTACACACTTAAGGAAACTAAAAATGACGCGCGGCCGCCAGGTGTCGCCACTGTCCCGGAAACAAGGGAAGGGGTAAAAAGGTACTAGAACTGGTAGAAATCGACGGATACGGATATGCTTTCTCAATATAAAGCTTCCAGTGACGGTCAAGTAGTTTAATATACAGCTTTCTTCTGTTTATCGTGTAATGTAATGTCTGGCCTGTTATAATGAGTTGTTTTGTCTGTTATAATTGTTCGATCCCAATACATTTTAAATACGAGTAAATTATTTTCTAATACGGGGTTGGGTGTGTATTTATAGTATCTGGTGTTTTTTCGCGGATAAAGTTGCATCGGTGGGCTAAGTATTGATGGATTACAGCTGAGACCCTGGGGCCCAATTCTCACGCCTTCGATATTATATCACATACGATATCTATCGAAAAAACATGGCGGATATCACAAAATGTGATAAATATTCGTCATTTTCATACTTCGAGAATATGTAACATCAAAATTTTGTGATATCCGCCATGTTTTTTCGATAAATATCGCATGTGATATAATATCAAAGGCGCGAGAATCGGGCCCCTGGTCATGTCGGTGTTTATAATCGGTATTTACTAATGATTTACAAGCACTTGTGATATGTTGGATTGTTTCGCTGGCACTATTGCAATGACGACAGAAATCTGTAGGCAAGTGGGGTTCTTTTATAATGTACTTTTTGTAATTACGAGTTGCGATTATCTGGTCTTGGATGGCAAGCATAAACGCTTCTGTTTCTGGAAACAATAATTCTCCCCGGAGAAGCCAAGCATTGGAAGCGGATTTATCTATATTTATGTGTCTGGTTAAGGTCTGATTTATGCCTGCCGTGCAAAGAATTTTGCGATTAAGACTTTCGCGACCTGTCATTAAGATTAAGCGGTGTGTGTTTTGCATCTGCTTTAACTGAACATTGATGCAGTGACGAGTGCTCTGATTTGAAATGAAAGTATTCTCTAAGAGTTGTAATTTGTTTGTTGTGCATATTTTGAATGTCTATAAGGCCTCTTCCTCCTTCCTGTCGCGGTAATGTTAATCTCTGTGTGCATGATTTTGGGTGATGTTTTCGATATTTTGTCAGTTTAGTGTTAATGATTCGCTGCAATTTCTTTAAGTGACTTTGTGACCAACGTATAATTCCAAACGAGTAAGTTAGTATCGGAATGGCATAGGTGTTTATTGCTTTTACAGTGTTTCTAGAGTTCAGTTCTGATTTGAGTATAAGGTCTAATCTTTTTTTAAATTTAGCCGTTAAGTCCGCTTTAGTTTGTCGTTCTTGTATTTGTCGTACTTGTTGAAATCCTAAATACCTGTAAGTGTCATTATCTTCTAAAGCCTCAATCACTTGTCCGTTTTGTTATGTAGTATTTGATTCTACCTTCCCTTTCTTAACCGAAAATATTTTGCATTTATCGATGACGAAATCCATTTTTATATCGTTAAAGAACCTTTCTGTGCTAGCTAGTTTATGTATCTCGTTTTTGTTAGAACCAAATAATTTAATATCATCCATATAAAGTATTGGGATTGGGATTCGTTGAGCAGTTTTGACAGCGGATTAAGAGCCAGGCAGAACCATAAGGGGCTCAATGCGTCTCCCTGAAAGATGCCTCTTTGGATATTGATGGGATCGGTAGTCACAGACGCACTCCTTATCTTCAGGACAGTCCTCCATTGCTGCATGGTGGTCTCTAAAAAATTTACTAATGATGGGTGGATTTTGTAAAGTGTTAAAACATCAACCGGCCACGTATGAGGGACTGAGTCAAACGCTTTCCTATAATCTATGAACATGGAATAGATATTTCTTTTTTGTTTATGTGCTTGTCTCATAGCTATTGAGTCTATGATTAACTGTTCCTTGCACCCTTGGCTGTTTTTCCGTGACCCTTTTTGCTCTTCGGCGAGGATGTTGTGGTCTTCTAGATGAGTGTAAATGGTTTCACTTATGCAGCCTGTTATGATTTTGTACAGTGTCCGTAGGCAAGTGATCGGCCGATATTTTGCAGGATTTGTTGTGTCTTTGTCCTTTGGTAGCATATAAGTGATACCTTGGGTAAGATATTCTGGCATGGTATGAAGTGATTCTATAAACTGATTAACAAAGTTGTGTATGTATGGGTAAGTACAGGTAAGTTTATTAAGCCAGTAATTGTGAATATTATCTGTACCAGGGGCTTTCCAGTTATGTGACCGGGCTACTACTCTTATAAATACTTCAACTGATATGTGTTCGAATTGCATATCAGGTGTTTGTGTGTGAGATTTGAGGTCGTGTATCCATTCTGCATTAGTGTTATGTGCTACTGGGCTTCCCCATATATCTGACCAGGAGCCCAATTCTCGCGCTTTCGATATTTATCACATGCGATATTTATCGAAAAGACATGGTTGATATCACAAAATTTAGATGTTACGTATTCTCAAAGTATGAAAATGTCGGATATTTATCACATTTAGTGATATCCGCCATGTTTTTTCAATAAATATCGTATGTGTCGTATATCGTAAGGCGCGAGAATTGGGCCCCAGAATTGATGTAATGCTTGTGTTATTGGAGTATTATTAGAGCTATTGCTATCTAGGGTTTTATTATCTACGTGTAAGTTTCGATAAAATGATTTTTCGTTGTACTTAAATTGCATGTTTTGTTTTTTACGAATAGTACATGTTACATACCTTTTTAGCCTGCTAGCCGTTGCACTCAGTTTTTGTTTGAGAGTGTCCAAATACTGTGTCAAATCGAAATAAATTTTTTCATACTGGGAGTGCGTCTTGTACCTTTCTTTTATTAATTCTACAGTAGCTATTACTTTTGGGTTTCTATTTCTTTTTATGTATTCAGTAAGTCTACCTATTTCTTTTCTCAGTCTGCTAACTTTTTCTTCTAATCTCCTCTGCCATGGTGGCTTGTTCGGTCTGTTTGTGTTTGTGTTAAGCGTTTGTGTATTTTTATTTATCCGGGCTCCATTACAAATTGCCGTAGTGTATGCTGCGCAATATATTATAGTTTGTAGAAAAGAAAAAGTTGTTTCTGCATTTAGATGTTTTGGAATGATATGTGTGTTTAATTGTTGAACTATAAACCTGAATATTTTGGTTTCTTTCTGCTTTGGTAAAAATGGTCGCAGGGTATGTTCAGTGTTTTGAAATAATTCTAATGCCTTATTAAATTCGTGTTCGATTTTTTCTAAGTCTATCTTTGGTGTGTGGGTAGCGTTTGATGTCATATTAATAATGTTATTTTGATTGTGTAATTGGTCAATACTTTCCTGACTATTTAATGTTTGTTGAGATACATGCTGAGCGGTGAGCTCGTCTGCATTGGTGTCATTTAGGTCTGTTGTGTGTGGGTTATAAGAACTGTTTATTTCATTAGGCTCTTCTGATATGTGACTAACAGTCGATTTGCGTGCATTATTTATGTTTAGTTCTTCAGCTATTTCCGCTTTTATCAGTTTGAATCTCTCAGGGCTAATCCATTTATTAATTATTATTAGTCGTCTTTGGTCTGAAATGTTTTATCTGTTCCTAACCTTGTTGTTTTAAGATATGATCTGATTATTGTTTCATTTCGTATGTCTGTCCATCTCATACGTGTTGATCTGTCTATTTGTGAGTGTATTGTGTTTGCAAGTTGAGATTGTGTAAGTATGTTAGATTGTCCTGATGGTTTTACATTTAACTTTGCTTGGAAGATGTAAATATTGTCAATTGTGTTTTGTGTTAAGAGTTTATTATTCATTATGGCTCTGCGTTAGTCGCCAAGTCTCTGTCTAGTGACGTCTACGTTTGGGAATCGTTCTGTGAAAAGCGTATGTAATATGGGTAAACAACCTCTGATGTTAGTTTCCATATTTGTAATTTTTAGATAGGTGCGTAGAATAAACTTGTTCATTTCAATAGACCATCTTCTACGCGTACAGACTTTGCTTATGGTGGGTACAGACCATAAAGTTAATATTCCTAGCGGAATAGAGGAACAAAGGGCTGAGCGAGCGAGATGTCTCTAGCAGCAACACTGTATGATAAAAAGAGATGTGTGATGACAGATGAGACGTAACAGAACCGTTTTTGAAAACGTCAAACAGTTTGTCGGCACGTATCGGCACGCTGAGAATTTCAGCTATTTGAATTATTCAAATATTACATGAAATCGTGGATATTTTTTTGAAATATTTCTTGGTGAAACGTGATGACTTGTTTAGTAATTGATTGTTGTACGAGACAGCGAAATAACCCCGAAAAATGTTCATTTCACAGGTAAATTGTTCGAAATCGACACCACCTAACTTAGGTTTATTTTTGCCAATGCGTTTCAAATTTAAGTGCTCAGTGTGATAATTATCTTCTTTAAACATTTATTAATGTAAGAAACAAAGATACAATACACATAATGCAGAATTTACGAATATTTTGTGTAAAGAAATAATTTTCGTTTTACACTAGGGCTGAATCAAGTTATCGATATTTCGTTTCCACTGTCTATCACGCATTAAACGAATAATATGTAATACTGATGTTAAAGTACCTATATGACGTTTAGATATGAATCAGCTTTGAATGTTATTACTATTTAAGATACTTAGCCGATCCATGCAGTTTTTGACTGTTAGAATAGTTACTAACATTCGTAATAAATGTATCTTTCTGATTTCCGACTCACTTCGAAAAAAAAAATACATGGCTAAAATTAATAAATCGTCTAAATTGGGTTCCAAACAAAAAATCAAGTATTTGCAGTAAGCACTTCGAACAAAAATATTTCAAGACGCGAGGAGCAAAACGAAATTTAAAGAAATCTGCAATTCCAACTAATTTTGTTCCGGTGAGCTTAAATAAAATAATACTATTCTTCTGCTGATGTTTCATTGGATACTACTTAATGTCTACTTATGGTTGTGTCAACATATTTTATAGTTTGCTTGGTTTGGGCACAGATTATATAATAGTTACTGTTTGGGACTAGATCTTATGTTCTATATTTCTTTTTTACAGGTCAAGATAAAGCCTAGACGCACAGTTTCGTCCTATGTTTACAGAGATATTGTACTAGAGGCATTCACATAAATCAAAATGATTTGCCAAATCAATATGTCGAATGATATCTAGAACCGTCTTATCAAATTTATTTTTATCAAAATTGGTTTGTCATTTTTCTCTAAAATAGATTTCATACTTTGGCAATTTTAGTTCGCACTGACAATATAGTCGTATTGATAGACTAAATGGTAATGTAAATAAATAAATAAAAATGTGTTTATTTATGTGTGTGTTGTGTTGAGTGTTCCTACTTACTTACTTATTATATTTTTATAACTTAAGCAATTTATTTTGCAAGTTTTTACGAAATTAAATCAAATTTCACTTACAATAATTAATTGACTGTGTCATCCGGTGGGACTCGAACCCACGTCCCTTCACTATCCGGGCGAGTGCTCTTACCAACTAAGCTACGGAGGACGTTAGTCAATCAACGAATTTTTGCAAGTGCTTGCTACGCCAGTGAGCCGGCGTTCGATTTCATCAATACTTGGGGAATGTACCCGCATGTATCCAATGGAAATATTTTTACAAATATTTAACAATCCGTTAAGATGAAATTAACTTAACTTACTTACTTACTTATTTTAGTGCCTAAGAAATAAGACGAGAACTACTGCTGACAAACTGCTATGCAGTCTGGCAGATGTGAGGGTCATGTAATCTCTATAAGTTTTTAAATAAACGATTTAAACAACATTTTTCATTACACTAATTATTTTTAGAACAACCGTATCATCTGAGTTTTCCTTAAATGCTTTTACTTCACTCCAGAAGCATATTTTCAGCCATGAAAATCCTATCCCATCCTATTTTAGTTTTATTAATACCTACTATTAATGTTACTTATTAATTTTATCGATATCGATACTTATGTAACAAGCGACATGACAAACATCACTGACACATTCATGAACAATTTTACACACACAAATGTCATCCAATTTCGGTTTCGTTTGACAGCTCGTGTTTGTTCCTCTATTCCGTTAGGAATATTAACTTTATGGTCCAGACTCTGTAGTTTCAACTACGTCATGTACAACATCCACAGTCTGTTCACTGCTATCAGACACTGGGGTAAAAACATAATCGGATCTATCGATTGACGAATTAGTGAGAAATTGGCTATCGGAAAAATGTTCTGGGGTGAGTTGATCGGCTGTAGTATATTTTCCGACGAGAGCCCGCCTGTTCAGCTCCACGTCGCGTTGGACTTGACTTACAAAGACTCGGAGAAGCTTCTGCAATCCGCACAATGACACTCTCTCTCTCACACGCAGACACACACACACACACACGCGCACACACACACACACACACACACACACACTCAAGCGCGGTGCGCGCACACTCTTAGTCAGTCAGACACACACATGCACATACACACACTCATAGACATACGTACACAGTTATCTAGACATTAGTTTAAATACCTATTATGTTAACTTAAGTTTAAGCTAATTTAAGCAATATAGAAATGGCTATGTAAGAGCGGTGTCTCCTGGCACAGGCGTATTCATGCCTAAAAAGAGACTCCTAACTCCTAAATTATCCTGTAAAAAAGTAAATAAATTATTAAAAAAGCGTGAAGAGATAACAGACGTCTATCTATCGCGTTTAGAACATTAGTATGAATTACGGTTTAGGCGCATTAGGGCTAATTCTCATTATGGCAACCGACTCGCTAATGGACTACTTCTCATTATGGCTACTTCTCATTTTGGCTATTTCTCACTTAGGCTACTTCTCATTAGGGCTACTTCTCAATAGGCCTACTTCTCATTAGGGCTACTTCTCAAAATTTGGGAATGTTTATTGAAATATGTACTCTCTTTATGTATATAAACATGTTTATTGATTCATAAGAGATCAATTACATTATTTTAAGAACAAATCAACATAAATTGAAACAATGTAATAGGTAAATATACAATATTATAAGCGTTACTTCTTGTAATTACTTTAGTCTGGTTTGAAACTACCATTTATTTATCTACAACATACACAAATCAATAGTTAATATAATAATAAATTGTTTCAACAAACACACCAATTACCTAGCCCTAAACTAAGTGTGAGCTTGTGCTATGGTGACTAGGATAACGGATAGAAATATTTAAATACATATAAACATCTATGACTTAGGTACAAATGCTCGTGCTCATCACACAAACATTTGCCCCTTGCGGGATTCGAACCCGCAACCACCGTTTAGAAGTGCGGTGCGCGAACGACTACACCAAGACGGTCGTTTGTTAAAGGATAGGTAAACATTACTAGGTGTCACTTTTTTTAATTACTTTAATTTTAATAAAATCAAAATAAATCCACACAATAATAAAAAACAATATTAATTAGGTACCTATATCTTTATATAAGTATAAATCAACACAATAATATAAAGATAAAGTGTCCATCATCCAAAATATGATGGTGGACTGTAGAGTGATCTGCACTTGGGTCTTACTCTGAGAGTCCATTCTCAGGGGGCAGGGCCTGTTGCCACCGGGTGCAGTTATCAGGCAGTCCGTCCTGAAGGGTGCTGGGGAGCCAGTGGCGTGGCATACCCCTACAAAAGGCGCTGTAACCTGATGATGGACGGACGCTGGTAGTGAAAGTTTTTCTAAAGGGACCGGTCGGGACAGGACAGGTCGGGACGGTGACCAAAGGGGCGTCGGCCTGCCACGCCGGTGCCGGTAACTCCAGGGGTGGGGCCCCGCTACCTGACACTTCATCGGCGCCCGCTCGGCCGATTCCGGGACGGGATCTGTGCAGGACCACGAGCGAACCGAACGACAAGAAACGCGGTAGGACGGGAGCCCAGAGGCGGCATGCTCAGGCTATTCTGCAGAGGCTGAGGATGCCGCCTCGGGCGATCGTTCAAAGCGAGTGAGAGAGGTCAGTGATGAGGGCCTTGTAGAAACCAGTGCTAAACGCGTTAAGAAATCGAGTTCTTACGCAGAGGCACCGGGGACTATCAAAATGGCGATCATCCCAGACAACTATGCCGCGACAATGCTTGAGGAAGAGATATTCGACGAAATCCAGCTTGCCATTCTTGACAGGCTGGAATCGACACCGGAACCCCTTCCTCTGTCATAGCCTCTTTTCAAAGTTTTACAATTGTTTCGTACATACAAGTCATTCCATACATTTTTATCTTTTATATACTCATCTATTTTATAATAACCTTTCGACATTAAAGTATTCTTAACAACTGATTTAAATTTATCTATAGGTAATTCAACAATATTTTCAGGCAATTTATTAAAAAATGTGATACATCCTACCTTTAATGAATGACCAATCTTTTGAAGCCTAAAGTTTGGAACGGCAAGCTTTTTTTTATGTCTTGTATTAAAATTATGTAAATCACTCTTTTTGGAGAACGAGTGCAAATTTCTTCGAACATACATCAGATTTTCATAAATAAATTGTGAATATACTGTAAGTATTTTTACATCTTTAAACACTTGTTTTAGTGACTCGTCAGATTTAAGATTGTAAATAGACCGCACGGCTCGCTTTTGCAGTACTAATATTGTTTCTATATCTGCGGCCGAGCCCCATAGCAAAATGCCGTATGACATGAGACTTTGAAAATAACTAAAATTAACTAGTCTTGCCGTTTCAACGTCAGTCAAAAGCCTTATCTTTCTCACAGCATAAGCAGCCGAACTGAGTCTCCCAGACAAGGTCTCGATATGAGGACCCCATTGAAGCATGTGATCTAGAGTAATTCCCAAAAATGTAGCAGTTTTCGTAGAATCTAGTGGCTCGTCCTTTACAACGACCTGTGTAGTGACTTGTCGGACATTAGGCATTGTGAACTTAACGCGAAGTACATAGGGGCTAGAGGCTACTGAGTACTGGAATCGACCTGAGCACCTTCAAGCTTCTGGAAGAGACGGTGAGGCCTGGGGCTACTCAGGTCGATGCAAAGAACAGCGAGGTACAGGCTCCAAAAAGGAACCTGACGCTGGCACCAAGGACCTTGCAGTTCCGGGCCCATCAGGGTTGGCGCGGGAATGTGGCGCTGAGTGCTTGCCTCTGGGGCGACTGAGGGATCCCCAAGGTCAGAGGAGGTGCTTGGTGCCATGGACTCGCTCTACCTGGGTCATTCTTCGCCGATGGCACAGGAGGACGAAGAGGTCCTCCTTTACGACTGCTAGAAGAAATGGCGAATTTAAGGTGTGTGCAGATAAATCTACATCACTGTCGAGCTGCGACTGCCTTTCTGGCATGAGAGCTTCAATGTAATAAATACGATATTGCCCTCATTCAAGAACCTTATCTATATAAGGGGCAGGTTATGGGTCTAGGTAGCCAAGCAGGAAAAATTTACTATAACTGCTCTACTAATGATGTGAGGAGCTTTGTCTATGTCAAAAATGACCTAAACGCAGTTGCTCTCTTTGCTTTGTTCCAGAGACCTGACTACGGTCAAGGTCCATACGGGGGTGAGAGGAAGGGGATGGAGGGGGGGTGAAGATAAAGATCCACTTTTACGGGATCTGGTGGACTCCTGCAGTCGAGAAGATGACAACCTAGTCATCGGATGTGATGCGAATGCACACCACGTGGTCTGGGGAAGCTCGGATATCAACGATAGAGGAGAGAAGTTATGGCACTATGTGGTAAGCTCTCCCCTTCAATTATTAAATTCAGGAAATAAGGCGACATTCTTTAATGCCCGTAGGGCGTAGGTGATCGACATAACCGTAGCGAACAACAAAGCTGCCAAGAACATTAATGGCTGGCATGTGTCAGACGAGGTTTCGCTTTCGGACCACAACTACATATGCTTTGGGTACAGTTTGGATACGCCTATCGAAACTATACACAGAAGGAATCCCAGGAACACAAAATGGGATAACTTCAAGACTGAACTTAAAGTTAAACTTAATCAACAAAGAGTTGAGCTGAACTCTTTACTGGATATAGAATTCGAGGCAGACAGGATTAATAATGCGCTAGAAGTTACATGGAAAGGCAACTGCCCGGAAAACAAAGCAATTGCAAGGAGACTACCATGGTGGACCCAAGAGGTAGCTCAAATTAGAAAGGAGACAAGGAGGGCATTCAATGTAGCAAAAGCTACGAATACCTTCAGTGAATACAAAAAGGCACTAACGCGGCACATACAGCACTGCGGTTCGAAAGACAAAACGTTCTGCCTGGAGAGCCCACTGCGAGAAGATCAGCTCAATACCAGAAGGAATGAGACTGACAAAAGCGATCTCCACCACAAAATCAGCTCCACTGTCAACAGTAAGAAATGAGAATGGAGAACGCACAAAGGTCGGAGCCGAAACGCTGAAAGTAATGATTAAAACCCACTTTCCCGGCGCCAAGACTATAGGTGAAAACGAAGATGCCATTAGCCAGGAAGAACAAGCGAGAAGGACCACGCAAAGCGACTGGCTAGTGGCAAAGAAAGTAGGAGATGCTGCCAAAGTGAGCTGGGCGCTTAAATCCTTTTAGCCATTTAAAGCGCCTGGTCCAGACGGCATTACTACAACAAGGTGTCTCGATCCTGAATCCATACCTATGTAGACTTAATAGGGCTTGCATAGCATTTGGATATATACCAAAGAGGTGGAGACAAGTTAAAGTAATCTTTATTCCTAAACCAGGTAAACCAGATTATGAGAAACCAAAAGCGTTCAGACCGATCAGCTTACAATCATTCCTACTAAAAACGTTGGAAAAAATGGTTGATAGGCATATCAGGGAAGGTGCATTGAGAAAATTCCTTCTACACGGTCTACAATGCGCTTATCAGTCCGGCAAATCAACGGAAACCGCACATCACTATGTCATAAAAAGAGCAGAGTATGCTCTAGAACATAAGGAAATGTGCCTAGGAGCTTTTGTGGACATAGAAGGTGCCTTTGACCGCATTACATTCGAATCCATAAGAGCATCCGCGAATGAGCACGGCATATCTAAAACTCTGCAGATGGATAGATTGCATGCTCAAAGGAAGAATAATACACTCTTGAGCTAGTAGGAGAACATCTTACTTTGAAAACCACTAGAGGATGCCCCCAAGGCGGAGTCTTATCGCCTCTTTTGTTGAGCTTAGTTGTAGACTCGCTACTGGCCAGACTAAATGAAGGACCTTACTACACAGTAGGATATGCAGATGACCTTGTAATAATGGTCAACGGAAAATTTCCGAGGACGGTATCGGAACTAATGCAAAGAGCACTGGACATCCTTCAGAACTGGTGCGAAAGCAATCATCTGATGGTCAATCCCAGCAAAACAACAGTGGTTCCATTTACAAGAATGAGAAATCTCCAAGGGCTTGGGACGATATCATTATATGAAACACAGCTACAATGGTCCAAAGAGGTTAAGAATCTAGGACTAACTTTAGATAAGGAACTCAATTGGAGCAAGCACACTGACATAACATTTTCTAAAGCAACAAGAGTTTTTGGAATGTGTCGCGCGGCCTATAGTAAAACATTGGGATTAAACCCAAGGGTTATAAGATGGATATACACAATGATGGTGCGACCTATAATTACATATGGCAGCATTGTCTGGTGGACAAGGACAAGGCTAGTAACATGCAGAAAAATTACAAAGAACTGCTTGTCTAGCGATCCCGTTATCGCTAGACAAGCAGTTCTTTGTAATTTTTCTGCTTTTAGAAGCACTCTAACGGCAGCAATGGAAGTAGCACTAAAACTTCCTCCGCTGCACATTGTGATAGAGACTGAGGCAAAGAAGGCACTGCAAAGACTTAAGGTCTCCCAGCTTTGGGATGCATCCAAACCTCAAACGAATCACACTCTATGGGAAGGAAATTCGGATTTGAACAGGATCCTTGAAATGGACTGTGGACCACCTCCCCACAAGGGAAGCCTGGAAACAACGCCCACCTAAGCCGGAACCGGATAGCATAATCTGCTATACGGATGGATCCAAAATGGATAGCGGTACAGATGCGGGAGTTTACCTGAAAGACTTTCAAGAAAGTCAATGCATTGGTGTAATGGCAACAGTTTTCCAAGCGGAAACCTATGTTATACTCTCATGTGCATTGAGGAATCTAGATCAAGGTGTGAAAAACCGCACTATCTATATTATCAGTGAAAGTCAAGTTGCGTTAAAGGCACTGTCAACGGCAAAAGTGAACTCAAAATTAGTCATAAATGCCATTGAAGTACTTAACAGACTCGGTAAACATAATAAACTACGATTAATATGGATACCGGGTCACACAGGTTACGAGGGTAACGAGAAACCAGATGAATTAGCGAGACGGGGCTCATCGGCTAGACTAATTGGCCCTGAGCCTTTTATAGGATTGT
Organism: Pyrausta nigrata; assembly: GCA_949316185.1. NCBI lineage: Eukaryota > Metazoa > Arthropoda > Insecta > Lepidoptera > Crambidae > Pyrausta > Pyrausta nigrata. The sequence continues at coordinate 16,744,284 of OX438947.1, read as the reverse complement.
AAAATGGAACAATTAACACGGCATTCAAGAACCACATAAAGGCCAAACATGCCCAGGAATGGTCCAGGATAAATGCCCTAGATCACTCTAAAGCCTTTCTTGATCTGAATGCTAGAAAATGGTTGAAATACCTAATGCTAAACAGCCGCTAACACTCGAGACCTCTTCTGGGGGCATTAACTGGGCACTACGCCACAAATAAAATGCTTCTCAGAATGGGACTAACTCAGGACGGCAGCTGCAGAGCCTGTGGGGAAGAGCCAGAAGACATGAAGCACTTGATGTGTGAATGCGATGCACTGGCTAGAACCCGAATGGGTCTCAGAATGGGACTAACTCAGGACGGCAGCTGCAGAGCCTGTGGGGAAGAGCCAGAAGACATGAAGCACTTGATGTGTGAATGCGATGCACTGGCTAGAACCCGAATGGGTCTTCTTGGATTGGCTTACCCAGACTCGGAAGACTATAGGCTCTTCAGACCTAAAGACATAGTAAAATTTATACAGGAAGTTTTTAAGAAGCACTGAAGAGTAAAGGTATGGGGAGTCACAAAAGACCCTAGTGGGTCGAGGTGCTCCGTGGGTCGATGCCCATGGCCCCTATAAAGATAAGATCTAAAGCCTTGCCTCCAACTAGAGATAGTGAGTCAGTTGCTTGAGAAATATCAACAAATATTACATCATTGCAATAGGCACACGCTATGTTCTAAATAAAAAAAATATAACTTAACGCTTGCTTTAACGATTCCGTCCTTTGATAAACTATTGAAATATATGATATGCTATGATATGAAAAATATATTTATTCTGTTTATTTTAGGGTCTCCATTACATGCCATTGCTTCGGAAAGAAGGCAGAGACAGAGGTCACAAAGACGTTGTAAGTTGAATTTAATTAGATATTAAAGAATTTACTAAGTACCTATATTTTTAAGACAAACAGAAACTTATATTGTTATCGACTTTAGTACAGAGAGATATGAAAGAGTACCGCAATGGGCTTATGAGTTGGAGGAATCTCACATTGCCTCATAAGAGAGAATGTCAGGAGCTGTGGAACTCTCGGCGGCAAATCTCAACTAAAGATTGGGTGCAATACAAACCTTGCTGGCCAGTTTGGTTGAAGCACTAACCAACAAAACTAGCAACAGGTACCTTTTTTTGAGTTCATAAAGAAGTGCAGTACATGAATTACCTATAAAGCATACAGATGTAAACATTTATCATAGGAATTCAGGCTCATACTCTAGGTACTATATGTATGAAATACCTATGTTGTATGTATACAGATCAACAAAACTGATTTAATATTATGTTGTTTTTTTTCAGGTGAAAAATATGGACCAAGTGGTGTGCTTTAATTTGATTTAGTGGAGGCAAGGCAAAAACGAGACCGAAAATTAAGGATTGCTATGTAAAATTTATGATAATAGTTGAATTTTTATTAAAAATATCTTAGTTTACTATTTTTTATTGATTTAGTCAGTCTTTTTATAAAAATAATAATATTCTAAATGGTGAACAAGTTCTTAAAGGATAATATAAATAAAATATTTCAAAGATGATGTGCCGCCCATATTCTTTGCACAAGCAGATGTCTTGCATTGTCTGTAATTGACTTATTCATGTCCAAGTTATAATCAACTTGATGCTGTTTGTCATTGTCGGCATCAGATTTTGGAAGATCAGGGATTGGAGTATTGTGTGCATTAGCGATGTTGTGTAGCACAACACAGGCATTTACTATTTTCGCGGCTGTTATCGGATCATAGTGGAGCACCCTGTGTGCCAGCAAACATCGCCAACGTGACTTTAAAACCCCAATGCACTGCTCTACTGTATTTGTGACCCGACAGTGAAGATCTGTGTAGTGCTCTTCAGGGGAACCTGGAACGGCGCCAAGGATTGGTGTCATCATCCAGGTTCTCTGAGCATATCCAGAATCACCTGAAAAAAATATTTATTTAAGTTTAATAAGGCACAATGTGTGTGTATTATTATAAATCTTGAATTGAAAATGATATCATTATGCACCTATTAACCAACAGCGTTCACCATTCCTTTGTAAGCCTTCTAAATAGGATTTTACTACAGATTGATTCCAGACAAAGGAATCATGGGCAGCACCTCCAAATGATGCGTCGACATACAAAATATTTAAAAAACAGTCACAAATCTGTAAAAAAATATTACATTGATTAAAATTTGCATAACCAACAGTAATACAATGACCTTTATTAATGATGTCCTCTTAGCTGAATTTAGACTACACAAACCTATCTCAACACAGATAAGCCATCTGCGTGGGAGTTATTATAGTGCACATACGTGCACAATTCACAGGTCCACTCTCTACACTCAATTTTTTAAATTAACCATAAGTACAAATGTATTTACTTCTGATACTTACTATCAATACATTTAAAGAATGATAATTCTTTCTGTTGAAGTACGTTTCCTCATGCTCAACAGGACGGATAATTGCCACATGCGTGGCATCAATGCACCCAATAACTCCTGGGAAGCCAAACTTTTCCATAAAGCTGTAAAAAAATTGGCACTCAATTTGGGTTTATTTCTGTAACTACATCTTCAGCACATTACCTATACATATTTTTAGTACAAAATTAATGTAGAATGCTACTTACTCTCTCATAATAATTTCCCTTTCTCTTTTTGTAGTTGGGAACTTTATAAACTTCCTTAGTATAGTAGGAGTATTGAGTGCATCAGTGACATCACGTAAACAATTACTCATTGTAGGTTGAGACATGCCAAGTAAAACAGAGGCTCCCACATTTCTCTGGTATGATCCCTGTCCGTAAAATAGCAATGCTGCTAAGACCTGTAACAAAGAACCAGCCGCTTAGACCACAACCTCTGTTTATCATAAAAGTTTGTTTTCTCAATCACATAGAAATACATAAGTGAATGAAATTTGGCACAGGGGTAGGTATTATGTATCTAGAGTCTAATATAAGAAACTACCCAATGTTCCTGAGGGAAAGACAGATAGCTACTAGATTTTAACATTCTTACTTTGAGATCATTGCGGACAGCTGTACTGCGTCTTCTTATTTTTAACAGTGGCTGAATTTCGTCGAATAGCTGTTGAAATCCAGCCCTCGTTAAGCGAAAGTTTGTAATAAATTCCTCCTCTGTCAGCTGCAGTGGGTCACTACGATCGCGAAGACGACGTCTTTCGATCCTCAGCTCATTTTGTTTTCGTTGTTGTTCGGCATAAGCCAATAAAAATGCTCGAGCCATTATTAAGTTTTACAATGATAAACTCAAATAGGTACTCAATGCAGATTGCTTGGCGCTTGCTGGCTGGATGACCGTTAAAAATCCGTTATCCTTTCATTTTTACCATTCAAAATTAAATAGGTATCAATCACTTTATCTAGTAATTACGTAGTATTTTACGTACGTTTTGACTTGGTAGGTTAATAATGACTATCACTGTTTTGTTTTTCCGTTATACACCACTACTCTATGTAGTTTCTATCAATGGCCACTTGACAGCTTCGGTGATCAACGATTTTGATATCCTCTGAGCTTACATAATACGAAAATCAGTTTATCGATACATAAACAGCGGTCAAAAGTTGGACAGTGGATATGACAGTGCCTACAGCATATCCACCGGCGGTCATTCTAGTTTCTAGTTCGTAACCGAAGTTCGGTAATACTAGTGTTGCCGCTCGATAGTCCTCTATCGATATTCTATCAATAGACTATCAATAGTTGGGCAAAAGCAATAGTATCGATTGCCCTCTCGATAGTGTCGATGGTATCGATAGCCCCGCGAGTGTTAATACTATTCACAAGCATCAATACTATCGATACTATCATAGCTTAATATCGAATGCATTATCGAGAGTATCGATATTATTGCTACTGGGTATTGCAATAACAATCGATAGTATCGATACTATCGATAGTTTGGTCCTATCGATAGTGACCTTTCCATCAATAGTATTGCTATATACAATACGAGCATGACTTGTCTAGTGGATGACAAAACATTCAATTTCAACAATATGTTAATTATTATCTGTTGACGCTTTGTAAACCCCTTTTTAATTTCTAGTTCGTAATCCAATAAGGTCCGTGGTAAAACAGTTGCGTATAATTTGTTTTAAGTGATTTAAGTTGGCAACTATAATTTACAAGATTTATAAGGGTATTACATTTTACCGTTAAAGTCACATCAAATAGTTACAACAAGATAACAGCCTCAAAAAATTTTTGCTACCTCGACCAATATTTATACGCGATACTATTGAATCATAGCCTACTATCGATAGCGCAGACATATCGATACTATCGGTAGTATCGATAGTATCAATTGGTATTATAATAGTCATGGCTGATACTATCGATGATATCGATACTATCGATAGTAAATTTGATATTGATCTTCAATACTATCGATAGTATCGTTAGTATTGCAGTATATCAATACTATTTTTCCAAACTTAGCAATCGATAGTATCGATAGGCCTATCGATATTATAAATGATTTCCGAGGTCAACTATCGATAGTCAAACTATCGATAATTCGGCAACACTAGGTAATACGAAAACCTTATTTTGACAGTTCTCAGTTAGACACCAAGGCATAGTGATAATCACTTTAGTTGTCAAATGAGATACGTAATAGCGCTAACCTACAGCTGTCAACACGCTAATCAAAACAGACGGCTTTTGGCGCTCACAGCGCCAACAGTACTATTGGCGTAAAAGAGAACGCAGCTAGCTAGTGTAATTAGTGCTGCCGAACTGTCAATAGTTTAACTATCGGTAGTTGACCACGGAAATCATTTATAATATCGATAGGCCTATCGATAATATCGATACTATCGATTGCTAAGTTTGGAAAAATAGTATTGATATACTGCAATACTAACGATACTATCGATAGTATTGAAGATCAATATCAAATTTACTATAGATAGTATCGATATTATCGATAGTATCAGCCATGACTGTTATAATAACAATTGATACTATCGATAGTATCGATATGTCTGCGCTATCGATAGTAGGCTATGATTCAATTGTATCGCGTATGAATATTGGTCGAGGTAGCTATTAAATATTTTGAGGCTGTTATCTTGTTGTAACTATTTGATGTGACTTTAACGGTAAAATGTAATACCCTCATAAATCTTGTAAATTATACTTGGCTACTTAAATCACTAAAAACAAATATACGCAACTGTTTTACCGTGGAACTTATTGGATTAGGATCTAGAAAATCGAAAGGGTTTTACAAAGCGTCAACAGATAATTAATACATTATTGAAATTGAATGTATTGTCATCCACTAGACAAGTGCTCGTATTGTATATAGCAATACTATCGATGGAAAGGTCACTATTGATAGGAGCAAACTAGCGATAATATCGATAGTATGATTGTTATTGCAATACCCAGTAGCAATAGTATCCATACTATCGATAGTGCATTCGATATTAAGGCTCGATAGTATCGATATTATCGATAGTATTGATGCTTGTCAATAGTATTGACACTCACGGGGCTATCGATACTATCGATAGTATCGATAGAGCAATCGACACTATTGCTTTTGCCCAACTATTGATAGTCTATTGATAGAATATCGATAGTGGACTATCGAGCGGCAACACTAAGTGTAATATACCAAAGTAGGTACTCAAGAGTTATACGGTTATACAATATGTAACAATAACCCTGTCCGAGCCGAAAGGGTCATAAAGTTGCTTTAATAACGTTACCAAAATAAGTATCAAAATTACGTAATTCATTAATCCTTTTTTTTTGTCGATTTTTAAAGTTAACAAGTTTAGCACCTATTTACCCTAAAACGGGGTAATTTTTAAAATACGTTAACACTTCCGGCGGGCGCGCGGCTCCATTGACGCCGCCTACTCGCTTTGTCGGTACTACAATAAACGTAGCCGCGGCCTTTGATATCGCCGCGGCACGTGCCGGCGGCTATCCCGATATTATTACTACAGCTTAGTTTCGCGATGACATTACTTCCGAGTGGTCGTTCCGTTCCGTTGATCCGCAAAATGTCGTATACGAATCAAGAATACTTTAATATGCTCATGTGTCTGGATAGGAGGAGTGACTATGATTATTGTGAAGCTCGCAGAGACTATGAAGTGCGTTTTGCTATTCCGCTGGGTATCACAGTGCCGTCAGAGCGTGCGTTCCAGCGTTTGCACAAACGCGTGTTCACTACGGAAAAGGTTTGACGCAGGCAGGCCACGAGTCCACCAAACACTAATCACCGCCACAAAAAAAAAGGTCTTTTCAGAGCTACCAAAAAGTCTCTGTTTCTTACGATTGACACATTATTATCTGGCTAATAATAATAGCCGGGGTTATCAGGGGTCATGACTGCGCTACCTGCGAGTGCCGGCGCTATGCCGCGCCCCCGCGCACCCCGTCACCGCCCTTCGCGTTGCCAAGTAAGTTTTTTAAGTGTAGTATTTTTTATCTTTTTTTTCATAGGGTAATTTTTTCTAATATTTTATGAAAATAATTACACAAATAGAACCTTGACTCTATACCTGATAACACCTTAACGGGTCGGACAGGGTTTTTTTTACGTATTGTATAATGTCCACGTTTAAAGAACTGTAAAGAAAAGAAAAGAAGACAAAGAAGAGACAGATAGAAAGAAAAAGAGAAAAGAAAAAAAAAACTTATGAAGATAAAAAGAATTTTAAAGAAAATGGAATATAATACATTTCTCATTTATGGAAATACCAATGATGGTTTGGCTGTATGGCTAGTGCTGAAGCCGTTAAACTTATATTTAAAAAAAAAACCAAAGTACTCTGGCTGACAGTGACAGCAGGCAGGCAGTTTGACTTTGTTGTTTGTTGTCTTGTTTTGCGAATTGTACATTTCTTTCTTTGTATTCGGCGTAAATTTAAATTTAAATTATGGAAGGTATTCATGTAGTTACTCAGGATTACGTTAATGTGCTTATAACAACCTCAGATAACGAGGATGCATCACCCGTTGAGCGAAGGTTCAAGAAAGAAATCACTGTATTGGAATTTAAGGTTATATGACACATCTGTAAAGTTATTTACATAATTCTCGCTATTAATTGAGCAAATTGTTGCGAAAAACATATTTTTTTCTATTATAACTCAATTAAATGCAATCCGTTATCAGTTTGTTGCCATAAGTTTTATTTTTAATGCAATGCAACTTGTACTTACTTCCATTGTGATAATATGAATGTTACATTGGTTTTGACTACTACAGACAAAATTGGAGCTAGTTACTGGAGGGTCTGCATCGACAATGAAGTTAAAACTCTATGATAGCAAGAACAACTTAGTTGGTGATATTGATAATGACAGTGCTCTGCTGGGCTCATATCCTATTGAGGATGGGATGAGAATACATGTTGTTGATAAGTTTTCTCTTGTCAAAGACTTTGTGAGCAGTGATAGCGCTGAAAGGTGAGGTGCTGATTTATTAACTACGTACTAAAGCAATTCTCTGTTTTTTTTTAATGATTTGAGCATATGAACCCATGAGCATGTAAAGACACAAAACAGACACAAGCTAGCAGAACTTTTATTATGTTAATCCCTGTCTTACCTTTTGTTTGCATATTATTATTTAATATTTTAGGTTCCGTTTATCTGAGGAGGAGTATCAGAAGAAGGGTGATACACTGCGCTCGTTTCTGCAGCGCAACAGACTCGGCAAGTACAACGAGGAGGAGATGACCAAACTCAAGGAGCAGCAGCAAAAAGAGTTGGAGGAAGAAGCCAGGTATGTGCTTTGAAAGTATTGAGAAAGCAAACTTGCTTGATTTGCTCACTATTGCCTTTACAAATGTCCTTGGGCCTCTGTCTTACTTACCATTAAATGAACTGAGTGACTCAAACTCACCCAGGTGTCCTGCCATAATACTGTGTTCTCTCTATATGTTGACAGTTTAAAGGTGTTATATTTACTATTTGGTGGGTTCAATCCTGTTGCAGACAGGAAACTCAAGAACCTTCGAACGCAGGTCAAATTGTTTTTAAAATTAAAAGAAGTCTCCTAGTAGTATAACTGACTATCTGCAATATTTGAGATACTTTCACTCTATGTGGCAGAGTGTCTCACTGCTCTGTATATCTCTTATCCTGTATAATCTATCTTCCTGTGTAAATTGCAATTGTAAGTTACCTGTATTTAGTTTTTCATATTAACTTGAGCATGTTTAGATGAGCATCAAGTCAGTTTTTGAATTGATTGATATTTTGGGCGGAGACCACATCTTCCGAAAGCCCATTCCATGCTTTGCTACTAATCTATTGCTCAGAAAGTGCTTGTGAGGGTTTACACTTTAAGATGTTGGTACAGAGTCTGAGATGGTACCCTCTCGGATGGTCATTTTCGTTGCGCGTGAATAGTTGGTCGAAGTTTTAAAGGTCGTAAACTCAAACTCCCTATTACAAAAAACCAAATATTAGCCAACCAATCAGAAAAGCGTTTCTCTATTAGGTTATGTCACTAATGTGTCATTCATTTCTAATTTGTCAGCTAATATTTAGTCTTGACTTAAACCTGGTAATAAGTTTTTTGTAATAAGGCCGAGAGTTGTCTAATATCCTTGACATGCGTACGTCTAGGTTAGCCGAAGCAGTGCTAGTGGGCGCGCGTTGCGAAGTGCGCGTGCCGCAGCAGCCGGCGCGGCGCGCGACCGTCCGATACAACGGGCCGCTCGATGGCGCCAAGGGGCTCTGGATCGGCGTGCAGTACGACGAGCCGCGCGGCAAGAACGACGGCTCGTGAGTGCCGCACTCAGTTTATTAGTTTGGCGGTGCTTTTTCACACTTAAGCACTTATTAAACCATTTTATTTGTGTACCTAGGATCCTTCTTAGGAAATAAGGTCTGTAAGATGATATCCGTAGTTTCGGCTGTAGCCGTCCCTGTCACTAATGCCGGCATGTCAGTGCGAGCGAGCGCAACAGCTAGACGAAAAAATACGGACAATGCGATAAAAGAGAAGAGCACCTACCTGCCTATCTATCCTACCTTCCTAGTTAGGATGCGACCTTTCTAGTTAGGATCCCAGTTAGGAAGCTGCAAATATGTAATAAGTGCTTTATAGTCCGACAAGTTCGTGCGCGACTCACCTGCGTGCGGCAGGCGAGGTTCTAACATAGATTCAAACTAAATTCCTAATAACTCGTATAAACGAGTACACCATCAGCCTATTTACTCGATTGATTGACCCCTCCCGTTTCACATTAGTTGATGATTACACTACAAATAACATAACTGTACATAGGGTAACGGGCTTTTCATAAAGCGTTTTTTGTACACACGACTGTAGATACATCCTCAATACCCAAGAGACCTTACAATACCATTGAGAGTTGATTCTTGTGGCTTAACATCATTGACCAATTCTTAACAAGATATCTTTTTATTAACACCTCGAAAAAACTTTCAGCAGATAGCCGCTGAAGTAGAATAAACCTCGAACTAAATGCTAGAATACTCCATGTATAACTATGAATAATTCTTTTCCAGTGTAAACGGCAAGCGTTACTTCACCTGCCCACCCAAATATGGCGGTTTTGTCAAGCCGGTCTACGTGACAGTAGGGGACTTCCCAGTTGAGGAGTTTGATTTGGACGACGAGATTTGATCACGCTAACCCTCCACTACTTTGAACGGCCCCGCTAATTCCTGCAGACAAGCTCATGAGATAATTTCTAAATTTTTATTCTAAACAGGATTACAGAAATCAGTGGTGCCATATTAGGGTTCCCTCAAAATTTGGAGGTTTTTAAAATCCTTTGGGGAGAATCAAAAATCTTTATTTCAGCAATGACGTATTCAAAAGAGACCAAAAATTTCGCACGGGTATGGACTGCACGGCAGCGCAGTTGGTAAGAGCGTTGGCCCGGTTAGCCAAAGGACGTGGGTTCAAATTCTGCCTGTGTGCGTATTCTTGGTTTCTTATTTAAACTTATATCTTCATTTTATGCAAGTAGTATCATTATGGGGGGAAATTTGAGCCTCACCCATCAAATTGTATTATTTTAGGCGGATTCGGAGTAAAGTTTGGGGGTTAATTCAAATGGTCACCTGGCAACACTGACGGAAATCAGCATTTCACGCCGCTCTTATGAGAAAGATAAAACATCCATTTTATCTTGATTTTTTACTGTTTGCAGTGTTCATGTTGTTAATTACAACAGCAGTAACTAACAAGGCGGTAGGAATAATATTTATACTCGACTCTCATACTACAGATGCAGTGCAAATCAATAAGAGGAGCCGGTTTATTTTTGTTCCCGACTGACACGTGTATAAATTATCTTTAGACTTATTACAATGTTACAAACTGCATTTATGTGCTTTGCTATGTTATCACACTGTATAAATATTTTTGTAGTTTTTTTTAAAACGAAATATTGATTATGTAAATGTCAATGAGACTTGAAAGATCTCACAGAACAATATTAGGTGTGTTTAGTTTGAAAATCATGTAATTTCTTAAGTTTTGTGCAATGAGGGATTTTCCTAGTGCCAAAAATCAGTGTCAAAAACCGCTAGATGGCATTGAACAACCCAAGTCAAGTAGATTTTTACGTAAGAAAAACGCTGATTTTAGCGTTTATTGTGTTATAATGTTTATGTTTGGCATGTTTTAGATTCACGCGTACTAACAGGTAATTTTTTGACAATTTAGTGATCATCAAGACGTTTTTTCCATATTTTTTTTTTACTGCATTTTGAAACTCGCTAATGTTTATACTTCCACTACATGTCTTTACAAATATTATTACAATAACATTGAGCATAAGACTAATTTGTTTTAGTCTTATGCTCAATGTTTTCGACGCAATATTTATTTAACTTGGATGATGCGCCATCTATCAAGATAAAATAAAACTAAAATTTTGAGCTGTGAGAAAATCTCTCATTCTAGCTTGCTTGCAGGCGGTTGTGATTATGGGTGTATTTTTTACGGTGTCACTACAAAGTTGAACCTATGTTGCTTTAAATTTGTATGAATGAGAAACTTTATTTGTGTAAAATTAGTAGGAACTATTTTAGAAATAGTTTCGGTTGCAATAACTGAAGTGGAAAGAATGATAATGTAAATGGCAAGAAAATAATATGTTGCCTCGCATCGGATCGTAAACTTGTGATACTAAGAAAGAACTGTTAGTAGGATATTTTGAATTAATTTTTGTACATACGTGACACTGATTGCCATGAAAAATAACAAAAACACAAGATCTGCAAAATTATCTAACTCCATAATTTTTAGAAAGCAATGCGAGCACATTCCACAGGGATAAAACAATTTTATTGTTAAATATTTACTTGATTTGTGACACTGCTCTCGGTTATTAACAGCTTTCTATTAATGCTGTAAAATTAAATTATGAATTCTAATACATATTATTATTATAATACAACAATTAAACATAAAAATGTTTTGTTTTAATTTGTTTTGTTAGTGCTGCCACAGCGCATAGGATTCCCCAACTGCTATATCTGCCTATTATCTGAGTTGAAAGAAGGTTCACTTGCGCCAGTTCGGATTAGCTAATCCGGACGTGCGCAAATGGGCCTTAGCAATGTGCTAAATAAATTAGGTACTTAGCCTTAGGGTCAGTTTTTTTTTATAAATCTGCAATCAGCCCTACGGCTTTTATTAGATGTGATGGTTTTTGCTTGGTTTATTTTGTGAGGGCACATCCAGCAATGTGTGCCAATTTCTATGTCTAACGTCAATATTGTGTTAGATTGGCGCCAATCTTATTTATGATTAATAGAATCAGACGTTACTTTGCGGTAATCAAAATGCTTTAAATTTCCGCTAAGACACGCTAGCGCAGGCACCAAAACCACAACCGCATTGAGTACCAGTTCAGGCAAATGCAGAATGCACCGCCCTCCCTCCCTCAATACGCATGCACTACAGCTAATGCAGTTGTTAGTTACCAACACCAACGTGCAAAAAACCTCGACGCGTTTCGCCACTCCACGCGGCATCCTCAGGAGATGTTGTCGCCTCAGCTGAGCACGGACGACTAAAATGAATCGCTGGCGAAAAGGTCTTTTATACCGTTCCCACTAATGAGCTGACGTAATCGTTACGTTAACGCGATCGTAACGTAAACGCAAACAAGAAGTTAAAGTAAAAAATTAAAAAGTTAAACCGTTGGTGACTGATGGTTATTAATAATATTTTGTTGATTTGAAAATAGATTCAAAAATGGGGAGGTGGTATAACTGACCTGCTCGTTCAACAATGTAAGCGTATTATCTTTATTATGTTTTATGATTTCTAATTGTTCCAGAACGGACAATTTAAAACTTTTTTCACATGTGTGTAAAATGGAAAAAGTATGATTATTAGGAATACTATGTCCTGAATCTAAAAGATGTTTGGCGAAGTGTGACTTTTCAGGGTGGTTGTTTCGATACGCGGAAATATATTCTTTATAACGTGTGTTGAAGCTACGGCCGGTCTGTCCTATATAAGTGGCGTTGCTTGCACTACAGTTAAGCTTGTAAACACCAGATTGTTGGTGTTTATCAAGCTTATCCTTTCCGTTACAAATTAATCTTAAAGAGTTATTAGTGTTAAAAGCTACGCGTATGTTATGTTGTTTTAGGATTTTAGAAATACGTTCCGAACGTATATAGGCCAAGTCTCAATATATTTATATAAAACATTAAAGAATTTTAATATTGATATGCGTCACTATAAGATGCTGTTAATTATTACGTAACAACTTAATGCTTCGAGTACGGAGATTCCAGACACAATTGATTTTCAATTGTTATGGACCACGATCGTGGTCTTAGAGACTGGACGTATTAAGACAGAAAGTCGCTTAAGTAGAGACTGAATAAATTAAAACCGACTTGGTATTACATGGATCTCACAACTTTTTACCGCAGAACAACTGAGTTGCGAGACTTGGTTTTTTGGCAAGTATTGTTTTTGACGGGATCTCATTTATTTTTGTATTTTGTAGACAGTTCTACTTTTTTCCTTTTCGGTACCTTCTACTTATTGTATATCTACCAGCAACGAATTTTCTTAAAGCCCACCAGGTATAGGAACAACCCAGTGTGGACAAGGCTGATCATTCACATACAGTATTACTGAATCCATTGCGACTACCTACAAGTTAGATTGCAATGTTACTTTTATGCAGAAATACGATTAGGTAATAAGAAATTTATAAATACTTAGGTACTTAAAGTATCAATATTTAATTTAAATTATTTATCCAAACAACGTCTAAATTGTAAGCAAATAATATCAGTAAACCAATGAGAGTAGCCTTTAGTCGTCAAACTAATATAGCAATCGAAATTATCAATGAAAATCGCAAACTTATAGGTAAGAACTCTGGGTACATCCGAACAGCATTGGATCGCTCGCGCGTATGACATTCACCTTTCCGCGCGCCCCGCTACTGTCCCCGCCCCGCGCCCTCGCGCTAGCACCGCGCAGCGCGTAGCTTAAATGCCCGCGCTCACTCGCTAGCATCGCAGCGCGTGGTATAATAATTAATTTACAACCTTACGCACTCGTAATAAGTACGAATACGCACGTAGGTACGTTTTTTGCATTAAATAATTTAATTTACACGTGTTTTTATGACGGGAATACGCATTTTTTGCTCGATTTGGCAGGGGCACTACCATGCGCCTATATTTATATGGGACTAGCTTAAACCCGCGGCTTCGCACGCAATAATAATAACTGCCGTAAAACATCGTTACGAATAAAGCCAATATTGAAAAATTTAATTAACTGAAGACTTAGCTTATGGGCTTAATTTTCTTTGCGGTCTTTTCTAGATTTTTTAGTTTTTCCTTGATTCATACACCAAACACTACTTATATTCCAAATTTGAAGCTTCTAGGTCTGCTAGAAGTGCCTTAGAATTTTGATGATTGGTGAGTCAGTGAGTGACAAAATTAAGAAATTTGACCCGTTATAATTCTTAAAATACTGGTTCAAATTAAATGAAATTTGAAATATACCGTGTCTTTACAATGCCTGCATGGTTACTGAAAATTTCAGTCTTCTAGTTTTATCCACAACGAAGTTACAGGGGGTCGAAAATGGTCTGAATTGCTTCGAGAAAAGGATGGTACGGCCGTGACGCTTTTTTGCTCGACTTGGTGGGGGCACTGCCGTGCCCCCAGATAATGAATATTAGGAGGGTGGTACATATTAGACTAACTGGTGCCAAAAAGGTCCCTGCTAGCATTAACCGTGTCAGCGCGAGGCATGTCACGATACTGATTTTCAGCAGGAACCCTTTGGGGCACTTTACTTAAAATAAATTACAAGAACTTGCGCCTCTTCAGTATCTCCGGGCGCCAGTTGACTTAGCTTTAAAACAATCCCGCTACCAAAATTGTAGGTAAGCTTTTAACTGTTTTAGTACGGGCACAGAATACTAGTACTTCGTACAGAAGTATGACTTAGCAATTGTATTCAAAGAAATGTCTACTCAATGTCGTCAACAAAATGGCGTAATTTAGTTCGCCTCAGAGTCAAGCACATTTTCGTGTAGACACCTACAAAAATCCATTGCAAGATAATTTCATACTTATTGCTCTGAAATATGATTCAAAATACACTAAACCTATTCAGTGACGTAATATCACGCGACGCGATAGGGTTGACTGCTACGATAAGCTTCTAACGCCATCTAGCGCCTCTTTCTAGTACTTTATTCATTCTCGTCCAGCCAGCAACGTAGCCGCGCGGCCGCCGGTGAATAAAACGCGCGAGGGTGGCTCTGGCCGGTAGCGACACGCAACTTGTTTTAGCACCTACGTAGGTGCGCCGCGCGTAGGTACGTTTTTGCTACCTCCGCGGGGAGATACACAGGCCTGGTACGGGCCAAATGTCAAATCATGCTTGTAATTTAGCCGACTCCTCGGCCCTCTGTCAAGAAACTATCCATCTAGTCTACAATAAAACGCATCAGTTGGTGCAACAGTCTTTATTAGAACTTGCGTCGCTTCAGTATCTCGGGGCGCCTGTTGACGGGGTGCGTCTTCTCGGAGGCGGCCGTCGTCCTCGCGGTAGATCTTGACCGTCTTGTCGGCTTCCGCCGCGAAGAACCACGAGCCCCACTGGTAGAACGCGAGCGCGAAGATGCCCGCTTCCGAGTACATGGAGCCG